>JAYKTQ010000354.1:0-745067 GCA_036010785.1 Ammospiza maritima maritima | reverse complement strand
CTTGAACAGCTGCAGTGTGCCTGGATCTAAGGGCTTCCTAGTTTTAAAAATCCTAGCCCTAGGCCTAAGCCTTACAGTAACCCTGGGAAGGGAAATCAGCCTGGTGTTAAGCTTCTTGCCAAGGAAAAAGCCGTGAAAGCAACCATGTTGTGGCACTTTTGCACTCCCTTTTGGATGCCTTTCACAGCTCCAGTGTGCCTGGAACTCAGGGCTTCCTGATTTTAAAAATCCTAGCCCTAGGCCGAACCCCAACCCTAAGACGAGAAAGGCAAATCAGCCAGGAATTAGGCATGTCCCCAAGGAAAAAGCTGTGGAGGCAGGCATGTTGTGGTACTTTTGCGCTCTTCTTGGGTAGTCCTTCGCAGCTGCTGTGTTCTTGGAACTCAGGGCTTTCTGGTTAATAGAACCCTTACCCTAGGCGTAACTCAAACCTTAACCCTAGGAAGGAAAATCAGCCTATGGTTCGGGATGGTCTCATGGAAATATCAGTGGTGGCAGCCAAGTTGTGTCACTTTTGCGCTCCCCTTGGGATGCCTTTCGCAGCTGCAGTGTGCCTGGAGCCCAGGGCTTCCTGGTTTTAAAAGTCCTAGGCCTAAGCCTAACAGTAACCCTAGGAAGGTAAAGCAGCCGCGTATTAGGGTTCTTCCTAAGGGAAAAGCCGTGAAAGCAGCCATGTTGTGGCACTTCTGCACTCCCTTTGGGATGCCTTTGGCAGATGCAGTAAGCCTGGAACTCAGGGCTTCCTAGTTAAAAAAATCCTAGCCCTAGGCCGAACCCCAACCCTAAGACGAGAAAGGCAAATCAGCCAGGAATTAGGCATGTCCCCAAGGAAAAAGCTGTGGAGGCAGGCATGTTGTGGTACTTTTGCGCTCTTCTTGGCTAGTCCTTCGCAGCTGCTGTGTTCTTGGAACTCAGGGCTTTCTGGTTAATAGAACCCTTACCCTAGGCGTAACTCAAACCTTAACCCTAGGAAGGAAAATCAGCCTATGGTTCGGGATGGTCTCATGGAAATATCAGTGGTGGCAGCCAAGTTGTGTCACTTTTGCGCTCCCCTTGGGATGCCTTTAACAGCTGCAGTGTGCCTGGAGCCCAGGGCTTCCTGGTTTTAAAAGTCCTAGGCCTAAGCCTAACAGTAACCCTAGGAAGGTAAATCAGCCGCGTATTAGGGTTCTTCCTAAGGGAAAAGCCGTGAAAGCAGCCATGTTGTGGCACTTCTGCACTCCCTTTGGGATGCCTTTGGCAGATGCAGTAAGCCTGGAACTCAGGGCTTCCTAGTTAAAAATATCCTAGCCCTAGGCCGAACCCCAACCCTAAGACGAGAAAGGCAAATCAGCCAGGAATTAGGCATGTCCCCAAGGAAAAAGCTGTGGAGGCAGGCATGTTGTGGTACTTTTGCGCTCTTCTTGGGTAGTCCTTCGCTGCTGCTGTGTTCTTGGAACTCAGGTCTTTCTGGTTAATAGACCTCTTACCCTAGGCGAAACTCAAACATTAACCCTAGGAAGGAAAATCAGCCTATGGTTCGGGATGGTCTCATGAGAATAGAAGCAGAGGCAGCCAAGTTGTGTCACTTCTGCGGCCCTCTTGGGATGCCTTTAACAGCTGCAGTGTGCCTGGAGCCCAGGGCTTCCTGGTTTTAAAAGTCCTAGGCCTAAGCCTAACAGTAACCCTAGGAAGGTAAATCAGCCGCGTATTAGGGTTCTTCCTAAGGGAAAAGCCGTGAAAGCAGCCATGTTGTGGCACTTTTGCACTCCCTTTGGGATGCATTTGGCAGATGCAGTAAGCCTGGAACTCAGGGCTTCCTGGTTAAAAAACTCCAAGCCCTAGGCTGAACCCTAACCCTAACCCTAGGCAGATAAATCAGCCTAGGTATAGGGATGGTGCCAAGGAAAAAGCTGTGAAAGCTGCCATGTTGTTGCACTTTTGTACTCCCCTTGGGATGCCTTGAACAGCTGCAGTGTGCCTGGATCTAAGGGCTTCCTAGTTTTAAAAATCCTAGCCCTAGGCCTAAGCCTTACAGTAACCCTGGGAAGGGAAATCAGCCTGGTGTTAAGCTTCTTGCCAAGGAAAAAGCCGTGAAAGCAACCATGTTGTGGCACTTCTGCACTCCCTTTTGGATGCCTTTCACAGCTCCAGTGTGCCTGGAACTCAGGGCTTCCTGATTTTAAAAATCCTAGCCCTAGGCCGAACCCCAACCCTAAGACGAGAAAGGCAAATCAGCCAGGAATTAGGCATGTCCCCAAGGAAAAAGCTGTGGAGGCAGGCATGTTGTGGTACTTTTGCGCTCTTCTTGGCTAGTCCTTCGCAGCTGCTGTGTTCTTGGAACTCAGGGCTTTCTGGTTAATAGAACCCTTACCCTAGGCGAAACTCAAACCTTAACCCTAGGAAGGAAAATCAGCCTATGGTTCGGGATGGTCTCATGGAAATATCAGTGGTGGCAGCCAAGTTGTGTCACTTTTGCGCTCCCCTTGGGATGCCTTTCGCAGCTGCAGTGTGCCGTGAGCCCAGGGCTTCCTGGTTTTAAAAGTCCTAGGCCTAAGCCTAACAGTAACCCTAGGAAGATAAAGCAGCCGCGTATTAGGGTTCTTCCTAAGGGAAAAGCCGTGAAAGCAGCCATGTTGTGGCACTTCTGCACTCCCTTTGGGATGCCTTTGGCAGATGCAGTAAGCCTGGAACTCAGGGCTTCCTAGTTAAAAAAATCCTAGCCCTAGGCCGAACCCCAACCCTAAGACGAGAAAGGCAAATCAGCCAGGAATTAGGCATGTCCCCAAGGAAAAAGCTGTGGAGGCAGGCATGTTGTGGTACTTTTGCGCTCTTCTTGGCAAGTCCTTCGCAGCTGCTGTGTTCTTGGAACTCAGAGCTTTCTGGTTAATAGAACCCTTACCCTAGGCGTAACTCAGACCTTAACCCTAGGAAGGAAAATCAGCCTATGGTTCGGGATGGTCTCATGGAAATATCAGTGGTGGCAGCCAAGTTGTGTCACTTTTGCGCTCCCCTTGGGATGCCTTTAACAGCTGCAGTGTGCCTGGAGCCCAGGGCTTCCTGGTTTTAAAAGTCCTAGGCCTAAGCCTAACAGTAACCCTAGGAAGGTAAATCAGCCGCGTATTAGGGTTCTTCCTAAGGGAAAAGCCGTGAAAGCAACCATGTTGTGGCACTTCTGCACTCCCTTTGGGATGCCTTTGGCAGATGCAGTAAGCCTGGAACTCA
Source organism: Ammospiza maritima maritima (assembly GCA_036010785.1). Taxonomy (NCBI): domain Eukaryota; kingdom Metazoa; phylum Chordata; class Aves; order Passeriformes; family Passerellidae; genus Ammospiza; species Ammospiza maritima. The sequence continues at coordinate 741,863 of JAYKTQ010000354.1, read as the reverse complement.
AGGCTTCCTAGTTAAAAAAATCCTAGCCCTAGGCCGAACCCCAACCCTAAGACAAGAAAGGCAAATCAGCCAGGAATTAGGCATGTCCCCAAGGAAAAAGCTGTGGAGGCAGGCATGTTGTGGTACTTTTGCGCTCTTCTTGGGTAGTCCTTCGCAGCTGCTGTGTTCTTGGAACTCAGGTCTTTCTGGTTAATAGACCTCTTACCCTAGGCGAAACTCAAACATTAACCCTAGGAAGGAAAATCAGCCTATGGTTCGGGATGGTCTCATGAGAATAGAAGCAGAGGCAGCCAAGTTGTGTCACTTCTGCGGCCCTCTTGGGATGCCTTTAACAGCTGCAGTGTGCCTGGAGCCCAGGGCTTCCTGGTTTTAAAAGTCCTAGGCCTAAGCCTAACAGTAACCCTAGGAAGGTAAATCAGCCGCGTATTAGGGTTCTTCCTAAGGGAAAAGCCGTGAAAGCAGCCATGTTGTTGCACTTTTGCACTCCCTTTGGGATGCATTTGGCAGATGCAGTAAGCCTGGAACTCAGGGCTTCCTGGTTAAAAAACTCCAAGCCCTAGGCTGAACCCTAACCCTAACCCTAGGCAGATAAATCAGCCTAGGTATAGGGATGGTGCCAAGGAAAAAGCTGTGAAAGCTGCCATGTTGTTGCACTTTTGTACTCCCCTTGGGATGCCTTTAACAGCTGCAGTGTGCCTGGATCTAAGGGCTTCCTAGTTTTAAAAATCCTAGCCCTAGGCCTAAGCCTTACAGTAACCCTGGGAAGGGAAATCAGCCTGGTGTTAAGCTTCTTGCCAAGGAAAAAGCCGTGAAAGCAACCATGTTGTGGCACTTTTGCACTCCCTTTGGGATGCCTTTCACAGCTCCAGTGTGCCTGGAACTCAGGGCTTCCTGATTTTAAAAATCCTAGCCCTAGGCCGAACCCCAACCCTAAGACGAGAAAGGCAAATCAGCCAGGAATTAGGCATGTCCCCAAGGAAAAAGCTGTGGAGGCAGGCATGTTGTGGTACTTTTGCGCTCTTCTTGGCTAGTCCTTCGCAGCTGCTGTGTTCTTGGAACTCAGGGCTTTCTGGTTAATAGAACCCTTACCCTAGGCGTAACTCAAACCTTAACCCTAGGAAGGAAAATCAGCCTATGGTTCGGGATGGTCTCATGGAAATATCAGTGGTGGCAGCCAAGTTGTGTCACTTTTGCGCTCCCCTTGGGATGCCTTTCGCAGCTGCAGTGTGCCTGGAGCCCAGGGCTTCCTGGTTTTAAAAGTCCTAGGCCTAAGCCTAACAGTAACCCTAGGAAGGTAAATCAGCCGCGTATTAGGGTTCTTCCTAAGGGAAAAGCCGTGAAAGCAGCCATGTTGTGGCACTTCTGCACTCCCTTTGGGATTCCTTTGGCAGATGCAGTAAGCCTGGAACTCAGGGCTTCCTAGTTAAAAAAATCCTAGCCCTAGGCCGAACCCCAACCCTAAGACGAGAAAGGCAAATCAGCCAGGAATTAGGCATGTCCCCAAGGAAGAAGCTGTGGAGGCAGGCATGTTGTAGTACTTTTGCGCTTTTCTTGGCTAGTCCTTCGCAGCTGCTGTGTTCTTGGAACTCAGGGCTTTCTGGTTAATAGAACCCTTACCCTAGGCGTAACTCAAACCTTAACCCTAGGAAGGAAAATCAGCCTATGGTTCGGGATGGTCTCATGGAAATATCAGTGGTGGCAGCCAAGTTGTGTCACTTTTGCGCTCCCCTTGGGATGCCTTTAACAGCTGCAGTGTGCCTGGAGCCCAGGGCTTCCTGGTTTTAAAAGTCCTAGGCCTAAGCCTAACAGTAACCCTAGGAAGGTAAATCAGCCGCGTATTAGGGTTCTTCCTAAGGGAAAAGCCGTGAAAGCAGCCATGTTGTGGCACTTCTGCACTCCCTTTGGGATGCCTTTGGCAGATGCAGTAAGCCTGGAACTCAGGGCTTCCTAGTTAAAAATATCCTAGCCCTAGGCCGAACCCCAACCCTAAGACGAGAAAGGCAAATCAGCCAGGAATTAGGCATGTCCCCAAGGAAAAAGCTGTGGAGGCAGGCATGTTGTGGTACTTTTGCGCTCTTCTTGGGTAGTCCTTCGCTGCTGCTGTGTTCTTGGAACTCAGGTCTTTCTGGTTAATAGACCTCTTACCCTAGGCGAAACTCAAACCTTAACCCTAGGAAGGAAAATCAGCCTATGGTTCGGGATGGTCTCATGAGAATAGAAGCAGAGGCAGCCAAGTTGTGTCACTTCTGCGGCCCTCTTGGGATGCCTTTAACAGCTGCAGTGTGCCTGGAGCCCAGGGCTTCCTGGTTTTAAAAGTCCTAGGCCTAAGCCTAACAGTAACCCTAGGAAGGTAAATCAGCCGCGTATTAGGGTTCTTCCTAAGGGAAAAGCCGTGAAAGCAGCCATGTTGTGGCACTTTTGCACTCCCTTTGGGATGCATTTGGCAGATGCAGTAAGCCTGGGGAAACTCAGGGCTTCCTGGTTAAAAAACTCCAAGACCTAGGCTGAACCCTAACCCTAACCCTAGGCAGATAAATCAGCCTAGGTATAGGGATGGTGCCAAGGAAAAAGCTGTGAAAGCTGCCATGTTGTTGCACTTTTGTACTCCCCTTGGGATGCCTTGAACAGCTGCAGTGTGCCTGGATCTAAGGGCTTCCTAGTTTTAAAAATCCTAGCCCTAGGCCTAAGCCTTACAGTAACCCTGGGAAGGGAAATCAGCCTGGTGTTAAGCTTCTTGCCAAGGAAAAAGCCGTGAAAGCAACCATGTTGTGGCACTTCTGCACTCCCTTTTGGATGCCTTTCACAGCTCCAGTGTGCCTGGAACTCAGGGCTTCCTGATTTTAAAAATCCTAGCCCTAGGCCGAACCCCAACCCTAAGACGAGAAAGGCAAATCAGCCAGGAATTAGGCATGTCCCCAAGGAAAAAGCTGTGGAGGCAGGCATGTTGTGGTACTTTTGCGCTCTTCTTGGCTAGTCCTTCGCAGCTGCTGTGTTCTTGGAACTCAGGGCTTTCTGGTTAATAGAACCCTTACCCTAGGCGAAACTCAAACCTTAACCCTAGGAAGGAAAATCAGCCTATGGTTCGGGATGGTCTCATGGAAATATCAGTGGTGGCAGCCAAGTTGTGTCACTTTTGCGCTCCCCTTGGGATGCCTTTCGCAGCTGCAGTGTGCCGTGAGCCCAGGGCTTCCTGGTTTTAAAAGTCCTAGGCCTAAGCCTAACAGTAACCCTAGGAAGATAAATCAGCCGCGTATTAGGGTTCTTCCTAAGGGAAAAGCCGTGAAAGCAGCCATGTTGTGGCACTTCTGCACTCCCTTTGGGATGCCTTTGGCAGATGCAGTAAGCCTGGAACTCAGGGCTTCCTAGTTAAAAATATCCTAGCCCTAGGCCGAACCCCAACCCTAAGACGAGAAAGGCAAATCAGCCAGGAATTAGGCATGTCCCCAAGGAAAAAGCTGTGGAGGCAGGCATGTTGTGGTACTTTTGCGCTCTTCTTGGCAAGTCCTTCGCAGCTGCTGTGTTCTTGGAACTCAGAGCTTTCTGGTTAATAGAACCCTTACCCTAGGCGTAACTCAGACCTTAACCCTAGGAAGGAAAATCAGCCTATGGTTCGGGATGGTCTCATGGAAATATCAGTGGTGGCAGCCAAGTTGTGTCACTTTTGCGCTCCCCTTGGGATGCCTTTAACAGCTGCAGTGTGCCTGGAGCCCAGGGCTTCCTGGTTTTAAAAGTCCTAGGCCTAAGCCTAACAGTAACCCTAGGAAGGTAAATCAGCCGCGTATTAGGGTTCTTCCTAAGGGAAAAGCCGTGAAAGCAACCATGTTGTGGCACTTCTGCACTCCCTTTGGGATGCCTTTGGCAGATGCAGTAAGCCTGGAACTCAAGGCTTCCTAGTTAAAAAAATCCTAGCCCTAGGCCGAACCCCAACCCTAAGACGAGAAAGGCAAATCAGCCAGGAATTAGGCATGTCCCCAAGGAAAAAGCTGTGGAGGCAGGCATGTTGTGGTACTTTTGCGCTCTTCTTGGGTAGTCCTTCGCAGCTGCTGTGTTCTTGGAACTCAGGTCTTTCTGGTTAATAGACCTCTTACCCTAGGCGAAACTCAAACATTAACCCTAGGAAGGAAAATCAGCCTATGGTTCGGGATGGTCTCATGAGAATAGAAGCAGAGGCAGCCAAGTTGTGTCACTTTTGCGCTCCCCTTGGGATGCCTTTCGCAGCTGCAGTGTGCCTGGAGCCCAGGGCTTCCTGGTTTTAAAAGTCCTAGGCCTAAGCCTAACAGTAACCCTAGGAAGGTAAATCAGCCGCGTATTAGGGTTCTTCCTAAGGGGAAAGCCGTGAAAGCAACCATGTTGTGGCACTTCTGCACTCCCTTTGGGATGCCTTTGGCAGATGCAGTAAGCCTGGAACTCAAGGCTTCCTAGTTAAAAAACTCCAAGGCCTAGGCCGAACCCCAACCCTAAGACGAGAAAGGCAAATCAGCCAGGAATTAGGCATGTCCCCAAGGAAAAAGCTGTGGAGGCAGGCATGTTGTGGTACTTTTGCGCTCTTCTTGGGTAGTCCTTCGCAGCTGCTGTGTTCTTGGAACTCTGGTCTTTCTGGTTAATAGACCTCTTACCCTAGGCGAAACTCAAACATTAACCCTAGGAAGGAAAATCAGCCTATGGTTCGGGATGGTCTCATGAGAATAGAAGCAGAGGCAGCCAAGTTGTGTCACTTCTGCGGCCCTCTTGGGATGCCTTTAACAGCTGCAGTGTGCCTGGAGCCCAGGGCTTCCTGGTTTTAAAAGTCCTAGGCCTAAGCCTAACAGTAACCCTAGGAAGGTAAATCAGCCGCGTATTAGGGTTCTTCCTAAGGGAAAAGCCGTGAAAGCAGCCATGTTGTGGCACTTTTGCACTCCCTTTGGGATGCATTTGGCAGATGCAGTAAGCCTGGAACTCAGGGCTTCCTGGTTAAAAAACTCCAAGCCCTAGGCTGAACCCTAACCCTAACCCTAGGCAGATAAATCAGCCTAGGTATAGGGATGGTGCCAAGGAAAAAGCTGTGAAAGCTGCCATGTTGTTGCACTTTTGTACTCCCCTTGGGATGCCTTGAACAGCTGCAGTGTGCCTGGATCTAAGGGCTTCCTAGTTTTAAAAATCCTAGCCCTAGGCCTAAGCCTTACAGTAACCCTGGGAAGGGAAATCAGCCTGGTGTTAAGCTTCTTGCCAAGGAAAAAGCCGTGAAAGCAACCATGTTGTGGCACTTCTGCACTCCCTTTTGGATGCCTTTCACAGCTCCAGTGTGCCTGGAACTCAGGGCTTCCTGATTTTAAAAATCCTAGCCCTAGGCCGAACCCCAACCCTAAGACGAGAAAGGCAAATCAGCCAGGAATTAGGCATGTCCCCAAGGAAAAAGCTGTGGAGGCAGGCATGTTGTGGTACTTTTGCGCTCTTCTTGGCTAGTCCTTCGCAGCTGCTGTGTTCTTGGAACTCAGGGCTTTCTGGTTAATAGAACCCTTACCCTAGGCGAAACTCAAACCTTAACCCTAGGAAGGAAAATCAGCCTATGGTTCGGGATGGTCTCATGGAAATATCAGTGGTGGCAGCCAAGTTGTGTCACTTTTGCGCTCCCCTTGGGATGCCTTTCGCAGCTGCAGTGTGCCGTGAGCCCAGGGCTTCCTGGTTTTAAAAGTCCTAGGCCTAAGCCTAACAGTAACCCTAGGAAGATAAAGCAGCCGCGTATTAGGGTTCTTCCTAAGGGAAAAGCCGTGAAAGCAGCCATGTTGTGGCACTTCTGCACTCCCTTTGGGATGCCTTTGGCAGATGCAGTAAGCCTGGAACTCAGGGCTTCCTAGTTAAAAATATCCTAGCCCTAGGCCGAACCCCAACCCTAAGACGAGAAAGGCAAATCAGCCAGGAATTAGGCATGTCCCCAAGGAAAAAGCTGTGGAGGCAGGCATGTTGTGGTACTTTTGCGCTCTTCTTGGCAAGTCCTTCGCAGCTGCTGTGTTCTTGGAACTCAGAGCTTTCTGGTTAATAGAACCCTTACCCTAGGCGTAACTCAGACCTTAACCCTAGGAAGGAAAATCAGCCTATGGTTCGGGATGGTCTCATGGAAATATCAGTGGTGGCAGCCAAGTTGCGTCACTTTTGCGCTCCCCTTGGGATGCCTTTAACAGCTGCAGTGTGCCTGGAGCCCAGGGCTTCCTGGTTTTAAAAGTCCTAGGCCTAAGCCTAACAGTAACCCTAGGAAGGTAAATCAGCCGCGTATTAGGGTTCTTCCTAAGGGAAAAGCCGTGAAAGCAACCATGTTGTGGCACTTCTGCACTCCCTTTGGGATGCCTTTGGCAGATGCAGTAAGCCTGGAACTCAAGGCTTCCTAGTTAAAAAAATCCTAGCCCTAGGCCGAACCCCAACCCTAAGACGAGAAAGGCAAATCAGCCAGGAATTAGGCATGTCCCCAAGGAAAAAGCTGTGGAGGCAGGCATGTTGTGGTACTTTTGCGCTCTTCTTGGGTAGTCCTTCGCTGCTGCTGTGTTCTTGGAACTCAGGTCTTTCTGGTTAATAGACCTCTTACCCTAGGCGAAACTCAAACATTAACCCTAGGAAGGAAAATCAGCCTATGGTTCGGGATGGTCTCATGAGAATAGAAGCAGAGGCAGCCAAGTTGTGTCACTTTTGCGCTCCCCTTGGGATGCCTTTCGCAGCTGCAGTGTGCCTGGAGCCCAGGGCTTCCTGGTTTTAAAAGTCCTAGGCCTAAGCCTAACAGTAACCCTAGGAAGGTAAATCAGCCGCGTATTAGGGTTCTTCCTAAGGGAAAAGCCGTGAAAGCAGCCATGTTGTGGCACTTCTGCACTCCCTTTGGGATGTCTTTGGCAGATGCAGTAAGCCTGGAACTCAGGGCTTCCTGGTTAAAAAACTCCAAGCCCTAGGCTGAAGCCTAACCCTAACCCTAGGCAGATAATTCAGCCTATGTATAGGGATGGTGCCAAGGAAAAAGCTGTGAAAGCTGCCATGTTTTGCACTTTTGTACTCCTCTTGGGATGCCTTGAACAGCTGCAGTGTGCCTGGATCTAATGGCTTCCTAGTTTTAAAAATCCTAGCCCTAGGCCTAAGCCTTACAGTAATCCTGGGAAGGTAAATCAGCCTGGGTTTAGGCTTCTTGCCAAGGAAAAAGCCGTGAAAGCAACCATGTTGTGGCACTTTTGCACTCCCTTTGGGATGCCTTTCACAGCTCCAGTGTGCCTGGAACTCAGGGCTTCCTGATTTTAAAAATCCTAGCCCTAGGCCGAACCCCAACCCTAAGACGAGAAAGGCAAATCAGCCAGGAATTAGGCATGTCCCCAAGGAAAAAGCTGTGGAGGCAGGCATGTTGTGGTACTTTTGCGCTCTTCTTGGCTAGTCCTTCGCAGCTGCTGTGTTCTTGGAACTCAGGGCTTTCTGGTTAATAGAACCCTTACCCTAGGCGTAACTCAAACCTTAACCCTAGGAAGGAAAATCAGCCTATGGTTCGGGATGGTCTCATGGAAATATCAGTGGTGGCAGCCAAGTTGTGTCACTTTTGCGCTCCCCTTGGGATGCCTTTCGCAGCTGCAGTGTGCCTGGAGCCCAGGGCTTCCTGGTTTTAAAAGTCCTAGGCCTAAGCCTAACAGTAACCCTAGGAAGGTAAATCAGCCGCGTATTAGGGTTCTTCCTAAGGGGAAAGCCGTGAAAGCAACCATGTTGTGGCACTTCTGCACTCCCTTTGGGATGCCTTTGGCAGATGCAGTAAGCCTGGAACTCAAGGCTTCCTAGTTAAAAAACTCCAAGGCCTAGGCCGAACCCCAACCCTAAGACGAGAAAGGCAAATCAGCCAGGAATTAGGCATGTCCCCAAGGAAAAAGCTGTGGAGGCAGGCATGTTGTGGTACTTTTGCGCTCTTCTTGGGTAGTCCTTCGCAGCTGCTGTGTTCTTGGAACTCTGGTCTTTCTGGTTAATAGACCTCTTACCCTAGGCGAAACTCAAACATTAACCCTAGGAAGGAAAATCAGCCTATGGTTCGGGATGGTCTCATGAGAATAGAAGCAGAGGCAGCCAAGTTGTGTCACTTCTGCGGCCCTCTTGGGATGCCTTTAACAGCTGCAGTGTGCCTGGAGCCCAGGGCTTCCTGGTTTTAAAAGTCCTAGGCCTAAGCCTAACAGTAACCCTAGGAAGGTAAATCAGCCGCGTATTAGGGTTCTTCCTAAGGGAAAAGCCGTGAAAGCAGCCATGTTGTTGCACTTTTGCACTCCCTTTGGGATGCATTTGGCAGATGCAGTAAGCCTGGAACTCAGGGCTTCCTGGTTAAAAAACTCCAAGCCCTAGGCTGAACCCTAACCCTAACCCTAGGCAGATAAATCAGCCTAGGTATAGGGATGGTGCCAAGGAAAAAGCTGTGAAAGCTGCCATGTTGTTGCACTTTTGTACTCCCCTTGGGATGCCTTGAACAGCTGCAGTGTGCCTGGATCTAAGGGCTTCCTAGTTTTAAAAATCCTAGCCCTAGGCCTAAGCCTTACAGTAACCCTGGGAAGGGAAATCAGCCTGGTGTTAAGCTTCTTGCCAAGGAAAAAGCCGTGAAAGCAACCATGTTGTGGCACTTTTGCACTCCCTTTGGGATGCCTTTCACAGCTCCAGTGTGCCTGGAACTCAGGGCTTCCTGATTTTAAAAATCCTAGCCCTAGGCCGAACCCCAACCCTAAGACGAGAAAGGCAAATCAGCCAGGAATTAGGCATGTCCCCAAGGAAAAAGCTGTGGAGGCAGGCATGTTGTGGTACTTTTGCGCTCTTCTTGGCTAGTCCTTCGCAGCTGCTGTGTTCTTGGAACTCAGGGCTTTCTGGTTAATAGAACCCTTACCCTAGGCGTAACTCAAACCTTAACCCTAGGAAGGAAAATCAGCCTATGGTTCGGGATGGTCTCATGGAAATATCAGTGGTGGCAGCCAAGTTGTGTCACTTTTGCGCTCCCCTTGGGATGCCTTTCGCAGCTGCAGTGTGCCTGGAGCCCAGGGCTTCCTGGTTTTAAAAGTCCTAGGCCTAAGCCTAACAGTAACCCTAGGAAGGTAAATCAGCCGCGTATTAGGGTTCTTCCTAAGGGAAAAGCCGTGAAAGCAGCCATGTTGTGGCACTTCTGCACTCCCTTTGGGATTCCTTTGGCAGATGCAGTAAGCCTGGAACTCAGGGCTTCCTAGTTAAAAAAATCCTAGCCCTAGGCCGAACCCCAACCCTAAGACGAGAAAGGCAAATCAGCCAGGAATTAGGCATGTCCCCAAGGAAAAAGCTGTGGAGGCAGGCATGTTGTGGTACTTTTGCGCTCTTCTTGTCTAGTCCTTCGCAGCTGCTGTGTTCTTGGAACTCAGGGCTTTCTGGTTAATAGAACCCTTACCCTAGGCGTAACTCAAACCTTAACCCTAGGAAGGAAAATCAGCCTATGGTTCGGGATGGTCTCATGGAAATATCAGTGGTGGCAGACAAGTTGTGTCACTTTTGCGCTCCCCTTGGGATGCCTTTCGCAGCTGCAGTGTGCCTGGAGCCCAGGGCTTCCTGGTTTTAAAAGTCCTAGGCCTAAGCCTAACAGTAACCCTAGGAAGGTAAATCAGCCGCGTATTAGGGTTCTTCCTAAGGGAAAAGCCGTGAAAGCAGCCATGTTGTGGCACTTCTGCACTCCCTTTGGGATGCCTTTCACAGCTCCAGTGTGCCTGGAACTCAGGGCTTCCTGATTTTAAAAATCCTAGCCCTAGGCTGAACCCCAACCCTAAGACGAGAAAGGCAAATCAGCCAGGAATTAGGCATGTCCCCAAGGAAGAAGCTGTGGAGGCAGGCATGTTGTAGTACTTTTGCGCTTTTCTTGGCTAGTCCTTCGCAGCTGCTGTGTTCTTGGAACTCAGGGCTTTCTGGTTAATAGAACCCTTACCCTAGGCGTAACTCAAACCTTAACCCTAGGAAGGAAAATCAGCCTATGGTTCGGGATGGTCTCATGGAAATATCAGTGGTGGCAGCCAAGTTGTGTCACTTTTGCGCTCCCCTTGGGATGCCTTTAACAGCTGCAGTGTGCCTGGAGCCCAGGGCTTCCTGGTTTTAAAAGTCCTAGGCCTAAGCCTAACAGTAACCCTAGGAAGGTAAATCAGCCGCGTATTAGGGTTCTTCCTAAGGGAAAAGCCGTGAAAGCAACCATGTTTTGGCACTTCTGCACTCCCTTTGGGATGCCTTTGGCAGATGCAGTAAGCCTGGAACTCAAGGCTTCCTAGTTAAAAAAATCCTAGCCCTAGGCCGAACCCCAACCCTAAGACGAGAAAGGCAAATCAGCCAGGAATTAGGCATGTCCCCAAGGAAAAAGCTGTGGAGGCAGGCATGTTGTGGTACTTTTGCGCTCTTCTTGGCTAGTCCTTCGCAGCTGCTGTGTTCTTGGAACTCTGGTCTTTCTGGTTAATAGACCTCTTACCCTAGGCGAAACTCAAACATTAACCCTAGGAAGGAAAATCAGCCTATGGTTCGGGATGGTCTCAGGAGAATAGAAGCAGAGGCAGCCAAGTTGTGTCACTTTTGCGCTCCCCTTGGGATGCCTTTCGCAGCTGCAGTGTGCCTGGAGCCCAGGGCTTCCTGGTTTTAAAAGTCCTAGGCCTAAGCCTAACAGTAACCCTAGGAAGGTAAATCAGCCGCGTATTAGGGTCCTTCCTAAGGGAAAAGCCGTGAAAGCAGCCATGTTGTGGCACTTCTGCACTCCCTTTGGGATGCCTTTGGCAGATGCAGTAAGCCTGGAACTCAGGGCTTCCTAGTTAAAAATATCCTAGCCCTAGGCCGAACCCCAACCCTAAGACGAGAAAGGCAAATCAGCCAGGAATTAGGCATGTCCCCAAGGAAAAAGCTGTGGAGGCAGGCATGTTGTGGTACTTTTGCGCTCTTCTTGGGTAGTCCTTCGCTGCTGCTGTGTTCTTGGAACTCAGGTCTTTCTGGTTAATAGACCTCTTACCCTAGGCGAAACTCAAACCTTAACCCTAGGAAGGAAAATCAGCCTATGGTTCGGGATGGTCTCATGAGAATAGAAGCAGAGGCAGCCAAGTTGTGTCACTTCTGCGGCCCTCTTGGGATGCCTTTAACAGCTGCAGTGTGCCTGGAGCCCAGGGCTTCCTGGTTTTAAAAGTCCTAGGCCTAAGCCTAACAGTAACCCTAGGAAGGTAAATCAGCCGCGTATTAGGGTTCTTCCTAAGGGAAAAGCCGTGAAAGCAGCCATGTTGTGGCACTTTTGCACTCCCTTTGGGATGCATTTGGCAGATGCAGTAAGCCTGGAACTCAGGGCTTCCTGGTTAAAAAACTCCAAGCCCTAGGCTGAACCCTAACCCTAACCCTAGGCAGATAAATCAGCCTAGGTATAGGGATGGTGCCAAGGAAAAAGCTGTGAAAGCTGCCATGTTGTTGCACTTTTGTACTCCCCTTGGGATGCCTTGAACAGCTGCAGTGTGCCTGGATCTAAGGGCTTCCTAGTTTTAAAAATCCTAGCCCTAGGCCTAAGCCTTACAGTAACCCTGGGAAGGGAAATCAGCCTGGTGTTAAGCTTCTTGCCAAGGAAAAAGCCGTGAAAGCAACCATGTTGTGGCACTTTTGCACTCCCTTTGGGATGCCTTTCACAGCTCCAGTGTGCCTGGAACTCAGGGCTTCCTGATTTTAAAAATCCTAGCCCTAGGCCGAACCCCAACCCTAAGACGAGAAAGGCAAATCAGCCAGGAATTAGGCATGTCCCCAAGGAAAAAGCTGTGGAGGCAGGCATGTTGTGGTACTTTTGCGCTCTTCTTGGCTAGTCCTTCGCAGCTGCTGTGTTCTTGGAACTCAGGGCTTTCTGGTTAATAGAACCCTTACCCTAGGCGTAACTCAAACCTTAACCCTAGGAAGGAAAATCAGCCTATGGTTCGGGATGGTCTCATGGAAATATCAGTGGTGGCAGCCAAGTTGTGTCACTTTTGCGCTCCCCTTGGGATGCCTTTCGCAGCTGCAGTGTGCCTGGAGCCCAGGGCTTCCTGGTTTTAAAAGTCCTAGGCCTAAGCCTAACAGTAACCCTAGGAAGGTAAATCAGCCGCGTATTAGGGTTCTTCCTAAGGGGAAAGCCGTGAAAGCAACCATGTTGTGGCACTTCTGCACTCCCTTTGGGATGCCTTTGGCAGATGCAGTAAGCCTGGAACTCAAGGCTTCCTAGTTAAAAAACTCCAAGGCCTAGGCCGAACCCCAACCCTAAGACGAGAAAGGCAAATCAGCCAGGAATTAGGCATGTCCCCAAGGAAAAAGCTGTGGAGGCAGGCATGTTGTGGTACTTTTGCGCTCTTCTTGGGTAGTCCTTCGCAGCTGCTGTGTTCTTGGAACTCTGGTCTTTCTGGTTAATAGACCTCTTACCCTAGGCGAAACTCAAACATTAACCCTAGGAAGGAAAATCAGCCTATGGTTCGGGATGGTCTCATGAGAATAGAAGCAGAGGCAGCCAAGTTGTGTCACTTCTGCGGCCCTCTTGGGATGCCTTTAACAGCTGCAGTGTGCCTGGAGCCCAGGGCTTCCTGGTTTTAAAAGTCCTAGGCCTAAGCCTAACAGTAACCCTAGGAAGGTAAATCAGCCGCGTATTAGGGTTCTTCCTAAGGGAAAAGCCGTGAAAGCAGCCATGTTGTTGCACTTTTGCACTCCCTTTGGGATGCATTTGGCAGATGCAGTAAGCCTGGAACTCAGGGCTTCCTGGTTAAAAAACTCCAAGCCCTAGGCTGAACCCTAACCCTAACCCTAGGCAGATAAATCAGCCTAGGTATAGGGATGGTGCCAAGGAAAAAGCTGTGAAAGCTGCCATGTTGTTGCACTTTTGTACTCCCCTTGGGATGCCTTGAACAGCTGCAGTGTGCCTGGATCTAAGGGCTTCCTAGTTTTAAAAATCCTAGCCCTAGGCCTAAGCCTTACAGTAACCCTGGGAAGGGAAATCAGCCTGGTGTTAAGCTTCTTGCCAAGGAAAAAGCCGTGAAAGCAACCATGTTGTGGCACTTTTGCACTCCCTTTGGGATGCCTTTCACAGCTCCAGTGTGCCTGGAACTCAGGGCTTCCTGATTTTAAAAATCCTAGCCCTAGGCCGAACCCCAACCCTAAGACGAGAAAGGCAAATCAGCCAGGAATTAGGCATGTCCCCAAGGAAAAAGCTGTGGAGGCAGGCATGTTGTGGTACTTTTGCGCTCTTCTTGGCTAGTCCTTCGCAGCTGCTGTGTTCTTGGAACTCAGGGCTTTCTGGTTAATAGAACCCTTACCCTAGGCGTAACTCAAACCTTAACCCTAGGAAGGAAAATCAGCCTATGGTTCGGGATGGTCTCATGGAAATATCAGTGGTGGCAGCCAAGTTGTGTCACTTTTGCGCTCCCCTTGGGATGCCTTTCGCAGCTGCAGTGTGCCTGGAGCCCAGGGCTTCCTGGTTTTAAAAGTCCTAGGCCTAAGCCTAACAGTAACCCTAGGAAGGTAAATCAGCCGCGTATTAGGGTTCTTCCTAAGGGAAAAGCCGTGAAAGCAGCCATGTTGTGGCACTTTTGCACTCCCTTTGGGATTCCTTTGGCAGATGCAGTAAGCCTGGAACTCAGGGCTTCCTAGTTAAAAAAATCCTAGCCCTAGGCCGAACCCCAACCCTAAGACGAGAAAGGCAAATCAGCCAGGAATTAGGCATGTCCCCAAGGAAAAAGCTGTGGAGGCAGGCATGTTGTGGTACTTTTGCGCTCTTCTTGGCTAGTCCTTCGCAGCTGCTGTGTTCTTGGAACTCAGGGCTTTCTGGTTAATAGAACCCTTACCCTAGGCGTAACTCAAACCTTAACCCTAGGAAGGAAAATCAGCCTATGGTTCGGGATGGTCTCATGGAAATATCAGTGGTGGCAGCCAAGTTGTGTCACTTTTGCGCTCCCCTTGGGATGCCTTTCGCAGCTGCAGTGTGCCTGGAGCCCAGGGCTTCCTGGTTTTAAAAGTCCTAGGCCTAAGCCTAACAGTAACCCTAGGAAGGTAAATCAGCCGCGTATTAGGGTTCTTCCTAAGGGAAAAGCCGTGAAAGCAGCCATGTTGTGGCACTTCTGCACTCCCTTTGGGATTCCTTTGGCAGATGCAGTAAGCCTGGAACTCAGGGCTTCCTAGTTAAAAAAATCCTAGCCCTAGGCCGAACCCCAACCCTAAGACGAGAAAGGCAAATCAGCCAGGAATTAGGCATGTCCCCAAGGAAGAAGCTGTGGAGGCAGGCATGTTGTAGTACTTTTGCGCTTTTCTTGGCTAGTCCTTCGCAGCTGCTGTGTTCTTGGAACTCAGGGCTTTCTGGTTAATAGAACCCTTACCCTAGGCGTAACTCAAACCTTAACCCTAGGAAGGAAAATCAGCCTATGGTTCGGGATGGTCTCATGGAAATATCAGTGGTGGCAGCCAAGTTGTGTCACTTTTGCGCTCCCCTTGGGATGCCTTTAACAGCTGCAGTGTGCCTGGAGCCCAGGGCTTCCTGGTTTTAAAAGTCCTAGGCCTAAGCCTAACAGTAACCCTAGGAAGGTAAATCAGCCGCGTATTAGGGTTCTTCCTAAGGGAAAAGCCGTGAAAGCAACCATGTTGTGGCACTTCTGCACTCCCTTTGGGATGCCTTTGGCAGATGCAGTAAGCCTGGAACTCAAGGCTTCCTAGTTAAAAAAATCCTAGCCCTAGGCCGAACCCCAACCCTAAGACGAGAAAGGCAAATCAGCCAGGAATTAGGCATGTCCCCAAGGAAAAAGCTGTGGAGGCAGGCATGTTGTGGTACTTTTGCGCTCTTCTTGGCTAGTCCTTCGCAGCTGCTGTGTTCTTGGAACTCTGGTCTTTCAGGTTAATAGACCTCTTACCCTAGGCGAAACTCAAACATTAACCCTAGGAAGGAAAATCAGCCTATGGTTCGGGATGGTCTCAGGAGAATAGAAGCAGAGGCAGCCAAGTTGTGTCACTTTTGCGCTCCCCTTGGGATGCCTTTCGCAGCTGCAGTGTGCCTGGAGCCCAGGGCTTCCTGGTTTTAAAAGTCCTAGGCCTAAGCCTAACAGTAACCCTAGGAAGGTAAATCAGCCGCGTATTAGGGTTCTTCCTAAGGGAAAAGCCGTGAAAGCAGCCATGTTGTGGCACTTCTGCACTCCCTTTGGGATGCCTTTGGCAGATGCAGTAAGCCTGGAACTCAGGGCTTCCTAGTTAAAAATATCCTAGCCCTAGGCCGAACCCCAACCCTAAGACGAGAAAGGCAAATCAGCCAGGAATTAGGCATGTCCCCAAGGAAAAAGCTGTGGAGGCAGGCATGTTGTGGTACTTTTGCGCTCTTCTTGGGTAGTCCTTCGCTGCTGCTGTGTTCTTGGAACTCAGGTCTTTCTGGTTAATAGACCTCTTACCCTAGGCGAAACTCAAACCTTAACCCTAGGAAGGAAAATCAGCCTATGGTTCGGGATGGTCTCATGAGAATAGAAGCAGAGGCAGCCAAGTTGTGTCACTTCTGCGGCCCTCTTGGGATGCCTTTAACAGCTGCAGTGTGCCTGGAGCCCAGGGCTTCCTGGTTTTAAAAGTCCTAGGCCTAAGCCTAACAGTAACCCTAGGAAGGTAAATCAGCCGCGTATTAGGGTTCTTCCTAAGGGAAAAGCCGTGAAAGCAGCCATGTTGTGGCACTTTTGCACTCCCTTTGGGATGCATTTGGCAGATGCAGTAAGCCTGGAACTCAGGGCTTCCTGGTTAAAAAACTCCAAGACCTAGGCTGAACCCTAACCCTAACCCTAGGCAGATAAATCAGCCTAGGTATAGGGATGGTGCCAAGGAAAAAGCTGTGAAAGCTGCCATGTTGTTGCACTTTTGTACTCCCCTTGGGATGCCTTGAACAGCTGCAGTGTGCCTGGATCTAAGGGCTTCCTAGTTTTAAAAATCCTAGCCCTAGGCCTAAGCCTTACAGTAACCCTGGGAAGGGAAATCAGCCTGGTGTTAAGCTTCTTGCCAAGGAAAAAGCCGTGAAAGCAACCATGTTGTGGCACTTTTGCACTCCCTTTGGGATGCCTTTCACAGCTCCAGTGTGCCTGGAACTCAGGGCTTCCTGATTTTAAAAATCCTAGCCCTAGGCCGAACCCCAACCCTAAGACGAGAAAGGCAAATCAGCCAGGAATTAGGCATGTCCCCAAGGAAAAAGCTGTGGAGGCAGGCATGTTGTGGTACTTTTGCGCTCTTCTTGGCTAGTCCTTCGCAGCTGCTGTGTTCTTGGAACTCAGGGCTTTCTGGTTAATAGAACCCTTACCCTAGGCGTAATTCAAACCTTAACCCTAGGAAGGAAAATCAGCCTATGGTTCGGGATGGTCTCATGGAAATATCAGTGGTGGCAGCCAAGTTGTGTCACTTTTGCGCTCCCCTTGGGATGCCTTTCGCAGCTGCAGTGTGCCTGGAGCCCAGGGCTTCCTGGTTTTAAAAGTCCTAGGCCTAAGCCTAACAGTAACCCTAGGAAGATAAAGCAGCCGCGTATTAGGGTTCTTCCTAAGGGAAAAGCCGTGAAAGCAGCCATGTTGTGGCACTTCTGCACTCCCTTTGGGATGCCTTTGGCAGATGCAGTAAGCCTGGAACTCAGGGCTTCCTAGTTAAAAATATCCTAGCCCTAGGCCGAACCCCAACCCTAAGACGAGAAAGGCAAATCAGCCAGGAATTAGGCATGTCCCCAAGGAAAAAGCTGTGGAGGCAGGCATGTTGTGGTACTTTTGCGCTCTTCTTGGCAAGTCCTTCGCAGCTGCTGTGTTCTTGGAACTCAGAGCTTTCTGGTTAATAGAACCCTTACCCTAGGCGTAACTCAAACCTTAACCCTAGGAAGGAAAATCAGCCTATGGTTCGGGATGGTCTCATGGAAATATCAGTGGTGGCAGCCAAGTTGTGTCACTTTTGCGCTCCCCTTGGGATGCCTTTAACAGCTGCAGTGTGCCTGGAGGCAAGGGCTTCCTGGTTTTAAAAGTCCTAGGCCTAAGCCTAACAGTAACCCTAGGAAGGTAAATCAGCCGCGTATTAGGGTTCTTCCTAAGGGAAAAGCCGTGAAAGCAACCATGTTGTGGCACTTCTGCACTCCCTTTGGGATGCCTTTGGCAGATGCAGTAAGCCTGGAACTCAAGGCTTCCTAGTTAAAAAAATCCTAGCCCTAGGCCGAACCCCAACCCTAAGACGAGAAAGGCAAATCAGCCAGGAATTAGGCATGTCCCCAAGGAAAAAGCTGTGGAGGCAGGCATGTTGTGGTACTTTTGCGCTCTTCTTGGCTAGTCCTTCGCAGCTGCTGTGTTCTTGGAACTCTGGTCTTTCTGGTTAATAGACCTCTTACCCTAGGCGAAACTCAAACATTAGCCCTAGGAAGGAAAATCAGCCTATGGTTCGGGATGGTCTCAGGAGAATAGAAGCAGAGGCAGCCAAGTTGTGTCACTTTTGCGCTCCCCTTGGGATGCCTTTCGCAGCTGCAGTGTGCCTGGAGCCCAGGGCTTCCTGGTTTTAAAAGTCCTAGGCCTAAGCCTAACAGTAACCCTAGGAAGGTAAATCAGCCGCGTATTAGGGTTCTTCCTAAGGGAAAAGCCGTGAAAGCAGCCATGTTGTGGCACTTCTGCACTCCCTTTGGGATGCCTTTGGCAGATGCAGTAAGCCTGGAACTCAGGGCTTCCTAGTTAAAAATATCCTAGCCCTAGGCCGAACCCCAACCCTAAGACGAGAAAGGCAAATCAGCCAGGAATTAGGCATGTCCCCAAGGAAAAAGCTGTGGAGGCAGGCATGTTGTGGTACTTTTGCGCTCTTCTTGGGTAGTCCTTCGCTGCTGCTGTGTTCTTGGAACTCAGGTCTTTCTGGTTAATAGACCTCTTACCCTAGGCGAAACTCAAACCTTAACCCTAGGAAGGAAAATCAGCCTATGGTTCGGGATGGTCTCATGAGAATAGAAGCAGAGGCAGCCAAGTTGTGTCACTTCTGCGGCCCTCTTGGGATGCCTTTAACAGCTGCAGTGTGCCTGGAGCCCAGGGCTTCCTGGTTTTAAAAGTCCTAGGCCTAAGCCTAACAGTAACCCTAGGAAGGTAAATCAGCCGCGTATTAGGGTTCTTCCTAAGGGAAAAGCCGTGAAAGCAGCCATGTTGTGGCACTTTTGCACTCCCTTTGGGATGCATTTGGCAGATGCAGTAAGCCTGGAACTCAGGGCTTCCTGGTTAAAAAACTCCAAGCCCTAGGCTGAAGCCTAACCCTAACCCTAGGCAGATAAATCAGCCTAGGTATAGGGATGGTGCCAAGGAAAAAGCTGTGAAAGCTGCCATGTTGTTGCACTTTTGTACTCCCCTTGGGATGCCTTGAACAGCTGCAGTGTGCCTGGATCTAAGGGCTTCCTAGTTTTAAAAATCCTAGCCCTAGGCCTAAGCCTTACAGTAACCCTGGGAAGGGAAATCAGCCTGGTGTTAAGCTTCTTGCCAAGGAAAAAGCCGTGAAAGCAACCATGTTGTGGCACTTTTGCACTCCCTTTGGGATGCCTTTCACAGCTCCAGTGTGCCTGGAACTCAGGGCTTCCTGATTTTAAAAATCCTAGCCCTAGGCCGAACCCCAACCCTAAGACGAGAAAGGCAAATCAGCCAGGAATTAGGCATGTCCCCAAGGAAAAAGCTGTGGAGGCAGGCATGTTGTGGTACTTTTGCGCTCTTCTTGGCTAGTCCTTCGCAGCTGCTGTGTTCTTGGAACTCAGGGCTTTCTGGTTAATAGAACCCTTACCCTAGGCGTAACTCAAACCTTAACCCTAGGAAGGAAAATCAGCCTATGGTTCGGGATGGTCTCATGGAAATATCAGTGGTGGCAGCCAAGTTGTGTCACTTTTGCGCTCCCCTTGGGATGCCTTTCGCAGCTGCAGTGTGCCTGGAGCCCAGGGCTTCCTGGTTTTAAAAGTCCTAGGCCTAAGCCTAACAGTAACCCTAGGAAGATAAAGCAGCCGCGTATTAGGGTTCTTCCTAAGGGAAAAGCCGTGAAAGCAGCCATGTTGTGGCACTTCTGCACTCCCTTTGGGATGCCTTTGGCAGATGCAGTAAGCCTGGAACTCAGGGCTTCCTAGTTAAAAATATCCTAGCCCTAGGCCGAACCCCAACCCTAAGACGAGAAAGGCAAATCAGCCAGGAATTAGGCATGTCCCCAAGGAAAAAGCTGTGGAGGCAGGCATGTTGTGGTACTTTTGCGCTCTTCTTGGCAAGTCCTTCGCAGCTGCTGTGTTCTTGGAACTCAGAGCTTTCTGGTTAATAGAACCCTTACCCTAGGCGTAACTCAAACCTTAACCCTAGGAAGGAAAATCAGCCTATGGTTCGGGATGGTCTCATGGAAATATCAGTGGTGGCAGCCAAGTTGTGTCACTTTTGCGCTCCCCTTGGGATGCCTTTAACAGCTGCAGTGTGCCTGGAGCCCAGGGCTTCCTGGTTTTAAAAGTCCTAGGCCTAAGCCTAACAGTAACCCTAGGAAGGTAAATCAGCCGCGTATTAGGGTTCTTCCTAAGGGAAAAGCCGTGAAAGCAACCATGTTGTGGCACTTCTGCACTCCCTTTGGGATGCCTTTGGCAGATGCAGTAAGCCTGGAACTCAAGGCTTCCTAGTTAAAAAAATCCTAGCCCTAGGCCGAACCCCAACCCTAAGACGAGAAAGGCAAATCAGCCAGGAATTAGGCATGTCCCCAAGGAAAAAGCTGTGGAGGCAGGCATGTTGTGGTACTTTTGCGCTCTTCTTGGCTAGTCCTTCGCAGCTGCTGTGTTCTTGGAACTCTGGTCTTTCTGGTTAATAAACCTCTTACCCTAGGCGAAACTCAAACATTAACCCTAGGAAGGAAAATCAGCCTATGGTTCGGGATGGTCTCAGGAGAATAGAAGCAGAGGCAGCCAAGTTGTGTCACTTTTGCGCTCCCCTTGGGATGCCTTTCGCAGCTGCAGTGTGCCTGGAGCCCAGGGCTTCCTGGTTTTAAAAGTCCTAGGCCTAAGCCTAACAGTAACCCTAGGAAGGTAAATCAGCCGCGTATTAGGGTTCTTCCTAAGGGAAAAGCCGTGAAAGCAGCCATGTTGTGGCACTTCTGCACTCCCTTTGGGATGTCTTTGGCAGATGCAGTAAGCCTGGAACTCAGGGCTTCCTGGTTAAAAAACTCCAAGCCCTAGGCTGAAGCCTAACCCTAACCCTAGGCAGATAATTCAGCCTATGTATAGGGATGGTGCCAAGGAAAAAGCTGTGAAAGCTGCCATGTTTTGCACTTTTGTACTCCTCTTGGGATGCCTTGAACAGCTGCAGTGTGCCTGGATCTAATGGCTTCCTAGTTTTAAAAATCCTAGCCCTAGGCCTAAGCCTTACAGTAATCCTGGGAAGGTAAATCAGCCTGGTGTTAGGCTTCTTGCCAAGGAAAAAGCCGTGAAAGCAACCATGTTGTGGCACTTTTGCACTCCCTTTGGGATGCCTTTCACAGCTCCAGTGTGCCTGGAACTCAGGGCTTCCTGATTTTAAAAATCCTAGCCCTAGGCTGAACCCCAACCCTAAGACGAGAAAGGCAAATCAGCCAGGAATTAGGCATGTCCCCAAGGAAAAAGCTGTGGAGGCAGGCATGTTGTGGTACTTTTGCGCTCTTCTTGGCTAGTCCTTCGCAGCTGCTGTGTTCTTGGAACTCAGGGCTTTCTGGTTAATAGAACCTTTACCCTAGGCGTAACTCAAACCTTAACCCTAGGAAGGAAAATCAGCCTATGGTTCGGGATGGTCTCATGGAAATATCAGTGGTGGCAGCCAAGTTGTGTCACTTTTGCGCTCCCCTTGGGATGCCTTTCGCAGCTGCAGTGTGCCTGGAGCCCAGGGCTTCCTGGTTTTAAAAGTCCTAGGCCTAAGCCTAACAGTAAACCTAGGAAGGTAAATCAGCCGCGTATTAGGGTTCTTCCTAAGGGAAAAGCCGTGAAAGCAGCCATGTTGTGGCACTTCTGCACTCCCTTTGGGATTCCTTTGGCAGATGCAGTAAGCCTGGAACTCAGGGCTTCCTAGTTAAAAAAATCCTAGCCCTAGGCCGAACCCCAACCCTAAGACGAGAAAGGCAAATCAGCCAGGAATTAGGCATGTCCCCAAGGAAGAAGCTGTGGAGGCAGGCATGTTGTAGTACTTTTGCGCTTTTCTTGGCTAGTCCTTCGCAGCTCCTGTGTTCTTGGAACTCAGGGCTTTCTGGTTAATAGAACCCTTACCCTAGGCGTAACTCAAACCTTAACCCTAGGAAGGAAAATCAGCCTATGGTTCGGGATGGTCTCATGGAAATATCAGTGGTGGCAGCCAAGTTGTGTCACTTTTGCGCTCCCCTTGGGATGCCTTTCGCAGCTGCAGTGTGCCTGGAGCCCAGGGCTTCCTGGTTTTAAAAGTCCTAGGCCTAAGCCTAACAGTAACCCTAGGAAGGTAAATCAGCCGCGTATTAGGGTTCTTCCTAAGGGGAAAGCCGTGAAAGCAACCATGTTGTGGCACTTCTGCACTCCCTTTGGGATGCCTTTGGCAGATGCAGTAAGCCTGGAACTCAAGGCTTCCTAGTTAAAAAACTCCAAGCCCTAGGCCGAACCCCAACCCTAAGACGAGAAAGGCAAATCAGCCAGGAATTAGGCATGTCCCCAAGGAAAAAGCTGTGGAGGCAGGCATGTTGTGGTACTTTTGCGCTCTTCTTGGGTAGTCCTTCGCAGCTGCTGTGTTCTTGGAACTCTGGTCTTTCTGGTTAATAGACCTCTTACCCTAGGCGAAACTCAAACATTAACCCTAGGAAGGAAAATCAGCCTATGGTTCGGGATGGTCTCATGAGAATAGAAGCAGAGGCAGCCAAGTTGTGTCACTTCTGCGGCCCTCTTGGGATGCCTTTAACAGCTGCAGTGTGCCTGGAGCCCAGGGCTTCCTGGTTTTAAAAGTCCTAGGCCTAAGCCTAACAGTAACCCTAGGAAGGTAAATCAGCCGCGTATTAGGGTTCTTCCTAAGGGAAAAGCCGTGAAAGCAGCCATGTTGTTGCACTTTTGCACTCCCTTTGGGATGCATTTGGCAGATGCAGTAAGCCTGGAACTCAGGGCTTCCTGGTTAAAAAACTCCAAGCCCTAGGCTGAACCCTAACCCTAACCCTAGGCAGATAAATCAGCCTAGGTATAGGGATGGTGCCAAGGAAAAAGCTGTGAAAGCTGCCATGTTGTTGCACTTTTGTACTCCCCTTGGGATGCCTTGAACAGCTGCAGTGTGCCTGGATCTAAGGGCTTCCTAGTTTTAAAAATCCTAGCCCTAGGCCTAAGCCTTACAGTAACCCTGGGAAGGGAAATCAGCCTGGTGTTAAGCTTCTTCCAAGGAAAAAGCCGTGAAAGCAACCATGTTGTGGCACTTTTGCACTCCCTTTGGGATGCCTTTCACAGCTCCAGTGTGCCTGGAACTCAGGGCTTCCTGATTTTAAAAATCCTAGCCCTAGGCCGAACCCCAACCCTAAGACGAGAAAGGCAAATCAGCCAGGAATTAGGCATGTCCCCAAGGAAAAAGCTGTGGAGGCAGGCATGTTGTGGTACTTTTGCGCTCTTCTTGGCTAGTCCTTCGCAGCTGCTGTGTTCTTGGAACTCAGGGCTTTCTGGTTAATAGAACCCTTACCCTAGGCGTAACTCAAACCTTAACCCTAGGAAGGAAAATCAGCCTATGGTTCGGGATGGTCTCATGGAAATATCAGTGGTGGCAGCCAAGTTGTGTCACTTTTGCGCTCCCCTTGGGATGCCTTTCGCAGCTGCAGTGTGCCTGGAGCCCAGGGCTTCCTGGTTTTAAAAGTCCTAGGCCTAAGCCTAACAGTAAACCTAGGAAGGTAAATCAGCCGCGTATTAGGGTTCTTCCTAAGGGAAAAGCCGTGAAAGCAGCCATGTTGTGGCACTTCTGCACTCCCTTTGGGATTCCTTTGGCAGATGCAGTAAGCCTGGAACTCAGGGCTTCCTAGTTAAAAAAATCCTAGCCCTAGGCCGAACCCCAACCCTAAGACGAGAAAGGCAAATCAGCCAGGAATTAGGCATGTCCCCAAGGAAGAAGCTGTGGAGGCAGGCATGTTGTAGTACTTTTGCGCTTTTCTTGGCTAGTCCTTCGCAGCTGCTGTGTTCTTGGAACTCAGGGCTTTCTGGTTAATAGAACCCTTACCCTAGGCGTAACTCAAACCTTAACCCTAGGAAGGAAAATCAGCCTATGGTTCGGGATGGTCTCATGGAAATATCAGTGGTGGCAGCCAAGTTGTGTCACTTTTGCGCTCCCCTTGGGATGCCTTTAACAGCTGCAGTGTGCCTGGAGCCCAGGGCTTCCTGGTTTTAAAAGTCCTAGGCCTAAGCCTAACAGTAACCCTAGGAAGGTAAATCAGCCGCGTATTAGGGTTCTTCCTAAGGGAAAAGCCGTGAAAGCAACCATGTTGTGGCACTTCTGCACTCCCTTTGGGATGCCTTTGGCAGATGCAGTAAGCCTGGAACTCAAGGCTTCCTAGTTAAAAAAATCCTAGCCCTAGGCCGAACCCCAACCCTAAGACGAGAAAGGCAAATCAGCCAGGAATTAGGCATGTCCCCAAGGAAAAAGCTGTGGAGGCAGGCATGTTGTGGTACTTTTGCGCTCTTCTTGGCTAGTCCTTCGCAGCTGCTGTGTTCTTGGAACTCTGGTCTTTCTGGTTAATAGACCTCTTACCCTAGGCGAAACTCAAACATTAACCCTAGGAAGGAAAATCAGCCTATGGTTCGGGATGGTCTCAGGAGAATAGAAGCAGAGGCAGCCAAGTTGTGTCACTTTTGCGCTCCCCTTGGGATGCCTTTCGCAGCTGCAGTGTGCCTGGAGCCCAGGGCTTCCTGGTTTTAAAAGTCCTAGGCCTAAGCCTAACAGTAACCCTAGGATGGTAAATCAGCCGCGTATTAGGGTTCTTCCTAAGGGAAAAGCCGTGAAAGCAGCCATGTTGTGGCACTTCTGCACTCCCTTTGGGATGCCTTTGGCAGATGCAGTAAGCCTGGAACTCAGGGCTTCCTAGTTAAAAATATCCTAGCCCTAGGCCGAACCCCAACCCTAAGACGAGAAAGGCAAATCAGCCAGGAATTAGGCATGTCCCCAAGGAAAAAGCTGTGGAGGCAGGCATGTTGTGGTACTTTTGCGCTCTTCTTGGGTAGTCCTTCGCTGCTGCTGTGTTCTTGGAACTCAGGTCCTTCTGGTTAATAGACCTCTTACCCTAGGCGAAACTCAAACATTAACCCTAGGAAGGAAAATCAGCCTATGGTTCGGGATGGTCTCATGAGAATAGAAGCAGAGGCAGCCAAGTTGTGTCACTTCTGCGGCCCTCTTGGGATGCCTTTAACAGCTGCAGTGTGCCTGGAGCCCAGGGCTTCCTGGTTTTAAAAGTCCTAGGCCTAAGCCTAACAGTAACCCTAGGAAGGTAAATCAGCCGCGTATTAGGGTTCTTCCTAAGGGAAAAGCCGTGAAAGCAGCCATGTTGTTGCACTTTTGCACTCCCTTTGGGATTCATTTGGCAGATGCAGTAAGCCTGGAACTCAGGGCTTCCTGGTTAAAAAACTCCAAGCCCTAGGCTGAACCCTAACCCTAACCCTAGGCAGATAAATCAGCCTAGGTATAGGGATGGTGCCAAGGAAAAAGCTGTGAAAGCTGCCATGTTGTTGCACTTTGGTACTCCCCTTGGGATGCCTTGAACAGCTGCAGTGTGCCTGGATCTAAGGGCTTCCTAGTTTTAAAAATCCTAGCCCTAGGCCTAAGCCTTACAGTAACCCTGGGAAGGGAAATCAGCCTGGTGTTAAGCTTCTTGCCAAGGAAAAAGCCGTGAAAGCAACCATGTTGTGGCACTTTTGCACTCCCTTTGGGATGACTTTCACAGCTCCAGTGTGCCTGGAACTCAGGGCTTCCTGATTTTAAAAATCCTAGCCCTAGGCCGAACCCCAACCCTAAGACGAGAAAGGCAAATCAGCCAGGAATTAGGCATGTCCCCAAGGAAAAAGCTGTGGAGGCAGGCATGTTGTAGTACTTTTGCGCTCTTCTTGGCTAGTCCTTCGCAGCTGCTGTGTTCTTGGAACTCAGGGCTTTCTGGTTAATAGAACCCTTACCCTAGGCGTAACTCAAACCTTAAACCTAGGAAGGAAAATCAGCCTATGGTTCGGGATGGTCTCATGGAAATATCAGTGGTGGCAGCCAAGTTGTGTCACTTTTGCGCTCCCCTTGGGATGCCTTTCGCAGCTGCAGTGTGCCTGGAGCCCAGGGCTTCCTGGTTTTAAAAGTCCTAGGCCTAAGCCTAACAGTAACCCTAGGAAGGTAAATCAGCCGCGTATTAGGGTTCTTCCTAAGGGAAAAGCCGTGAAAGCAGCCATGTTGTGGCACTTCTGCACTCCCTTTGGGATTCCTTTGGCAGATGCAGTAAGCCTGGAACTCAGGGCTTCCTAGTTAAAAAAATCCTAGCCCTAGGCCGAACCTCAACCCTAAGACGAGAAAGGCAAATCAGCCAGGAATTAGGCATGTCCCCAAGGAAAAAGCTGTGGAGGCAGGCATGTTGTAGTACTTTTGCGCTCTTCTTGGCTAGTCCTTCGCAGCTGCTGTGTTCTTGGAACTCAGGGCTTTCTGGTTAATAGAACCCTTACCCTAGGCGTAACTCAAACCTTAACCCTAGGAAGGAAAATCAGCCTATGGTTCGGGATGGTCTCATGGAAATATCAGTGGTGGCAGCCAAGTTGTGTCACTTTTGCGCTCCCCTTGGGATGCCTTTAACAGCTGCAGTGTGCCTGGAGCCCAGGGCTTCCTGGTTTTAAAAGTCCTAGGCCTAAGCCTAACAGTAACCCTAGGAAGGTAAATCAGCCGCGTATTAGGGTTCTTCCTAAGGGAAAAGCCGTGAAAGCAACCATGTTGTGGCACTTCTGCACTCCCTTTGGGATGCCTTTGGCAGATGCAGTAAGCCTGGAACTCAAGGCTTCCTAGTTAAAAAAATCCTAGCCCTAGGCCGAACCCCAACCCTAAGACGAGAAAGGCAAATCAGCCAGGAATTAGGCATGTCCCCAAGGAAAAAGCTGTGGAGGCAGGCATGTTGTGGTACTTTTGCGCTCTTCTTGGGTAGTCCTTCGCAGCTGCTGTGTTCTTGGAACTCTGGTCTTTCTGGTTAATAGACCTCTTACCCTAGGCGAAACTCAAACATTAACCCTAGGAAGGAAAATCAGCCTATGGTTCGGGATGGTCTCAGGAGAATAGAAGCAGAGGCAGCCAAGTTGTGTCACTTTTGCGCTCCCCTTGGGATGCCTTTCGCAGCTGCAGTGTGCCTGGAGCCCAGGGCTTCCTGGTTTTAAAAGTCCTAGGCCTAAGCCTAACAGTAACCCTAGGAAGGTAAATCAGCCGCGTATTAGGGTTCTTCCTAAGGGAAAAGCCGTGAAAGCAACCATGTTGTGGCACTTCTGCACTCCCTTTGGGATGCCTTTGGCAGATGCAGTAAGCCTGGAACTCAAGGCTTCCTAGTTAAAAAACTCCAAGGCCTAGGCCGAACCCCAACCCTAAGACGAGAAAGGCAAATCAGCCAGGAATTAGGCATGTCCCCAAGGAAAAAGCTGTGGAGGCAGGCATGTTGTGGTACTTTTGCGCTCTTCTTGGGTAGTCCTTCGCAGCTGCTGTGTTCTTGGAACTCTGGTCTTTCTGGTTAATAGACCTCTTACCCTAGGCGTAACTCAAACATTAACCCTAGGAAGGAAAATCAGCCTATGGTTCGGGATGGTCTCATGAGAATAGAAGCAGAGGCAGCCAAGTTGTGTCACTTCTGCGGCCCTCTTGGGATGCCTTTAACAGCTGCAGTGTGCCTGGAGCCCAGGGCTTCCTGGTTTTAAAAGTCCTAGGCCTAAGCCTAACAGTAACCCTAGGAAGGTAAATCAGCCGCGTATTAGGGTTCTTCCTAAGGGAAAAGCCGTGAAAGCAGCCATGTTGTTGCACTTTTGCACTCCCTTTGGGATGCATTTGGCAGATGCAGTAAGCCTGGAACTCAGGGCTTCCTGGTTAAAAAACTCCAAGCCCTAGGCTGAACCCTAACCCTAACCCTAGGCAGATAAATCAGCCTAGGTATAGGGATGGTGCCAAGGAAAAAGCTGTGAAAGCTGCCATGTTGTTGCACTTTTGTACTCCCCTTGGGATGCCTTGAACAGCTGCAGTGTGCCTGGATCTAAGGGCTTCCTAGTTTTAAAAATCCTAGCCCTAGGCCTAAGCCTTACAGTAACCCTGGGAAGGGAAATCAGCCTGGTGTTAAGCTTCTTGCCAAGGAAAAAGCCGTGAAAGCAACCATGTTGTGGCACTTTTGCACTCCCTTTGGGATGCCTTTCACAGCTCCAGTGTGCCTGGAACTCAGGGCTTCCTGATTTTAAAAATCCTAGCCCTAGGCCGAACCCCAACCCTAAGACGAGAAAGGCAAATCAGCCAGGAATTAGGCATGTCCCCAAGGAAAAAGCTGTGGAGGCAGGCATGTTGTGGTACTTTTGCGCTCTTCTTGGCTAGTCCTTCGCAGCTGCTGTGTTCTTGGAACTCAGGGCTTTCTGGTTAATAGAACCCTTACCCTAGGCGTAACTCAAACCTTAACCCTAGGAAGGAAAATCAGCCTATGGTTCGGGATGGTCTCATGGAAATATCAGTGGTGGCAGCCAAGTTGTGTCACTTTTGCGCTCCCCTTGGGATGCCTTTCGCAGCTGCAGTGTGCCTGGAGCCCAGGGCTTCCTGGTTTTAAAAGTCCTAGGCCTAAGCCTAACAGTAACCCTAGGAAGGTAAATCAGCCGCGTATTAGGGTTCTTCCTAAGGGAAAAGCCGTGAAAGCAGCCATGTTGTGGCACTTCTGCACTCCCTTTGGGATTCCTTTGGCAGATGCAGTAAGCCTGGAACTCAGGGCTTCCTAGTTAAAAAAATCCTAGCCCTAGGCCGAACCCCAACCCTAAGACGAGAAAGGCAAATCAGCCAGGAATTAGGCATGTCCCCAAGGAAGAAGCTGTGGAGGCAGGCATGTTGTAGTACTTTTGCGCTTTTCTTGGCTAGTCCTTCGCAGCTGCTGTGTTCTTGGAACTCAGGGCTTTCTGGTTAATAGAACCCTTACCCTAGGCGTAACTCAAACCTTAACCCTAGGAAGGAAAATCAGCCTATGGTTCGGGATGGTCTCATGGAAATATCAGTGGTGGCAGCCAAGTTGTGTCACTTTTGCGCTCCCCTTGGGATGCCTTTCGCAGCTGCAGTGTGCCTGGAGCCCAGGGCTTCCTGGTTTTAAAAGTCCTAGTCCTAAGCCTAACAGTAACCCTAGGAAGGTAAATCAGCCGCGTATTAGGGTTCTTCCTAAGGGAAAAGCCGTGAAAGCAGCCATGTTGTGGCACTTCTGCACTCCCTTTGGGATGTCTTTGGCAGATGCAGTAAGCCTGGAACTCAGGGCTTCCTGGTTAAAAAACTCCAAGCCCTAGGCTGAAGCCTAACCCTAACCCTAGGCAGATAAATCAGCCTATGTATAGGGATGGTGCCAAGGAAAAAGCTGTGAAAGCTGCCATGTTTTGCACTTTTGTACTCCTCTTGGGATGCCTTGAACAGCTGCAGTGTGCCTGGATCTAAGGGCTTCCTAGTTTTAAAAATCCTAGCCCTAGGCCTAAGCCTTACAGTAATCCTGGGAAGGTAAATCAGCCTGGTGTTAGGCTTCTTGCCAAGGAAAAAGCCGTGAAAGCAACCATGTTGTGGCACTTTTGCACTCCCTTTGGGATGCCTTTCACAGCTCCAGTGTGCCTGGAACTCAGGGCTTCCTGATTTTAAAAATCCTAGCCCTAGACCGAACCCCAACCCTAAGACGAGAAAGGCAAATCAGCCAGGAATTAGGCATGTCCCCAAGGAAAAAGCTGTGGAGGCAGGCATGTTGTGGTACTTTTGCGCTCTTCTTGGCTAGTCCTTCGCAGCTGCTGTGTTCTTGGAACTCAGGGCTTTCTGGTTAATAGAACCCTTACCCTAGGCGTAACTCAAACCTTAACCCTAGGAAGGAAAATCAGCCTATGGTTCGGGATGGTCTCATGGAAATATCAGTGGTGGCAGCCAAGTTGTGTCACTTTTGCGCTCCCCTTGGGATGCCTTTAACAGCTGCAGTGTGCCTGGAGGCAAGGGCTTCCTGGTTTTAAAAGTCCTAGGCCTAAGCCTAACAGTAACCCTAGGAAGGTAAATCAGCCGCGTATTAGGGTTCTTCCTAAGGGGAAAGCCGTGAAAGCAACCATGTTGTGGCACTTCTGCACTCCCTTTGGGATGCCTTTGGCAGATGCAGTAAGCCTGGAACTCAAGGCTTCCTAGTTAAAAAACTCCAAGGCCTAGGCCGAACCCCAACCCTAAGACGAGAAAGGCAAATCAGCCAGGAATTAGGCATGTCCCCAAGGAAAAAGCTGTGGAGGCAGGCATGTTGTGGTACTTTTGCGCTCTTCTTGGCTAGTCCTTCGCAGCTGCTGTGTTCTTGGAACTCTGGTCTCTCTGGTTAATAGACCTCTTACCCTAGGCGAAACTCAAACATTAACCCTAGGAAGGAAAATCAGCCTATGGTTCGGGATGGTCTCATGAGAATAGAAGCAGAGGCAGCCAAGTTGTGTCACTTCTGCGGCCCTCTTGGGATGCCTTTAACAGCTGCAGTGTGCCTGGAGCCCAGGGCTTCCTGGTTTTAAAAGTCCTAGGCCTAAGCCTAACAGTAACCCTAGGAAGGTAAATCAGCCGCGTATTAGGGTTCTTCCTAAGGGAAAAGCCGTGAAAGCAGCCATGTTGTGGCACTTCTGCACTCCCTTTGGGATGCCTTTGGCAGATGCAGTAAGCCTGGAACTCAGGGCTTCCTAGTTAAAAATATCCTAGCCCTAGGCCGAACCCCAACCCTAAGACGAGAAAGGCAAATCAGCCAGGAATTAGGCATGTCCCCAAGGAAAAAGCTGTGGAGGCAGGCATGTTGTGGTACTTTTGCGCTCTTCTTGGGTAGTCCTTCGCTGCTGCTGTGTTCTTGGAACTCAGGTCTTTCTGGTTAATAGACCTCTTACCCTAGGCGTAACTCAAACATTAACCCTAGGAAGGAAAATCAGCCTATGATTCGGGATGGTCTCATGAGAATAGAAGCAGAGGCAGCCAAGTTGTGTCACTTCTGCGGCCCTCTTGGGATGCCTTTAACAGCTGCATGTGCCTGTAGCCCAGGGCTTCCTGGTTTTAAAAGTCCTAGGCCTAAGCCTAACAGTAACCCTAGGAAGGTAAATCAGCCGCGTATTAGGGTTCTTCCTAAGGGAAAAGCCGTGAAAGCAGCCATGTTGTGGCACTTCTGCACTCCCTTTGGGATGCCTTTGGCAGATGCAGTAAGCCTGGAACTCAGGGCTTCCTGGTTAAAAAACTCCAAGCCCTAGGCTGAACCCTAACCCTAACCCTAGGCAGATAAATCAGCTTATGTATAGGCATGGTGCCAAGGAAAAAGCTGTGAAAGCTGCCATGTTGTGGTACTTTAGTACTCCCCTTGGGATGCCTTGAACAGCTGCAGTGTGCCTGGATCTAAGGGCTTCCTAGTTTTAAAAGTCCTAAGCCTAAGCCTAACAGTAACCCTAGGAAGGTAAATCAGCCGCGTATTAGGGTTCTTCCTAAGGGGAAAGCCGTGAAAGCAGCCCTGTTGTGGCACTTCTGCACTCCCTTTGGGATGCTTTTGGCAGATGAAGTAAGCCTGGAACTCAGGGCTTCCTGATTTTAAAAATCCTAGCCCTAGGCCGAACCCCAACCCTAAGACGAGAAAGGCAAATCAGCCAGGAATTAGGCATGTCCCCAAGGAAAAAGCTGTGGAGGCAGGCATGTTGTGGTACTTTTGCGCTCTTCTTGGCTAGTCCTTCGCAGCTGCTGTGTTCTTGGAACTCAGGGCTTTCTGGTTAATAGAACCCTTACCCTAGGCGTAACTCAAACCTTAACCCTAGGAAGGAAAATCAGCCTATGGTTCGGGATGGTCTCATGGAAATATCAGTGGTGGCAGCCAAGTTGTGTCACTTTTGCGCTCCCCTTGGGATGCCTTTAACAGCTGCATGTGCCTGGAGCCCAGGGCTTCCTGGTTTTAAAAGTCCTAGGCCTAAGCCTAACAGTAACCCTAGGAAGGTAAATCAGCCGGGTATTAGGGTTCTTCCTAAGGGAATAGCCGTGAAAGCAACCATGTTGTGGCACTTCTGCACTCCCTTTCGGATGCCTTTGGCAGATGCAGTAAGCCTGGAACTCAGGGCTTCCTGGTTAAAAAACTCCAAGCCCAAGGCTGAAGCCTAACCCTATCCCCAGGAAGGAAAATGAGGCTAAGTATAGGGATCGTGCAACGTCTAGAACACGATGGGAGATGTTTTCTGTGCTGGCACAGTTTTTCCTCGCCAGACATAGTGGAAAAGTTTTTTGCTAAGATGTAGACGAGAAGAGACGCTAAAGACGAAGGTACGATGCTGTCCGGAGCTAAGAGCCGCTCCCGGGCGTCTTTCGGTAGAAGCCGCGCTAAGGAGTGCACAGTGAGCGGCACAATCGTCTTTGCGCGAAGAAGCCGCTTCTTCGCCTCCGGGAGCCGGAGAGAGCGGCACCTTCGGAAAGGTGAAGAAGGAAGCTGTACAACACTGGGATTGTGTGCGCAGCTTGCCAACTGCTAGAAAACAGTACCTTTGCACTCTCCTGACTTTTCCAATCACATGAACATTCGATTGGAAGCTGTTTTGGACAACTTTTCTTTCCTTCATGCCAAACACTCGGCACACCTCCGTGTAACGTCTAGAACACGATGGGAGATGTTTTCTGTGCTGGCACAGTTTTTCCTCGCCAGACATAGTGGAAAAGCTTTTTGCTAAGATGTAGACGAGAAGAGACGCTAAAGACGAAGGTACGATGCTGTCCGGAGCTAAGAGCCGCTCCCGGGCGTCTTTCGGCAGAAGCCGCGCTAAGGAGTGCACAGTGAGCGGCACAATCGTCTTTGCGCGAAGAAGCCGCTTCTTCGCCTCCGGGAGCCGGAGAGAGCGGCACCTTCGGAAAGGTGAAGAAGGAAGCTGTACAACACTGGGATTGTGTGCGCAGCTTGCCAACTGCTAGAAAACAGTACCTTTGCACTCTCCTGACTTTTCCAATCACATGAACATTCGATTGGAAGCTGTTTTGGACAACTTTTCTTTCCTTCATGCCAAACACTCGGCACACCTCCGTGCAACGTCTTGAACACGATGGGAGATGTTTTCTGTGCTGGCACAGTTTTTCCTCGCCAGACATAGTGGAAAAGCTTTTTGCTAAGATGTAGACGAGAAGAGACGCTAAAGACGAAGGTACGATGCTGTCCGGAGCTAAGAGCCGCTCCCGGGCGTCTTTCGGCAGAAGCCGCGCTAAGGAGTGCACAGTGAGCGGCACAATCGTCTTTGCGCGAAGAAGCCGCTTCTTCGCCTCCGGGAGCCGGAGAGAGCGGCACCTTCGGAAAGGTGAAGAAGGAAGCTGTACAACACTGGGATTGTGTGCGCAGCTTGCCAACTGCTAGAAAACAGTACCTTTGCACTCTCCTGACTTTTCCAATCACATGAACAGTCGATTGGAAGCTGTTTTGGACAACTTTTCTTTCCTTCATGCCAAACACTCGGCACACCTCCGTGCAACGTCTAGAACACGATGGGAGATGTTTTCTGTGCTGGCACAGTTTTTCCTCGCCAGACATAGTGGAAAAGCTTTTTGCTAAGATGTAGACGAGAAGAGACGCTAAAGACGAAGGTACGATGCTGTCCGGAGCTAAGAGCCGCTCCCGGGCGTCTTTCGGCAGAAGCCGCGCTAAGGAGTGCACAGTGAGCGGCACAATCGTCTTTGCGCGAAGAAGCCGCTTCTTCGCCTCCGGGAGCCGGAGAGAGCGGCACCTTCGGAAAGGTGAAGAAGGAAGCTGTACAACACTGGGATTGTGTGCACAGCTTGCCAACTGATAGAAAACAGTACCTTTGCACTCTCCTGACTTTTCCAATCACATGAACATTCGATTGGAAGCTGTTTTGGACAAGTTTTCTTTTCTTCATGCCAAACACTCGGCACACCTCCGTGCAACGTCTTGAACACGATGGGAGATGTTTTCTGTGCTGGCACAGTTTTTCCTCGCCAGACATAGTAGAAAAGCTTTTTCCTAAGATGTAGAGGAGAAGAGACGCTAAAGACGAAGGTACGATGCTGTCCGGAGCTAAGAGCCGCTCCCGGGCGTCTTTCGGCAGAAGCCGCGCTAAGGAGTGCACAGTGAGCGGCACAATCGTCTTTGCGCGAAGAAGCCGCTTCTTCGCCTCCGGGAGCCGGAGAGAGCGGCACCTTCGGAAAGGTGAAGAAGGAAGCTGTACAACACTGGGATTGTGTGCGCAGCTTGCCAACTGCTAGAAAACAGTACCTTTGCACTCTCCTGACTTTTCCAATCACATGAACATTCGATTGGAAGCTGTTTTGGACAACTTTTCTTTCCTTCATGCCAAACACTCGGCACACCTCCGTGCAACGTCTTGAACACGATGGGAGATGTTTTCTGTGCTGGCACAGTTTTTCCTCGCCAGACATAGTGGAAAAGCTTTTTGCTAAGATGTAGACGAGAAGAGACGCTAAAGACGAAGGTACGATGCTGTCCGGAGCTAAGAGCCGCTCCCGGGCGTCTTTCGGCAGAAGCCGCGCTAAGGAGTGCACAGTGAGCGGCACAATCGTCTTTGCGCGAAGAAGCCGCTTCTTCGCCTCCGGGAGCCGGAGAGAGCGGCACCTTCGGAAAGGTGAAGAAGTAAGCTGTACAACACTGGGATTGTGTGCGCAGCTTGCCAACTGATAGAAAACAGTACCTTTGCACTCTCCTGACTTTTCCAATCACATGAACATTCGATTGGAAGCTGTTTTGGACAACTTTTCTTTCCTTCATGCCAAACACTCGGCACACCTCCGTGCAACGTCTTGAACACGATGGGAGATGTTTTCTGTGCTGGCACAGTTTTTCCTCGCCAGACATAGTAGAAAAGCTTTTTCCTAAGATGTAGACGAGAAGAGACGCTAAAGACGAAGGTACGATGCTGTCCGGAGCTAAGAGCCGCTCCCGGGCGTCTTTCGGCAGAAGCCGCGCTAAGGAGTGCACAGTGAGCGGCACAATCGTCTTTGCGCGAAGAAGCCGCTTCTTCGCCTCCGGGAGCCGGAGAGAGCGGCACCTTCGGAAAGGTGAAGAAGGAAGCTGTACAACACTGGGATTGTGTGCACAGCTTGCCAACTGCTAGAAAACAGTACCTTTGCACTCTCCTGACTTTTCCAATCACATGAACATTCGATTGGAAGCTGTTTTAGACAATTTTTCTTTCCTTCATGCCAAACACTCGGCACACCTCCGTGCAACGTCTAGAACACGATGGGAGATGTTTTCTGTGCTGGCACAGTTTTTCCTCGCCAGACATAGTGGAAAAGCTTTTTGCTAAGATGTAGACGAGAAGAGACGCTAAAGACGAAGGTACGATGCTGTCCGGAGCTAAGAGCCGCTCCCGGGCGTCTTTCGGCAGAAGCCGCGCTAAGGAGTGCACAGTGAGCGGCACAATCGTCTTTGCGCGAAGAAGCCGCTTCTTCGCCTCCGGGAGCCGGAGAGAGCGGCACCTTCGGAAAGGTGAAGAAGGAAGCTGTACAACACTGGGATTGTGTGCGCAGCTTGCCAACTGATAGAAAACAGTACCTTTGCACTCTCCTGACTTTTCCAATCACATGAACATTCGATTGGAAGCTGTTTTGGACAACTTTTCTTTCCTTCATGCCAAACACTCGGCACACCTCCGTGCAACGTCTAGAACACGATGGGAGATGTTTTCTGTGCTGGCACAGTTTTTCCTCGCCAGACATAGTGGAAAAGCTTTTTGCTAAGATGTAGACGAGAAGAGACGCTAAAGACGAAGGTACGATGCTGTCCGGAGCTAAGAGCCGCTCCCGGGCGTCTTTCGGCAGAAGCCGCGCTAAGGAGTGCACAGTGAGCGGCACAATCGTCTTTGCGCGAAGAAGCCGCTTCTTCGCCTCCGGGAGCCGGAGAGAGCGGCACCTTCGGAAAGGTGAAGAAGGAAGCTGTACAACACTGGGATTTTGTGCGCAGCTTGCCAACTGATAGAAAACAGTACCTTTGCACTCTCCTGACTTTTCCAATCACATGAACATTCGATTGGAAGCTGTTTTGGACGACTTTTCTTTCCTTCATGCCAAACACTCGGCACACCTCCGTGCAACGTCTAGAACACGATGGGAGATGTTTTCTGTGCTGGCACAGTTTTTCCTCGCCAGACATAGTGGAAAAGCTTTTTGCTAAGATGTAGACGAGAAGAGACGCTAAAGACGAAGGTACGATGCTGTCCGGAGCTAAGAGCCGCTCCCGGGCGTCTTTCGGCAGAAGCCGCGCTAAGGAGTGCACAGTGAGCGGCACAATCGTCTTTGCGCGAAGAAGCCGCTTCTTCGCCTCCGGGAGCCGGAGAGAGCGGCACCTTCGGAAAGGTGAAGAAGGAAGCTGTACAACACTGGGATTGTGTGCGCAGCTTGCCAACTGATAGAAAACAGTACCTTTGCACTCTCCTGACTTTTCCAATCACATGAACATTCGATTGGAAGCTGTTTTGGACAACTTTTCTTTCCTTCATGCCAAACACTCGGCACACCTCCGTGCAACGTCTAGAACACGATAGGAGATGTTTTCTGTGCTGGCACCATTTCTCCTTGCCAGACATAGTGGAAAAGCCTTTTGCTAAGATGTAGACGACAAGAGAGGCTAAGGACTGGATGTAAGCAAATGACACTCATCTTCAAAAAAGGCAATTAGGAGGACTCGCAATCGTACAAACCAGCCAGCCTCTCTTTTATCCCCAGGAAGTTGATGAAGCAGCTCTTCCTGGAAAACCTTGCCAGGCACATGCAAGACGACACAATAATGTAGTTAGCATGATTTTTCAGGGGCATTTCATGCTGAACATAACTTTAAACTCCTCTGATGAATCAACTTGACTGGTAGATGAAGGGAATATTATCTGCCTGGGCTTCAGGGAGGTTTTTGACATATCTCTACATGGCAGCACACATCCATATGGAAGCAATAGTGCAAAGGGGAGGGAATCAGTGTCTTTTCAGTGATGCTGAGTGAAAAGACAAGAGGCAGTGGGCACACACTGAAATACAGGAACATCAGGAAATGATTCTTTACTGTGAGGGTGAGTGAACCACGGCACAGATTGCCCAGAAAGATTGTGGAGCCTGGATCTTTGAAGACATTAAAAGTACACCCAGATAGAATCCTGGGCAAGAGGCTCTAGGTATCCTGGTTTAGGCAGGGGGGTTGGGCCTGGTTAGCCCCACCAACCCCTTCCACTCTCATTCATTCTGTGCTAGTGAATTCTCTTCAAGATGCATTTCAAGCACTGGCATGACAAAGTTCTGTGCAGACACAGATCCAAATGGACATGGCATCTAAGTTCCTTAAGCAGTCTTCAAGAAGAATGTAAACCTCTGGGGCAAGTGTCTCTTCCCTAACTGAATCCCTTTCATGGGAAAATTCCCAGCTCTAGAAAGATCTTCTGATACGCATGCTTAAGACTGACACTGGCTGAGCAAATTTCTCCCTATGTGTATCTAAGACCAGTTAGGATCTTCACCCAAAGTGCTGTCAACATAGTCACAGAATGCCTATTGTTAAGAAGTGACAACTTCCATCAGAATGGCAACTATTGGTCCACCAAATGGATGAATGGATGGGAATTATCTGCTTGGGTTAAAAACAAAAAGAAAGAGTTGGTCTTTACTTATCAATTTCATTGCAATATTGATAAGGGAAGAAAAAGACCTAAGTCCTTGACTTTCTTAACTGGAGGAAAGATTTTAAAAATTCCTTGTAAAAATGTATGATCACAATCAGACTATTGAAACCATTTGAGTTGGGAAAAAAGTTCCAAAATTGTCTAGAGAGTGGCAAAGAAGCCAAGAAAATAGGAAAGAAACAAAAAGAGGGCAAAAGAGTAAGCTTCAGTGTACAAGCTCGTTCTAGAAGTAGTCTGCCGGGGAAAGGAAGCCCCAGTTGAATTTCCAATGTATTCCTGAGCTTGATTCAGTAACTGGTCAATGTAAAAACCAATCCTTTTCTATAACTTCTTCCAGCAACAAAAACTCCAACAGGTTGACACTACCATCATGCCTGTTCCAGACATATTTCAAAGAGAAATGATGATTTTCTTGAAAACCTACTTGCATAAAAGTTGCAAGATGGTGGAGGGATTGCCACATCCTCCTTCCTCCATCTGGCTTGAAAGTAGATTTGATAAAATATGCAACAAAGCACATGATTTATAAGGTAGAGTGAAATGGATGATTTGGGAATTGATCTCTTGTTGATAGTAAACTTCACATCCACTCTGTGTGACCTTTCTAAAACAAAATGTGGAGCTGAGGCATGAATCTGCCACAACAATTGTAAAGCAAACATACACACTCCCCTTCACATGCCCCCCCTTCCACACACACCTAGGCACACACAGAGATCAGCATAGCAGATCATGAACACCTTGGAAAAGACTGAAATGCTAAACGCCTCTCTTGATGGGCAAAAGAGCTGGTGCAGTAATTCAAATGCCTGGTACAAAAATTCTGTTTCATATTTAGCTCCTATTTAAAACACAGCTTTTCATTTCATTCTATTTACAGAATATTTTCTTTTCATTTGTTTCTTTAAAATTACTTAGTTCTCACCTGTTGTATGTCTAGGAATATTTTCTTCCAAAAATAGAAAAAAATAGATGCTATCTTTTCAGCAGAAAACATTGGTTGATACAATTTTAAACCATCATGATATGGAAGAATTGTTCTGTCCCTCTCGAAGGTGGAAGAAGCATTTGGATCACAGATCATCTACAATGAAATACTTGACATGTTTAAGATGCTTTCAATCAATTTTGATCGTCAATTGCTTCTTCGTTGTAAACAGTCATTTTTCAGTGAAGGGCAAGTGTGTGTGGTATATCTACATGATGTGTTCAAACCCAGTTCCTACTAATGGCCAGGCTGAATTCCAGGAAATAACGTCCCGAATGATATTTTGCCGCCTTCTTTGGCACTTCATGAAATCTTACCATGATGAAGTGCTGAAACACAGAGATTTTCTCTTAGAGAGTGTCTCATGTTGTAACCCATCCCATGGATTTTATGCTGTAATTCTTATCTCTTTTAAAATTTGCTATCTTCTGTACAGTTTTCATGAACATTTCTGTTACAGTAGTGAATAGCACAGATAAATGTCATTTTGTACAACTTTGAATTTACCCCAAGAGCTGAGAGAAAACTTGCTCCTATACTTCAATCCCAGTTTCTTCTATAGTCCAACTTTGTTTCTCTACCATCAAGCTTCTCCTTTGTTGCTGCTCCAAGCCCCGTCCAAGCTGACCTTGAATACTTTCAGGGATGGGACACCCACAACTTCCCTGGGCAACCTGTTCCAGTGTTCCAGCACTCCCACAGTAAAAAAGGCCTTCCTTTCATCTAATATATGTAGGAAATCATAAATCTAGGCATAGAAATTTGGAGTGCAAATTTGAAATTCTTTTGATTTGAAGCACATTTTATATGAATACTGACTTACAGATGACTAAAAGATGTTGATGGGCATTTGAGCTGACAAGTTTTGAAAAAGTGTACGGAAATTAACATTGAAACCACTAAAATTAAAAACTTCTTCCCATTTTCTTTCTCCTCTCCTATTCAAAATTGCAAATGTCAGATATCAGTGCTTCATGCAAACCTCTCAGATGCTCTCAGGGAAAAAGCATTTATTTCAGACTAAGTTGCGGTTGACGTAAAACACTGCCTTTAACAGCTGCAGTGTGCCTGGAATTCAGGGCTTCCTGTTTGAAAAAACCCTATCTCTAGGCTGAACCCAAACCCTAACCCTAGGCAGATAAATCAGCCTGGGTATAGGGATGTTCCCAAGGAAAAAAGCACTGGAAGGAGCATGTTGAGGCAATTTTTGGCTGCCCTTGGGAAGCCTTTTGCAGCTGCACTGGGTCTGGAGCTCAGGGTTTACTGATTTAAAATCCCTATCCCTTGGCGTGACCATAGGTGCAACTGGAGGCAAGTAAATCAGCCTAGGTTCAATGATGGTCCCAAGGAAAAAGCGCTGGAGGCAGCCATGTTGTGGCACTTTTCCCCTCCTCTTGGGTAGCCCTTGGCTGCTGCTGTGTTCTTGGAACTCAGGGCTTTCTGGTTAAAAAAACACTAACCCTAGGCGTAACTCTAACTCTCACCCTAGGAAGGAAAATCAGCCTACGGTTCGGGATGGACTCATGAGAATAGCAGCAGAGGCAGCCAAGTTGTGTCACTTCTGCGGCCCTCTTGGGATGCCTTGAACACCTGCAGTGTGCCTGGAGCTAAGGGCTTCCTAGTTTTAAAAATCCTAGCCCTAGGCCTAAGCCTTACAGTAACCCTAGGAAGGTAAATCAGCCGCGCATTAGGGTTCTTCCTAAGGGAAAAGCCGTGAAAGCAGCCATGTTGTGGCACTTCTGCACTCCCTTTGGGATGCCTTTGGAAGATGCAGTAAGCCTGGAACTCAGGGCTTCCTAGTTAAAAAGATCCTAGCCCTAGGCCGAACCCCAACCCTAAGACGAGAAAGGCAAATCAGCCAGGAATTAGGCATGTCCCCAAGGAAAAAGCTGTGGAGGCAGGCATGTTGTGGTACTTTTGCGCTCTTCTTGGGTAGTCCTTCGCAGCTGCTGTGTTCTTGGAACTCAGGGCTTTCTGGTTAATAGAACCCTTACCCTAGGCGTAAATCAAACCTTAACCCTAGGAAGGAAAATCAGCCTATGATTTGGGATGGTCTCATGGAAATATCAGTGGTGGCAGCCAAGTTGTGTCACTTTTGCGCTCCCCTTGGGATGCCTTTCGCAGCTGCAGTGTGCCTGGAGCCCAGGGCTTCCTGGTTTTAAAAGTCCTAGGCCTAAGCCTAACAGTAACCCTAGGAAGGTAAATCAGCCGCGTATTAGGGTTCTTCCTAAGGGAAAAGCCGTGAAAGCAGCCATGTTGTGGCACTTCTGCACTCCCTTTGGGATGCCTTTTGCACATGACGTAAGCCTGGAACTCAGGGCTTCCTAGTTAAAAATATCCTAGCCCTAGGCCGAACCCCAACCCTAAGACGAGAAAGGCAAATCAGCCAGGAATTAGGCATGTCCCCAAGGAAAAAGCTGTGGAGGCAGGCATGTTGTGGTACTTTTGCGCTCTTCTTGGCTAGTCCTTCGCAGCTGCTGTGTTCTTGGAACTCAGGGCTTTCTGGTTAATAGACCTCTTACCCTAGGCCAAACTCAAACATTAACCCTAGGAAGGAAAATCAGCCTATGGTTCGGGATGGTCTCATGAGAATAGAAGCAGAGGCAGCCAAGTTGTGTCACTTTTGCGCTCCCCTTGGGATGCCTTTCGCAGCTGCAGTGTGCCTGGAGCCCAGGGCTTCCTGGTTTTAAAAGTCCTAGGCCTAAGCCTAACAGTAACCCTAGGAAGGTAAATCAGCCGGGTATTAGGGTTCTTCCTAAGGGAAAAGCCGTGAAAGCAGCCATGTTGTGGCACTTTTGCACTCCCTTTGGGATGCCTTTGGCAGATGCAGTAAGCCTGGAACTCAGGGCTTCCTGGTTAAAAAACTCCAAGCCCTAGGCTGAACCCTAACCCTAACCCTAGGCAGATAAATCAGCCTAGGTATAGGGATGGTGCCACGGAAAAAGCTGTGAAAGCTGCCATGTTGTTGCACTTTTGTACTCCCCTTGGGATGCCTTGAACAGCTGCAGTGTGCCTGGAGCCCAGGCCTTCCTAGTTTTAAAAATCCTAGCCCTAGGCCTAAGCCTTACAGTAACCCTGGGAAGGGAAATCAGCCTGGTGTTAAGCTTCTTGCCAAGGAAAAAGCCGTGAAAGCAACCATGTTGTGGCACTTTTGCACTCCCTTTTGGATGCCTTTCACAGCTCCAGTGTGCCTGGAACTCAGGGCTTCCTGATTTAAAAAATCCTAGCCCTAGTCCGCACCCCAACCCTAAGACGAGAAAGGCAAATCAGCCAGGAATTAGGCATGTCCCCAAGGAAAAAGCTGTGGAGGCAGGCATGTTGTGGTACTTTTGCGCTCTTCTTGGCTAGTCCTTCGCAGCTGCTGTGTTCTTGGAACTCAGGGCTTTCTGGTTAATAGAACCCTTACCCTAGGCGTAACTCAAACCTTAACCCTAGGAAGGAAAATCAGCCTATGGTTCGGGATGGTCTCATGGAAATATCAGTGGTGGCAGCCAAGTTGTGTCACTTTTGCGCTCCCCTTGGGATGCCTTTAACAGCTGCATGTGCCTGGACCCCAGGGCTTCCTGGTTTTAAAAGTCCTAGGCCTAAGCCTAACAGTAACCCTAGGAAGGTAAATCAGCCGCGTATTAGGGTTCTTCCTAAGGGAAAAGCCGTGAAAGCAGCCATGTTGTGGCACTTCTGCACTCCCTTTGGGATGCCTTTGGCAGATGCAGTAAGCCTGGAACTCAGGGCTTCCTAGTTAAAAATATCCTAGCCCTAGGCCGAACCCCAACCCTAAGACGAGAAAGGCAAATCAGCCAGGAATTAGGCATGTCCC
Source organism: Ammospiza maritima maritima (assembly GCA_036010785.1). Classification (NCBI taxonomy): domain Eukaryota; kingdom Metazoa; phylum Chordata; class Aves; order Passeriformes; family Passerellidae; genus Ammospiza; species Ammospiza maritima. The sequence goes on along the minus strand of JAYKTQ010000354.1, from coordinate 700,295 downwards.
CAAGGAAAAAGCTGTGGAGGCAGGCATGTTGTGGTACTTTTGCGCTCTTCTTGGGTAGTCCTTCGCAGCTGCTGTGTTCTTGGAACTCAGGGCTTTCTGGTTAATAGACCTCTTACCCTAGGCGTAACTCAAACATTAACCCTAGGAAGGAAAATCAGCCTATGGTTCGGGATGGTCTCATGAGAATAGAAGCAGAGGCAGCCAAGTTGTGTCACTTCTGCGGCCCTCTTGGGATGCCTTTAACAGCTGCAGTGTGCCTGGAGCCCAGGGCTTCCTGGTTTTAAAAGTCCTAGGCCTAAGCCTAACAGTAACCCTAGGAAGGTAAATCAGCCGCGTATTAGGGTTCTTCCTAAGGGAAAAGCTGTGAAAGCAGCCATGTTGTGGCACTTTTGCACTCCCTTTGGGATGCCTTTGGCAGATGCAGTAAGCCTGGAACTCAGGGCTTCCTGGTTAAAAAACTCCAAGCCCTAGGCTGAACCCTAACCCTAACCCTAGGCAGATAAATCAGCCTAGGTATAGGGATGGTGCCAAGGAAAAAGCTGTGAAAGCTGCCATGTTGTTGCACTTTTGTACTCCCCTTGGGATGCCTTGAACAGCTGCAGTGTGCCTGGATCTAAGGGCTTCCTAGTTTTAAAAATCCTAGCCCTAGGCCTAAGCCTTACAGTAACCCTGGGAAGGGAAATCAGCCTGGTGTTACGCTTCTTGCCAAGGAAAAAGCCGTGAAAGCAACCATGTTGTGGCACTTTTGCACTCCCTTTTGGATGCCTTTCACAGCTCCAGTGTGCCTGGAACTCAGGGCTTCCTGATTTTAAAAATCCTAGCCCTAGGCCGAACCCCAACCCTAAGACGAGAAAGGCAAATCAGCCAGGAATTAGGCATGTCCCCAAGGAAAAAAGCTGTGGAGGCAGGCACGTTGTGCTACTTTTGCGCTCTTCTTGGCTAGTCCTTCGCAGCTGCTGTGTTCTTGGAACTCAGGGCTTTCTGGTTAATAGAACTCTTACCCTAGGCGTAACTCAAACATTAACCCTAGGAAGGAAAATCAGCCTATGGTTCGGGATGGTCTCATGAGAATAGCAACAGAGGCAGCCAAGTTGTGTCACTTCTGCGGCCCTCTTTGGATGCCTTGAACAGCTGCATGTGCCTGGAGCCCAGGGCTTCCTGGTTTTAAAAGTCCTAGGCCTAAGCTTAACAGTAACCCTAGGAAGGTAAATCAGCTGCGTATTAGGGTTCTTCCTAAGGGAAAAGCCGTGAAAGCAGCCATGTTGTGGCACTTCTGCACTCCCTTTGGGATGCCTTTGGCAGATGCAGTAAGCCTGGAACTCAGGGCTTCCTAGTTAAAAATATCCTAGCCCTAGGCCGAACCCCAACCCTAAGACGAGAAAGGCAAATCAGCCAGGAATTAGGCATGTCCCCAAGGAAAAAGCTGTGGAGGCAGGCATGTTGTGGTACTTTTGCGCTCTTCTTGGGTAGTCCTTCGCAGCTGCTGTGTTCTTGGAACTCAGGTCTTTCTGGTTAATAGACCTCTTACCCTAGGCGAAACTCAAACCTTAACCCTAGGAAGGAAAATCAGCCTATGGTTCAGGATGGTCTCATGGAAATATCAGTGGCGGCAGCCAAGTTGTGTCACTTTTGCGCTCCCCTTGGGATGCCTTTCGCAGCTGCAGTGTGCCTGGAGCCCAGGGCTTCCTGGTTTTAAAAGTCCTAGGCCTAAGCCTAACAGTAACCCTAGGAAGGTAAATCAGCCGCGTATTAGGGTTCTTCCTAAGGGAAAAGCCGTGAAAGCAGCCATGTTGTGGCACTTCTGCACTCCCTTTGGGATGCCTTTGGCAGATGCAGTAAGCCTGGAACTCAGGGCTTCCTAGTTAAAAATATCCTAGCCCTAGGCCGAACCCCAACCCTAAGACGAGAAAGGCAAATCAGCCAGGAATTAGGCATGTCCCCAAGGAAAAAGCTGTGGAGGCAGGCATGTTGTGGTACTTTTGCGCTCTTCTTGGGTAGTCCTTCGCAGCTGCTGTGTTCTTGGAACTCAGGGCTTTCTGGTTAATAGAACCCTTACCCTAGGCGTAACTCAAACCTTAACCCTAGGAAGGAAAATCAGCCTATGGTTCGGGATGGTCTCATGGAAATATCAGTGGTGGCAGCCAAGTTGTGTCACTTTTGCGCTCCCCTTGGGATGCCTTTCGCAGCTGCAGTGTGCCTGGAGCCCAGGGCTTCCTGGTTTTAAAAGTCCTAGGCCTAAGCCTAACAGTAACCCTAGGAAGGTAAATCAGCTGCGTGTTAGGGTTCTTCCTAAGGGAAAAGCCGTGAAAGCAGCCATGTTGTGGCACTTCTGCACTCCCTTTGGGATGCCTTTGGCAGATGCAGTAAGCCTGGAACTCAGGGCTTCCTAGTTAAAAATATCCTAGCCCTAGGCCGAACCCCAACCCTAAGACGAGAAAGGCAAATCAGCCAGGAATTAGGCATGTCCCCAAGGAAAAAAGCTGTGGAGGCAGGCACGTTGTGGTACTTTTGCGCTCTTCTTGGGTAGTCCTTCGCAGCTGCTGTGTTCTTGGAACTCAGGGCTTTCTGGTTAATAGAACCCTTACCCTAGGCGTAACTCAAACCTTAACCCTAGGAAGGAAAATCAGCCTATGATTTGGGATGGTCTCATGGAAATATCAGTGGTGGCAGCCAAGTTGTGTCACTTTTGCGCTCCCCTTGGGATGCCTTTAACAGCTGCAGTGTGCCTGAAGCCCAGGGCTTCCTGGTTTTAAAAGTCCTAGGCCTAAGCCTAACAGTAACCCTAGGAAGGTAAATCAGCCGCGTATTAGGGTTCTTCCTAAGGGAAAAGCCGTGAAAGCAGCCATGTTGTGGCACTTCTGCACTCCCTTTGGGATGCCTTTGGCAGATGCAGTAAGCCTGGAACTCAGGGCTTCCTAGTTAAAAAAATCCTAGCCCTAGGCCGAACCCCAACCCTAAGACGAGAAAGGCAAATCAGCCAGGAATTAGGCATGTCCCCAAGGAAAAAGCTGTGGAGGCAGGCATGTTGTGGTACTTTTGCGCTCTTCTTGGCTAGTCCTTCGCAGCTGCTGTGTTCTTGGAACTCTGGTCTTTCTGGTTAATAGACCTCTTACCCTAGGCGAAACTCAAACATTAACCCTAGGAAGGAAAATCAGCCTATGGTTCGGGATGGTCTCATGGAAATAGAAGCAGAGGCAGCCAAGTTGTGTCACTTCTGTGGCCCTCTTGGGATGCCTTTAACAGCTGCAGTGTGCCTGGAGCCCAGGGCTTCCTGGTTTTAAAAGTCCTAGGCCTAAGCCTAACAGTAACCCTAGGAAGGTAAATCAGCCGCGTATTAGGGTTCTTCCTAAGGGAAAAGCTGTGAAAGCAGCCATGTTGTGGCACTTTTGCACTCCCTTTGGGATGCCTTTGGCAGATGCAGTAAGCCTGGAACTCAGGGCTTCCTGGTTAAAAAACTCCAAGCCCTAGGCTGAACCCTAACCCTAACCCTAGGCAGATAAATCAGCCTAGGTATAGGGATGGTGCCAAGGAAAAAGCTGTGAAAGCTGCCATGTTGTTGCACTTTTGTACTCCCCTTGGGATGCCTTGAACAGCTGCAGTGTGCCTGGAGCCCAGGGCTTCCTAGTTTTAAAAATCCTAGCCCTAGGCCTAAGCCTTACAGTAACCCTGGGAAGGGAAATCAGCCTGGTGTTAAGCTTCTTGCCAAGGAAAAAGCCGTGAAAGCAACCATGTTGTGGCACTTTTGCACTCCCTTTTGGATGCCTTTCACAGCTCCAGTGTGCCTGGAACTCAGGGCTTCCTGATTTTAAAAATCCTAGCCCTAGGCCGAACCCCAACCCTAAGACGAGAAAGGCAAATCAGCCAGGAATTAGGCATGTCCCCAAGGAAAAAGCTGTGGAGGCAGGCATGTTGTGGTACTTTTGCGCTCTTCTTGGGTAGTCCTTCGCAGCTGCTGTGTTCTTGGAACTCAGGTCTTTCTGGTTAATAGAACCCTTACCCTAGGCGTAACTCAAACCTTAAGCCTAGGAAGGAAAATCAGCCTATGGTTCGGGATGGTCTCATGGAAATATCAGTGGTGGCAGCCAAGTTGTGTCACTTTTGCGCTCCCCTTGGGATGCCTTTCGCAGCTGCAGTGTGCCTGGAGCCCAGGGCTTCCTGGTTTTAAAAGTCCTAGGCCTAAGCCTAACAGTAACCCTAGGAAGGTAAATCAGCCGCGTATTAGGGTTCTTCCTAAGGGAAAAGCCGTGAAAGCAGCCATGTTGTGGCACTTCTGCACTCCCTTTGGGATGCCTTTGGCAGATGAAGTAAGCCTGGAACTCAGGGCTTCCTAGTTAAAAAAATCCTAGCCCTAGGCCGAACCCCAACCCTAAGACGAGAAAGGCAAATCAGCCAGGAATTAGGCATGTCCCCAAGGAAAAAGCTGTGGAGGCAGGCATGTTGTGGTACTTTTGCGCTCTTCTTGGGTAGTCCTTCGCAGCTGCTGTGTTCTTGGAACTCAGGGCTTTCTGGTTAATAGAACCCTTACCCTAGGCGTAACTCAAACCTTAACCCTAGGAAGGAAAATCAGCCGATGGTTCGGGATGGTCTCAAGGAAATATCAGTGGTGGCAGCCAAGTTGTGTCACTTTTGCGCTCCCCTTGGGATGCCTTTAACAGCTGCAGTGTGCCTGGAGCCCAGGGCTTCCTGGTTTTAAAAGTCCTAGGCCTAAGCCTAACAGTAACCCTAGGAAGGTAAATCAGCCGCGTATTAGGGTTCTTCCTAAGGGAAAAGCCGTGAAAGCAGCCATGTTGTGGCACTTCTGCACTCCCTTTCGGATGCCTTTGGCAGATGCAGTAAGCCTGGAAATCAGGGCTTCATGGTTAAAAAACTCCAAGCCCTAGGCTGAAGCCTAACCCTATCCCCAGGAAGGAAAATGAGGCTAAGTATAGGGATCGTGCAACGTCTAGAACACGATGGGAGATGTTTTCTGTGCTGGCACAGTTTTTCCTCGCCAGAGATAGTGGAAAAGTTTTTTGCTAAGATGTAGACGAGAAGAGACGATAAAGACGAAGGTACGATGCTGTCCGGAGCTAAGAGCCGCTCCCGGGCGTCTTTCGGTTGAAGCCGCGCTAAGGAGTGCACAGTGAGCGGCACAATCGTCTTTGCGCGAAGAAGCCGCTTCTTCGCCTCCGGGAGCCGGAGAGAGCGGCACCTTCGGAAAGGTGAAGAAGGAAGCTGTACAACACTGGGATTGTGTGCGCAGCTTGCCAACTGATAGAAAACAGTACCTTTGCACTCTCCTGACTTTTCCAATCACATGAACATTCGATTGGAAGCTGTTTTGGACAACTTTTCTTTCCTTCATGCCAAACACTCGGCACACCTCCGTGCAACGTCTAGAACACGATGGGAGATGTTTTCTGTGCTGGCACAGTTTTTCCTCGCCAGACATAGTGGAAAAGCTTTTTGCTAAGATGTAGACGAGAAGAGACGCTAAAGACGAAGGTACGATGCTGTCCGGAGCTAAGAGCCGCTCCCGGGCGTCTTTCGGCAGAAGCCGCGCTAAGGAGTGCACAGTGAGCGGCACAATCGTCTTTGCGCGAAGAAGCCGCTTCTTCGCCTCCGGGAGCCGGAGAGAGCGGCACCTTCGGAAAGGTGAAGAAGGAAGCTGTACAACACTGGGATTGTGTGCGCAGCTTGCCAACTGATAGAAAACAGTACCTTTGCACTCTCCTGACTTTTCCAATCACATGAACATTCGATTGGAAGCTGTTTTGGACAACTTTTCTTTCCTTCATGCCAAACACTCGGCACACCTCCGTGCAACGTCTAGAACACGATGGGAGATGTTTTCTGTGCTGGCACAGTTTTTCCTCGCCAGACATAGTGGAAAAGTTTTTTGCTAAGATGTAGACGAGAAGAGACGCTAAAGACGAAGGTACAATGCTGTCCGGAGCTAAGAGCCGCTCCCGGGCGTCTTTCGGCAGAAGCCGCGCTAAGGAGTGCACAGTGAGCGGCATAATCGTCTTTGCGCGAAGAAGCCGCTTCTTCGCCTCCGGGAGCCGGAGAGAGCGGCAGCATCGGAAAGGTGAAGAAGGAAGCTGTACAACACTGGGATTGTGTGCGCGGCTTGCCAACTGATAGAAAACAGTACCTTTGCACTCTCCTGACTTTTCCAATCACATGAACATTCGATTGGAAGCTGTTTTAGACAACTTTTCTTTCCTTCATGCCAAACACTCGGTACACCTCCGTGCAACGTCTAGAACACGATGGGAGATGTTTTCTGTGCTGGCACAGTTTTTCCTCGCCAGACATAGTGGAAAAGCTTTTTGCTAAGATGTAGACGAGAAGAGACGCTAAAGACGAAGGTACGATGCTGTCCGCAGCTAAGAGCCGCTCCCGGGCGTCTTTCGGCAGAAGCCGCGCTAAGGAGTGCACAGTGAGCGGCACAATCGTCTTTGCGCGAAGAAGCCGCTTCTTCGCCTCCGGGAGCCGGAGAGAGCGGCACCTTCGGAAAGGTGAAGAAGGAAGCTGTACAACACTGGGATTGTGTGCGCAGCTTGCCAACTGATAGAAAACAGTACCTTTGCACTCTCCTGACTTTTCCAATCACATGAACATTCGATTGGAAGCTGTTTTGGACAACTTTTCTTTCCTTCATGCCAAACACTCGGCACACCTCCGTGCAACGTCTTGAACACGATGGGAGATGTTTTCTGTGCTGGCACAGTTTTTCCTCGCCAGACATAGTGGAAAAGCTTTTTGCTAAGATGTAGACGAGAAGAGACGCTAAAGACGAAGGTACGATGCTGTCCGGAGCTAAGAGCCGCTCCCGGGCGTCTTTCGGCAGAAGCCGCGCTAAGGAGTGCACAGTGAGCGGCACAATCGTCTTTGCGCGAAGAAGCCGCTTCTTCGCCTCCGGGAGCCGGAGAGAGCGGCACCTTCGGAAAGGTGAAGAAGGAAGCTGTACAACACTGGGATTGTGTGCGCAGCTTGCCAACTGATAGAAAACAGTACCTTTGCACTCTCCTGACTTTTCCAATCACATGAACATTCGATTGGAAGCTGTTTTGGACAAGTTTTCTTTTCTTCATGCCAAACACTCGGCACACCTCCGTGCAACGTCTAGAACACGATGGGAGATGTTTTCTGTGCTGGCACAGTTTTTCCTCGCCAGACATAGTAGAAAAGCTTTTTGCTAAGATGTAGACGAGAAGAGACGCTAAAGACGAAGGTACGATGCTGTCCGGAGCTAAGAGCCGCTCCCGGGCGTCTTTCGGCAGAAGCCGCGCTAAGGAGTGCACAGTGAGCGGCACAATCGTCTTTGCGCGAAGAAGCCGCTTCTTCGCCTCCGGGAGCCGGAGAGAGCGGCACCTTCGGAAAGGTGAAGAAGGAAGCTGTACAACACTGGGATTGTGTGCGCAGCTTGCCAACTGATAGAAAACAGTACCTTTGCACTCTCCTGACTTTTCCAATCACATGAACATTCGATTGGAAGCTGTTTTGGACAACTTTTCTTTCCTTCATGCCAAACACTCGGCACACCTCCGTGCAACGTCTAGAACACGATGGGAGATGTTTTCTGTGCTGGCACAGTTTTTCCTCGCCAGACATAGTAGAAAAGCTTTTTGCTAAGATGTAGACGAGAAGAGATGCTAAAGACGAAGGTAAGATGCTGTCCGGAGCTAAGAGCCGCTCCCGGGCGTCTTTCGGCAGAAGCCGCGCTAAGGAGTGCACAGTGAGCGGCACAATCGTCTTTGCGCGAAGAAGCCGCTTCTTCGCCTCCGGGAGCCGGAGAGAGCGGCACCTTCGGAAAGGTGAAGAAGGAAGCTGTACAACACTGGGATTGTGTGCGCAGCTTGCCAACTGATAGAAAACAGTACCTTTGCACTCTCCTGACTTTTCCAATCACATGAACATTCGATTGGAAGCTGTTTTGGACAACTTTTCTTTCCTTCATGCCAAACACTCGGCACACCTCCGTGCAACGTCTAGAACACGATGGGAGATGTTTTCTGCGCTGGCACAGTTTTTCCTCGCCAGACATAGTAGAAAAGCTTTTTGCTAAGATGTAGACGAGAAGAGACGCTAAAGACGAAGGTACGATGCTGTCCGGAGCTAAGAGCCGCTCCCGGGCGTCTTTCGGTTGAAGCCGCGCTAAGGAGTGCACAGTGAGCGGCACAATCGTCTTTGCGCGAAGAAGCCGCTTCTTCGCCTCCGGGAGCCGGAGAGAGCGACACCTTCTGAAAGGTGAGGAAGGAAGCTGTACAACACTGGGATTGTGTGCGCAGCTTGCCAACTGCTAGAAAACAGTACCTTTGCACTCTCCTGACTTTTCCAATCACATGAACATTCGATTGGAAGCTGTTTTGGACAACTTTTCTTTCCTTCATGCCAAACACTCGGCACACCTCCGTGCAACGTCTAGAACACGATGGGAGATGTTTTCTGTGCTGGCACAGTTTTTCCTCGCCAGACATAGTGGAAAAGCTTTTTGCTAAGATGTAGACGAGAAGAGACGCTAAAGACGAAGGTACGATGCTGTCCGGAGCTAAGAGCCGCTCCCGGGCGTCTTTCGGCAGAAGCCGCGCTAAGGAGTGCACAGTGAGCGGCACAATCGTCTTTGCGCGAAGAAGCCGCTTCTTCGCCTCCGGGAGCCGGAGAGAGCGGCACCTTCGGAAAGGTGAAGAAGGAAGCTGTACAACACTGGGATTGTGTGCGCAGCTTGCCAACTGATAGAAAACAGTACCTTTGCACTCTCCTGACTTTTCCAATCACATGAACATTCGATTGGAAGCTGTTTTGGACAACTTTTCTTTCCTTCATGCCAAACACTCGGCACACCTCCGTGCAACGTCTAGAACACGATAGGAGATGTTTTCTGTGCTGGCACAATTTCTCCTTGCCAGACATAGTGGAAAAGCCTTTTGCTAAGATGTAGACGACAAGAGAGGCTAAGGACTGGATGTAAGCAAATGACGCTCATCTTCAAAAAAGGCAATTAGGAGGACTCGCAATCGTACAAACCACCCAGCCTCTCTTTTATCCCCAGGAAGTTGATGAAGCAGCTCTTCCTGGAAAACCTTGCCAGGCACATGCAAGACGACACAATAATGTAGTTAGCATGATTTTTCAGGGGCATTTCATGCTGAACATAACTTTAAACTCCTCTGATGAATCAACTTGACTGGTAGATGAAGGGAATATTATCTGCCTGGGCTTCAGGGAGGTTTTTGACATATCTCTACATGGCAGCACACATCCATATGGAAGCAATAGTGCAAAGGGGAGGGAATCAGTGTCTTTTCAGTGATGCTGAGTGAAAAGACAAGAGGCAGTGGGCACACACTGAAATACAGGAACATCAGGAAATGATTCTTTACTGTGAGGGTGAGTGAACCACGGCACAGATTGCCCAGAAAGATTGTGGAGCCTGGATCTTTGAAGACATTAAAAGTACACCCAGATAGAATCCTGGGCAAGAGGCTCTAGGTATCCTGGTTTAGGCAGGGGGGTTGGGCCTGGTTAGCCCCACCAACCCCTTCCACTCTCATTCATTCTGTGCTAGTGAATTCTCTTCAAGATGCATTTCAAGCACTGGCATGACAAAGTTCTGTGCAGACACAGATCCAAATGGACATGGCATCTAAGTTCCTTAAGCAGTCTTCAAGAAGAATGTAAACCTCTGGGGCAAGTGTCTCTTCCCTAACTGAATCCCTTTCATGGGAAAATTCCCAGCTCTAGAAAGATCTTCTGATACGCATGCTTAAGACTGACACTGGCTGAGCAAATTTCTCCCTATGTGTATCTAAGACCAGTTAGGATCTTCACCCAAAGTGCTGTCAACATAGTCACAGAATGCCTATTGTTAAGAAGTGACAACTTCCATCAGAATGGCAACTATTGGTCCACCAAATGGATGAATGGATGGGAATTATCTGCTTGGGTTAAAAACAAAAAGAAAGAGTTGGTCTTTACTTATCAATTTCATTGCAATATTGATAAGGGAAGAAAAAGACCTAAGTCCTTGACTTTCTTAACTGGAGGAAAGATTTTAAAAATTCCTTGTAAAAATGTATGATCACAATCAGACTATTGAAACCATTTGAGTTGGGAAAAAAGTTCCAAAATTGTCTAGAGAGTGGCAAAGAAGCCAAGAAAATAGGAAAGAAACAAAAAGAGGGCAAAAGAGTAAGCTTCAGTGTACAAGCTCGTTCTAGAAGTAGTCTGCCGGGGAAAGGAAGCCCCAGTTGAATTTCCAATGTATTCCTGAGCTTGATTCAGTAACTGGTCAATGTAAAAACCAATCCTTTTGTATAACTTCTTCCAGCAACAAAAACTCCAACAGGTTGACACTACCATCATGCCTGTTCCAGACATATTTCAAAGAGAAATGATGATTTTCTTGAAAACCTACTTGCATAAAAGTTGCAAGATGGTGGAGGGATTGCCACATCCTCCTTCCTCCATCTGGCTTGAAAGTAGATTTGATAAAATATGCAACAAAGCACATGATTTATAAGGTAGAGTGAAATGGATGATTTGGGAATTGATCTCTTGTTGATAGTAAACTTCACATCCACTCTGTGTGACCTTTCTAAAACAAAATGTGGAGCTGAGGCATGAATCTGCCACAACAATTGTAAAGCAAACATACACACTCCCCTTCACATGCCCCCCCTTCCACACACACCTAGGCACACACAGAGATCAGCATAGCAGATCATGAACACCTTGGAAAAGACTGAAATGCTAAACGCCTCTCTTGATGGGCAAAAGAGCTGGTGCAGTAATTCAAATGCCTGGTACAAAAATTCTGTTTCATATTTAGCTCCTATTTAAAACACAGCTTTTCATTTCATTCTATTTACAGAATATTTTCTTTTCATTTGTTTCTTTAAAATTACTTAGTTCTCACCTGTTGTATGTCTAGGAATATTTTCTTCCAAAAATAGAAAAAAATAGATGCTATCTTTTCAGCAGAAAACATTGGTTGATACAATTTTAAACCATCATGATATGGAAGAATTGTTCTGTCCCTCTCGAAGGTGGAAGAAGCATTTGGATCACAGATCATCTACAATGAAATACTTGACATGTTTAAGATGCTTTCAATCAATTTTGATCGTCAATTGCTTCTTCGTTGTAAACAGTCATTTTTCAGTGAAGGGCAAGTGTGTGTGGTATATCTACATGATGTGTTCAAACCCAGTTCCTACTAATGGCCAGGCTGAATTCCAGGAAATAACGTCCCGAATGATATTTTGCCGCCTTCTTTGGCACTTCATGAAATCTTACCATGATGAAGTGCTGAAACACAGAGATTTTCTCTTAGAGAGTGTCTCATGTTGTAACCCATCCCATGGATTTTATGCTGTAATTCTTATCTCTTTTAAAATTTGCTATCTTCTGTACAGTTTTCATGAACATTTCTGTTACAGTAGTGAATAGCACAGATAAATGTAATTTTGTACAACTTTGAATTTACCCCAAGAGCTGAGAGAAAACTTGCTCCTATACTTCAATCCCAGTTTCTTCTATAGTCCAACTTTGTTTCTCTACCATCAAGCTTCTCCTTTGTTGCTGCTCCAAGCCCCGTCCAAGCTGACCTTGAATACTTTCAGGGATGGGACACCCACAACTTCCCTGGGCAACCTGTTCCAGTGTTCCAGCACTCCCACAGTAAAAAAGGCCTTCCTTTCATCTAATATGTGTAGGAAATCATAAATCTAGGCATAGAAATTTGGAGTGCAAATTTGAAATTCTTTTGATTTGAAGCACATTTTATATGAATACTGACTTACAGATGACTAAAAGATGTTGATGGGCATTTGAGCTGACAAGTTTTGAAAAAGTGTACGGAAATTAACATTGAAACCACTAAAATTAAAAACTTCTTCCCATTTTCTTTCTCCTCTCCTATTCAAAATTGCAAATGTCAGATATCAGTGCTTCATGCAAACCTCTCAGATGCTCTCAGGGAAAAAGCATTTATTTCAGACTAAGTTGCGGTTGACGTAAAACACTGCCTTTAACAGCTGCAGTGTGCCTGGAATTCAGGGCTTCCTGTTTGAAAAAATCCTATCTCTAGGCTGAACCCTAACCCTAACCCTAGGCAGATAAATCAGCCTGGGTATAGGGATGTTCCCAAGGAAAAAAGCACTGGAAGGAGCATGTTGAGGCAATTTTTGGCTGCCCTTGGGAAGCCTTTTGCAGCTGCACTGGGTCTGGAGCTCAGGGTTTACTGATTTAAAATCCCTATCCCTTGGCGTGACCATAGGTGCAACTGGAGGCAAGTAAATCAGCCTAGGTTCAATGATGGTCCCAAGGAAAAAGCGCTGGAGGCAGCCATGTCGTGGCACTTTTCCCCTCCTCTTGGGTAGCCCTTGGCTGCTGCTGTGTTCTTGGAACTCAGGGCTTTCTGGTTAAAAAAACACTAACCCTAGGCGTAACTCTAACCCTCACCCTAGGAAGGAAAATCAGCCTACGGTTCGGGATGGACTCATGAGAATAGCAGCAGAGGCAGCCAAGTTGTGTCACTTCTGCGGCCCTCTTGGGATGCCTTGAACAGCTGCAGTGTGCCTGGAGCTAAGGGCTTCCTAGTTTTAAAAATCCTAGCCCTAGGCCTAAGCCTTACAGTAACCCTAGGAAGGTAAATCAGCCGCGCATTAGGGTTCTTCCTAAGGGAAAAGCCGTGAAAGCAGCCATGTTGTGGCACTTCTGCACTCCCTTTGGGATGCCTTTGGAAGATGCAGTAAGCCTGGAACTCAGGGCTTCCTAGTTAAAAATATCCTAGCCCTAGGCCGAACCCCAACCCTAAGACGAGAAAGGCAAATCAGCCAGGAATTAGGCATGTCCCCAAGGAAAAAGCTGTGGAGGCAGGCATGTTGTGGTACTTTTGCGCTCTTCTTGGGTAGTCCTTCGCAGCTGCTGTGTTCTTGGAACTCAGGGCTTTCTGGTTAATAGAACCCTTACCCTAGGCGTAAATCAAACTTTAACCCTAGGAAGGAAAATCAGCCTATGATTTGGGATGGTCTCATGGAAATATCAGTGGTGGCAGCCAAGTTGTGTCACTTTTGCGCTCCCCTTGGGATGCCTTTCGCAGCTGCAGTGTGCCTGGAGCCCAGGGCTTCCTGGTTTTAAAAGTCCTAGGCCTAAGCCCAACAGTAACCCTAGGAAGGTAAATCAGCCGCGTATTAGGGTTCTTCCTAAGGGAAAAGCCGTGAAAGCAGCCATGTTGTGGCACTTCTGCACTCCCTTTGGGATGCCTTTTGCACATGAAGTAAGCCTGGAACTCAGGGCTTCCTAGTTAAAAATATCCTAGCCCTAGGCCGAACCTCAACCCTAAGACGAGAAAGGCAAATCAGCCAGGAATTAGGCATGTCCCCAAGGAAAAAGCTGTGGAGGCAGGCATGTTGTGGTACTTTTGCGCTCTTCTTGGGTAGTCCTTCGCAGCTGCTGTGTTCTTGGAACTCAGGGCTTTCTGGTTAATAGACCTCTTACCCTAGGCCAAACTCAAACATTAACCCTAGGAAGGAAAATCAGCCTATGGTTCGGGATGGTCTCATGAGAATAGAAGCAGAGGTAGCCAAGTTGTGTCACTTCTGCGGCCCTCTGGGGATGCCTTTAACAGCTGCAGTGTGCCTGGAGCCCAGGGCTTCCTGGTTTTAAAAGTCCTAGGCCTAAGCCTAACAGTAACCCTAGGAAGGTAAATCAGCAGCGTATTAGGGTTCTTCCTAAGGGAAAAGCCGTGAAAGCAGCCATGTTGTGGCACTTTTGCACTCCCTTTGGGATGCCTTTGGCAGATGCAGTAAGCCTGGAACTCAGGGCTTCCTGGTTAAAAAACTCCAAGCCCTAGGCTGAACCCTAACCCTAACCCTAGGCAGATAAATCAGCCTAGGTATAGGGATGGTGCCACGGAAAAAGCTGTGAAAGCTGCCATGTTGTTGCACTTTTGTACTCCCCTTGGGATGACTTGAACAGCTGCAGTGAGCCTGGAGCCCAGGGCTTCCTAGTTTTAAAAATCCTAGCCCTAGGCCTAAGCCTTACAGTAACCCTGGGAAGGGAAATCAGCCTGGTGTTAAGCTTCTTGCCAAGGAAAAAGCCGTGAAAGCAACCATGTTGTGGCACTTTTGCACTCCCTTTTGGATGCCTTTCACAGCTCCAGTGTGCCTGGAACTCAGGGCTTCCTGATTTTAAAAATCCTAGCCCTAGGCCGAACCCCAACCCTAAGACGAGAAAGGCAAATCAGCCAGGAATTAGGCATGTCCCCAAGGAAAAAGCTGTGGAGGCAGGCATGTTGTGGTACTTTTGCGCTCTTCTTGGCTAGTCCTTCGCAGCTGCTGTGTTCTTGGAACTCAGGGCTTTCTGGTTAATAGAACCCTTACCCTAGGCGTAACTCAAACCTTAACCCTAGGAAGGAAAATCAGCCTATGGTTCGGGATGGTCTCATGGAAATATCAGTGGTGGCAGCCAAGTTGTGTCACTTTTGCGCTCCCCTTGGGATGCCTTTAACAGCTGCAGTGTGCCTGGAGCCCAGGGCTTCCTGGTTTTAAAAGTCCTAGGCCTAAGCCTAACAGTAACCCTAGGAAGGTAAATCAGCCGGGTATTAGGGTTCTTCCTAAGGGAAAAGCCGTGAAAGCAGCCATGTTGTGGCACTTCTGCACACCCTTTGGGATGCTTTTGGCAGATGAAGTAAGCCTGGAACACAGGGCTTCATGGTTAAAAAACTCCAAGCCCTAGGCTGAAGCCTAACCCTATCCCCAGGAAGGAAAATGAGGCTAAGTATAGGGATCGTGCAACGTCTAGAACACGATGGGAGATGTTTTCTCTGCTGGCACAGTTTTTCCTCGCCAGACATAGTGGAAAAGTTTTTTGCTAAGATGTAGACGAGAAGAGATGCTAACGACGAAGGTACGATGCTGTCCGGAGCTAAGAGCCGCTCCCGGGCGTCTTTCGGTTGAAGCCGCACTAAGGAGTGCACAGTGAGCGGCACAATCGTCTTTGCGCGAAGAAGCCGCTTCTTCGCCTCCGGGAGCCGGAGAGAGCGGCACCTTCGGAAAGGTGAAGAAGGAAGCTGTACAACACTGGGATTGTGTGCGCAGCTTGCCAACTGATAGAAAACAGTACCTTTGCACTCTCCTGACTTTTCCAATCACATGAACATTCGATTGGAAGCTGTTTTGGACAACTTTTCTTTCCTTCATGCCAAACACTCGGCACACCTCCGTGCAACGTCTAGAACACGATGGGAGATGTTTTCTGTGCTGGCACAGTTTTTCCTCGCCAGACATAGTGGAAAAGCTTTTTGCTAAGATGTAGACGAGAAGAGACGCTAAAGACGAAGGTACGATGCTGTCCGGAGCTAAGAGCCGCTCCCGGGCGTCTTTCGGCAGAAGCCGCGCTAAGGAGTGCACAGTGAGCGGCATAATCGTCTTTGCGCGAAGAAGCCGCTTCTTCGCCTCCGGGAGCCGGAGAGAGCGGCAGCATCGGAAAGGTGAAGAAGGAAGCTGTACAACACTGGGATTGTGTGCGCAGCTTGCCAACTGCTAGAAAACAGTACCTTTGCACTCTCCTGACTTTTCCAATCACATGAACATTCGATTGGAAGCTGTTTTGGACAACTTTTCTTTCCTTCATGCCAAACACTCGGCACACCTCCGTGCAACGTCTAGAACACGATGGGAGATGTTTTCTGTGCTGGCACAGTTTTTCCTCGCCAGACATAGTGGAAAAGCTTTTTGCTAAGATGTAGACGAGAAGAGACGCTAAAGACGAAGGTACGATGCTGTCCGGAGCTAAGAGCCGCTCCCGGGCGTCTTTCGGCAGAAGCCGCGCTAAGGAGTGCACAGTGAGCGGCACAATCGTCTTTGCGCGAAGAAGCCGCTTCTTCGCCTCCGGGAGCCGGAGAGAGCGGCACCTTCGGAAAGGTGAAGAAGGAAGCTGTACAACACTGGGATTGTGTGCGCAGCTTGCCAACTGATAGAAAACAGTACCTTTGCACTCTCCTGACTTTTCCAATCACATGAACATTCGATTGGAAGCTGTTTTGGACAACTTTTCTTTCCTTCATGCCAAACACTCGGCACACCTCCGTGCAACGTCTAGAACACGATGGGAGATGTTTTCTGTGCTGGCACAGTTTTTCCTCGCCAGACATAGTGGAAAAGCTTTTTGCTAAGATGTAGACGAGAAGAGACGCTAAAGACGAAGGTACGATGCTGTCCGGAGCTAAGAGCCGCTCCCGGGCGTCTTTCGGCAGAAGCCGCGCTAAGGAGTGCACAGTGAGCGGCACAATCGTCTTTGCGCGAAGAAGCCACTTCTTCGCCTCCGGGAGCCGGAGAGAGCGGCACCTTCGGAAAGGTGAAGAAGGAAGCTGTACAACACTGGGATTGTGTGCGCAGCTTGCCAACTGATAGAAAACAGTACCTTTGCACTCTCCTGACTTTTCCAATCACATGAACATTCGATTGGAAGCTGTTTTGGACAACTTTTCTTTTCTTCATGCCAAACACTCGGCACACCTCCGTGCAACGTCTAGAACACGATGGGAGATGTTTTCTGTGCTGGCACAGTTTTTCCTCGCCAGACATAGTAGAAAAGCTTTTTGCTAAGATGTAGACGAGAAGAGACGCTAAAGACGAAGGTACGATGCTGTCCGGAGCTAAGAGCCGCTCCCGGGCGTCTTTCGGCAGAAGCCGCGCTAAGGAGTGCACAGTGAGCGGCACAATCGTCTTTGCGCGAAGAAGCCGCTTCTTCGCCTCCGGGAGCCGGAGAGAGCGGCAGCATCGGAAAGGTGAAGAAGGAAGCTGTACAACACTGGGATTGTGTGCACAGCTTGCCAACTGATAGAAAACAGTACCTTTGCACTCTCCTGACTTTTCCAATCACATGAACATTCGATTGGAAGCTGTTTTAGACAACTTTTCTTTCCTTCATGCCAAACACTCGGCACACCTCCGTGCAACGTCTAGAACACGATGGGAGATGTTTTCTGTGCTGGCACAGTTTTTCCTCGCCAGACATAGTGGAAAAGCTTTTTGCTAAGATGTAGACGAGAAGAGACGCTAAAGACGAAGGTACGATGCTGTCCGGAGCTAAGAGCCGCTCCCGGGCGTCTTTCGGCAGAAGCCGCGCTAAGGAGTGCACAGTGAGCGGCACAATCGTCTTTGCGCGAAGAAGCCGCTTCTTCGCCTCCGGGAGCCGGAGAGAGCGGCACCTTCGGAAAGGTGAAGAAGGAAGCTGTACAACACTGGGATTGTGTGCGCAGCTTGCCAACTGATAGAAAACAGTACCTTTGCACTCTCCTGACTTTTCCAATCACATGAACATTCGATTGGAAGCTGTTTTGGACAACTTTTCTTTCCTTCATGCCAAACACTCGGCACACCTCCGTGCAACGTCTTGAACACGATGGGAGATGTTTTCTGTGCTGGCACAGTTTTTCCTCGCCAGACATAGTAGAAAAGCTTTTTCCTAAGATGTAGACGAGAAGAGACGCTAAAGACGAAGGTACGATGCTGTCCGGAGCTAAGAGCCGCTCCCGGGCGTCTTTCGGCAGAAGCCGCGCTAAGGAGTGCACAGTGAGCGGCACAATCGTCTTTGCGCGAAGAAGCCGCTTCTTCGCCTCCGGGAGCCGGAGAGAGCGGCACCTTCGGAAAGGTGAAGAAGGAAGCTGTACAACACTGGGATTGTGTGCACAGCTTGCCAACTGCTAGAAAACAGTACCTTTGCACTCTCCTGACTTTTCCAATCACATGAACATTCGATTGGAAGCTGTTTTGGACAACTTTTCTTTCCTTCATGCCAAACACTCGGCACACCTCCGTGCAACGTCTAGAACACGATGGGAGATGTTTTCTGTGCTGGCACAGTTTTTCCTCGCCAGACATAGTAGAAAAGCTTTTTGCTAAGATGTAGACGAGAAGAGACGCTAAAGACGAAGGTAAGATGCTGTCCGGAGCTAAGAGCCGCTCCCGGGCGTCTTTCGGCAGAAGCCGCGCTAAGGAGTGCACAGTGAGCGGCACAATCGTCTTTGCGCGAAGAAGCCGCTTCTTCGCCTCCGGGAGCCGGAGAGAGCGGCACCTTCGGAAAGGTGAAGAAGGAAGCTGTACAACACTGGGATTGTGTGCGCAGCTTGCCAACTGATAGAAAACAGTACCTTTGCACTCTCCTGACTTTTCCAATCACATGAACATTCGATTGGAAGCTGTTTTGGACAACTTTTCTTTCCTTCATGCCAAACACTCGGCACACCTCCGTGCAACGTCTTGAACACGATGGGAGATGTTTTCTGTGCTGGCACAGTTTTTCCTCGCCAGACATAGTAGAAAAGCTTTTTCCTAAGATGTAGACGAGAAGAGACGCTAAAGACGAAGGTACGATGCTGTCCGGAGCTAAGAGCCGCTCCCGGGCGTCTTTCGGCAGAAGCCGCGCTAAGGAGTGCACAGTGAGCGGCACAATCGTCTTTGCGCGAAGAAGCCGCTTCTTCGCCTCCGGGAGCCGGAGAGAGCGGCACCTTCGGAAAGGTGAAGAAGGAAGCTGTACAACACTGGGATTGTGTGCACAGCTTGCCAACTGCTAGAAAACAGTACCTTTGCACTCTCCTGACTTTTCCAATCACATGAACATTCGATTGGAAGCTGTTTTGGACAACTTTTCTTTCCTTCATGCCAAACACTCGGCACACCTCCGTGCAACGTCTAGAACACGATGGGAGATGTTTTCTGTGCTGGCACAGTTTTTCCTCGCCAGACATAGTAGAAAAGCTTTTTGCTAAGATGTAGACGAGAAGAGACGCTAAAGACGAAGGTAAGATGCTGTCCGGAGCTAAGAGCCGCTCCCGGGCGTCTTTCGGCAGAAGCCGCGCTAAGGAGTGCACAGTGAGCGGCACAATCGTCTTTGCGCGAAGAAGCCGCTTCTTCGCCTCCGGGAGCCGGAGAGAGCGGCACCTTCGGAAAGGTGAAGAAGGAAGCTGTACAACACTGGGATTGTGTGCGCAGCTTGCCAACTGATAGAAAACAGTACCTTTGCACTCTCCTGACTTTTCCAATCACATGAACATTCGATTGGAAGCTGTTTTGGACAACTTTTCTTTCCTTCATGCCAAACACTCCGCACACCTCCGTGCAACGTCTAGAACACGATGGGAGATGTTTTCTGTGCTGGCACAGTTTTTCCTCGCCAGACATAGTAGAAAAGCTTTTTGCTAAGATGTAGACGAGAAGAGACGCTAAAGACGAAGGTACGATGCTGTCCGGAGCTAAGAGCCGCTCCCGGGCGTCTTTCGGCAGAAGCCGCGCTAAGGAGTGCACAGTGAGCGGCACAATCGTCTTTGCGCGAAGAAGCCGCTTCTTCGCCTCCGGGAGCCGGAGAGAGCGGCACCTTCGGAAAGGTGAAGAAGGAAGCTGTACAACACTGGGATTGTGTGCGCAGCTTGCCAACTGATAGAAAACAGTACCTTTGCACTCTCCTGACTTTTCCAATCACATGAACATTCGATTGGAAGCTGTTTTGGACAAGTTTTCTTTCCTTCATGCCAAACACTCGGCACACCTCCGTGCAACGTCTTGAACACGATGGGAGATGTTTTCTGTGCTGGCACAGTTTTTCCTCGCCAGACATAGTGGAAAAGCTTTTTGCTAAGATGTAGACGAGAAGAGACGCTAAAGACGAAGGTACGATGCTGTCCGGAGCTAAGAGCCGCTCCCGGGCGTCTTTCGGCAGAAGCCGCGCTAAGGAGTGCACAGTGAGCGGCACAATCGTCTTTGCGCGAAGAAGCCGCTTCTTCGCCTCCGGGAGCCGGAGAGAGCGACACCTTCTGAAAGGTGAGGAAGGAAGCTGTACAACACTGGGATTGTGTGCGCAGCTTGCCAACTGATAGAAAACAGTACCTTTGCACTCTCCTGACTTTTCCAATCACATGAACATTCGATTGGAAGCTGTTTTGGACAACTTTTCTTTCCTTCATGCCAAACACTCGGCACACCTCCGTGCAACGTCTAGAACACGATGGGAGATGTTTTCTGTGCTGGCACAGTTTTTCCTCGCCAGACATAGTGGAAAAGCTTTTTGCTAAGATGTAGACGAGAAGAGACGCTAAAGACGAAGGTACGATGCTGTCCGGAGCTAAGAGCCGCTCCCGGGCGTCTTTCGGCAGAAGCCGCGCTAAGGAGTGCACAGTGAGCGGCACAATCGTCTTTGCGCGAAGAAGCCGCTTCTTCGCCTCCGGGAGCCGGAGAGAGCGGCACCTTCGGAAAGGTGAAGAAGTAAGCTGTACAACACTGGGATTGTGTGCGCAGCTTGCCAACTGATAGAAAACAGTACCTTTGCACTCTCCTGACTTTTCCAATCACATGAACATTCGATTGGAAGCTGTTTTGGACAACTTTTCTTTCCTTCATGCCAAACACTCGGCACACCTCCTTGCAACGTCTAGAACACGATAGGAGATGTTTTCTGTGCTGGCACAATTTCTCCTTGCCAGACATAGTGGAAAAGCCTTTTGCTAAGATGTAGACGACAAGAGAGGCTAAGGACTGGATGTAAGCAAATGACGCTCATCTTCAAAAAAGGCAATTAGGAGGACTCGCAATCGTACAAACCACCCAGCCTCTCTTTTATCCCCAGGAAGTTGATGAAGCAGCTCTTCCTGGAAAACCTTGCCAGGCACATGCAAGACGACACAATAATGTAGTTAGCATGATTTTTCAGGGGCATTTCATGCTGAACATAACTTTAAACTCCTCTGATGAATCAACTTGACTGGTAGATGAAGGGAATATTATCTGCCTGGGCTTCAGGGAGGTTTTTGACATATCTCTACATGGCAGCACACATCCATATGGAAGCAATAGTGCAAAGGGGAGGGAATCAGTGTCTTTTCAGTGATGCTGAGTGAAAAGACAAGAGGCAGTGGGCACACACTGAAATACAGGAACATCAGGAAATGATTCTTTACTGTGAGGGTGAGTGAACCACGGCACAGATTGCCCAGAAAGATTGTGGAGCCTGGATCTTTGAAGACATTAAAAGTACACCCAGATAGAATCCTGGGCAAGAGGCTCTAGGTATCCTGGTTTAGGCAGGGGGGTTGGGCCTGGTTAGCCCCACCAACCCCTTCCACTCTCATTCATTCTGTGCTAGTGAATTCTCTTCAAGATGCATTTCAAGCACTGGCATGACAAAGTTCTGTGCAGACACAGATCCAAATGGACATGGCATCTAAGTTCCTTAAGCAGTCTTCAAGAAGAATGTAAACCTCTGGGGCAAGTGTCTCTTCCCTAACTGAATCCCTTTCATGGGAAAATTCCCAGCTCTAGAAAGATCTTCTGATACGCATGCTTAAGACTGACACTGGCTGAGCAAATTTCTCCCTATGTGTATCTAAGACCAGTTAGGATCTTCACCCAAAGTGCTGTCAACATAGTCACAGAATGCCTATTGTTAAGAAGTGACAACTTCCATCAGAATGGCAACTATTGGTCCACCAAATGGATGAATGGATGGGAATTATCTGCTTGGGTTAAAAACAAAAAGAAAGAGTTGGTCTTTACTTATCAATTTCATTGCAATATTGATAAGGGAAGAAAAAGACCTAAGTCCTTGACTTTCTTAACTGGAGGAAAGATTTTAAAAATTCCTTGTAAAAATGTATGATCACAATCAGACTATTGAAACCATTTGAGTTGGGAAAAAAGTTCCAAAATTGTCTAGAGAGTGGCAAAGAAGCCAAGAAAATAGGAAAGAAACAAAAAGAGGGCAAAAGAGTAAGCTTCAGTGTACAAGCTCGTTCTAGAAGTAGTCTGCCGGGGAAAGGAAGCCCCAGTTGAATTTCCAATGTATTCCTGAGCTTGATTCAGTAACTGGTCAATGTAAAAACCAATCCTTTTCTATAACTTCTTCCAGCAACAAAAACTCCAACAGGTTGACACTACCATCATGCCTGTTCCAGACATATTTCAAAGAGAAATGATGATTTTCTTGAAAACCTACTTGCATAAAAGTTGCAAGATGGTGGAGGGATTGCCACATCCTCCTTCCTCCATCTGGCTTGAAAGTAGATTTGATAAAATATGCAACAAAGCACATGATTTATAAGGTAGAGTGAAATGGATGATTTGGGAATTGATCTCTTGTTGATAGTAAACTTCACATCCACTCTGTGTGACCTTTCTAAAACAAAATGTGGAGCTGAGGCATGAATCTGCCACAACAATTGTAAAGCAAACATACACACTCCCCTTCACATGCCCCCCCTTCCACACACACCTAGGCACACACAGAGATCAGCATAGCAGATCATGAACACCTTGGAAAAGACTGAAATGCTAAACGCCTCTCTTGATGGGCAAAAGAGCTGGTGCAGTAATTCAAATGCCTGGTACAAAAATTCTGTTTCATATTTAGCTCCTATTTAAAACACAGCTTTTCATTTCATTCTATTTACAGAATATTTTCTTTTCATTTGTTTCTTTAAAATTACTTAGTTCTCACCTGTTGTATGTCTAGGAATATTTTCTTCCAAAAATAGAAAAAAATAGATGCTATCTTTTCAGCAGAAAACATTGGTTGATACAATTTTAAACCATCATGATATGGAAGAATTGTTCTGTCCCTCTCGAAGGTGGAAGAAGCATTTGGATCACAGATCATCTACAATGAAATACTTGACATGTTTAAGATGCTTTCAATCAATTTTGATCGTCAATTGCTTCTTCGTTGTAAACAGTCATTTTTCAGTGAAGGGCAAGTGTGTGTGGTATATCTACATGATGTGTTCAAACCCAGTTCCTACTAATGGCCAGGCTGAATTCCAGGAAATAACGTCCCGAATGATATTTTGCCGCCTTCTTTGGCACTTCATGAAATCTTACCATGATGAAGTGCTGAAACACAGAGATTTTCTCTTAGAGAGTGTCTCATGTTGTAACCCATCCCATGGATTTTATGCTGTAATTCTTATCTCTTTTAAAATTTGCTATCTTCTGTACAGTTTTCATGAACATTTCTGTTACAGTAGTGAATAGCACAGATAAATGTCATTTTGTACAACTTTGAATTTACCCCAAGAGCTGAGAGAAAACTTGCTCCTATACTTCAATCCCAGTTTCTTCTATAGTCCAACTTTGTTTCTCTACCATCAAGCTTCTCCTTTGTTGCTGCTCCAAGCCCCGTCCAAGCTGACCTTGAATACTTTCAGGGATGGGACACCCACAACTTCCCTGGGCAACCTGTTCCAGTGTTCCAGCACTCCCACAGTAAAAAAGGCCTTCCTTTCATCTAATATATGTAGGAAATCATAAATCTAGGCATAGAAATTTGGAGTGCAAATTTGAAATTCTTTTGATTTGAAGCACATTTTATATGAATACTGACTTACAGATGACTAAAAGATGTTGATGGGCATTTGAGCTGACAAGTTTTGAAAAAGTGTACGGAAATTAACATTGAAACCACTAAAATTAAAAACTTCTTCCCATTTTCTTTCTCCTCTCCTATTCAAAATTGCAAATGTCAGATATCAGTGCTTCATGCAAACCTCTCAGATGCTCTCAGGGAAAAAGCATTTATTTCAGACTAAGTTGCGGTTGACGTAAAACACTGCCTTTAACAGCTGCAGTGTGCCTGGAATTCAGGGCTTCCTGTTTGAAAAAATCCTATCTCTAGGCTGAACCATAACCCTAACCCTAGGCAGATAAATCAGCCTGGGTATAGGGATGTTCCCAAGGAAAAAAGCACTGGAAGGAGCATGTTGAGGCAATTTTTGGCTGCCCTTGGGAAGCCTTTTGCAGCTGCACTGGGTCTGGAGCTCAGGGTTTACTGATTTAAAATCCCTATCCCTTGGCGTGACCATAGGTGCAACTGGAGGCAAGTAAATCAGCCTAGGTTCAATGATGGTCCCAAGGAAAAAGCGCTGGAGGCAGCCATGTCGTGGCACTTTTCCCCTCCTCTTGGGTAGCCCTTGGCTGCTGCTGTGTTCTTGGAACTCAGGGCTTTCTGGTTAAAAAAACACTAACCCTAGGCGTAACTCTAACCCTCACCCTAGGAAGGAAAATCAGCCTACGGTTCGGGATGGACTCATGAGAATAGCAGCAGAGGCAGCCAAGTTGTGTCACTTCTGCGGCCCTCTTGGGATGCCTTGAACAGCTGCAGTGTGCCTGGAGCTAAGGGCTTCCTAGTTTTAAAAATCCTAGCCCTAGGCCTAAGCCTTACAGTAACCCTAGGAAGGTAAATCAGCCGCGCATTAGGGTTCTTCCTAAGGGAAAAGCCGTGAAAGCAGCCATGTTGTGGCACTTCTGCACTCACTTTGGGATGCCTTTGGAAGATGCAGTAAGCCTGGAACTCAGGGCTTCCTAGTTAAAAATATCCTAGCCCTAGGCCGAACCCCAACCCTAAGACGAGAAAGGCAAATCAGCCAGGAATTAGGCATGTCCCCAAGGAAAAAGCTGTGGAGGCAGGCATGTTGTGGTACTTTTGCGCTCTTCTTGGCTAGTCCTTCGCAGCTGCTGTGTTCTTGGAACTCAGGGCTTTCTGGTTAATAGAACCCTTACCCTAGGCGTAACTCAAACCTTAACCCTAGGAAGGAAAATCAGCCTATGGTTCGGGATGGTCTCATGGAAATATCAGTGGTGGCAGCCAAGTTGTGTCACTTTTGAGCTCCCCTTGGGATGCCTTTCGCAGCTGCAGTGTGCCTGGAGCCCAGGGCTTCCTGGTTTTAAAAGTCCTAGGCCTAAGCCTAACAGTAACCCTAGGAAGGTAAATCAGCCGCGTATTAGGGTTCTTCCTAAGGGAAAAGCCGTGAAAGCAGCCATGTTGTGGCACTTCTGCACTCCCTTTGGGATGCCTTTGGCAGATGCAGTAAGCCTGGAACTCAGGGCTTCCTAGTTAAAAATATCCTAGCCCTAGGCCGAACCCCAACCCTAAGACGAAAAAGGCAAATCAGCCAGGAATTAGGCATGTCCCCAAGGAAAAAGCTGTGGAGGCAGGCATGTTGTGGTACTTTTGCGCTCTTCTTGGGTAGTCCTTCGCAGCTGCTGTGTTCTTGGAACTCAGGGCTTTCTGGTTAATAGACCTCTTACCCTAGGCGTAACTCAAACCTTAACCCTAGGAAGGAAAATCAGCCTATGGTTCGGGATGGTCTCATGAGAATAGAAGCAGAGGCAGCCAAGTTGTGTCACTTCTGCGGCCCTCTTGGGATGCCTTTAACAGCTGCAGTGTGCCTGGAGCCCAGGGCTTCCTGGTTTTAAAAGTCCTAGGCCTAAGCCTAACAGTAACCCTAGGAAGGTAAATCAGCCGCGTATTAGGGTTCTTCCTAAGGGAAAAGCCGTGAAAGCAGCCATGTTGTGGCACTTTTGCACTCCCTTTGGGATGCCTTTGGCAGATGCAGTAAGCCTGGAACTCAGGGCTTCCTGGTTAAAAAACTCCAAGCCCTAGGCTGAACCCTAACCCTAACCCTAGGCAGATAAATCAGCCTAGGTATAGGGATGGTGCCACGGAAAAAGCTGTGAAAGCTGCCATGTTGTTGCACTTTTGTACTCCCCTTGGGATGCCTTGAACAGCTGCAGTGTGCCTGGAGCCCAGGGCTTCCTAGTTTTAAAAATCCTAGCCCTAGGCCTAAGCCTTACAGTAACCCTGGGAAGGGAAATCAGCCTGGTGTTAAGCTTCTTGCCAAGGAAAAAGCCGTGAAAGCAACCATGTTGTGGCACTTTTGCACTCCGTTTTGGATGCCTTTCACAGCTCCAGTGTGCCTGGAATTCAGGGCTTCCTGATTTTAAAAATCCTAGCCCTAGGCCGAACCCCAACCCTAAGACGAGAAAGGCAAATCAGCCAGGAATTAGGCATGTCCCCAAGGAAAAAGCTGTGGAGGCAGGCATGTTGTGGTACTTTTGCGCTCTTCTTGGCTAGTCCTTCGCAGCTGCTGTGTTCTTGGAACTCAGGGCTTTCTGGTTAATAGAACCCTTACCCTAGGCGTAACTCAAACCTTAACCCTAGGAAGGAAAATCAGCCTATGGTTCGGGATGGTCTCATGGAAATATCAGTGGTGGCAGCCAAGTTGTGTCACTTTTGAGCTCCCCTTGGGATGCCTTTCGCAGCTGCAGTGTGCCTGGAGCCCAGGGCTTCCTGGTTTTAAAAGTCCTAGGCCTAAGCCTAACAGTAACCCTAGGAAGGTAAATCAGCCGCGTATTAGGGTTCTTCCTAAGGGAAAAGCCGTGAAAGCAGCCATGTTGTGGCACTTCTGCACTCCCTTTGGGATGCCTTTGGCAGATGCAGTAAGCCTGGAACTCAGGGCTTCCTAGTTAAAAATATCCTAGCCCTAGGCCGAACCCCAACCCTAAGACGAAAAAGGCAAATCAGCCAGGAATTAGGCATGTCCCCAAGGAAAAAGCTGTGGAGGCAGGCATGTTGTGGTACTTTTGCGCTCTTCTTGGGTAGTCCTTCGCAGCTGCTGTGTTCTTGGAACTCAGGGCTTTCTGGTTAATAGACCTCTTACCCTAGGCGTAACTCAAACCTTAACCCTAGGAAGGAAAATCAGCCTATGGTTCGGGATGGTCTCATGAGAATAGAAGCAGAGGCAGCCAAGTTGTGTCACTTCTGCGGCCCTCTTGGGATGCCTTTAACAGCTGCAGTGTGCCTGGAGCCCAGGGCTTCCTGGTTTTAAAAGTCCTAGGCCTAAGCCTAACAGTAACCCTAGGAAGGTAAATCAGCCGCGTATTAGGGTTCTTCCTAAGGGAAAAGCCGTGAAAGCAGCCATGTTGTGGCACTTTTGCACTCCCTTTGGGATGCCTTTGGCAGATGCAGTAAGCCTGGAACTCAGGGCTTCCTGGTTAAAAAACTCCAAGCCCTAGGCTGAACCCTAACCCTAACCCTAGGCAGATAAATCAGCCTAGGTATAGGGATGGTGCCACGGAAAAAGCTGTGAAAGCTGCCATGTTGTTGCACTTTTGTACTCCCCTTGGGATGCCTTGAACAGCTGCAGTGTGCCTGGAGCCCAGGGCTTCCTAGTTTTAAAAATCCTAGCCCTAGGCCTAAGCCTTACAGTAACCCTGGGAAGGGAAATCAGCCTGGTGTTAAGCTTCTTGCCAAGGAAAAAGCCGTGAAAGCAACCATGTTGTGGCACTTTTGCACTCCGTTTTGGATGCCTTTCACAGCTCCAGTGTGCCTGGAATTCAGGGCTTCCTGATTTTAAAAATCCTAGCCCTAGGCCGAACCCCAACCCTAAGACGAGAAAGGCAAATCAGCCAGGAATTAGGCATGTCCCCAAGGAAAAAGCTGTGGAGGCAGGCATGTTGTGGTACTTTTGCGCTCTTCTTGGCTAGTCCTTCGCAGCTGCTGTGTTCTTGGAACTCAGGGCTTTCTGGTTAATAGAACCCTTACCCTAGGCGTAACTCAAACCTTAACCCTAGGAAGGAAAATCCGCCTATGGTTCGGGATGGTCTCATGGAAATATCAGTGGTGGCAGCCAAGTTGTGTCACTTTTGAGCTCCCCTTGGGATGCCTTTCGCAGCTGCAGTGTGCCTGGAGCCCAGGGCTTCCTGGTTTTAAAAGTCCTAGGCCTAAGCCTAACAGTAACCCTAGGAAGGTAAATCAGCCGCGTATTAGGGTTCTTCCTAAGGGAAAAGCCGTGAAAGCAGCCATGTTGTGGCACTTCTGCACTCCCTTTGGGATGCCTTTGGCAGATGAAGTAAGCCTGGAACTCAGGGCTTCCTAGTTAAAAATATCCTAGCCCTAGGCCGAACCCCAACCCTAAGACGAGAAAGGCAAATCAGCCAGGAATTAGGCATGTCCCCAAGGAAAAAGCTGTGGAGGCAGGCATGTTGTGGTACTTTTGCGCTCTTCTTGGGTAGTCCTTCGCAGCTGCTGTGTTCTTGGAACTCAGGGCTTTCTGGTTAATAGAACCCTTACCCTAGGCGTAACTCAAACCTTAACCCTAGGAAGGAAAATCAGCCTATGATTTGGGATGGTCTCATGGAAATATCAGTGGTGGCAGCCAAGTTGTGTCACTTTTGCGCTCCCCTTGGGATGCCTTTAACAGCTGCATGTGCCTGGAGCCCAGGGCTTCCTGGTTTTAAAAGTCCTAGGCCTAAGCCTAACAGTAACCCTAGGAAGGTAAATCAGCCGCGTATTAGGGTTCTTCCTAAGGGAAAAGCCGTGAAAGCAGCCATGTTGTGGCACTTCTGCACTCCCTTTGGGATGCCTTTGGCAGATGCAGTAAGCCTGGAACTCAGGGCTTCCTAGTTAAAAATATCCTAGCCCTAGGCCGAACCCCAACCCTAAGACGAGAAAGGCAAATCAGCCAGGAATTAGGCATGTCCCCAAGGAAAAAGCTGTGGAGGCAGGCATGTTGTGGTACTTTTGCGCTCTTCTTGGGTAGTCCTTCGCAGCTGCTGTGTTCTTGGAACTCAGGGCTTTCTGGTTAATAGACCTCTTACCCTAGGCGTAACTCAAACCTTAACCCTAGGAAGGAAAATCAGCCTATGGTTCGGGATGGTCTCATGAGAATAGAAGCAGAGGCAGCCAAGTTGTGTCACTTCTGCGGCCCTCTGGGGATGCCTTTAACAGCTGCAGTGTGCCTGGAGCCCAGGGCTTCCTGGTTTTAAAAGTCCTAGGCCTAAGCCTAACAGTAACCCTAGGAAGGTAAATCAGCCGCGTATTAGGGTTCTTCCTAAGGGAAAAGCCGTGAAAGCAGCCATGTTGTGGCACTTTTGCACTCCCTTTGGGATGCCTTTGGCAGATGCAGTAAGCCTGGAACTCAGGGCTTCCTGGTTAAAAAACTCCAAGCCCTAGGCTGAACCCTAACCCTAACCCTAGGCAGATAAATCAGCCTAGGTATAGGGATGGTGCCAAGGAAAAAGCTGTGAAAGCTGCCATGTTGTTGCACTTTTGTACTCCCCTTGGGATGCCTTGAACAGCTGCAGTGTGCCTGGATCTAAGGGCTTCCTAGTTTTAAAAATCCTAGCCCTAGGCCTAAGCCTTACAGTAACCCTGGGAAGGGAAATCAGCCTGGTGTTAAGCTTCTTGCCAAGGAAAAAGCCGTGAAAGCAACCATGTTGTGGCACTTTTGCACTCCCTTTTGGATGCCTTTCACAGCTCATGTGTGCCTGGAACTCAGGGCTTCCTGATTTTAAAAATCCTAGCCCTAGGCCGAACCCCAACCCTAAGACGAGAAAGGCAAATCAGCCAGGAATTAGGCATGTCCCCAAGGAAAAAGCTGTGGAGGCAGGCATGTTGTGGTACTTTTGCGCTCTTCTTGGGTAGTCCTTCGCAGCTGCTGTGTTCTTGGAACTCAGGGCTTTCTGGTTAATAGAACCCTTACCCTAGGCGTAACTCAAACCTTAACCCTAGGAAGGAAAATCAGCCTATGGTTCGGGATGGTCTCATGGAAATATCAGTGGTGGCAGCCAAGTTGTGTCACTTTTGCGCTCCCCTTGGGATGCCTTTCGCAGCTGCAGTGTGCCTGGAGCCCAGGGCTTCCTGGTTTTAAAAGTCCTAGGCCTAAGCCTAACAGTAACCCTAGGAAGGTAAATCAGCCGGGTATTAGGGTTCTTCCTAAGGGAAAAGCCGTGAAAGCAGCCATGTTGTGGCACTTCTGCACTCCCTTTGGGATGCTTTTGGCAGATGAAGTAAGCCTGGAACTCAGGGCTTCCTAGTTAAAAAAATCCTAGCCCTAGGCCGAACCCCAACCCTAAGACGAGAAAGGCAAATCAGCCAGGAATTAGGCATGTCCCCAAGGAAAAAGCTGTGGAGGCAGGCATGTTGTGGTACTTTTGCGCTCTTCTTGGCTAGTCCTTCGCAGCTGCTGTGTTCTTGGAACTCAGGGCTTTCTGGTTAATAGAACCCTTACCCTAGGCGTAACTCAAACCTTAACCCTAGGAAGGAAAATCAGCCGATGGTTCGGGATGGTCTCATGGAAATATCAGTGGTGGCAGCCAAGTTGTGTCACTTTTGCGCTCCCCTTGGGATGCCTTTAACAGCTGCAGTGTGCCTGGAGCCCAGGGCTTCCTGGTTTTAAAAGTCCTAGGCCTAAGCCTAACAGTAACCCTAGGAAGGTAAATCAGCCGCGTATTAGGGTTCTTCCTAAGGGAATAGCCGTGATAGCAACCATGTTGTGGCACTTCTGCGCTCCCTTTCAGATGCCTTTGGCAGATGCAGTAAGCCTGGAACTCAGGGCTTCATGGTTAAAAAACTCCAAGCCCTAGGCTGAAGCCTAACCCTATCCCCAGGAAGGAAAATGACGCTAAGTATAGGGATCGTGCAACGTCTAGAACACGATGGGAGATGTTTTCTGTGCTGGCACAGTTTTTCCTCGCCAGACAAAGTGGAAAAGTTTTTTGCTAAGATGTAGATGAGAAGAGACGCTAAAGACGAAGGTACGATGCTGTCCGGAGCTAAGAGCCGCTCCCGGGCGTCTTTCGGTAGAAGCCGCGCTAAGGAGTGCACAGTGAGCGGCACAATCGTCTTTGCGCGAAGAAGCCGCTTCTTCGCCTCCGGGGGCCGGAGAGAGCGGCACCTTCGGAAAGGTGAAGAAGGAAGCTGTACAACACTGGGATTGTGTGCGCAGCTTGCCAACTGCTAGAAAACAGTACCTTTGCACTCTCCTGACTTTTCCAATCACATGAACATTCGATTGGAAGCTGTTTTGGACAACTTTTCTTTCCTTCATGCCAAACACTCGGCACACCTCCGTGCAACGTCTAGAACACGATGGGAGATGTTTTCTGTGCTGGCACAGTTTTTCCTCGCCAGACATAGTGGAAAAGCTTTTTGCTAAGATGTAGACGAGAAGAGACGCTAAAGATGAAGGTACGATGCTGTCCGGAGCTAAGAGCCGCTCCCGGGCGTCTTTCGGCAGAAGCCGCGCTAAGGAGTGCACAGTGAGCGGCACAATCGTCTTTGCGCGAAGAAGCCGCTTCTTCGCCTCCGGGAGCCGGAGAGAGCGGCACCTTCGGAAAGGTGAAGAAGGAAGCTGTACAACACTGGGATTGTGTGCGCAGCTTGCCAACTGATAGAAAACAGTACCTTTGCACTCTCCTGACTTTTCCAATCACATGAACATTCGATTGGAAGCTGTTTTGGACAACTTTTCTTTCCTTCATGCCAAACACTCGGCACACCTCCGTGCAACGTCTAGAACACGATGGGAGATGTTTTCTGTGCTGGCACAGTTTTTCCTCGCCAGACATAGTAGAAAAGCTTTTTCCTAAGATGTAGACGAGAAGAGACGCTAAAGACGAAGGTACGATGCTGTCCGCAGCTAAGAGCCGCTCCCGGGCGTCTTTCGGCAGAAGCCGCGCTAAGGAGTGCACAGTGAGCGGCACAATCGTCTTTGCGCGAAGAAGCCGCTTCTTCGCCTCCGGGAGCCGGAGAGAGCGGCACCTTCGGAAAGGTGAAGAAGGAAGCTGTACAACACTGGGATTGTGTGCGCAGCTTGCCAACTGATAGAAAACAGTACCTTTGCACTCTCCTGACTTTTCCAATCACATGAACATTCGATTGGAAGCTGTTTTGGACAACTTTTCTTTCCTTCATGCCAAACACTCGGCACACCTCCGTGCAACGTCTAGAACACGATGGGAGATGTTTTCTGTGCTGGCACAGTTTTTCCTCGCCAGACATAGTGGAAAAGCTTTTTGCTAAGATGTAGACGAGAAGAGACGCTAAAGACGAAGGTACGATGCTGTCCGGAGCTAAGAGCCGCTCCCGGGCGTCTTTCGGCAGAAGCCGCGCTAAGGAGTGCACAGTGAGCGGCACAATCGTCTTTGCGCGAAGAAGCCGCTTCTTCGCCTCCGGGAGCCGGAGAGAGCGGCACCTTCGGAAAGGTGAAGAAGGAAGCTGTACAACACTGGGATTGTGTGCGCAGCTTGCCAACTGATAGAAAACAGTACCTTTGCACTCTCCTGACTTTTCCAATCACATGAACATTCGATTGGAAGCTGTTTTGGACAACTTTTCTTTCCTTCATGCCAAACACTCGGCACACCTCCGTGCAACGTCTAGAACACGATGGGAGATGTTTTCTGTGCTGGCACAGTTTTTCCTCGCCAGACATAGTAGAAAAGCTTTTTGCTAAGATGTAGACGAGAAGAGACGCTAAAGACGAA
The DNA here is from genome assembly GCA_036010785.1 of Ammospiza maritima maritima. Lineage (NCBI taxonomy): Eukaryota > Metazoa > Chordata > Aves > Passeriformes > Passerellidae > Ammospiza > Ammospiza maritima. Next base: position 668,214 of record JAYKTQ010000354.1, on the reverse strand, counting down.
GGTACGATGCTGTCCGGAGCTAAGAGCCGCTCCCGGGCGTCTTTCGGCAGAAGCCGCGCTAAGGAGTGCACAGTGAGCGGCACAATCGTCTTTGCGCGAAGAAGCCGCTTCTTCGCCTCCGGGAGCCGGAGAGAGCGGCACCTTCGGAAAGGTTAAGAAGGAAGCTGTACAACACTGGGATTGTGTGCACAGCTTGCCAACTGCTAGAAAACAGTACCTTTGCACTCTCCTGACTTTTCCAATCACATGAACATTCGATTGGAAGCTGTTTTAGACAACTTTTCTTTCCTTCATGCCAAACACTCGGCACACCTCCGTGCAACGTCTAGAACACGATGGGAGATGTTTTCTGTGCTGGCACAGTTTTTCCTCGCCAGACATAGTAGAAAAGCTTTTTGCTAAGATGTAGACGAGAAGAGACGCTAAAGACGAAGGTAAGATGCTGTCCGGAGCTAAGAGCCGCTCCCGGGCGTCTTTCGGCAGAAGCCGCGCTAAGGAGTGCACAGTGAGCGGCACAATCGTCTTTGCGCGAAGAAGCCGCTTCTTCGCCTCCGGGAGCCGGAGAGAGCGGCACCTTCGGAAAGGTGAAGAAGGAAGCTGTACAACACTGGGATTGTGTGCGCAGCTTGCCAACTGCTAGAAAACAGTACCTTTGCACTCTCCTGACTTTTCCAATCACATGAACATTCGATTGGAAGCTGTTTTGGACAACTTTTCTTTCCTTCATGCCAAACACTCGGCACACCTCCGTGCAACGTCTAGAACACGATGGGAGATGTTTTCTGTGCTGGCACAGTTTTTCCTCGCCAGACATAGTAGAAAAGCTTTTTGCTAAGATGTAGACGAGAAGAGACGCTAAAGACGAAGGTACGATGCTGTCCGGAGCTAAGAGCTGGTCCGGGGCGTCTTTCGGCAGAAGCCGCGCTAAGGAGTGCACAGTGAGCGGCACAATCGTCTTTGCGCGAAGAAGCCGCTTCTTCGCCTCCGGGAGCCGGAGAGAGCGGCACCTTCGGAAAGGTGAAGAAGGAAGCTGTACAACACTGGGATTTTGTGCGCAGCTTGCCAACTGATAGAAAACAGTACCTTTGCACTCTCCTGACTTTTCCAATCACATGAACATTCGATTGGAAGCTGTTTTGGACAACTTTTCTTTCCTTCATGCCAAACACTCGGCACACCTCCGTGCAACGTCTTGAACACGATAGGAGATGTTTTCTGTGCTGGCACAGTTTTTCCTCGCCAGACATAGTAGAAAAGCTTTTTGCTAAGATGTAGACGAGAAGAGACGCTAAAGACGAAGGTACGATGCTGTCCGGAGCTAAGAGCCGCTCCCGGGCGTCTTTCGGCAGAAGCCGCGCTAAGGAGTGCACAGTGAGCGGCACAATCGTCTTTGCGCGAAGAAGCCGCTTCTTCGCCTCCGGGAGCCGGAGAGAGCGACACCTTCTGAAAGGTGAGGAAGGAAGCTGTACAACACTGGGATTGTGTGCGCAGCTTGCCAACTGCTAGAAAACAGTACCTTTGCACTCTCCTGACTTTTCCAATCACATGAACATTCGATTGGAAGCTGTTTTGGACAACTTTTCTTTCCTTCATGCCAAACACTCGGCACACCTCCGTGCAACGTCTAGAACACGATGGGAGATGTTTTCTGTGCTGGCACAGTTTTTCCTCGCCAGACATAGTGGAAAAGCTTTTTGCTAAGATGTAGACGAGAAGAGACGCTAAAGACGAAGGTACGATGCTGTCCGGAGCTAAGAGCCGCTCCCGGGCGTCTTTCGGCAGAAGCCGCGCTAAGGAGTGCACAGTGAGCGGCACAATCGTCTTTGCGCGAAGAAGCCGCTTCTTCGCCTCCGGGAGCCGGAGAGAGCGGCACCTTCGGAAAGGTGAAGAAGGAAGCTGTACAACACTGGGATTGTGTGCGCAGCTTGCCAACTGCTAGAAAACAGTACCTTTGCACTCTCCTGACTTTTCCAATCACATGAACATTCGATTGGAAGCTGTTTTGGACAACTTTTCTTTCCTTCATGCCAAACACTCGGCACACCTCCGTGCAACGTCTAGAACACGATGGGAGATGTTTTCTGTGCTGGCACAGTTTTTCCTCGCCAGACATAGTAGAAAAGCTTTTTGCTAAGATGTAGACGAGAAGAGACGCTAAAGACGAAGGTACGATGCTGTCCGGAGCTAAGAGCTGGTCCGGGGCGTCTTTCGGCAGAAGCCGCGCTAAGGAGTGCACAGTGAGCGGCACAATCGTCTTTGCGCGAAGAAGCCGCTTCTTCGCCTCCGGGAGCCGGAGAGAGCGGCACCTTCGGAAAGGTGAAGAAGGAAGCTGTACAACACTGGGATTTTGTGCGCAGCTTGCCAACTGATAGAAAACAGTACCTTTGCACTCTCCTGACTTTTCCAATCACATGAACATTCGATTGGAAGCTGTTTTGGACAACTTTTCTTTCCTTCATGCCAAACACTCGGCACACCTCCGTGCAACGTCTAGAACACGATGGGAGATGTTTTCTGTGCTGGCACAGTTTTTCCTCGCCAGACATAGTGGAAAAGCTTTTTGCTAAGATGTAGACGAGAAGAGACGCTAAAGACGAAGGTACGATGCTGTCCGGAGCTAAGAGCCGCTCCCGGGCGTCTTTCGGCAGAAGCCGCGCTAAGGAGTGCACAGTGAGCGGCACAATCGTCTTTGCGCGAAGAAGCCGCTTCTTCGCCTCCGGGAGCCGGAGAGAGCGGCACCTTCGGAAAGGTGAAGAAGGAAGCTGTACAACACTGGGATTGTGTGCGCAGCTTGCCAACTGATAGAAAACAGTACCTTTGCACTCTCCTGACTTTTCCAATCACATGAACATTCGATTGGAAGCTGTTTTGGACAACTTTTCTTTCCTTCATGCCAAACACTCGGCACACCTCCGTGCAACGTCTAGAACACGATAGGAGATGTTTTCTGTGCTGGCACAATTTCTCCTTGCCAGACATAGTGGAAAAGCCTTTTGCTAAGATGTAGACGACAAGAGAGGCTAAGGACTGGATGTAAGCAAATGACGCTCATCTTCAAAAAAGGCAATTAGGAGGACTCGCAATCGTACAAACCACCCAGCCTCTCTTTTATCCCCAGGAAGTTGATGAAGCAGCTCTTCCTGGAAAACCTTGCCAGGCACATGCAAGACGACACAATAATGTAGTTAGCATGATTTTTCAGGGGCATTTCATGCTGAACATAACTTTAAACTCCTCTGATGAATCAACTTGACTGGTAGATGAAGGGAATATTATCTGCCTGGGCTTCAGGGAGGTTTTTGACATATCTCTACATGGCAGCACACATCCATATGGAAGCAATAGTGCAAAGGGGAGGGAATCAGTGTCTTTTCAGTGATGCTGAGTGAAAAGACAAGAGGCAGTGGGCACACACTGAAATACAGGAACATCAGGAAATGATTCTTTACTGTGAGGGTGAGTGAACCACGGCACAGATTGCCCAGAAAGATTGTGGAGCCTGGATCTTTGAAGACATTAAAAGTACACCCAGATAGAATCCTGGGCAAGAGGCTCTAGGTATCCTGGTTTAGGCAGGGGGGTTGGGCCTGGTTAGCCCCACCAACCCCTTCCACTCTCATTCATTCTGTGCTAGTGAATTCTCTTCAAGATGCATTTCAAGCACTGGCATGACAAAGTTCTGTGCAGACACAGATCCAAATGGACATGGCATCTAAGTTCCTTAAGCAGTCTTCAAGAAGAATGTAAACCTCTGGGGCAAGTGTCTCTTCCCTAACTGAATCCCTTTCATGGGAAAATTCCCAGCTCTAGAAAGATCTTCTGATACGCATGCTTAAGACTGACACTGGCTGAGCAAATTTCTCCCTATGTGTATCTAAGACCAGTTAGGATCTTCACCCAAAGTGCTGTCAACATAGTCACAGAATGCCTATTGTTAAGAAGTGACAACTTCCATCAGAATGGCAACTATTGGTCCACCAAATGGATGAATGGATGGGAATTATCTGCTTGGGTTAAAAACAAAAAGAAAGAGTTGGTCTTTACTTATCAATTTCATTGCAATATTGATAAGGGAAGAAAAAGACCTAAGTCCTTCACTTTCTTAACTGGAGGAAAGATTTTAAAAATTCCTTGTAAAAATGTATGATCACAATCAGACTATTGAAACCATTTGAGTTGGGAAAAAAGTTCCAAAATTGTCTAGAGAGTGGCAAAGAAGCCAAGAAAATAGGAAAGAAACAAAAAGAGGGCAAAAGAGTAAGCTTCAGTGTACAAGCTCGTTCTAGAAGTAGTCTGCCGGGGAAAGGAAGCCCCAGTTGAATTTCCAATGTATTCCTGAGCTTGATTCAGTAACTGGTCAATGTAAAAACCAATCCTTTTCTATAACTTCTTCCAGCAACAAAAACTCCAACAGGTTGACACTACCATCATGCCTGTTCCAGACATATTTCAAAGAGAAATGATGATTTTCTTGAAAACCTACTTGCATAAAAGTTGCAAGATGGTGGAGGGATTGCCACATCCTCCTTCCTCCATCTGGCTTGAAAGTAGATTTGATAAAATATGCAACAAAGCACATGATTTATAAGGTAGAGTGAAATGGATGATTTGGGAATTGATCTCTTGTTGATAGTAAACTTCACATCCACTCTGTGTGACCTTTCTAAAACAAAATGTGGAGCTGAGGCATGAATCTGCCACAACAATTGTAAAGCAAACATACACACTCCCCTTCACATGCCCCCCCTTCCACACACACCTAGGCACACACAGAGATCAGCATAGCAGATCATGAACACCTTGGAAAAGACTGAAATGCTAAACGCCTCTCTTGATGGGCAAAAGAGCTGGTGCAGTAATTCAAATGCCTGGTACAAAAATTCTGTTTCATATTTAGCTCCTATTTAAAACACAGCTTTTCATTTCATTCTATTTACAGAATATTTTCTTTTCATTTGTTTCTTTAAAATTACTTAGTTCTCACCTGTTGTATGTCTAGGAATATTTTCTTCCAAAAATAGAAAAAAATAGATGCTATCTTTTCAGCAGAAAACATTGGTTGATACAATTTTAAACCATCATGATATGGAAGAATTGTTCTGTCCCTCTCGAAGGTGGAAGAAGCATTTGGATCACAGATCATCTACAATGAAATACTTGACATGTTTAAGATGCTTTCAATCAATTTTGATCGTCAATTGCTTCTTCGTTGTAAACAGTCATTTTTCAGTGAAGGGCAAGTGTGTGTGGTATATCTACATGATGTGTTCAAACCCAGTTCCTACTAATGGCCAGGCTGAATTCCAGGAAATAACGTCCCGAATGATATTTTGCCGCCTTCTTTGGCACTTCATGAAATCTTACCATGATGAAGTGCTGAAACACAGAGATTTTCTCTTAGAGAGTGTCTCATGTTGTAACCCATCCCATGGATTTTATGCTGTAATTCTTATCTCTTTTAAAATTTGCTATCTTCTGTACAGTTTTCATGAACATTTCTGTTACAGTAGTGAATAGCACAGATAAATGTCATTTTGTACAACTTTGAATTTACCCCAAGAGCTGAGAGAAAACTTGCTCCTATACTTCAATCCCAGTTTCTTCTATAGTCCAACTTTGTTTCTCTACCATCAAGCTTCTCCTTTGTTGCTGCTCCAAGCCCCGTCCAAGCTGACCTTGAATACTTTCAGGGATGGGACACCCACAACTTCCCTGGGCAACCTGTTCCAGTGTTCCAGCACTCCCACAGTAAAAAAGGCCTTCCTTTCATCTAATATATGTAGGAAATCATAAATCTAGGCATAGAAATTTGGAGTGCAAATTTGAAATTCTTTTGATTTGAAGCACATTTTATATGAATACTGACTTACAGATGACTAAAAGATGTTGATGGGCATTTGAGCTGACAAGTTTTGAAGAAGTGTACGGAAATTAACATTGAAACCACTAAAATTAAAAACTTCTTCCCATTTTCTTTCTCCTCTCCTATTCAAAATTGCAAATGTCAGATATCAGTGCTTCATGCAAACCTCTCAGATGCTCTCAGGGAAAAAGCATTTATTTCAGACTAAGTTGCGGTTGACGTAAAACACTGCCTTTAACAGCTGCAGTGTGCCTGGAATTCAGGGCTTCCTGTTTGAAAAAATCCTATCTCTAGGCTGAACCCTAACCCTAACCCTAGGCAGATAAATCAGCCTGGGTATAGGGATGTTCCCAAGGAAAAAAGCACTGGAAGGAGCATGTTGAGGCAATTTTTGGCTGCCCTTGGGAAGCCTTTTGCAGCTGCACTGGGTCTGGAGCTCAGGGTTTACTGATTTAAAATCCCTATCCCTTGGCGTGACCATAGGTGCAACTGGAGGCAAGTAAATCAGCCTAGGTTCAATGATGGTCCCAAGGAAAAAGCGCTGGAGGCAGCCATGTCGTGGCACTTTTCCCCTCCTCTTGGGTAGCCCTTGGCTGCTGCTGTGTTCTTGGAACTCAGGGCTTTCTGGTTAAAAAAACACTAACCCTAGGCGTAACTCTAACCCTCACCCTAGGAAGGAAAATCAGCCTACGGTTCGGGATGGACTCATGAGAATAGCAGCAGAGGCAGCCAAGTTGTGTCACTTCTGCGGCCCTCTTGGGATGCCTTGAACAGCTGCAGTGTGCCTGGAGCTAAGGGCTTCCTAGTTTTAAAAATCCTAGCCCTAGGCCTAAGCCTTACAGTAACCCTAGGAAGGTAAATCAGCAGCGCATTAGGGTTCTTCCTAAGGGAAAAGCCGTGAAAGCAGCCATGTTGTGGCACTTCTGCACTCACTTTGGGATGCCTTTGGAAGATGCAGTAAGCCTGGAACTCAGGGCTTCCTAGTTAAAAATATCCTAGCCCTAGGCCGAACCCCAACCCTAAGACGAGAAAGGCAAATCAGCCAGGAATTAGGCATGTCCCCAAGGAAAAAGCTGTGGAGGCAGGCATGTTGTGGTACTTTTGCGCTCTTCTTGGCTAGTCCTTCGCAGCTGCTGTGTTCTTGGAACTCAGGGCTTTCTGGTTAATAGAACCCTTACCCTAGGCGTAACTCAAACCTTAACCCTAGGAAGGAAAATCAGCCTATGGTTCGGGATGGTCTCATGGAAATATCAGTGGTGGCAGCCAAGTTGTTTCACTTTTGCGCTCCCCTTGGGATGCCTTTAACAGCTGCATGTGCCTGGAGCCCAGGGCTTCCTGGTTTTAAAAGTCCTAGGCCTAAGCCTAACAGTAACCCTAGGAAGGTAAATCAGCCGGGTATTAGGGTTCTTCCTAAGGGAAAAGCCGTGAAAGCAGCCATGTTCTGGCACTTCTGCACTCCCTTTGGGATGCTTTTGGCAGATGAAGTAAGCCTGGAACTCAGGGCTTCCTAGTTAAAAAAATCCTAGCCCTAGGCCGAACCCCAACCCTAAGACGAGAAAGGCAAATCAGCCAGGAATTAGGCATGTCCCCAAGGAAAAAGCTGTGGAGGCAGGCATGTTGTGGTACTTTTGCGCTCTTCTTGGCTAGTCCTTCGCAGCTGCTGTGTTCTTGGAACTCAGGGCTTTCTGGTTAATAGACCTCTTACCCTAGGCGTAACTCAAACCTTAACCCTAGGAAGGAAAATCAGCCTATGGTTCGGGATGGTCTCATGAGAATAGAAGCAGAGGCAGCCAAGTTGTGTCACTTCTGCGGCCCTCTGGGGATGCCTTTAACAGCTGCAGTGTGCCTGGAGCCCAGGGCTTCCTGGTTTTAAAAGTCCTAGGCCTAAGCCTAACAGTAACCCTAGGAAGGTAAATCAGCCGCGTATTAGGGTTCTTCCTAAGGGAAAAGCCGTGAAAGCAGCCATGTTGTGGCACTTCTGCACTCCCTTTGGGATGCCTTTGGCAGATGCAGTAAGCCTGGAACTCAGGGCTTCCTGGTTAAAAAACTCCAAGCCCTAGGCTGAACCCTAACCCTAACCCTAGGCAGATAAATCAGCCTAGGTATAGGGATGGTGCCAAGGAAAAAGCTGTGAAAGCTGCCATGTTGTTGCACTTTTGTACTCCCCTTGGGATGCCTTGAACAGCTGCAGTGTGCCTGGATCTAAGGGCTTCCTAGTTTTAAAAATCCTAGCCCTAGGCCTAAGCCTTACAGTAACCCTGGGAAGGGAAATCAGCCTGGTGTTAAGCTTCTTGCCAAGGAAAAAGCCGTGAAAGCAAACATGTTGTGGCACTTTTGCACTCCCTTTTGGATGCCTTTCACAGCTCCAGTGTGCCTGGAACTCAGGGCTTCCTGATTTTAGAAATCCTAGCCCTAGGCCGAACCCCAACCCTAAGACGAGAAAGGCAAATCAGCCAGGAATTAGGCATGTCCCCAAGGAAAAAGCTGTGGAGGCAGGCATGTTGTGGTACTTTTGCGCTCTTCTTGGGTAGTCCTTCGCAGCTGCTGTGTTCTTGGAACTCAGGTCTTTCTGGTTAATAGAACCCTTACCCTAGGCGTAACTCAAACCTTAACCCTAGGAAGGAAAATCAGCCTATGGTTCGGGATGGTCTCATGGAAATATCAGTGGTGGCAGCCAAGTTGTGTCACTTTTGCGCTCCCCTTGGGATGCCTTTCGCAGCTGCAGTGTGCCTGGAGATCAGGGCTTCCTGGTTTTAAAAGTCCTAGGCCTAAGCCTAACAGTAACCCTAGGAAGGTAAATCAGCCGCGTATTAGGGTTCTTCCTAAGGGAAAAGCCGTGAAAGCAGCCATGTTGTGGCACTTCTGCACTCCCTTTGGGATGCTTTTGGCAGATGAAGTAAGCCTGGAACTCAGGGCTTCCTAGTTAAAAAAATCCTAGCCCTAGGCCGAACCCCAACCCTAAGACGAGAAAGGCAAATCAGCCAGGAATTAGGCATGTCCCCAAGGAAAAAGCTGTGGAGGCAGGCATGTTGTGGTACTTTTGCGCTCTTCTTGGCTAGTCCTTCGCAGCTGCTGTGTTCTTGGAACTCAGGGCTTTCTGGTTAATAGAACCCTTACCCTAGGCGTAACTCAAACCTTAACCCTAGGAAGGAAAATCAGCCGATGGTTCGGGATGGTCTCATGGAAATATCAGTGGTGGCAGCCAAGTTGTGTCACTTTTGCGCTCCCCTTGGGATGCCTTTAACAGCTCCAGTGTGCCTGGAGCCCAGGGCTTCCTGGTTTTAAAAGTCCTAGGCCTAAGCCTAACAGTAACCCTAGGAAGGTAAATCAGCCGCGTATTAGGGTTCTTCCTAAGGGAATAGCCGTGATAGCAACCATGTTGTGGCACTTCTGCGCTCCCTTTCAGATGCCTTTGGCAGATGCAGTAAGCCTGGAACTCAGGGCTTCATGGTTAAAAAACTCCAAGCCCTAGGCTGAAGCCTAACCCTATCCCCAGGAAGGAAAATGAGGCTAAGTATAGGGATCGTGCAACGTCTAGAACACGATGGGAGATGTTTTCTGTGCTGGCACAGTTTTTCCTCGCCAGACATAGTGGAAAAGTTTTTTGCTAAGATGTAGACGAGAAGAGACGCTAAAGACGAAGGTACGATGCTGTCCGGAGCTAAGAGCCGCTCCCGGGCGTCTTTCGGTAGAAGCCGCGCTAAGGAGTGCACAGTGAGCGGCACAATCGTCTTTGCGCGAAGAAGCCGCTTCTTCGCCTCCGGGAGCCGGAGAGAGCGGCACCTTCGGAAAGGTGAAGAAGGAAGCTGTACAACACTGGGATTGTGTGCGCAGCTTGCCAACTGCTAGAAAACAGTACCTTTGCACTCTCCTGACTTTTCCAATCACATGAACATTCGATTGGAAGCTGTTTTGGACAACTTTTCTTTCCTTCATGCCAAACACTCGGCACACCTCCGTGCAACGTCTAGAACACGATGGGAGATGTTTTCTGTGCTGGCACAGTTTTTCCTCGCCAGACATAGTGGAAAAGCTTTTTGCTAAGATGTAGACGAGAAGAGACGCTAAAGATGAAGGTACGATGCTGTCCGGAGCTAAGAGCCGCTCCCGGGCGTCTTTCGGCAGAAGCCGCGCTAAGGAGTGCACAGTGAGCGGCACAATCGTCTTTGCGCGAAGAAGCCGCTTCTTCGCCTCCGGGAGCCGGAGAGAGCGGCACCTTCGGAAAGGTGAAGAAGGAAGCTGTACAACACTGGGATTGTGTGCGCAGCTTGCCAACTGATAGAAAACAGTACCTTTGCACTCTCCTGACTTTTCCAATCACATGAACATTCGATTGGAAGCTGTTTTGGACAAGTTTTCTTTCCTTCATGCCAAACACTCGGCACACCTCCGTGCAACGTCTTGAACACGATGGGAGATGTTTTCTGTGCTGGCACAGTTTTTCCTCGCCAGACATAGTGGAAAAGCTTTTTGCTAAGATGTAGACGAGAAGAGACGCTAAAGACGAAGGTACGATGCTGTCCGGAGCTAAGAGCCGCTCCCGGGCGTCTTTCGGCAGAAGCCGCGCTAAGGAGTGCACAGTGAGCGGCATAATCGTCTTTGCGCGAAGAAGCCGCTTCTTCGCCTCTGGGAGCCGGAGAGAGCGGCAGCATCGGAAAGGTGAAGAAGGAAGCTGTACAACACTGGGATTGTGTGCGCAGCTTGCCAACTGATAGAAAACAGTACCTTTGCACTCTCCTGACTTTTCCAATCACATGAACATTCGATTGGAAGCTGTTTTGGACAACTTTTCTTTCCTTCATGCCAAACACTCGGCACACCTCCGTGCAACGTCTAGAACACGATGGGAGATGTTTTCTGTGCTGGCACAGTTTTTCCTCGCCAGACATAGTGGAAAAGCTTTTTGCTAAGATGTAGACGAGAAGAGACGCTAAAGACGAAGGTACGATGCTGTCCGCAGCTAAGAGCCGCTCCCGGGCGTCTTTCGGCAGAAGCCGCGCTAAGGAGTGCACAGTGAGCGGCACAATTGTCTTTGCGCGAAGAAGCCGCTTCTTCGCCTCCGGGAGCCGGAGAGAGCGGCACCTTCTGAAAGGTGAAGAAGGAAGCTGTACAACACTGGGATTGTGTGCGCAGCTTGCCAACTGATAGAAAACAGTACCTTTGCACTCTCCTGACTTTTCCAATCACATGAACATTCGATTGGAAGCTGTTTTGGACAACTTTTCTTTCCTTCATGCCAAACACTCGGCACACCTCCGTGCAACGTCTAGAACACGATGGGAGATGTTTTCTGTGCTGGCACAGTTTTTCCTCGCCAGACATAGTGGAAAAGCTTTTTGCTAAGATGTAGACGAGAAGAGACGCTAAAGACGAAGGTACGATGCTGTCCGGAGCTAAGAGCCGCTCCCGGGCGTCTTTCGGCAGAAGCCGCGCTAAGGAGTGCACAGTGAGCGGCACAATCGTCTTTGCGCGAAGAAGCCGCTTCTTCGCCTCCGGGAGCCGGAGAGAGCGACACCTTCTGAAAGGTGAGGAAGGAAGCTGTACAACACTGGGATTGTGTGCGCAGCTTGCCAACTGCTAGAAAACAGTACCTTTGCACTCTCCTGACTTTTCCAATCACATGAACATTCGATTGGAAGCTGTTTTGGACAACTTTTCTTTCCTTCATGCCAAACACTCGGCACACCTCCGTGCAACGTCTAGAACACGATAGGAGATGTTTTCTGTGCTGGCACAATTTCTCCTTGCCAGACATAGTGGAAAAGCCTTTTGCTAAGATGTAGACGACAAGAGAGGCTAAGGACTGGATGTAAGCAAATGACGCTCATCTTCAAAAAAGGCAATTAGGAGGACTCGCAATCGTACAAACCACCCAGCCTCTCTTTTATCCCCAGGAAGTTGATGAAGCAGCTCTTCCTGGAAAACCTTGCCAGGCACATGCAAGACGACACAATAATGTAGTTAGCATGATTTTTCAGGGGCATTTCATGCTGAACATAACTTTAAACTCCTCTGATGAATCAACTTGACTGGTAGATGAAGGGAATATTATCTGCCTGGGCTTCAGGGAGGTTTTTGACATATCTCTACATGGCAGCACACATCCATATGGAAGCAATAGTGCAAAGGGGAGGGAATCAGTGTCTTTTCAGTGATGCTGAGTGAAAAGACAAGAGGCAGTGGGCACACACTGAAATACAGGAACATCAGGAAATGATTCTTTACTGTGAGGGTGAGTGAACCACGGCACAGATTGCCCAGAAAGATTGTGGAGCCTGGATCTTTGAAGACATTAAAAGTACACCCAGATAGAATCCTGGGCAAGAGGCTCTAGGTATCCTGGTTTAGGCAGGGGGGTTGGGCCTGGTTAGCCCCACCAACCCCTTCCACTCTCATTCATTCTGTGCTAGTGAATTCTCTTCAAGATGCATTTCAAGCACTGGCATGACAAAGTTCTGTGCAGACACAGATCCAAATGGACATGGCATCTAAGTTCCTTAAGCAGTCTTCAAGAAGAATGTAAACCTCTGGGGCAAGTGTCTCTTCCCTAACTGAATCCCTTTCATGGGAAAATTCCCAGCTCTAGAAAGATCTTCTGATACGCATGCTTAAGACTGACACTGGCTGAGCAAATTTCTCCCTATGTGTATCTAAGACCAGTTAGGATCTTCACCCAAAGTGCTGTCAACATAGTCACAGAATGCCTATTGTTAAGAAGTGACAACTTCCATCAGAATGGCAACTATTGGTCCACCAAATGGATGAATGGATGGGAATTATCTGCTTGGGTTAAAAACAAAAAGAAAGAGTTGGTCTTTACTTATCAATTTCATTGCAATATTGATAAGGGAAGAAAAAGACCTAAGTCCTTCACTTTCTTAACTGGAGGAAAGATTTTAAAAATTCCTTGTAAAAATGTATGATCACAATCAGACTATTGAAACCATTTGAGTTGGGAAAAAAGTTCCAAAATTGTCTAGAGAGTGGCAAAGAAGCCAAGAAAATAGGAAAGAAACAAAAAGAGGGCAAAAGAGTAAGCTTCAGTGTACAAGCTCGTTCTAGAAGTAGTCTGCCGGGGAAAGGAAGCCCCAGTTGAATTTCCAATGTATTCCTGAGCTTGATTCAGTAACTGGTCAATGTAAAAACCAATCCTTTTGTATAACTTCTTCCAGCAACAAAAACTCCAACAGGTTGACACTACCATCATGCCTGTTCCAGACATATTTCAAAGAGAAATGATGATTTTCTTGAAAACCTACTTGCATAAAAGTTGCAAGATGGTGGAGGGATTGCCACATCCTCCTTCCTCCATCTGGCTTGAAAGTAGATTTGATAAAATATGCAACAAAGCACATGATTTATAAGGTAGAGTGAAATGGATGATTTGGGAATTGATCTCTTGTTGATAGTAAACTTCACATCCACTCTGTGTGACCTTTCTAAAACAAAATGTGGAGCTGAGGCATGAATCTGCCACAACAATTGTAAAGCAAACATACACACTCCCCTTCACATGCCCCCCCTTCCACACACACCTAGGCACACACAGAGATCAGCATAGCAGATCATGAACACCTTGGAAAAGACTGAAATGCTAAACGCCTCTCTTGATGGGCAAAAGAGCTGGTGCAGTAATTCAAATGCCTGGTACAAAAATTCTGTTTCATATTTAGCTCCTATTTAAAACACAGCTTTTCATTTCATTCTATTTACAGAATATTTTCTTTTCATTTGTTTCTTTAAAATTACTTAGTTCTCACCTGTTGTATGTCTAGGAATATTTTCTTCCAAAAATAGAAAAAAATAGATGCTATCTTTTCAGCAGAAAACATTGGTTGATACAATTTTAAACCATCATGATATGGAAGAATTGTTCTGTCCCTCTCGAAGGTGGAAGAAGCATTTGGATCACAGATCATCTACAATGAAATACTTGACATGTTTAAGATGCTTTCAATCAATTTTGATCGTCAATTGCTTCTTCGTTGTAAACAGTCATTTTTCAGTGAAGGGCAAGTGTGTGTGGTATATCTACATGATGTGTTCAAACCCAGTTCCTACTAATGGCCAGGCTGAATTCCAGGAAATAACGTCCCGAATGATATTTTGCCGCCTTCTTTGGCACTTCATGAAATCTTACCATGATGAAGTGCTGAAACACAGAGATTTTCTCTTAGAGAGTGTCTCATGTTGTAACCCATCCCATGGATTTTATGCTGTAATTCTTATCTCTTTTAAAATTTGCTATCTTCTGTACAGTTTTCATGAACATTTCTGTTACAGTAGTGAATAGCACAGATAAATGTCATTTTGTACAACTTTGAATTTACCCCAAGAGCTGAGAGAAAACTTGCTCCTATACTTCAATCCCAGTTTCTTCTATAGTCCAACTTTGTTTCTCTACCATCAAGCTTCTCCTTTGTTGCTGCTCCAAGCCCCGTCCAAGCTGACCTTGAATACTTTCAGGGATGGGACACCCACAACTTCCCTGGGCAACCTGTTCCAGTGTTCCAGCACTCCCACAGTAAAAAAGGCCTTCCTTTCATCTAATATATGTAGGAAATCATAAATCTAGGCATAGAAATTTGGAGTGCAAATTTGAAATTCTTTTGATTTGAAGCACATTTTATATGAATACTGACTTACAGATGACTAAAAGATGTTGATGGGCATTTGAGCTGACAAGTTTTGAAGAAGTGTACGGAAATTAACATTGAAACCACTAAAATTAAAAACTTCTTCCCATTTTCTTTCTCCTCTCCTATTCAAAATTGCAAATGTCAGATATCAGTGCTTCATGCAAACCTCTCAGATGCTCTCAGGGAAAAAGCATTTATTTCAGACTAAGTTGCGGTTGACGTAAAACACTGCCTTTAACAGCTGCAGTGTGCCTGGAATTCAGGGCTTCCTGTTTGAAAAAATCCTATCTCTAGGCTGAACCCTAACCCTAACCCTAGGCAGATAAATCAGCCTGGGTATAGGGATGTTCCCAAGGAAAAAAGCACTGGAAGGAGCATGTTGAGGCAATTTTTGGCTGCCCTTGGGAAGCCTTTTGCAGCTGCACTGGGTCTGGAGCTCAGGGTTTACTGATTTAAAATCCCTATCCCTTGGCGTGACCATAGGTGCAACTGGAGGCAAGTAAATCAGCCTAGGTTCAATGATGGTCCCAAGGAAAAAGCGCTGGAGGCAGCCATGTCGTGGCACTTTTCCCCTCCTCTTGGGTAGCCCTTGGCTGCTGCTGTGTTCTTGGAACTCAGGGCTTTCTGGTTAAAAAAACACTAACCCTAGGCGTAACTCTAACCCTCACCCTAGGAAGGAAAATCAGCCTACGGTTCGGGATGGACTCATGAGAATAGCAGCAGAGGCAGCCAAGTTGTGTCACTTCTGCGGCCCTCTTGGGATGCCTTGAACAGCTGCAGTGTGCCTGGAGCTAAGGGCTTCCTAGTTTTAAAAATCCTAGCCCTAGGCCTAAGCCTTACAGTAACCCTAGGAAGGTAAATCAGCAGCGCATTAGGGTTCTTCCTAAGGGAAAAGCCGTGAAAGCAGCCATGTTGTGGCACTTCTGCACTCACTTTGGGATGCCTTTGGAAGATGCAGTAAGCCTGGAACTCAGGGCTTCCTAGTTAAAAATATCCTAGCCCTAGGCCGAACCCCAACCCTAAGACGAGAAAGGCAAATCAGCCAGGAATTAGGCATGTCCCCAAGGAAAAAGCTGTGGAGGCAGGCATGTTGTGGTACTTTTGCGCTCTTCTTGGCTAGTCCTTCGCAGCTGCTGTGTTCTTGGAACTCAGGGCTTTCTGGTTAATAGAACCCTTACCCTAGGCGTAACTCAAACCTTAACCCTAGGAAGGAAAATCAGCCTATGGTTCGGGATGGTCTCATGGAAATATCAGTGGTGGCAGCCAAGTTGTGTCACTTTTGCGCTCCCCTTGGGATGCCTTTAACAGCTGCATGTGCCTGGAGCCCAGGGCTTCCTGGTTTTAAAAGTCCTAGGCCTAAGCCTAACAGTAACCCTAGGAAGGTAAATCAGCCGCGTATTAGGGTTCTTCCTAAGGGAAAAGCCGTGAAAGCAGCCATGTTCTGGCACTTCTGCACTCCCTTTGGGATGCTTTTGGCAGATGAAGTAAGCCTGGAACTCAGGGCTTCCTAGTTAAAAAAATCCTAGCCCTAGGCCGAACCCCAACCCTAAGACGAGAAAGGCAAATCAGCCAGGAATTAGGCATGTCCCGAAGGAAAAAGCTGTGGAGGCAGGCATGTTGTGGTACTTTTGCGCTCTTCTTGGCTAGTCCTTCGCAGCTGCTGTGTTCTTGGAACTCAGGGCTTTCTGGTTAATAGACCTCTTACCCTAGGCGTAACTCAAACCTTAACCCTAGGAAGGAAAATCAGCCTATGGTTCGGGATGGTCTCATGAGAATAGAAGCAGAGGCAGCCAAGTTGTGTCACTTCTGCGGCCCTCTGGGGATGCCTTTAACAGCTGCAGTGTGCCTGGAGCCCAGGGCTTCCTGGTTTTAAAAGTCCTAGGCCTAAGCCTAACAGTAACCCTAGGAAGGTAAATCAGCCGCGTATTAGGGTTCTTCCTAAGGGAAAAGCCGTGAAAGCAGCCATGTTGTGGCACTTCTGCACTCCCTTTGGGATGCCTTTGGCAGATGCAGTAAGCCTGGAACTCAGGGCTTCCTGGTTAAAAAACTCCAAGCCCTAGGCTGAACCCTAACCCTAACCCTAGGCAGATAAATCAGCCTAGGTATAGGGATGGTGCCAAGGAAAAAGCTGTGAAAGCTGCCATGTTGTTGCACTTTTGTACTCCCCTTGGGATGCCTTGAACAGCTGCAGTGTGCCTGGATCTAAGGGCTTCCTAGTTTTAAAAATCCTAGCCCTAGGCCTAAGCCTTACAGTAACCCTGGGAAGGGAAATCAGCCTGGTGTTAAGCTTCTTGCCAAGGAAAAAGCCGTGAAAGCAAACATGTTGTGGCACTTTTGCACTCCCTTTTGGATGCCTTTCACAGCTCCAGTGTGCCTGGAACTCAGGGCTTCCTGATTTTAGAAATCCTAGCCCTAGGCCGAACCCCAACCCTAAGACGAGAAAGGCAAATCAGCCAGGAATTAGGCATGTCCCCAAGGAAAAAGCTGTGGAGGCAGGCATGTTGTGGTACTTTTGCGCTCTTCTTGGGTAGTCCTTCGCAGCTGCTGTGTTCTTGGAACTCAGGGCTTTCTGGTTAATAGAACCCTTACCCTAGGCGTAACTCAAACCTTAACCCTAGGAAGGAAAATCAGCCTATGGTTCGGGATGGTCTCATGGAAATATCAGTGGTGGCAGCCAAGTTGTGTCACTTTTGCGCTCCCCTTGGGATGCCTTTCGCAGCTGCAGTGTGCCTGGAGATCAGGGCTTCCTGGTTTTAAAAGTCCTAGGCCTAAGCCTAACAGTAACCCTAGGAAGGTAAATCAGCCGCGTATTAGGGTTCTTCCTAAGGGAAAAGCCGTGAAAGCAGCCATGTTGTGGCACTTCTGCACTCCCTTTGGGATGCTTTTGGCAGATGAAGTAAGCCTGGAACTCAGGGCTTCCTAGTTAAAAAAATCCTAGCCCTAGGCCGAACCCCAACCCTAAGACGAGAAAGGCAAATCAGCCAGGAATTAGGCATGTCCCCAAGGAAAAAGCTGTGGAGGCAGGCATGTTGTGGTACTTTTGCGCTCTTCTTGGCTAGTCCTTCGCAGCTGCTGTGTTCTTGGAACTCAGGGCTTTCTGGTTAATAGAACCCTTACCCTAGGCGTAACTCAAACCTTAACCCTAGGAAGGAAAATCAGCCGATGGTTCGGGATGGTCTCATGGAAATATCAGTGGTGGCAGCCAAGTTGTGTCACTTTTGCGCTCCCCTTGGGATGCCTTTAACAGCTCCAGTGTGCCTGGAGCCCAGGGCTTCCTGGTTTTAAAAGTCCTAGGCCTAAGCCTAACAGTAACCCTAGGAAGGTAAATCAGCCGCGTATTAGGGTTCTTCCTAAGGGAATAGCCGTGATAGCAACCATGTTGTGGCACTTCTGCGCTCCCTTTCAGATGCCTTTGGCAGATGCAGTAAGCCTGGAACTCAGGGCTTCATGGTTAAAAAACTCCAAGCCCTAGGCTGAAGCCTAACCCTATCCCCAGGAAGGAAAATGAGGCTAAGTATAGGGATCGTGCAACGTCTAGAACACGATGGGAGATGTTTTCTGTGCTGGCACAGTTTTTCCTCGCCAGACATAGTGGAAAAGTTTTTTGCTAAGATGTAGACGAGAAGAGACGCTAAAGACGAAGGTACGATGCTGTCCGGAGCTAAGAGCCGCTCCCGGGCGTCTTTCGGTAGAAGCCGCGCTAAGGAGTGCACAGTGAGCGGCACAATCGTCTTTGCGCGAAGAAGCCGCTTCTTCGCCTCCGGGAGCCGGAGAGAGCGGCACCTTCGGAAAGGTGAAGAAGGAAGCTGTACAACACTGGGATTGTGTGCGCAGCTTGCCAACTGCTAGAAAACAGTACCTTTGCACTCTCCTGACTTTTCCAATCACATGAACATTCGATTGGAAGCTGTTTTGGACAACTTTTCTTTCCTTCATGCCAAACACTCGGCACACCTCCGTGCAACGTCTAGAACACGATGGGAGATGTTTTCTGTGCTGGCACAGTTTTTCCTCGCCAGACATAGTGGAAAAGCTTTTTGCTAAGATGTAGACGAGAAGAGACGCTAAAGATGAAGGTACGATGCTGTCCGGAGCTAAGAGCCGCTCCCGGGCGTCTTTCGGCAGAAGCCGCGCTAAGGAGTGCACAGTGAGCGGCACAATCGTCTTTGCGCGAAGAAGCCGCTTCTTCGCCTCCGGGAGCCGGAGAGAGCGGCACCTTCGGAAAGGTGAAGAAGGAAGCTGTACAACACTGGGATTGTGTGCGCAGCTTGCCAACTGATAGAAAACAGTACCTTTGCACTCTCCTGACTTTTCCAATCACATGAACATTCGATTGGAAGCTGTTTTGGACAAGTTTTCTTTCCTTCATGCCAAACACTCGGCACACCTCCGTGCAACGTCTTGAACACGATGGGAGATGTTTTCTGTGCTGGCACAGTTTTTCCTCGCCAGACATAGTGGAAAAGCTTTTTGCTAAGATGTAGACGAGAAGAGACGCTAAAGACGAAGGTACGATGCTGTCCGGAGCTAAGAGCCGCTCCCGGGCGTCTTTCGGCAGAAGCCGCGCTAAGGAGTGCACAGTGAGCGGCATAATCGTCTTTGCGCGAAGAAGCCGCTTCTTCGCCTCTGGGAGCCGGAGAGAGCGGCAGCATCGGAAAGGTGAAGAAGGAAGCTGTACAACACTGGGATTGTGTGCGCAGCTTGCCAACTGCTAGAAAACAGTACCTTTGCACTCTCCTGACTTTTCCAATCACATGAACATTCGATTGGAAGCTGTTTTGGACAACTTTTCTTTCCTTCATGCCAAACACTCGGCACACCTCCGTGCAACGTCTAGAACACGATGGGAGATGTTTTCTGTGCTGGCACAGTTTTTCCTCGCCAGACATAGTGGAAAAGCTTTTTGCTAAGATGTAGACGAGAAGAGACGCTAAAGACGAAGGTACGATGCTGTCCGGAGCTAAGAGCCGCTCCCGGGCGTCTTTCGGCAGAAGCCGCGCTAAGGAGTGCACAGTGAGCGGCACAATCGTCTTTGCGCGAAGAAGCCGCTTCTTCGCCTCCGGGAGCCGGAGAGAGCGACACCTTCTGAAAGGTGAGGAAGGAAGCTGTACAACACTGGGATTGTGTGCGCAGCTTGCCAACTGCTAGAAAACAGTACCTTTGCACTCTCCTGACTTTTCCAATCACATGAACATTCGATTGGAAGCTGTTTTGGACAACTTTTCTTTCCTTCATGCCAAACACTCGGCACACCTCCGTGCAACGTCTAGAACACGATGGGAGATGTTTTCTGTGCTGGCACAGTTTTTCCTCGCCAGACATAGTGGAAAAGCTTTTTGCTAAGATGTAGACGAGAAGAGACGCTAAAGACGAAGGTACGATGCTGTCCGGAGCTAAGAGCCGCTCCCGGGCGTCTTTCGGCAGAAGCCGCGCTAAGGAGTGCACAGTGAGCGGCACAATCGTCTTTGCGCGAAGAAGCCGCTTCTTCGCCTCCGGGAGCCGGAGAGAGCGGCACCTTCGGAAAGGTGAAGAAGGAAGCTGTACAACACTGGGATTGTGTGCGCAGCTTGCCAACTGCTAGAAAACAGTACCTTTGCACTCTCCTGACTTTTCCAATCACATGAACATTCGATTGGAAGCTGTTTTGGACAAGTTTTCTTTCCTTCATGCCAAACACTCGGCACACCTCCGTGCAACGTCTAGAACACGATGGGAGATGTTTTCTGTGCTGGCACAGTTTTTCCTCGCCAGACATAGTAGAAAAGCTTTTTGCTAAGATGTAGACGAGAAGAGACGCTAAAGACGAAGGTACGATGCTGTCCGGAGCTAAGAGCCGCTCCCGGGCGTCTTTCGGCAGAAGCCGCGCTAAGGAGTGCACAGTGAGCGGCACAATCGTCTTTGCGCGAAGAAGCCGCTTCTTCGCCTCCGGGAGCCGGAGAGAGCGGCACCTTCGGAAAGGTGAAGAAGGAAGCTGTACAACACTGGGATTGTGTGCGCAGCTTGCCAACTGCTAGAAAACAGTACCTTTGCACTCTCCTGACTTTTCCAATCACATGAACATTCGATTGGAAGCTGTTTTGGACAACTTTTCTTTCCTTCATGCCAAACACTCGGCACACCTCCGTGCAACGTCTTGAACACGATGGGAGATGTTTTCTGTGCTGGCACAGTTTTTCCTCGCCAGACATAGTAGAAAAGCTTTTTGCTAAGATGTAGACGAGAAGAGACGCTAAAGACGAAGGTACGATGCTGTCCGGAGCTAAGAGCCGCTCCCGGGCGTCTTTCGGCAGAAGCCGCGCTAAGGAGTGCACAGTGAGCGGCACAATCGTCTTTGCGCGAAGAAGCCGCTTCTTCGCCTCCGGGAGCCGGAGAGAGCGGCACCTTCGGAAAGGTGAAGAAGGAAGCTGTACAACACTGGGATTGTGTGCACAGCTTGCCAACTGCTAGAAAACAGTACCTTTGCACTCTCCTGACTTTTCCAATCACATGAACATTCGATTGGAAGCTGTTTTAGACAACTTTTCTTTCCTTCATGCCAAACACTCGGCACACCTCCGTGCAACGTCTAGAACACGATGGGAGATGTTTTCTGTGCTGGCACAGTTTTTCCTCGCCAGACATAGTGGAAAAGCTTTTTGCTAAGATGTAGACGAGAAGAGACGCTAAAGACGAAGGTAAGATGCTGTCCGGAGCTAAGAGCCGCTCCCGGGCGTCTTTCGGCAGAAGCCGCGCTAAGGAGTGCACAGTGAGCGGCACAATCGTCTTTGCGCGAAGAAGCCGCTTCTTCGCCTCCGGGAGCCGGAGAGAGCGGCACCTTCGGAAAGGTGAAGAAGGAAGCTGTACAACACTGGGATTGTGTGCGCAGCTTGCCAACTGATAGAAAACAGTACCTTTGCACTCTCCTGACTTTTCCAATCACATGAACATTCGATTGGAAGCTGTTTTGGACAACTTTTCTTTCCTTCATGCCAAACACTCGGCACACCTCCGTGCAACGTCTAGAACACGATGGGAGATGTTTTCTGTGCTGGCACAGTTTTTCCTCGCCAGACATAGTAGAAAAGCTTTTTGCTAAGATGTAGACGAGAAGAGACGCTAAAGACGAAGGTACGATGCTGTCCGGAGCTAAGAGCTGGTCCGGGGCGTCTTTCGGCAGAAGCCGCGCTAAGGAGTGCACAGTGAGCGGCACAATCGTCTTTGCGCGAAGAAGCCACTTCTTCGCCTCCGGGAGCCGGAGAGAGCGGCACCTTCGGAAAGGTGAAGAAGGAAGCTGTACAACACTGGGATTTTGTGCGCAGCTTGCCAACTGATAGAAAACAGTACCTTTGCACTCTCCTGACTTTTCCAATCACATGAACATTCGATTGGAAGCTGTTTTGGACAACTTTTCTTTCCTTCATGCCAAACACTCGGCACACCTCCGTGCAACGTCTTGAACACGATGGGAGATGTTTTCTGTGCTGGCACAGTTTTTCCTCGCCAGACATAGTAGAAAAGCTTTTTGCTAAGATGTAGACGAGAAGAGACGCTAAAGACGAAGGTACGATGCTGTCCGGAGCTAAGAGCCGCTCCCGGGCGTCTTTCGGCAGAAGCCGCGCTAAGGAGTGCACAGTGAGCGGCACAATCGTCTTTGCGCGAAGAAGCCGCTTCTTCGCCTCCGGGAGCCGGAGAGAGCGACACCTTCTGAAAGGTGAGGAAGGAAGCTGTACAACACTGGGATTGTGTGCGCAGCTTGCCAACTGCTAGAAAACAGTACCTTTGCACTCTCCTGACTTTTCCAATCACATGAACATTCGATTGGAAGCTGTTTTGGACAACTTTTCTTTCCTTCATGCCAAACACTCGGCACACCTCCGTGCAACGTCTAGAACACGATGGGAGATGTTTTCTGTGCTGGCACAGTTTTTCCTCGCCAGACATAGTGGAAAAGCTTTTTGCTAAGATGTAGACGAGAAGAGACGCTAAAGACGAAGGTACGATGCTGTCCGCAGCTAAGAGCCGCTCCCGGGCGTCTTTCGGCAGAAGCCGCGCTAAGGAGTGCACAGTGAGCGGCACAATCGTCTTTGCGCGAAGAAGCCGCTTCTTCGCCTCCGGGAGCCGGAGAGAGCGGCACCTTCTGAAAGGTGAAGAAGGAAGCTGTACAACACTGGGATTGTGTGCGCAGCTTGCCAACTGATAGAAAACAGTACCTTTGCACTCTCCTGACTTTTCCAATCACATGAACATTCGATTGGAAGCTGTTTTGGACAACTTTTCTTTCCTTCATGCCAAACACTCGGCACACCTCCGTGCAACGTCTAGAACACGATGGGAGATGTTTTCTGTGCTGGCACAGTTTTTCCTCGCCAGACATAGTAGAAAAGCTTTTTGCTAAGATGTAGACGAGAAGAGACGCTAAAGACGAAGGTACGATGCTGTCCGGAGCTAAGAGCTGGTCCGGGGCGTCTTTCGGCAGAAGCCGCGCTAAGGAGTGCACAGTGAGCGGCACAATCGTCTTTGCGCGAAGAAGCCGCTTCTTCGCCTCCGGGAGCCGGAGAGAGCGGCACCTTCGGAAAGGTGAAGAAGGAAGCTGTACAACACTGGGATTTTGTGCGCAGCTTGCCAACTGCTAGAAAACAGTACCTTTGCACTCTCCTGACTTTTCCAATCACATGAACATTCGATTGGAAGCTGTTTTGGACAACTTTTCTTTCCTTCATGCCAAACACTCGGCACACCTCCGTGCAACGTCTAGAACACGATAGGAGATGTTTTCTGTGCTGGCACAATTTCTCCTTGCCAGACATAGTGGAAAAGCCTTTTGCTAAGATGTAGACGACAAGAGAGGCTAAGGACTGGATGTAAGCAAATGACACTCATCTTCAAAAAAGGCAATTAGGAGGACTCGCAATCGTATAAACCACCCAGCCTCTCTTTTATCCCCAGGAAGTTGATGAAGCAGCTCTTCCTGGAAAACCTTGCCAGGCACATGCAAGACGACACAATAATGTAGTTAGCATGATTTTTCAGGGGCATTTCATGCTGAACATAACTTTAAACTCCTCTGATGAATCAACTTGACTGGTAGATGAAGGGAATATTATCTGCCTGGGCTTCAGGGAGGTTTTTGACATATCTCTACATGGCAGCACACATCCTTATGGAAGCAATAGTGCAAAGGGGAGGGAATCAGTGTCTTTTCAGTGATGCTGAGTGAAAAGACAAGAGGCAGTGGGCACACACTGAAATACAGGAACATCAGGAAATGATTCTTTACTGTGAGGGTGAGTGAACCACGGCACAGATTGCCCAGAAAGATTGTGGAGCCTGGATCTTTGAAGACATTAAAAGTACACCCAGATAGAATCCTGGGCAAGAGGCTCTAGGTATCCTGGTTTAGGCAGGGGGGTTGGGCCTGGTTAGCCCCACCAACCCCTTCCACTCTCATTCATTCTGTGCTAGTGAATTCTCTTCAAGATGCATTTCAAGCACTGGCATGACAAAGTTCTGTGCAGACACAGATCCAAATGGACATGGCATCTAAGTTCCTTAAGCAGTCTTCAAGAAGAATGTAAACCTCTGGGGCAAGTGTCTCTTCCCTAACTGAATCCCTTTCATGGGAAAATTCCCAGCTCTAGAAAGATCTTCTGATACGCATGCTTAAGACTGACACTGGCTGAGCAAATTTCTCCCTATGTGTATCTAAGACCAGTTAGGATCTTCACCCAAAGTGCTGTCAACATAGTCACAGAATGCCTATTGTTAAGAAGTGACAACTTCCATCAGAATGGCAACTATTGGTCCACCAAATGGATGAATGGATGGGAATTATCTGCTTGGGTTAAAAACAAAAAGAAAGAGTTGGTCTTTACTTATCAATTTCATTGCAATATTGATAAGGGAAGAAAAAGACCTAAGTCCTTCACTTTCTTAACTGGAGGAAAGATTTTAAAAATTCCTTGTAAAAATGTATGATCACAATCAGACTATTGAAACCATTTGAGTTGGGAAAAAAGTTCCAAAATTGTCTAGAGAGTGGCAAAGAAGCCAAGAAAATAGGAAAGAAACAAAAAGAGGGCAAAAGAGTAAGCTTCAGTGTACAAGCTCGTTCTAGAAGTAGTCTGCCGGGGAAAGGAAGCCCCAGTTGAATTTCCAATGTATTCCTGAGCTTGATTCAGTAACTGGTCAATGTAAAAACCAATCCTTTTCTATAACTTCTTCCAGCAACAAAAACTCCAACAGGTTGACACTACCATCATGCCTGTTCCAGACATATTTCAAAGAGAAATGATGATTTTCTTGAAAACCTACTTGCATAAAAGTTGCAAGATGGTGGAGGGATTGCCACATCCTCCTTCCTCCATCTGGCTTGAAAGTAGATTTGATAAAATATGCAACAAAGCACATGATTTATAAGGTAGAGTGAAATGGATGATTTGGGAATTGATCTCTTGTTGATAGTAAACTTCACATCCACTCTGTGTGACCTTTCTAAAACAAAATGTGGAGCTGAGGCATGAATCTGCCACAACAATTGTAAAGCAAACATACACACTCCCCTTCACATGCCCCCCCTTCCACACACACCTAGGCACACACAGAGATCAGCATAGCAGATCATGAACACCTTGGAAAAGACTGAAATGCTAAACGCCTCTCTTGATGGGCAAAAGAGCTGGTGCAGTAATTCAAATGCCTGGTACAAAAATTCTGTTTCATATTTAGCTCCTATTTAAAACACAGCTTTTCATTTCATTCTATTTACAGAATATTTTCTTTTCATTTGTTTCTTTAAAATTACTTAGTTCTCACCTGTTGTATGTCTAGGAATATTTTCTTCCAAAAATAGAAAAAAATAGATGCTATCTTTTCAGCAGAAAACATTGGTTGATACAATTTTAAACCATCATGATATGGAAGAATTGTTCTGTCCCTCTCGAAGGTGGAAGAAGCATTTGGATCACAGATCATCTACAATGAAATACTTGACATGTTTAAGATGCTTTCAATCAATTTTGATCGTCAATTGCTTCTTCGTTGTAAACAGTCATTTTTCAGTGAAGGGCAAGTGTGTGTGGTATATCTACATGATGTGTTCAAACCCAGTTCCTACTAATGGCCAGGCTGAATTCCAGGAAATAACGTCCCGAATGATATTTTGCCGCCTTCTTTGGCACTTCATGAAATCTTACCATGATGAAGTGCTGAAACACAGAGATTTTCTCTTAGAGAGTGTCTCATGTTGTAACCCATCCCATGGATTTTATGCTGTAATTCTTATCTCTTTTAAAATTTGCTATCTTCTGTACAGTTTTCATGAACATTTCTGTTACAGTAGTGAATAGCACAGATAAATGTCATTTTGTACAACTTTGAATTTACCCCAAGAGCTGAGAGAAAACTTGCTCCTATACTTCAATCCCAGTTTCTTCTATAGTCCAACTTTGTTTCTCTACCATCAAGCTTCTCCTTTGTTGCTGCTCCAAGCCCCGTCCAAGCTGACCTTGAATACTTTCAGGGATGGGACACCCACAACTTCCCTGGGCAATCTGTTCCAGTGTTCCAGCACTCCCACAGTAAAAAAGGCCTTCCTTTCATCTAATATATGTAGGAAATCATAAATCTAGGCATAGAAATTTGGAGTGCAAATTTGAAATTCTTTTGATTTGAAGCACATTTTATATGAATACTGACTTACAGATGACTAAAAGATGTTGATGGGCATTTGAGCTGACAAGTTTTGAAAAAGTGTACGGAAATTAACATTGAAACCACTAAAATTAAAAACTTCTTCCCATTTTCTTTCTCCTCTCCTATTCAAAATTGCAAATGTCAGATATCAGTGCTTCATGCAAACCTCTCAGATGCTCTCAGGGAAAAAGCATTTATTTCAGACTAAGTTGCGGTTGACGTAAAACACTGCCTTTAACAGCTGCAGTGTGCCTGGAATTCAGGGCTTCCTGTTTGAAAAAATCCTATCTCTAGGCTGAACCCTAACCCTAACCCTAGGCAGATAAATCAGCCTGGGTATAGGGATGTTCCCAAGGAAAAAAGCACTGGAAGGAGCATGTTGAGGCAATTTTTGGCTGCCCTTGGGAAGCCTTTTGCAGCTGCACTGGGTCTGGAGCTCAGGGTTTACTGATTTAAAATCCCTATCCCTTGGCGTGACCATAGGTGCAACTGGAGGCAAGTAATTCAGCCTAGGTTCAATGATGGTCCCAAGGAAAAAGCGCTGGAGGCAGCCATGTTGTGGCACTTTTCCCCTCCTCTTGGGTAGCCCTTGGCTGCTGCTGTGTTCTTGGAACTCAGGGCTTTCTGGTTAAAAAAACACTAACCCTAGGCGTAACTCTAACCCTCACCCTAGGAAGGAAAATCAGCCTACGGTTCGGGATGGACTCATGAGAATAGCAGCAGAGGCAGCCAAGTTGTGTCACTTCTGCGGCCCTCTTGGGATGCCTTGAACAGCTGCAGTGTGCCTGGAGCTAAGGGCTTCCTAGTTTTAAAAATCCTAGCCCTAGGCCTAAGCCTTACAGTAACCCTAGGAAGGTAAATCAGCCGCGCATTAGGGTTCTTCCTAAGGGAAAAGCCGTGAAAGCAGCCATGTTGTGGCACTTCTGCACTCACTTTGGGATGCCTTTGGAAGATGCAGTAAGCCTGGAACTCAGGGCTTCCTAGTTAAAAATATCCTAGCCCTAGGCCGAACCCCCACCCTAAGACGAGAAAGGCAAATCAGCCAGGAATTAGGCATGTCCCCAAGGAAAAAGCTGTGGAGGCAGGCATGTTGTGGTACTTTTGCGCTCTTCTTGGCTAGTCCTTCGCAGCTGCTGTGTTCTTGGAACTCAGGGCTTTCTGGTTAATAGAACCCTTACCCTAGGCGTAAATCAAACTTTAACCCTAGGAAGGAAAATCAGCCTATGATTTGGGATGGTCTCATGGAAATATCAGTGGTGGCAGCCAAGTTGTGTCACTTTTGCGCTCCCCTTGGGATGCCTTTCGCAGCTGCAGTGTGCCTGGAGCCCAGGGCTTCCTGGTTTTAAAAGTCCTAGGCCTAAGCCCAACAGTAACCCTAGGAAGGTAAATCAGCCGCGTATTAGGGTTCTTCCTAAGGGAAAAGCCGTGAAAGCAGCCATGTTGTGGCACTTCTGCACTCCCTTTGGGATGCCTTTGGCAGATGCAGTAAGCCTGGAACTCAGGGCTTCCTAGTTAAAAATATCCTAGCCCTAGGCCGAACCCCAACCCTAAGACGAGAAAGGCAAATCAGCCAGGAATTAGGCATGTCCCCAAGGAAAAAGCTGTGGAGGCAGGCATGTTGTGGTACTTTTGCGCTCTTCTTGGGTAGTCCTTCGCAGCTGCTGTGTTCTTGGAACTCAGGGCTTTCTGGTTAATAGACCTCTTACCCTAGGCCAAACTCAAACATTAAGCCTAGGAAGGAAAATCAGCCTATGGTTCGGGATGGTCTCATGAGAATAGAAGCAGAGGCAGCCAAGTTGTGTCACTTCTGCGGCCCTCTGGGGATGCCTTTAACAGCTGCAGTGTGCCTGGAGCCCAGGGCTTCCTGGTTTTAAAAGTCCTAGGCCTAAGCCTAACAGTAACCCTAGGAAGGTAAATCAGCCGCGTATTAGGGTTCTTCCTAAGGGGAAAGCCGTGAAAGCAGCCATGTTGTGGCACTTTTGCACTCCCTTTGGGATGCCTTTGGCAGATGCAGTAAGCCTGGAACTCAGGGCTTCCTGGTTAAAAAACTCCAAGCCCTAGGCTGAACCCTAACCCTAACCCTAGGCAGATAAATCAGCCTAGGTATAGGGATGGTGCCACGGAAAAAGCTGTGAAAGCTGCCATGTTGTTGTACTTTTGTACTCCCCTTGGGATGCCTTGAACAGCTGCAGTGTGCCTGGAGCCCAGGGCTTCCTAGTTTTAAAAATCCTAGCCCTAGGCCTAAGCCTTACAGTAACCCTGGGAAGGGAAATCAGCCTGGTGTTAAGCTTCTTGCCAAGGAAAAAGCCGTGAAAGCAACCATGTTGTGGCACTTTTGCACTCCCTTTTGGATGCCTTTCACAGCTCCAGGGTGCCTGGAACTCAGGGCTTCCTGATTTTAAAAATCCTAGCCCTACGCCGAACCCCAACCCTAAGACGAGAAAGGCAAATCAGCCAGGAATTAGGCATGTCCCCAAGGAAAAAGCTGTGGAGGCAGGCATGTTGTGGTACTTTTGCGCTCTTCTTGGCTAGTCCTTCGCAGCTGCTGTGTTCTTGGAACTCAGGGCTTTCTGGTTAATAGAACCCTTACCCTAGGCGTAACTCAAACCTTAACCCTAGGAAGGAAAATCAGCCTATGGTTCGGGATGGTCTCATGGAAATATCAGTGGTGGCAGCCAAGTTGTGTCACTTTTGAGCTCCCCTTGGGATGCCTTTCGCAGCTGCAGTGTGCCTGGAGCCCAGGGCTTCCTGGTTTTAAAAGTCCTAGGCCTAAGCTTAACAGTAACCCTAGGAAGGTAAATCAGCCGCGTATTAGGGTTCTTCCTAAGGGAAAAGCCGTGAAAGCAGCCATGTTGTGGCACTTCTGCACTCCCTTTGGGATGCCTTTGGCAGATGCAGTAAGCCTGGAACTCAGGGCTTCCTAGTTAAAAATATCCTAGCCCTAGGCCGAACCCCAACCCTAAGACGAGAAAGGCAAATCAGCCAGGAATTAGGCATGTCCCCAAGGAAAAAGCTGTGGAGGCAGGCATGTTGTGGTACTTTTGCGCTCTTCTTGGCTAGTCCTTCGCAGCTGCTGTGTTCTTGGAACTCAGGGCTTTCTGGTTAATAGAACCCTTACCCTAGGCGTAACTCAAACCTTAACCCTAGGAAGGAAAATCAGCCTATGATTTGGATGGTCTCATGGAAATATCAGTGGTGGCAGCCAAGTTGTGTCACTTTTGCGCTCCCCTTGGGATGCCTTTAACAGCTGCATGTGCCTGGAGCCCAGGGCTTCCTGGTTTTAAAAGTCCTAGGCCTAAGCCTAACAGTAACCCTAGGAAGGTAAATCAGCCGCGTATTAGGGTTCTTCCTAAGGGAAAAGCCGTGAAAGCAGCCATGTTGTGGCACTTCTGCACTCCCTTTGGGATGCCTTTTGCACATGAAGTAAGCCTGGAACTCAGGGCTTCCTAGTTAAAAATATCCTAGCCCTAGGCCGAACCCCAACCCTAAGACAAGAAAGGCAAATCAGCCAGGAATTAGGCATGTCCCCAAGGAAAAAGCTGTGGAGGCAGGCATGTTGTGGTACTTTTGCGCTCTTCTTGGGTAGTCCTTCGCAGCTGCTGTGTTCTTGGAACTCAGGGCTTTCTGGTTAATAGACCTCTTACCCTAGGCGAAACTCAAACATTAACCCTAGGAAGGAAAATCAGCCTATGGTTCGGGATGGTCTCATGAGAATAGAAGCAGAGGCAGCCAAGTTGTGTCACTTCTGCGGCCCTCTTGGGATGCCTTTAACAGCTGCAGTGTGCCTGGAGCCCAGGGCTTCCTGGTTTTAAAAGTCCTAGGCCTAAGCCTAACAGTAACCCTAGGAAGGTAAATCAGCCGCGTATTAGGGTTCTTCCTAAGGGAAAAGCTGTGAAAGCAGCCATGTTGTGGCACTTTTGCACTCCCTTTGGGATGCCTTTGGCAGATGCAGTAAGCCTGGAACTCAGGGCTTCCTGGTTAAAAAACTCCAAGCCCTAGGCTGAACCCTAACCCTAACCCTAGGCAGATAAATCAGCCTAGGTATAGGGATGGTGCCAAGGAAAAAGCTGTGAAAGCTGCCATGTTGTTGCACTTTTGTACTCCCCTTGGGATGCCTTGAACAGCTACAGTGTGCCTGGATCTAAGGGCTTCCTAGTTTTAAAAATCCTAGCCCTAGGCCTAAGCCTTACAGTAACCCTGGGAAGGGAAATCAGCCTGGTGTTAAGCTTCTTGCCAAGGAAAAAGCCGTGAAAGCAACCATGTTGTGGCACTTTTGCACTCCCTTTTGGATGCCTTTCACAGCTACAGTGTGCCTGGAACTCAGGGCTTCCTGATTTTAAAAATCCTAGCCCTAGGCCGAACCCCAACCCTAAGACGAGAAAGGCAAATCAGCCAGGAATTAGGCATGTCCCCAAGGAAAAAAGCTGTGGAGGCAGGCACGTTGTGGTACTTTTGCGCTCTTCTTGGCTAGTCCTTCGCAGCTGCTGTGTTCTTGGAACTCAGGGCTTTCTGGTTAATAGAACTCTTACCCTAGGCGTAACTCAAACCTTAACCCTAGGAAGGAAAATCAGCCTATGGTTCGGGATGGTCTCATGAGAATAGCAACAGAGGCAGCCAAGTTGTGTCACTTCTGCGGCCCTCTTTGGATGCCTTGAACAGCTGCATGTGCCTGGAGCCCAGGGCTTCCTGGTTTTAAAAGTCCTAGGCCTAAGCTTAACAGTAACCCTAGGAAGGTAAATCAGCTGCGTATTAGGGTTCTTCCTAAGGGAAAAGCCGTGAAAGCAGCCATGTTGTGGCACTTCTGCACTCCCTTTGGGATGCCTTTGGCAGATGCAGTAAGCCTGGAACTCAGGGCTTCCTAGTTAAAAATATCCTAGCCCTAGGCCAAACCCCAACCCTAAGACGAGAAAGGCAAATCAGCCAGGAATTAGGCATGTCCCCAAGGAAAAAGCTGTGGAGGCAGGCATGTTGTGGTACTTTTGCGCTCTTCTTGGGTAGTCCTTCGCAGCTGCTGTGTTCTTGGAACTCAGGTCTTTCTGGTTAATAGACCTCTTACCCTAGGCGAAACTCAAACCTTAACCCTAGGAAGGAAAATCAGCCTATGGTTCAGGATGGTCTCATGGAAATATCAGTGGCGGCAGCCAAGTTGTGTCACTTTTGCGCTCCCCTTGGGATGCTTTTCGCAGCTGCAGTGTGCCTGGAGCCCAGGGCTTCCTGGTTTTAAAAGTCCTAGGCCTAAGCCTAACAGTAACCCTAGGAAAATAAATCAGCCGCGTATTAGGGTTCTTCCTAAGGGAAAAGCCGTGAAAGCAGCCATGTTGTGGCACTTTTGCACTCCCTTTGGGATGCCTTTGGCAGATGCAGTAAGCCTGGAACTCAGGGCTTCCTAGTTAAAAATATCCTAGCCCTAGGCCGAACCCCAACCCTAAGACGAGAAAGGCAAATCAGCCAGGAATTAGGCATGTCCCCAAGGAAAAAGCTGTGGAGGCAGGCATGTTGTGGTACTTTTGCGCTCTTCTTGGGTAGTCCTTCGCAGCTGCTGTGTTCTTGGAACTCAGGGCTTTCTGGTTAATAGACCTCTTACCCTAGGCGTAACTCAAACCTTAATCCTAGGAAGGAAAATCAGCCTATGGTTCGGGATGGTCTCATGAGAATAGAAGCAGAGGCAGCCAAGTTGTGTCACTTCTGCGGCCCTCTGGGGATGCCTTTAACAGCTGCAGTGTGCCTGGAGCCCAGGGCTTCCTGGTTTTAAAAGTCCTAGGCCTAAGCCTAACAGTAACCCTAGGAAGGTAAATCAGCCGCGTATTAGGGTTCTTCCTAAGGGAAAAGCCGTGAAAGCAGCCATGTTGTGGCACTTTTGCACTCCCTTTGGGATGCCTTTGGCAGATGCAGTAAGCCTGGAACTCAGGGCTTCCTGGTTAAAAAACTCCAAGCCCTAGGCTGAACCCTAACCCTAACCCTAGGCAGATAAATCAGCCTAGGTATAGGGATGGTGCCAAGGAAAAAGCTGTGAAAGCTGCCATGTTGTTGCACTTTTGTACTCCCCTTGGGATGCCTTGAACAGCTGCAGTGTGCCTGGATCTAAGGGCTTCCTAGTTTTAAAAATCCTAGCCCTAGGCCTAAGCCTTACAGTAACCCTGGGAAGGGAAATCAGCCTGGTGTTAAGCTTCTTGCCAAGGAAAAAGCCGTGAAAGCAACCATGTTGTGGCACTTTTGCACTCCCTTTGGGATGCCTTTCACAGCTCCAGTGCGCCTGGAACTCAGGGCTTCCTGATTTTAAAAATCCTAGCCCTAGGCCGAACCCCAACCCTAAGACGAGAAAGGCAAATCAGCCAGGAATTAGGCATGTCCCCAAGGAAAAAGCTGTGGAGGCAGGCATGATGTGGTACTTTTGCGCTCTTCTTGGGTAGTCCTTCGCAGCTGCTGTGTTCTTGGAACTCAGGGCTTTCTGGTTAATAGAACTCTTACCCTAGGCGTAACTCAAACCTTAACCCTAGGAAGGAAAATCAGCCTATGGTTCGGGATGGTCTCATGGAAATATCAGTGGTGGCAGCCAAGTTGTGTCACTTTTGCGCTCCCCTTGGGATGCCTTTCGCAGCTGCAGTGTGCCTGGAGCCCAGGGCTTCCTGGTTTTAAAAGTCCTAGGCCTAAGCCTTACAGTAACCCTAGGAAGGTAAATCAGCCGCGTATTAGGGTTCTTCCTAAGGGAAAAGCCGTGAAAGCAGCCATGTTGTGGCACTTTTGCACTCCCTTTGGGATGCCTTTGGCAGATGCAGTAAGCCTGGAACTCAGGGCTCCCTGGTTAAAAAACTCCAAGCCCTAGGCTGAACCCTAACCCTAACCCTAGGCTGATAAATCAGCCTTTGTATAGGGATGGTGCCACGGAAAAAGCTGTGAAAGCTGCCATGTTGTTGCACTTTTGTACTCCCCTTGGGATGCCTTGAACAGCTGCAGTGTGCCTGGAGCCCAGGGCTTCCTAGTTTTAAAAATCCTAGCCCTAGGCCTAAGCCTTACAGTAACCCTGGGAAGGGAAATCAGCCTGGTGTTAAGCTTCTTGCCAAGGAAAAAGCCGTGAAAGCAACCATGTTGTGGCACTTTTGCACTCCCTTTTGGATGCCTTTCACAGCTCATGTGTGCCTGGAACTCAGGGCTTCCTGATTTTAAAAATCCTAGCCCTAGGCCGAACCCCAACCCTAAGACGAGAAAGGCAAATCAGCCAGGAATTAGGCATGTCCCCAAGGAAAAAGCTGTGGAGGCAGGCATGTTGTGGTACTTTTGCGCTCTTCTTGGGTAGTCCTTCGCAGCTGCTGTGTTCTTGGAACTCAGGTCTTTCTGGTTAATAGAACCCTTACCCTAGGCGTAACTCAAACCTTAACCCTAGGAAGGAAAATCAGCCTATGATTTGGGATGGTCTCATGGAAATATCAGTGGTGGCAGCCAAGTTGTGTCACTTTTGCGCTCCCCTTGGGATGCCTTTCGCAGCTGCAGTGTGCCTGGAGCCCAGGGCTTCCTGGTTTTAAAAGTCCTAGGCCTAAGCCTAACAGTAACCCTAGGAAGGTAAATCAGCCGCGTATTAGGGTTCTTCCTAAGGGAAAAGCCGTGAAAGCAGCCATGTTGTGGCACTTCTGCACTCCCTTTGGGATGCCTTTGGCAGATGCAGTAAGCCTGGAACTCAGGGCTTCCTAGTTAAAAATATCCTAGCCCTAGGCCGAACCCCAACCCTAAGACGAGAAAGGCAAATCAGCCAGGAATTAGGCATGTCCCCAAGGAAAAAGCTGTGGAGGCAGGCACGTTGTGGTACTTTTGCGCTCTTCTTGGCTAGTCCTTCGCAGCTGCTGTGTTCTTGGAACTCAGGGCTTTCTGGTTAATAGAACCCTTACCCTAGGCGTAACTCAAACCTTAACCCTAGGAAGGAAAATCAGCCTATGGTTCGGGATGGTCTCATGGAAATATCAGTGGTGGCAGCCAAGTTGTGTCACTTTTGCGCTCCCCTTGGGATGCCTTTCGCAGCTGCAGAGTGCCTGGAGCCCAGGGCTTCCTGGTTTTAAAAGTCCTAGGCCTAAGCCTAACAGTAACCCTAGGAAGGTAAATCAGCAGGGTATTAGGGTTCTTCCTAAGGGGAAAGCCGTGAAAGCAGCCATGTTGTGGCACTTCTGCACTCCCTTTGGGATGCTTTTTGCAGATGAAGTAAGCCTGGAACTCAGGGCTTCCTAGTTAAAAAAATCCTAGCCCTAGGCCGAACCCCAACCCTAAGACGAGAAAGGCAAATCAGCCAGGAATTAGGCATGTCCCCAAGGAAAAAGCTGTGGAGGCAGGCACGTTGTGGTACTTTTGCGCTCTTCTTGGGTAGTCCTTCGCAGCTGCTGTGTTCTTGGAACTCAGGGCTTTCTGGTTAATAGAACTCTTACCCTAGGCGTAACTCAAACCTTAACCCTAGGAAGGAAAATCAGCCTATGGTTCGGGATGGTCTCATGAGAATAGCAACAGAGGCAGCCAAGTTGTGTCACTTCTGCGGCCCTCTTGGGATGCCTTGAACAGCTGAATGTGCCTGGAGCCCAGGGCTTCCTGGTTTTAAAAGTCCTAGGCCTAAGCCTAACAGTAACCCTAGGAAGGTAAATCAGCCGCGTATTAGGGTTCTTCCTAAGGGAAAAGCCGTGAAAGCAGCCATGTTGTGGCACTTCTGCACTCCCTTTGGGATGCCTTTGGCAGATGCAGTAAGCCTGGAACTCAGGGCTTCCTAGTTAAAAATATCCTAGCCCTAGGCCGAACCCCAACCCTAAGACGAGAAAGGCAAATCAGCCAGGAATTAGGCATGTCCCCAAGGAAAAAGCTGTGGAGGCAGGCATGTTGTGGTACTTTTGCGCTCTTCTTGGGTAGTCCTTCGCAGCTGCTGTGTTCTTGGAACTCAGGTCTTTCTGGTTAATAGACCTCTTACCCTAGGCGAAGCTCAAACATTAACCCTAGGAAGGAAAATCAGCCTATGGTTCGGGATGGTCTCATGAGAATAGAAGCAGAGGCAGCCAAGTTGTGTCACTTCTGCGGCCCTCTTGGGATGCCTTTAACAGCTGCAGTGTGCCTGGAGCCCAGGGCTTCGTGGTTTTAAAAGTCCTAGGCCTAAGCCTAACAGTAACCCTAGGAAGGTAAATCAGCCGCGTATTAGGGTTCTTCCTAGGGGAAAAGCCGTGAAAGCAGCCATGTTGTGGCACTTTTGCACTCCCTTTGGGATGCCTTTGGCAGATGCAGTAAGCCTGGAACTCAGGGCTTCCTGATTAAAAAACTCCAAGCCCTAGGCTGAAGCCTAACCCTAACCCTAGGCAGATAAATCAGCCTAGGTATAGGGATGGTGCCAAGGAAAAAGCTGTGAAAGCTGCCATGTTGTTGCACTTTTGTACTCCCCTTGGGATGCCTTGAACAGCTGCAGTGTGCCTGGATCTAATGGCTTCCTAGTTTTAAAAATCCTAGCCCTACGCCTAAGCCTTACAGTAACCCTGGGAAGGGAAACCAGCCTGGTGTTAGGCTTCTTGCCAAGGAAAAAGCCGTGAAAGCAGCCATGTTGTGGCACTTTTGCACTCCCTTTTGGATGCCTTTCACAGCTCCAGTGTGCCTGGAACTCAGGGCTTCCTGATTTTAAAAATCCTAGCACTAGGCCGAACCCATAACCTAAGACGAGAAAGGCAAATCAGCCAGGAATTAGGCATGTCCCCAAGGAAAAAGCTATCGACGCAGGCATGTTGTGGTACTTTTGCGCTCTTCTTGGCTAGTCCTTCGCAGCTGCTGTGTTCTTGGAACTCAGGGCTTTCTGGTTAATAGACCTCTTACCCTAGGCGTAACTCAAACCTTAACCCTAGGAAGGAAAATCAGCCTATGGTTCGGGATGGTCTCATGGAAATATCAGTGGTGGCAGCCAAGTTGCGTCACTTTTGCGCTCCCCTTGGGATGCCTTTCGCAGCTGCAGTGTGCCTGGAGCCCAGGGCTTCCTGGTTTTAAAAGTCCTAGGCCTAAGCCTAACAGTAACCCTAGGAAGGTAAATCAGCCGGATATTAGGATTCTTCCTAAGGTAAAAGCCGTGAAAGCAGCCATGTTGTGGCACTTTTGCACTCTCTTTGGGATGCCTTTGGCAGATGCAGTAAGCCTGGAACTCAGGGCTTCCTGGTTAAAAAACTCCAAGCCCTAGGCTGAACCCTAACCCTAACCCTAGGCAGATAAATCAGCCTAGGTATAGGGATGGTGCCAAGGAAAAAGCTGTGAAATCTGCCATGTTGTTGCACTTTTGTACTCCCCTTGGGATGCCTTGAACAGCTGCAGTGTGCCTGGATCTAAGGGCTTCCTAGTTTTAAAAATCCTAGCCCTAGGCCTAAGCCTTACAGTAACCCTGAGAAGGGAAATCAGCCTGGTGTTAAGCTTCTTGCCAAGGAAAAAGCCGTGAAAGAAACCATGTTGTGGCACTTTTGCACTACCTTTTGGATGCCTTTCACAGCTCCAGTGTGCCTGGAACTCAGGGCTTCCTGATTTTAAAAATCCTAGCCCTAGGCCGAACCCCAACCCTACAACGAGAAAGGCAAATCAGCCAGGAATTAGGCATGTCCCCAAGGAAAAAGCTGTGGAGGCAGGCATGTTGTGGTACTTTTGCGCTCTTCTTGGCTAGTCCTTCGCAGCTGCTGTGTTCTTGGAACTCAGGGCTTTCTGGTTAATAGAACCCTTACCCTAGGCGTAACTCAAACCTTAACCCTAGGAAGGAAAATCAGCCTATGGTTCGGGATGGTCTCATGGAAATATCAGTGGTGGCAGCCAAGTTGCGTCACTTTTGCGCTCCCCTTGGGATGCCTTTCGCAGCTGCAGTGTGCCTGGAGCCCAGGGCTTCCTGGTTTTAAAAGTCCTAGGCCTAAGCCTAACAGTAACCCTAGGAAGGTAAATCAGCCGGATATTAGGATTCTTCCTAAGGTAAAAGCCGTGAAAGCAGCCATGTTGTGGCACTTTTGCACTCTCTTTGGGATGCCTTTGGCAGATGCAGTAAGCCTGGAACTCAGGGCTTCCTGGTTAAAAAACTCCAAGCCCTAGGCTGAACCCTAACCCTAACCCTAGGCAGATAAATCAGCCTAGGTATAGGGATGGTGCCAAGGAAAAAGCTGTGAAATCTGCCATGTTGTTGCACTTTTGTACTCCCCTTGGGATGCCTTGAACAGCTGCAGTGTGCCTGGATCTAAGGGCTTCCTAGTTTTAAAAATCCTAGCCCTAGGCCTAAGCCTTACAGTAACCCTGAGAAGGGAAATCAGCCTGGTGTTAAGCTTCTTGCCAAGGAAAAAGCCGTGAAAGAAACCATGTTGTGGCACTTTTGCACTACCTTTTGGATGCCTTTCACAGCTCCAGTGTGCCTGGAACTCAGGGCTTCCTGATTTTAAAAATCCCAGCCCTAGGCCGAACCCCAACCCTAAGACGAGAAAGGCAAATCAGCCAGGAATTAGGCATGTCCCCAAGGAAAAAGCTGTGGAGGCAGGCATGTTGTGGTACTTTTGCGCTCTTCTTGGCTAGTCCTTCGCAGCTGCTGTGTTCTTGGAACTCAGGGCTTTCTGGTTAATAGAACCCTTACCCTAGGCGTAACTCAAACCTTAACCCTAGGAAGGAAAATCAGCCTATGGTTCGGGATGGTCTCATGGAAATATCAGTGGTGGCAGCCAAGTTGTGTCACTTTTGCGCTCCCCTTGGGATGCCTTTCGCAGCTGCAGAGTGCCTGGAGCCCAGGGCTTCCTGGTTTTAAAAGTCCTAGGCCTAAGCCTAACAGTAACCCTAGGAAGGTAAATCAGCAGGGTATTAGGGTTCTTCCTAAGGGGAAAGCCGTGAAAGCAGCCATGTTGTGGCACTTCTGCACTCCCTTTGGGATGCTTTTTGCAGATGAAGTAAGCCTGGAACTCAGGGCTTCCTAGTTAAAAAAATCCTAGCCCTAGGCCGAACCCCAACCCTAAGACGAGAAAGGCAAATCAGCCAGGAATTAGGCATGTCCCCAAGGAAAAAGCTGTGGAGGCAGGCACGTTGTGGTACTTTTGCGCTCTTCTTGGGTAGTCCTTCGCAGCTGCTGTGTTCTTGGAACTCAGGGCTTTCTGGTTAATAGAACTCTTACCCTAGGCGTAACTCAAACCTTAACCCTAGGAAGGAAAATCAGCCTATGGTTCGGGATGGTCTCATGAGAATAGCAACAGAGGCAGCCAAGTTGTGTCACTTCTGCGGCCCTCTTGGGATGCCTTGAACAGCTGAATGTGCCTGGAGCCCAGGGCTTCCTGGTTTTAAAAGTCCTAGGCCTAAGCCTAACAGTAACCCTAGGAAGGTAAATCAGCCGCGTATTAGGGTTCTTCCTAAGGGAAAAGCCGTGAAAGCAGCCATGTTGTGGCACTTCTGCACTCCCTTTGGGATGCCTTTGGCAGATGCAGTAAGCCTGGAACTCAGGGCTTCCTAGTTAAAAATATCCTAGCCCTAGGCCGAACCCCAACCCTAAGACGAGAAAGGCAAATCAGCCAGGAATTAGGCATGTCCCCAAGGAAAAAGCTGTGGAGGCAGGCATGTTGTGGTACTTTTGCGCTCTTCTTGGGTAGTCCTTCGCAGCTGCTGTGTTCTTGGAACTCAGGTCTTTCTGGTTAATAGACCTCTTACCCTAGGCGAAACTCAAACATTAACCCTAGGAAGGAAAATCAGCCTATGGTTCGGGATGGTCTCATGAGAATAGAAGCAGAGGCAGCCAAGTTGTGTCACTTCTGCAGCCCTCTTGGGATGCCTTTAACAGCTGCAGTGTGCCTGGAGCCCAGGGCTTCCTGGTTTTAAAAGTCCTAGGCCTAAGCCTAACAGTAACCCTAGGAAGGTAAATCAGCCGCGTATTAGGGTTCTTCCTAGGGGAAAAGCCGTGAAAGCAGCCATGTTGTGGCACTTTTGCACTCCCTTTGGGATGCCTTTGGCAGATGCAGTAAGCCTGGAACTCAGGGCTTCCTGATTAAAAAACTCCAAGCCCTAGGCTGAACCCTAACCCTAACCCTAGGCAGATAAATCAGCCTAGGTATAGGGATGGTGCCAAGGAAAAAGCTGTGAAAGCTGCCATGTTGTTGCACTTTTGTACTCCCCTTGGGATGCCTTGAACAGCTGCAGTGTGCCTGGATCTAATGGCTTCCTAGTTTTAAAAATCCAAGCCCTACGCCTAAGCCTTACAGTAACCCTGGGAAGGGAAACCAGCCTGGTGTTAGGCTTCTTGCCAAGGAAAAAGCCGTGAAAGCAGCCATGTTGTGGCACTTTTGCACTCCCTTTTGGATGCCTTTCACAGCTCCAGTGTGCCTGGAACTCAGGGCTTCCTGATTTTAAAAATCCTAGCACTAGGCCGAACCCATAACCTAAGACGAGAAAGGCAAATCAGCCAGGAATTAGGCATGTCCCCAAGGAAAAAGCTATCGACGCAGGCATGTTGTGGTACTTTTGCGCTCTTCTTGGCTAGTCCTTCGCAGCTGCTGTGTTCTTGGAACTCAGGGCTTTCTGGTTAATAGAACCCTTACCCTAGGCGTAACTCAAACCTTAACCCTAGGAAGGAAAATCAGCCTATGGTTCGGGATGGTCTCATGGAAATATCAGTGGTGGCAGCCAAGTTGCGTCACTTTTGCGCTCCCCTTGGGATGTCTTTCGCAGCTGCAGTGTGCCTGGAGCCCAGGGCTTCCTGGTTTTAAAAGTCCTAGGCCTAAGCCTAACAGTAACCCTAGGAAGGTAAATCAGACGGGTATTAGGATTCTTCCTAAGGGAAAAGCCGTGAAAGCAGCCATGTTGTGGCACTTTTGCACTCTCTTTGGGATGCCTTTGGCAGATGCAGTAAGCCTGGAACTCAGGGCTTCCTGGTTAAAAAACTCCAAGCCCTAGGCTGAACCCTAACCCTAACCCTAGGCAGATAAAACAGCCTAGGTATAGGGATGGTGCCAAGGAAAAAGCTGTGAAAGCTGCCATGTTGTTGCACTTTTGTACTCCCCTTGGGATGCCTTGAACAGCTGCAGTGTGCCTGGAGCTAAGGGCTTCCTAGTTTTGAAAATCCTAGCCCTAGGCCTAAGCCTTACAGTAACCCTGAGAAGGGAAATCAGCCTGGTGTTAAGCTTCTTGCCAAGGAAAAAGCCGTGAAAGAAACCATGTTGTGGCACTTTTGCACTCCCTTTTGGATGCCTTTCACAGCTCCAGTGCGCCTGGAACTCAGGGCTTCCTGATTTTAAAAATCCTAGCCCTAGGCCGAACCCCAACCCTAAGACGAGAAAGGCAAATCAGCCAGGAATTAGGCATGTCCCCAAGGAAAAAGCTGTGGAGGCAGGCATGATGTGGTACTTTTGCGCTCTTCTTGGGTAGTCCTTCGCAGCTGCTGTGTTCTTGGAACTCAGGGCTTTCTGGTTAATAGAACTCTTACCCTAGGCGTAACTCAAACCTTAACCCTAGGAAGGAAAATCAGCCTAGGGTTCGGGATGGTCTCATGGAAATATCAGTGGTGGCAGCCAAGTTGTGTCACTTTTGCGCTCCCCTTGGGATGCCTTTCGCAGCTGCAGTGTGCCTGGAGCCCAGGGCTTCCTGGTTTTAAAAGTCCTAGGCCTAAGCCTTACAGTAACCCTAGGAAGGTAAATCAGCCGCGTATTAGGGTTCTTCCTAAGGGAAAAGCCGTGAAAGCAGCCATGTTGTGGCACTTTTGCACTCCCTTTGGGATGCCTTTGGCAGATGCAGTAAGCCTGGAACTCAGGGCTCCCTGGTTAAAAAACTCCAAGCCCTAGGCTGAACCCTAACCCTAACCCTAGGCAGATAAATCAGCCTTTGTATAGGGATGGTGCCACGGAAAAAGCAGTGAAAGCTGCCATGTTGTTGCACTTTTGTACTCCCCTTGGGATGCCTTGAACAGCTGCAGTGTGCCTGGAGCCCAGGGCTTCCTAGTTTTAAAAATCCTAGCCCTAGGCCTAAGCCTTACAGTAACCCTGGGAAGCGAAATCAGCCTGGTATTAAGCTTCTTGCCAAGGAAAAAGCCGTGAAAGCAACCATGTTGTGGCACTTTTGCACTCCCTTTTGGATGCCTTTCACAGCTCCAGTGTGCCTGGAACTCAGGGCTTCCTGATTTTAAAAATCCTAGCCCTAGGCCGAACCCCAACCCTAAGACGAGAAAGGCAAATCAGCCAGGAATTAGGCATGTCCCCAAGGAAAAAGCTGTGGAGGCAGGCATGTTGTGGTACTTTTGCGCTCTTCTTGGGTAGTCCTTCGCAGCTGCTGTGTTCTTGGAACTCAGGGCTTTCTGGTTAATAGAACCCTTACCCTAGGCGTAACTCAAACCTTAACCCTAGGAAGGAAAATCAGCCTATGGTTCGGGATGGTCTCATGGAAATATCAGTGGTGGCAGCCAAGTTGTGTCACTTTTGCGCTCCCCTTGGGATGCCTTTCGCAGCTGCAGTGTGCCTGGAGCCCAGGGCTTCCTGGTTTTAAAAGTCCTAGGCCTAAGCCTAACAGTAACCCTAGGAAGGTAAATCAGCCGCGTATTAGGGTTCTTCCTAAGGGAAAAGCCGTGAAAGCAGCCATGTTGTGGCACTTCTGCACTCCCTTTGGGATGCCTTTGGCAGATGCAGTAAGCCTGGAACTCAGGGCTTCCTAGTTAAAAATATCCTAGCCCTAGGCCGAACCCCAACCCTAAGACGAGAAAGGCAAATCAGCCAGGAATTAGGCATGTCCCCAAGGAAAAAAGCTGTGGAGGCAGGCACGTTGTGGTACTTTGGCGCTCTTCTTGGCTAGTCCTTCGCAGCTGCTGTGTTCTTGGAACTCAGGGCTTTCTGGTTAATAGAACCCTTACCCTAGGCGTAACTCAAACCTTAACCCTAGGAAGGAAAATCAGCCTATGGTTCGGGATGGTCTCATGGAAATATCAGTGGTGGCAGCCAAGTTGTGTCACTTTTGCGCTCCCCTTGGGATGCCTTTCGCAGCTGCAGAGTGCCTGGAGCCCAGGGCTTCCTGGTTTTAAAAGTCCTAGGCCTAAGCCTAACAGTAACCCTAGGAAGGTAAATCAGCAGGGTATTAGGGTTCTTCCTAAGGGGAAAGCCGTGAAAGCAGCCATGTTGTGGCACTTCTGCACTCCCTTTGGGATGCTTTTTGCAGATGAAGTAAGCCTGGAACTCAGGGCTTCCTAGTTAAAAAAATCCTAGCCCTAGGCCGAACCCCAACCCTAAGACGAGAAAGGCAAATCAGCCAGGAATTAGGCATGTCCCCAAGGAAAAAGCTGTGGAGGCAGGCACGTTGTGGTACTTTTGCGCTCTTCTTGGGTAGTCCTTCGCAGCTGCTGTGTTCTTGGAACTCAGGGCTTTCTGGTTAATAGAACTCTTACCCTAGGCGTAACTCAAACCTTAACCCTAGGAAGGAAAATCAGCCTATGGTTCGGGATGTTCTCATGAGAATAGCAACAGAGGCAGCCAAGTTGTGTCACTTCTGCGGCCCTCTTGGGATGCCTTGAACAGCTGAATGTGCCTGGAGCCCAGGGCTTCCTGGTTTTAAAAGTCCTAGGCCTAAGCCTAACAGTAACCCTAGGAAGGTAAATCAGCCGCGTATTAGGGTTCTTCCTAAGGGAAAAGCCGTGAAAGCAGCCATGTTGTGGCACTTCTGCACTCCCTTTGGGATGCCTTTGGCAGATGCAGTAAGCCTGGAACTCAGGGCTTCCTAGTTAAAAATATCCTAGCCCTAGGCCGAACCCCAACCCTAAGACGAGAAAGGCAAATCAGCCAGGAATTAGGCATGTCCCCAAGGAAAAAGCTGTGGAGGCAGGCATGTTGTGGTACTTTTGCGCTCTTCTTGGGTAGTCCTTCGCAGCTGCTGTGTTCTTGGAACTCAGGTCTTTCTGGTTAATAGACCTCTTACCCTAGGCGAAACTCAAACATTAACCCTAGGAAGGAAAATCAGCCTATGGTTCGGGATGGTCTCATGAGAATAGAAGCAGAGGCAGCCAAGTTGTGTCACTTCTGCGGCCCTCTTGGGATGCCTTTAACAGCTGCAGTGTGCCTGGAGCCCAGGGCTTCCTGGTTTTAAAAGTCCTAGGCCTAAGCCTAACAGTAACCCTAGGAAGGTAAATCAGCCGCGTATTAGGGTTCTTCCTAGGGGAAAAGCCGTGAAAGCAGCCATGTTGTGGCACTTTTGCACTCCCTTTGGGATGCCTTTGGCAGATGCAGTAAGCCTGGAACTCAGGGCTTCCTGATTAAAAAACTCCAAGCCCTAGGCTGAACCCTAACCCTAACCCTAGGCAGATAAATCAGCCTAGGTATAGGGATGGTGCCAAGGAAAAAGCTGTGAAAGCTGCCATGTTGTTGCACTTTTGTACTCCCCTTGGGATGCCTTGAACAGCTGCAGTGTGCCTGGATCTAATGGCTTCCTAGTTTTAAAAATCCAAGCCCTACGCCTAAGCCTTACAGTAACCCTGGGAAGGGAAACCAGCCTGGTGTTAGGCTTCTTGCCAAGGAAAAAGCCGTGAAAGCAGCCATGTTGTGGCACTTTTGCACTCCCTTTTGGATGCCTTTCACAGCTCCAGTGTGCCTGGAACTCAGGGCTTCCTGATTTTAAAAATCCTAGCACTAGGCCGAACCCCAACCCTAAGACGAGAAAGGCAATTCAGCCAGGAATTAGGCATGTCTCCAAGGAAAAAGCTGTGGAGGCAGGCATGTTGTGGTACTTTTGCGCTCTTCTTGGCTAG
Organism: Ammospiza maritima maritima; assembly: GCA_036010785.1. Taxonomy (NCBI): domain Eukaryota; kingdom Metazoa; phylum Chordata; class Aves; order Passeriformes; family Passerellidae; genus Ammospiza; species Ammospiza maritima. The sequence continues at coordinate 624,338 of JAYKTQ010000354.1, read as the reverse complement.
TCCTTCGCAGCTGCTGTGTTCTTGGAACTCAGGGCTTTCTGGTTAATAGAACCCTTACCCTAGGCGTAACTCAAACCTTAACCCTAGGAAGGAAAATCAGCCTATGGTTCGGGATGGTCTCATGGAAATATCAGTGGTGGCAGCCAAGTTGCGTCACTTTTGCGCTCCCCTTGGGATGCCTTTCGCAGCTGAAGAGTGCCTGGAGCCCAGGGCTTCCTGGTTTTAAAAGTCCTAGGCCTAAGCCTAACAGTAACCCTAGGAAGGTAAATCAGCCGGGTATTAGGATTCTTCCTAAGGGAAAAGCCGTGAAAGCAGCCATGTTGTGGCACTTTTGCACTCTCTTTGGGATGCCTTTGGCAGATGCAGTAAGCCTGGAACTCAGGGCTTCCTGGTTAAAAAACTCCAAGCCCTAGGCTGAACCCTAACCCTAACCCTAGGCAGATAAAACAGCCTAGGTATAGGGATGGTGCCAAGGAAAAAGCTGTGAAAGCTGCCATGTTGTTGCACTTTTGTACTCCCCTTGGGATGCCTTGAACAGCTGCAGTGTGCCTGGAGCTAAGGGCTTCCTAGTTTTGAAAATCCTAGCCCTAGGCCTAAGCCTTACAGTAACCCTGAGAAGGGAAATCAGCCTGGTGTTAAGCTTCTTGCCAAGGAAAAAGCCGTGAAAGAAACCATGTTGTGGCACTTTTGCACTACCTTTTGGATGCCTTTCACAGCTCCAGTGTGCCTGGAACTCAGGGCTTCCTGATTTTAAAAATCCTAGCCCTAGGCCGAACCCCAACCCTAAGACGAGAAAGGCAAATCAGCCAGGAATTAGGCATGTCCCCAAGGAAAAAGCTGTGGAGGCAGGCATGTTGTGGTACTTTTGCGCTCTTCTTGGGTAGTCCTTCGCAGCTGCTGTGTTCTTGGAACTCAGGTCTTTCTGGTTAATAGACCTCTTACCCTAGGCGAAACTCAAACCTTAACCCTAGGAAGGAAAATCAGCCTATGGTTCAGGATGGTCTCATGGAAATATCAGTGGCGGCAGCCAAGTTGTGTCACTTTTGCGCTCCCCTTGGAATGCCTTTCGCAGCTGCAGTGTGCCTGGAGCCCAGGGCTTCCTGGTTTTAAAAGTCCTAGGCCTAAGCCTAACAGTAACCCTAGGAAGGTAAATCAGCCGCGTATTAGGGTTCTTCCTAAGGGAAAAGCCGTGAAAGCAGCCATGTTGTGGCACTTCTGCACTCCCTTTGGGATGCCTTTGGCAGATGCAGTAAGCCTGGAACTCAGGGCTTCCTAGTTAAAAATATCCTAGCCCTAGGCCGAACCCCAACCCTAAGACGAGAAAGGCAAATCAGCCAGGAATTAGGCATGTCCCCAAGGAAAAAGCTGTGGAGGCAGGCATGTTGTGGTACTTTTGCGCTCTTCTTGGCTAGTCCTTCGCAGCTGCTGTGTTCTTGGAACTCAGGGCTTTCTGGTTAATAGACCTCTTACCCTAGGCGTAACTCAAACCTTAACCCTAGGAAGGAAAATCAGCCTAGGGTTCGGGATGGTCTCATGAGAATAGAAGCAGAGGCAGCCAAGTTGTGTCACTTCTGCAGCCCTCTTGGGATGCCTTTAACAGCTGCAGTGTGCCTGGAGCCCAGGGCTTCCTGGTTTTAAAAGTCCTAGGCCTAAGCCTAACAGTAACCCTAGGAAGGTAAATCAGCCGCGTATTAGGGTTCTTCCTAAGGGAAAAGCCGTGAAAGCAGCCATGTTGTTGCACTTTTGCACTCCCTTTGGGATGCATTTGGCAGATGCAGTAAGCCTGGAACTCAGGGCTTCCTGGTTAAAAAACTCCAAGCCCTAGGCTGAACCCTAACCCTAACCCTAGGCAGATAAATCAGCCTAGGTATAGGGATGGTGCCAAGGAAAAAGCTGTGAAATCTGCCATGTTGTTGCACTTTTGTACTCCCCTTGGGATGCCTTGAACAGCTGCAGTGTGCCTGGAGCTAAGGGCTTCCTAGTTTTAAAAATCCTAGCCCTAGGCCTAAGCCTTACAGTAACCCTGGGAAGGGAAATCAGCCTGGTGTTAAGCTTCTTGCCAAGGAAAAAGCCGTGAAAGCAAACATGTTGTGGCACTTTTGCACTCCCTTTTGGATGCCTTTCACAGCTCCAGTGTGCCTGGAACTCAGGGCTTCCTGATTTTAAAAATCCTAGCCCTAGGCCGAACCCCAACCCTAAGACGAGAAAGGCAAATCAGCCAGGAATTAGGCATGTCCCCAAGGAAAAAGCTGTGGAGGCAGGCATGTTGTGGTACTTTTGCGCTCTTCTTGGCTAGTCCTTCGCAGCTGCTGTGTTCTTGGAACTCAGGGCTTTCTGGTTAATAGAACCCTTACCCTAGGCGTAACTCAAACCTTAACCCTAGGAAGGAAAATCAGCCTATGGTTCGGGATGGTCTCACGGAAATATCAGTGGTGGCAGCCAAGTTGTGTCACTTTTGCGCTCCCCTTGGGATGCCTTTCGCAGCTGCAGTGTGCCTGGAGCCCAGGGCTTCCTGGTTTTAAAAGTCCTAGGCCTAAGCCTAACAGTAACCCTAGGAAGGTAAATCAGCCGCGTATTAGGGCTCTTCCTAAGGGAAAAGCCGTGAAAGCAGCCATGTTGTGGCACTTCTGCACTCCCTTTGGGATGTCCTTGGCAGATGCAGTAAGCCTGGAACTCAGGGCTTCCTAGTTAAAAATATCCTAGCCCTAGGCCGAACCCCAACCCTAAGACGAGAAAGGCAAATCAGCCAGGAATTAGGCATGTCCCCAAGGAAAAAGCTGTGGAGGCAGGCATGTTGTGGTACTTTTGCGCTCTTCTTGGGTAGTCCTTCGCAGCTGCTGTGTTCTTGGAACTCTGGTCTTTCTGGTTAATAGACCTCTTACCCTAGGCGAAACTCTAACATTAACCCTAGGAAGGAAAATCAGCCTATGGTTCGGGATGGTCTCATGAGAATAGAAGCAGAGGCAGCCAAGTTGTGTCACTTCTGCGGCCCTCTTGGGATGCCTTTAACAGCTGCAGTGTGCCTGGAGCCCAGGGCTTCCTGGTTTTAAAAGTCCTAGGCCTAAGCCTAACAGTAACCCTAGGAAGGTAAATCAGCCGGGTATTAGGGTTCTTCCTAAGGGAAAAGCTGTGAAAGCAGCCATGTTGTGGCACTTTTGCACTCCCTTTGGGATGCCTTTGGCAGATGCAGTAAGCCTGGAACTCAGGGCTTCCTGATTAAAAAACTCCAAGCCCTAGGCTGAACCCTAACCCTAACCCTAGGCAGATAAATCAGCCGAGGTATAGGGATGGTGCCAAGGAAAAAGCTGTGAAAGCTGCCATGTTGTTGCACTTTTGTACTCCCCTTGGGATGCCTTGAACAGCTGCAGTGTGCCTGGATCTAAGGGCTTCCTAGTTTTAAAAATCCTAGCCCTAGGCCTAAGCCTTACAGTAACCCTGGGAAGGGAAATCAGCCTGGTGTTAAGCTTCTTGCCAAGGAAAAAGCCATGAAAGCAACCATGTTGTGGCACTTTTGCACTCCCTTTGGGATGCCTTTGGCAGATGCAGTAAGCCTGGAACTCAGGGCTTCCTAGTTAAAAATATCCTAGCCCTAGGCCGAACCCCAACCCTAAGACGAGAAAGGCAAATCAGCCAGGAATTAGGCATGTCCCCAAGGAAAAGCTGTGGAGGCAGGCATGTTGTGGTACTTTTGCGCTCTTCTTGGCTAGTCCTTCGCAGCTGCTGTGTTCTTGGAACTCAGGGCTTTCTGGTTAATAGAACCCTTACCCTAGGCGTAACTCAAACCTTAACCCTAGGAAGGAAAATCAGCCTATGGTTCGGGATGGTCTCATGAGAATAGCAGCAGAGGCAGCCAAGTTGTGTCACTTCTGCGGCCCTCTTGGGATGCCTTTAACAGCTGCATGTGCCTGGAGCCCAGGGCTTCCTGGTTTTAAAAGTCCTAGGCCTAAGCCTAAGAGTAACCCTAGGAAGGTAAATCAGCCGCGTATTAGGGTTCTTCCTAAGGGGAAAGCCGTGAAAGCAGCCATGTTGTGGCACTTCTGCACTCTTTTTGGGATGCCTTTGGCAGATGCAGTAAGCCTGGAACTCAGGGCTTCCTAGTTAAAAATATCCTAGCACTAGGCCGAACCCCAACCCTAAGACGAGAAAGGCAAATCAGCCAGGAATTAGGCATGTCCCCAAGGAAAAAGCTGTGGAGGCAGGCATGTTGTGGTACTTTTGCGCTCTTCTTGGCTAGTCCTTCGCAGCTGCTGTGTTCTTGGAACTCAGGGCTTTCTGGTTAATAGAATCCTTACCCTAGGCGTAACTCAAACCTTAACCCTAGGAAGGAAAATCAGCCTATGGTTCGGGATGGTCTCATGGAAATATCAGTGGTGGCAGCCAAGTTGTGTCACTTTTGCGCTCCCCTTGGGATGCCTTTCGCAGCTGCAGAGTGCCTGGAGCCCAGGGCTTCCTGGTTTTAAAAGTCCTAGGCCTAAGCCTAACAGTAACCCTAGGAAGGTAAATCAGCAGGGTATTAGGGTTCTTCCTAAGGGGAAAGCCGTGAAAGCAGCCATGTTGTGGCACTTCTGCACTCCCTTTGGGATGCTTTTTGCAGATGAAGTAAGCCTGGAACTCAGGGCTTCCTAGTTAAAAAAATCCTAGCCCTAGGCCGAACCCCAACCCTAAGACGAGAAAGGCAAATCAGCCAGGAATTAGGCATGTCCCCAAGGAAAAAGCTGTGGAGGCAGGCACGTTGTGGTACTTTTGCGCTCTTCTTGGGTAGTCCTTCGCAGCTGCTGTGTTCTTGGAACTCAGGGCTTTCTGGTTAATAGAACTCTTACCCTAGGCGTAACTCAAACCTTAACCCTAGGAAGGAAAATCAGCCTATGGTTCGGGATGGTCTCATGAGAATAGCAACAGAGGCAGCCAAGTTGTGTCACTTGTGCGGCCCTCTTGGGATGCCTTGAACAGCTGAATGTGCCTGGAGCCCAGGGCTTCCTGGTTTTAAAAGTCCTAGGCCTAAGCCTAACAGTAACCCTAGGAAGGTAAATCAGCCGGGTATTAGGGTTCTTCCTAAGGGAAAAGCCGTGAAAGCAGCCATGTTGTGGCACTTCTGCACTCCCTTTGGGATGCCTTTGGCAGATGCAGTAAGCCTGGAACTCAGGGCTTCCTAGTTAAAAATATCCTAGCCCTAGGCCGAACCCCAACCCTAAGACGAGAAAGGCAAATCAGCCAGGAATTAGGCATGTCCCCAAGGAAAAAGCTGTGGAGGCAGGCATGTTGTGGTACTTTTGCGCTCTTCTTGGCTAGTCCTTCGCAGCTGCTGTGTTCTTGGAACTCAGGTCTTTCTGGTTAATAGACCTCTTACCCTAGGCGTAACTCTAACATTAACCCTAGTAAGGAAAATCAGCCTATGGTTCGGGATGGTCTCATGAGAATAGAAGCAGAGGCAGCCAAGTTGTGTCACTTCTGCGGCCCTCTTGGGATGCCTTTAACAGCTGCAGTGTGCCTGGAGCCCAGGGCTTCCTGGTTTTAAAAGTCCTAGGCCTAAGCCTAACAGTAACCCTAGGAAGGTAAATCAGCCGGGTATTAGGATTCTTCCTAAGGGAAAAGCCGTGAAAGCAGCCATGTTGTGGCACTTTTGCACTCCCTTTTGGATGCCTTTCACACCTCCAGTGTGCCTGGAACTCAGGGCTTCCTGATTTTAAAAATCCTAGCACTAGGCCGAACCCATAACCTAAGACGAGAAAGGCAAATCAGCCAGGAATTAGGCATGTCCCCAAGGAAAAAGCTATCGACGCAGGCATGTTGTGGTACTTTTGCGCTCTTCTTGGCTAGTCCTTCGCAGCTGCTGTGTTCTTGGAACTCAGGGCTTTCTGGTTAATAGAACCCTTACCCTAGGCGTAACTCAAACCTTAACCCTAGGTAGGAAAATCAGCCTATGGTTCGGGATGGTCTCATGGAAATATCAGTGGTGGCAGCCAAGTTGCGTCACTTTTGCGCTCCCCTTGGGATGCCTTTCGCAGATGCAGTAAGCCTGGAGCCCAGGGCTTCCTGGTTTTAAACGTCCTAGGCCTAGGCTGAACCCTAACCCTAACCCTAGGCAGATAAAACAGCCTAGGTATAGGGATGGTGCCAAGGAAAAAGCTGTGAAAGCTGCCATGTTGTTGCACTTTTGTACTCCCCTTGGGATGCCTTGAACAGCTGCAGTGTGCCTGGAGCCCAGGGCTTCCTAGTTTTAAAAATCCTAGCCCTAGGCCTAAGCCTTACAGTAACCCTGGGAAGGGAAATCAGCCTGGTGTTAAGCTTCTTGCCAAGGAAAAAGCCGTGAAAGCAACCATGTTGTGGCACTTTTGCACTCCCTTTTGGATGCCTTTCACAGCTCCAGTGTGCCTGGAACTCAGGGCTTCCTGATTTTAAAAATCCTAGCCCTAGGCCGAACCCCAACCCTAAGACGAGAAAGGCAAATCAGCCAGGAATTAGGCATGTCCCCAAGGAAAAAGCTGTGGAGGCAGGCATGTTGTGGTACTTTTGCGCTCTTCTTGGGAAGTCCTTCGCAGCTGCTGTGTTCTTGTAACTCAGGGCTTTCTGGTTAATAGAACCCTTACCCTAGGCGTAACTCAAACCTTAACCCTAGGAAGGAAAATTAGCCTATGGTTCGGGATGGTCTCACGGAAATATCAGTGGTGGCAGCCAAGTTGTGTCACTTTTGCGCTCCCCTTGGGATGCCTTTCGCAGCTGCAGTGTGCCTGGAGCCCAGGGCTTCCTGGTTTTAAAAGTCCTAGGCCTAAGCCTAACAGTAACCCTAGGAAGGTAAATCAGCCGCGTATTAGGGTTCTTCCTAAGGGAAAAGCCGTGAAAGCAGCCATGTTGTGGCACTTCTGCACTCCCTTTGGGATGCCTTTGGCAGATGCAGTAAGCCTGGAACTCAGGGCTTCCTAGTTAAAAATATCCTAGCCCTAGGCCGAACCCCAACCCTAAGACGAGAAAGGCAAATCAGCCAGGAATTAGGCATGTCCCCAAGGAAAAAGCTGTGGAGGCAGGCATGTTGTGGTACTTTTGCGCTCTTCTTGGGTAGTCCTTCGCAGCTGCTGTGTTCTTGGAACTCAGGTCTTTCTGGTTAATAGACCTCTTACCCTAGGCGAAACTCAAACCTTAACCCTAGGAAGGAAAATCAGCCTATGGTTCGGGATGGTCTCATGAGAATAGAAGCAGAGGCAGCCAAGTTGTGTCACTTCTGCGGCCCTCTTGGGATGCCTTTAACAGCTGCAGTGTGCCTGGAGCCCAGGGCTTCCTGGTTTTAAAAGTCCTAGGCCTAAGCCTAACAGTAACCCTAGGAAGGTAAATCAGCCGCGTATTAGGGTTCTTCCTAAGGGAAAAGCTGTGAAAGCAGCCATGTTGTGGCACTTTTGCACTCCCTTTGGGATGCCTTTGGCAGATGCAGTAAGCCTGGAACTCAGGGCTTCCTGGTTAAAAAACTCCAAGCCCTAGGCTGAACCCTAACCCTAACCCTAGGCAGATAAATCAGCCTAGGTATAGGGATGGTGCCAAGGAAAAAGCTGTGAAAGCTGCCATGTTGTTGCACTTTTGTACTCCCCTTGGGATGCCTTGAACAGCTGCAGTGTGCCTGGATCTAAGGGCTTCCTAGTTTTAAAAATCCTAGCCCTAGGCCTAAGCCTTACAGTAACCCTGGGAAGGGAAATCAGCCTGGTGTTAAGCTTCTTGCCAAGGAAAAAGCCGTGAAAGCAACCATGTTGTGGCACTTCTGCACTCCCTTTGGGATGCCTTTGGCAGATGCAGTAAGCCTGGAACTCAGGGCTTCCTAGTTAAAAATATCCTAGCCCTAGGCCGAACCCCAACCCTAAGACGAGAAAGGCAAATCAGCCAGGAATTAGGCATGTCCCCAAGGAAAAAGCTGTGGAGGCAGGCATGTTGTGGTACTTTTGCGCTCTTCTTGGCTAGTCCTTCGCAGCTGCTGTGTTCTTGGAACTCAGGGCTTTCTGGTTAATAGAACCCTTACCCTAGGCGTAACTCAAACCTTAACCCTAGGAAGGAAAATCAGCCTATGGTTCGGGATGGTCTCATGAGAATAGCAGCAGAGGCAGCCAAGTTGTGTCACTTCTGCGGCCCTCTTGGGATGCCTTTAACAGCTGCATGTGCATGGAGCCCAGGGCTTCCTGGTTTTAAAAGTCCTAGGCCTAAGCCTAACAGTAACCCTAGGAAGGTAAATCAGCCGCGTATTAGGGTTCTTCCTAAGGGAAAAGCCGTGAAAGCAGCCATGTTGTGGCACTTCTGCACTCTTTTTGGGATGCCTTTGGCAGATGCAGTAAGCCTGGAACTCAGGGCTTCCTAGTTAAAAATATCCTAGCCCTAGGCCGAACCCCAACCCTAAGACGAGAAAGGCAAATCAGCCAGGAATTAGGCATGTCCCCAAGGAAAAAGCTGTGGAGGCAGGCATGTTGTGGTACTTTTGCGCTCTTCTTGGCTAGTCCTTCGCAGCTGCTGTGTTCTTGGAACTCAGGGCTTTCTGGTTAATAGAACCCTTACCCTAGGCGTAACTCAAACCTTAACCCTAGGAAGGAAAATCAGCCTATGGTTCGGGATGGTCTCATGGAAATATCAGTGGTGGCAGCCAAGTTGTGTCACTTTTGCGCTCCCCTTGGTATGCCTTTCGCAGCTGCAGAGTGCCTGGAGCCCAGGGCTTCCTGGTTTTAAAAGTCCTAGGCCTAAGCCTAACAGTAACCCTAGGAAGGTAAATCAGCAGGGTATTAGGGTTCTTCCTAAGGGGAAAGCCGTGAAAGCAGCCATGTTGTGGCACTTCTGCACTCCCTTTGGGATGCTTTTTGCAGATGAAGTAAGCCTGGAACTCAGGGCTTCCTAGTTAAAAAAATCCTAGCCCTAGGCCGAACCCCAACCCTAAGACGAGAAAGGCAAATCAGCCAGGAATTAGGCATGTCCCCAAGGAAAAAGCTGTGGAGGCAGGCACGTTGTGGTACTTTTGCGCTCTTCTTGGGTAGTCCTTTGCAGCTGCTGTGTTCTTGGAACTCAGGGCTTTCTGGTTAATAGAACTCTTACCCTAGGCGTAACTCAAACCTTAACCCTAGGAAGGAAAATCAGCCTATGGTTCGGGATGGTCTCATGAGAATAGCAACAGAGGCAGCCAAGTTGTGTCACTTCTGCGGCCCTCTTGGGATGCCTTGAACAGCTGAATGTGCCTGGAGCCCAGGGCTTCCTGGTTTTAAAAGTCCTAGGCCTAAGCCTAACAGTAACCCTAGGAAGGTAAATCAGCCGGGTATTAGGGTTCTTCCTAAGGGAAAAGCCGTGAAAGCAGTCATGTTGTGGCACTTCTGCACTCCCTTTGGGATGCCTTTGGCAGATGCAGTAAGCCTGGAACTCAGGGCTTCCTAGTTAAAAATATCCTAGCCCTAGGCCGAACCCCAACCCTAAGACGAGAAAGGCAAATCAGCCAGGAATTAGGCATGTCCCCAAGGAAAAAGCTGTGGAGGCAGGCATGTTGTGGTACTTTTGCGCTCTTCTTGGCTAGTCCTTCGCAGCTGCTGTGTTCTTGGAACTCAGGTCTTTCTGGTTAATAGACCTCTTACCCTAGGCGTAACTCTAACATTAACCCTAGGAAGGAAAATCAGCCTATGGTTGGGGATGGTCTCATGAGAATAGAAGCAGAGGCAGCCAAGTTGTGTCACTTCTGCGGCCCTCTTGGGATGCCTTTAACAGCTGCAGTGTGCCTGGAGCCCAGGGCTTCCTGGTTTTAAAAGTCCTAGGCCTAAGCCTAACAGTAACCCTAGGAAGGTAAATCAGCCGCGTATTAGGGTTCTTCCTAGGGGAAAAGCCGTGAAAGCAGCCATGTTGTGGCACTTTTGCCCTCCCTTTTGGATGCCTTTCACACCTCCAGTGTGCCTGGAACTCAGGGCTTCCTGATTTTAAAAATCCTAGCACTAGGCCGAACCCATAACCTAAGACGAGAAAGGCTAATCAGCCAGGAATTAGGCATGTCCCCAAGGAAAAAGCTATCGACGCAGGCATGTTGTGGTACTTTTGCGCTCTTCTTGGCTAGTCCTTCGCAGCTGCTGTGTTCTTGGAACTCAGGGCTTTCTGGTTAATAGAACCCTTACCCTAGGCGTAACTCAAACCTTAACCCTAGGTAGGAAAATCAGCCTATGGTTCGGGATGGTCTCATGGAAATATCAGTGGTGGCAGCCAAGTTGCGTCACTTTTGCGCTCCCCTTGGGATGCCTTTCGCAGCTGCAGTGTGCCTGGAGCCCAGGGCTTCCTGGTTTTAAACGTCCTAGGCCTAGGCTGAACCCTAACCCTAACCCTAGGCAGATAAAACAGCCTAGGTATAGGGATGGTGCCAAGGAAAAAGCTGTGAAAGCTGCCATGTTGTTGCACTTTTGTACTCCCCTTGGGATGCCTTGAACAGCTGCAGTGTGCCTGGAGCTAAGGGCTTCCTAGTTTTGAAAATCCTAGCCCTAGGCCTAAGCCTTACAGTAACCCTGATAAGAGAAATCAGCCTGGTGTTAAGCTTCTTGCCAATGAAAAAGCCGTGAAAGCAACCATGTTGTGGCACTTTTGCACTACCTTTTGGATGCCTTTCACAGCTCCAGTGTGCCTGGAACTCAGGGCTTCCTGATTTTAAAAATCCTAGCCCTAGGCCGAACCCCAACCCTAAGACGAGAAAGGCAAATCAGCCAGGAATTAGGCATGTCCCCAAGGAAAAAGCTGTGGAGGAAGGCACGTTGTGGTACTTTTGCGCTCTTCTTGGCTAGTCCTTCGCAGCTGCTGTGTTCTTGGAACTCAGGGCTTTCTGGTTAATAGAACTCTTACCCTAGGCGTAACTCAAACCTTAACCCTAGGAAGGAAAATCAGCCTATGGTTCGGGATGGTCTCATGAGAATAGCAACAGAGGCAGCCAAGTTGTGTCACTTCTGCGGCCCTCTTGGGATGCCTTGAACAGCTGCATGTGCCTGGAGCCCAGGGCTTCCTGGTTTTAAAAGTCCTAGGCCTAAGCTTAACAGTAACCCTAGGAAGGTAAATCAGCCGCGTATTAGGGTTCTTCCTAAGGGAAAAGCCGTGAAAGCAGCCATGTTGTGGCACTTCTGCACTCCCTTTGGGATGCTTTTTGCAGATGCAGTAAGCCTGGAACTCAGGGCTTCCTAGTTAAAAATATCCTAGCCCTAGGCCGAACCCCAACCCTAAGACGAGAAAGGCAAATCAGCCAGGAATTAGGCATGTCCCCAAGGAAAAAGCTGTGGAGGCAGGCATGTTGTGGTACTTTTGCGCTCTTCTTGGGTAGTCCTTCGCAGCTGCTGTGTTCTTGGAACTCAGGTCTTTCTGGTTAATAGACCTCTTACCCTAGGCGAAACTCAAACCTTAACCCTAGGAAGGAAAATCAGCCTATGGTTCGGGATGGTCTCATGAGAATAGAAGCAGAGGCAGCCAAGTTGTGTCACTTCTGTGGCCCTCTTGGGATGCCTTTAACAGCTGCAGTGTGCCTGGAGCCCAGGGCTTCCTGGTTTTAAAAGTCCTAGGCCTAAGCCTAACAGTAACCCTAGGAAGGTAAATCAGCCACGTATTAGGGTTCTTCCTAAGGGAAAAGCCGTGAAAGCAGCCATGTTGTGGCACTTTTGCACTCCCTTTGGGATGCCTTTGGCAGATGCAGTAAGCCTGGAACTCAGGGCTTCCAGGTTAAAAAACTCCAAGACCTAGGATGAACCCTTACCCTAACCCTAGGCAGATAAATCAGCCTAGGTATAGGGATGGTGCCAAGGAAAAAGCTGTGAAAGCTGCCATGTTGTTGCACTTTTGTACTCCTCTTGGGATGCCTTGAACAGCTGCAGTGTGCCTGGATCTAATGGCTTCCTAGTTTTAAAAATCCTAGCCCTAGGCCTAAGCCTTACAGTAACCCTGGGAAGGGAAATCAGCCTGGTGTTAGGCTTCTTGCCAAGGAAAAAGCCGTGAAAGCAGCCATGTTGTGGCACTTTTGCACTCCCTTTTGGATGCCTTTCACAGCTCCAGTGCGCCTGGAACTCAGGGCTTCCTGATTTTAAAAATCCTAGCACTAGGCCGAACCCCAACCCTAAGACGAGAAAGGCAATTCAGCCAGGAATTAGGCATGTCTCCAAGGAAAAAGCTGTGGAGGCAGGCATGTTGTGGTACTTTTGCGCTCTTCTTGGCTAGTCCTTCGCAGCTGCTGTGTTCTTGGAACTCAGGGCTTTCTGGTTAATAGAACCCTTACCCTAGGCGTAACTCAAACCTTAACCCTAGGAAGGAAAATCAGCCTATGGTTCGGGATGGTCTCATGGAAATATCAGTGGTGGCAGCCAAGTTGCGTCACTTTTGCGCTCCCCTTGGGATGCCTTTCGCATCTGAAGAGTGCCTGGAGCCCAGGGCTTCCTGGTTTTAAAAGTCCTAGGCCTAAACCTTACAGTAACCCTAGGAAGGTAAATCAGCCGGGTATTAGGGTTCTTCCTAAGGGAAAAGCCGTGAAAGCAGCCATGTTGTGGCACTTCTGCACTCCCTTTGGGATGCCTTTGGCAGATGCAGTAAGCCTGGAACTCAGGGCTTCCTGGTTAAAAAACTCCAAGCCCTAGGCTGAACCCTAACCCTAACCCTAGGCAGATAAATCAACCTATGTATAGGGATGGTGCCAAGGAAAAAGCTGTGAAAGCTGCCATGTTGTGGTACTTTAGTGCTCCCCTTGGGATGCCTTGAACAGCTGCAGTGTGCCTGGATCTAAGGGCTTCCTAGTTTTAAAAGTCCTAGGCCTAAGCCTAACAGTAACCCTAGGAAGGTAAATCAGCCGCGTATTAGGGTTCTTCCTAAGGGAAAAGCCGTGAAAGCAGCCATGTTGTGGCACTTCTGCACTCCCTTTGGGATGCCTTTGGCAGATGAAGTAAGCCTGGAACTCAGGGCTTCCTAGTTAAAAAAATCCTAGCCCTAGGCCGAACCCCAACCCTAAGACGAGAAAGGCAAATCAGCCAGGAATTAGGCATGTCCCCAAGGAAAAAGCTGTGGAGGAAGGCACGTTGTGGTACTTTTGCGCTCTTCTTGGCTAGTCCTTCGCAGCTGCTGTGTTCTTGGAACTCAGGGCTTTCTGGTTAATAGAACTCTTACCCTAGGCGTAACTCAAACCTTAACCCTAGGAAGGAAAATCAGCCTATGGTTCGGGATGGTCTCATGAGAATAGCAACAGAGGCAGCCAAGTTGTGTCACTTCGGCGGCCCTCTTGGGATGCCTTGAACAGCTGCATGTGCCTGGAGCCCAGGGCTTCCTGGTTTTAAAAGTCCTAGGCCTCAGCTTAACAGTAACCCTAGGAAGGTAAATCAGCCGCGTATTAGGGTTCTTCCTAAGGGAAAAGCCGTGAAAGCAGCCATGTTGTGGCACTTCTGCACTCCCTTTGGGATGCTTTTTGCAGATGCAGTAAGCCTGGAACTCAGGGCTTCCTAGTTAAAAATATCCTAGCCCTAGGCCGAACCCCAACCCTAAGACGAGAAAGGCAAATCAGCCAGGAATTAGGCATGTCCCCAAGGAAAAAGCTGTGGAGGCAGGCATGTTGTGGTACTTTTGCGCTCTTCTTGGGTAGTCCTTCGCAGCTGCTGTGTTCTTGGAACTCAGGTCTTTCTGGTTAATAGACCTCTTACCCTAGGCGAAACTCAAACCTTAACCCTAGGAAGGAAAATCAGCCTATGGTTCGGGATGGTCTCATGAGAATAGAAGCAGAGGCAGCCAAGTTGTGTCACTTCTGCGGCCCTCTTGGGATGCCTTTAACAGCTGCAGTGTGCCTGGAGCCCAGGGCTTCCTGGTTTTAAAAGTCCTAGGCCTAAGCCTAACAGTAACCCTAGGAAGGTAAATCAGCCACGTATTAGGGTTCTTCCTAAGGGAAAAGCCGTGAAAGCAGCCATGTTGTGGCACTTTTGCACTCCCTTTGGGATGCCTTTGGCAGATGCAGTAAGCCTGGAACTCAGGGCTTCCAGGTTAAAAAACTCCAAGACCTAGGCTGAACCCTTACCCTAACCCTAGGCAGATAAATCAGCCTAGGTATAGGGATGGTGCCAAGGAAAAAGCTGTGAAAGCTGCCATGTTGTTGCACTTTTGTACTCCTCTTGGGATGCCTTGAACAGCTGCAGTGTGCCTGGATCTAATGGCTTCCTAGTTTTAAAAATCCTAGCCCAAGGCCTAAGCCTTACAGTAACCCTGGGAAGGGAAATCAGCCTGGTGTTAGGCTTCTTGCCAAGGAAAAAGCCGTGAAAGCAGCCATGTTGTGGCACTTTTGCACTCCCTTTTGGATGCCTTTCACAGATGCAGTAAGCCTGGAACTCAGGGCTTCCTGATTTTAAAAATCCTAGCACTAGGCCGAACCCCAACCCTAAGACGAGAAAGGCAATTCAGCCAGGAATTAGGCATGTCTCCAAGGAAAAAGCTGTGGAGGCAGGCATGTTGTGGTACTTTTGCGCTCTTCTTGGCTAGTCCTTCGCAGCTGCTGTGTTCTTGGAACTCAGGGCTTTCTGGTTAATAGAACCCTTACCCTAGGCGTAACTCAAACCTTAACCCTAGGAAGGAAAATCAGCCTATGGTTCGGGATGGTCTCATGGAAATATCAGTGGTGGCAGCCAAGTTGCGTCACTTTTGCGCTCCCCTTGGGATGCCTTTCGCAGCTGAAGAGTGCCTGGAGCCCAGGGCTTCCTGGTTTTAAAAGTCCTAGGCCTAAGCCTTACAGTAACCCTAGGAAGGTAAATCAGCCGGGTATTAGGGTTCTTCCTAAGGGAAAAGCCGTGAAAGCAGCCATGTTGTGGCACTTCTGCACTCCCTTTGGGATGCCTTTGGCAGATGCAGTAAGCCTGGAACTCAGGGCTTCCTGGTTAAAAAACTCCAAGCCCTAGGCTGAACCCTAACCCTAACCCTAGGCAGATAAATCAACCTATGTATAGGGATGGTGCCAAGGAAAAAGCTGTGAAAGCTGCCATGTTGTGGTACTTTAGTGCTCCCCTTGGGATGCCTTGAACAGCTGCAGTGTGCCTGGATCTAAGGGCTTCCTAGTTTTAAAAGTCCTAGGCCTAAGCCTAACAGTAACCCTCGGAAGGTAAATCAGCCGCGTATTAGGGTTCTTCCTAAGGGAAAAGCCTTGAAAGCAGCCATGTTGTGGCACTTCTGCACTCCCTTTGGGATGCCTTTGGCAGATGAAGTAAGCCTGGAACTCAGGGCTTCCTAGTTAAAAAAATCCTAGCCCTAGGCCGAACCCCAACCCTAAGACGAGAAAGGCAAATCAGCCAGGAATTAGGCATGTCCCCAAGGAAAAAGCTGTGGAGGCAGGCACGTTGTGGTACTTTTGCGCTCTTCTTGGGTAGTCCTTCGCAGCTGCTGTGTTCTTGGAACTCAGGGCTTTCTGGTTAATAGAACTCTTACCCTAGGCGTAACTCAAACCTTAACCCTAGGAAGGAAAATCAGCCTATGGTTCGGGATGGTCTCATGAGAATAGCAACAGAGGCAGCCAAGTTGTGTCACTTCTGCGGCCCTCTTGGGATGCCTTGAACAGCTGCATGTGCCTGGAGCCCAGGGCTTCCTGGTTTTAAAAGTCCTAGGCCTAAGCTTAACAGTAACCCTAGGAAGGTAAATCAGCCGCGTATTAGGGTTCTTCCTAAGGGAAAAGCCGTGAAAGCAGCCATGTTGTGGCACTTCTGCACTCCCTTTGGGATGCCTTTGGCAGATGCAGTAAGCCTGGAACTCAGGGCTTCCTAGTTAAAAAAATCCTAGCCCTAGGCCGAACCCCAACC
Organism: Ammospiza maritima maritima; assembly: GCA_036010785.1. Lineage (NCBI taxonomy): Eukaryota > Metazoa > Chordata > Aves > Passeriformes > Passerellidae > Ammospiza > Ammospiza maritima. Next base: position 608,571 of record JAYKTQ010000354.1, on the reverse strand, counting down.
CTAAGACGAGAAAGGCAAATCAGCCAGGAATTAGGCATGTCCCCAAGGAAAAAGCTGTGGAGGCAGGCATGTTGTGGTACTTTTGCGCTCTTCTTGGGTAGTCCTTCGCAGCTGCTGTGTTCTTGGAACTCAGGGCTTTCTGGTTAATAGACCTCTTACCCTAGGCGAAACTCAAACCTTAACCCTAGGAAGGAAAATCAGCCTATGGTTCGGGATGGTCTCATGGAAATATCAGTGGCGGCAGCCAAGTTGTGTCACTTTTGCGCTCCCCTTGGGATGCCTTTCGCAGCTGCAGTGTGCCTGGAGCCCAGGGCTTCCTGGTTTTAAAAGTCCTAGGCCTAAGCCTAACAGTAACCCTAGGAAGGTAAATCAGCCGGGTATTAGGGTTCTTCCTAAGGGAAAAGCCGTGAAAGCAGCCATGTTGTGGCACTTTTGCACTCCCTTTGGGATGCCTTTGGCAGATGCAGTAAGCCTGGAACTCAGGGCTTCCAGGTTAAAAAACTCCAAGACCTAGGCTGAACCCTTACCCTAACCCTAGGCAGATAAATCAGCCTAAGTATAGGGATGGTGCCAAGGAAAAAGCTGTGAAAGCTGCCATGTTGTTGCACTTTTGTACTCCTCTTGGGATGCCTTGAACAGCTGCAGTGTGCCTGGATCTAATGGCTTCCTAGTTTTAAAAATCCTAGCCCTAGGCCTAAGCCTTACAGTAACCCTGGGAAGGGAAATCAGCCTGGTGTTAGGCTTCTTGCCAAGGAAAAAGCCGTGAAAGCAGCCATGTTGTGGCACTTTTGCACTCCCTTTTGGATGCCTTTGGCAGATGCAGTAAGCCTGGAACTCAGGGCTTCCTGATTTTAAAAATCCTAGCCCTAGGCCGAACCCCAACCCTAAGACGAGAAAGGCAAATCAGCCAGGAATTAGGCATGTCCCCAAGGAAAAAGCTGTGGAGGCAGGCATGTTGTGGTACTTTTGCGCTCTTCTTGGCTAGTCCTTCGCAGCTGCTGTGTTCTTGGAACTCAGGGCTTTCTGGTTAATAGAACCCTTACCCTAGGCGTAACTCAAACCTTAACCCTAGGAAGGAAAATCAGCCTATGGTTCGGGATGGTCTCATGGAAATATCAGTGGTGGCAGCCAAGTTGCGTCACTTTTGCGCTCCCCTTGGGATGCCTTTCGCAGCTGAAGAGTGCCTGGAGCCCAGGGCTTCCTGGTTTTAAAAGTCCTAGGCCTAAGCCTAACAGTAACCCTAGGAAGGTAAATCAGCCAGGTATTAGGGTTCTTCCTAAGGGAAAAGCCGTGAAAGCAGCCATGTTGTGGCACTTCTGCACACCCTTTGGGATGCCTTTGGCAGATGCAGTAAGCCTGGAACTCAGGGCTTCCTGGTTAAAAAACTCCAAGCCCTAGGCTGAACCCTAACCCTAACCCTAGGCAGATAAATCAGCCTAGGTATAGGGATGGTGCCAAGGAAAAAGCTGTGAAAGCTGCCATGTTGTGGTACTTTAGTGCTCCCCTTGGGATGCCTTGAACAGCTGCAGTGTGCCTGGATCTAAGGGCTTCTTAGTTTTAAAAGTCCTAGGCCTAAGCCTAACAGTAACCCTAGGAAGGTAAATCAGCCGCGTATTAGGGTTCTTCCTAAGGGAAAAGCCGTGAAAGCAGCCATGTTGTGGCACTTTTGCACTCCCTTTGGGATGCCTTTGGCAGATGCAGTAAGCCTGGAACTCAGGGCTTCCTGGTTAAAAAACTCCAAGCCCTAGGCTGAACCCTAACCCTAACCCTAGGCAGATAAATCAGCCTATGTATAGGGATGGTGCCAAGGAAAAAGCTGTGAAAGCTGCCATGTTGTGGTACTTTAGTGCTCCCCTTGGGATGCCTTGAACAGCTGCAGTGTGCCTGGATCTAAGGGCTTCCTAGTTTTAAAAGTCCTAGGCCTAAGCCTAACAGTAACCCTCGGAAGGTAAATCAGCCGCGTATTAGGGTTCTTCCTAAGGGAAAAGCCGTGAAAGCAGCCATGTTGTGGCACTTCTGCACTCCCTTTTGGATGCCTTTGGCAGATGAAGTAAGCCTGGAACTCAGGGCTTCCTAGTTAAAAAAATCCTAGCCCTAGGCCGAACCCCAACCCTAAGACGAGAAAGGCAAATCAGCCAGGAATTAGGCATGTCCCCAAGGAAAAAGCTGTGGAGGCAGGCACGTTGTGGTACTTTTGCGCTCTTCTTGGGTAGTCCTTCGCAGCTGCTGTGTTCTTGGAACTCAGGGCTTTCTGGTTAATAGAACTCTTACCCTAGGCGTAACTCAAACCTTAACCCTAGGAAGGAAAATCAGCCTATGGTTCGGGATGGTCTCATGAGAATAGCAACAGAGGCAGCCAAGTTGTGTCACTTCTGCGGCCCTCTTGGGATGCCTTGAACAGCTGCATGTGCCTGGAGCCCAGGGCTTCCTGGTTTTAAAAGTCCTAGGCCTAAGCTTAACAGTAACCCTAGGAAGGTAAATCAGCCGCGTATTAGGGTTCTTCCTAAGGGAAAAGCCGTGAAAGCAGCCATGTTGTGGCACTTTTGCACTCCCTTTGGGATGCCTTTGGCAGATGCAGTAAGCCTGGAACTCAGGGCTTCCTGGTTAAAAAACTCCAAGACCTAGGCTGAACCCTTACCCTAACCCTAGGCAGATAAATCAGCCTAGGTATAGGGATGGTGCCAAGGAAAAAGCTGTGAAAGCTGCCATGTTGTTGCACTTTTGTACTCCTCTTGGGATGCCTTGAACAGCTGCAGTGTGCCTGGATCTAATGGCTTCCTAGTTTTAAAAATCCTAGCCCTAGTCCTAAGCCTTACAGTAACCCTGGGAAGGGAAATCAGCCTGGTGTTAGGCTTCTTGCCAAGGAAAAAGCCGTGAAAGCAGCCATGTTGTGGCACTTTTGCACTCCCTTTTGGATGCCTTTCACAGCTCCAGTGTGCCTGGAACTCAGGGCTTCCTGATTTTAAAAACCTAGCACTAGGCCGAACCCCAACCCTAAGACGAGAAAGGCAAATCAGCCAGGAATTAGGCATGTCCCCAAGGAAAAAGCTGTGGAGGCAGGCACGTTGTGGTACTTTTGCGCTCTTCTTGGGTAGTCCTTCGCAGCTGCTGTGTTCTTGGAACTCAGGGCTTTCTGGTTAATAGAACCCTTACCCTAGGCGTAACTCAAACCTTAACCCTAGGAAGGAAAATCAGCCTATGGTTCGGGATGGTCTCATGGAAATATCAGTGGTGGCAGCCAAGTTGCGTCACTTTTGCGCTCCCCTTGGGATGCCTTTCGCAGCTGAAGAGTGCCTGGAGCCCAGGGCTTCCTGGTTTTAAAAGTCCTAGGCCTAAGCCTAACAGTAACCCTAGGAAGGTAAATCAGCCGGGTATTAGGGTTCTTCCTAAGGGAAAAGCCGTGAAAGCAGCCATGTTGTGGCACTTCTGCACTCCCTTTGGGATGCCTTTGGCAGATGAAGTAAGCCTGGAACTCAGGGCTTCCTAGTTAAAAAAATCCTAGCCCTAGGCCGAACCCCAACCCTAAGACGAGAAAGGCAAATCAGCCAGGAATTAGGCATGTCCCCAAGGAAAAAGCTGTGGAGGCAGGCACGTTGTGGTACTTTTGCGCTCTTCTTGGGTAGTCCTTCGCAGCTGCTGTGTTCTTGGAACTCAGGGCTTTCTGGTTAATAGAACTCTTACCCTAGGCGTAACTCAAACCTTAACCCTAGGAAGGAAAATCAGCCTATGGTTCGGGATGGTCTCATGAGAATAGCAACAGAGGCAGCCAAGTTGTGTCACTTCTGCGGCCCTCTTGGGATGCCTTGAACAGCTGCATGTGCCTGGAGCCCAGGGCTTCCTGGTTTTAAAAGTCCTAGGCCTAAGCTTAACAGTAACCCTAGGAAGGTAAATCAGCCGCGTATTAGGGTTCTTCCTAAGGGAAAAGCCGTGAAAGCAGCCATGTTGTGGCACTTTTGCACTCCCTTTGGGATGCCTTTGGCAGATGCAGTAAGCCTGGAACTCAGGGCTTCCAGGTTAAAAAACTCCAAGACCTAGGCTGAACCCTTACCCTAACCCTAGGCAGATAAATCAGCCTAAGTATAGGGATGGTGCCAAGGAAAAAGCTGTGAAAGCTGCCATGTTGTTGCACTTTTGTACTCCTCTTGGGATGCCTTGAACAGCTGCAGTGTGCCTGGATCTAATGGCTTCCTAGTTTTAAAAATCCTAGCCCTAGGCCTAAGCCTTACAGTAACCCTGGGAAGGGAAATCAGCCTGGTGTTAGGCTTCTTGCCAAGGAAAAAGCCGTGAAAGCAGCCATGTTGTGGCACTTTTGCACTCCCTTTTGGATGCCTTTGGCAGATGCAGTAAGCCTGGAACTCAGGGCTTCCTGATTTTAAAAATCCTAGCCCTAGGCCGAACCCCAACCCTAAGACGAGAAAGGCAAATCAGCCAGGAATTAGGCATGTCCCCAAGGAAAAAGCTGTGGAGGCAGGCATGTTGTGGTACTTTTGCGCTCTTCTTGGCTAGTCCTTCGCAGCTGCTGTGTTCTTGGAACTCAGGGCTTTCTGGTTAATAGAACCCTTACCCTAGGCGTAACTCAAACCTTAACCCTAGGAAGGAAAATCAGCCTATGGTTCGGGATGGTCTCATGGAAATATCAGTGGTGGCAGCCAAGTTGCGTCACTTTTGCGCTCCCCTTGGGATGCCTTTCGCAGCTGAAGAGTGCCTGGAGCCCAGGGCTTCCTGGTTTTAAAAGTCCTAGGCCTAAGCCTAACAGTAACCCTAGGAAGGTAAATCAGCCAGGTATTAGGGTTCTTCCTAAGGGAAAAGCCGTGAAAGCAGCCATGTTGTGGCACTTCTGCACACCCTTTGGGATGCCTTTGGCAGATGCAGTAAGCCTGGAACTCAGGGCTTCCTGGTTAAAAAACTCCAAGCCCTAGGCTGAACCCTAACCCTAACCCTAGGCAGATAAATCAGCCTAGGTATAGGGATGGTGCCAAGGAAAAAGCTGTGAAAGCTGCCATGTTGTGGTACTTTAGTGCTCCCCTTGGGATGCCTTGAACAGCTGCAGTGTGCCTGGATCTAAGGGCTTCTTAGTTTTAAAAGTCCTAGGCCTAAGCCTAACAGTAACCCTAGGAAGGTAAATCAGCCGCGTATTAGGGTTCTTCCTAAGGGAAAAGCCGTGAAAGCAGCCATTTTGTGGCACTTTTGCACTCCCTTTGGGATGCCTTTGGCAGATGCAGTAAGCCTGGAACTCAGGGCTTCCTGGTTAAAAAACTCCAAGCCCTAGGCTGAACCCTAACCCTAACCCTAGGCAGATAAATCAGCCTATATATAGGGATGGTGCCAAGGAAAAAGCTGTGAAAGCTGCCATGTTGTGGTACTTTAGTGCTCCCCTTGGGATGCCTTGAACAGCTGCAGTGTGCCTGGATCTAAGGGCTTCCTAGTTTTAAAAGTCCTAGGCCTAAGCCTAACAGTAACCCTCGGAAGGTAAATCAGCCGCGTATTAGGGTTCTTCCTAAGGGAAAAGCCGTGAAAGCAGCCATGTTGTGGCACTTCTGCACTCCCTTTTGGATGCCTTTGGCAGATGAAGTAAGCCTGGAACTCAGGGCTTCCTAGTTAAAAAAATCCTAGCCCTAGGCCGAACCCCAACCCTAAGACGAGAAAGGCAAATCAGCCAGGAATTAGGCATGTCCCCAAGGAAAAAGCTGTGGAGGCAGGCACGTTGTGGTACTTTTGCGCTCTTCTTGGGTAGTCCTTCGCAGCTGCTGTGTTCTTGGAACTCAGGGCTTTCTGGTTAATAGAACTCTTACCCTAGGCGTAACTCAAACCTTAACCCTAGGAAGGAAAATCAGCCTATGGTTCGGGATGGTCTCATGAGAATAGCAACAGAGGCAGCCAAGTTGTGTCACTTCTGCGGCCCTCTTGGGATGCCTTGAACAGCTGCATGTGCCTGGAGCCCAGGGCTTCCTGGTTTTAAAAGTCCTAGGCCTAAGCTTAACAGTAACCCTAGGAAGGTAAATCAGCCGCGTATTAGGGTTCTTCCTAAGGGAAAAGCCGTGAAAGCAGCCATGTTGTGGCACTTTTGCACTCCCTTTGGGATGCCTTTGGCAGATGCAGTAAGCCTGGAACTCAGGGCTTCCTGGTTAAAAAACTCCAAGACCTAGGCTGAACCCTTACCCTAACCCTAGGCAGATAAATCAGCCTAGGTATAGGGATGGTGCCAAGGAAAAAGCTGTGAAAGCTGCCATGTTGTTGCACTTTTGTACTCCTCTTGGGATGCCTTGAACAGCTGCAGTGTGCCTGGATCTAATGGCTTCCTAGTTTTAAAAATCCTAGCCCTAGGCCTAAGCCTTACAGTAACCCTGGGAAGGGAAATCAGCCTGGTGTTAGGCTTCTTGCCAAGGAAAAAGCCGTGAAAGCAGCCATGTTGTGGCACTTTTGCACTCCCTTTTGGATGCCTTTCACAGCTCCAGTGTGCCTGGAACTCAGGGCTTCCTGATTTTAAAAACCTAGCACTAGGCCGAACCCCAACCCTAAGACGAGAAAGGCAAATCAGCCAGGAATTAGGCATGTCCCCAAGGAAAAAGCTGTGGAGGCAGGCACGTTGTGATACTTTTGCGCTCTTCTTGGGTAGTCCTTCGCAGCTGCTGTGTTCTTGGAACTCAGGGCTTTCTGGTTAATAGAACCCTTACCCTAGGCGTAACTCAAACCTTAACCCTAGGAAGGAAAATCAGCCTATGGTTCGGGATGGTCTCATGGAAATATCAGTGGTGGCAGCCAAGTTGCGTCACTTTTGCGCTCCCCTTGGGATGCCTTTCGCAGCTGAAGAGTGCCTGGAGCCCAGGGCTTCCTGGTTTTAAAAGTCCTAGGCCTAAGCCTAACAGTAACCCTAGGAAGGTAAATCAGCCGGGTATTAGGGTTCTTCCTAAGGGAAAAGCCGTGAAAGCAGCCATGTTGTGGCACTTCTGCACTCCCTTTGGGATGCCTTTGGCAGATGCAGTAAGCCTGGAACTCAGGGCTTCCTGATTAAAAAACTCCAAGCCCTAGGCTGAAGCCTAACCCTAACCCTAGGCAGATAAATCAGCCTAGGTATAGGGATGGTGCCAAGGAAAAAGCTGTGAAAGCTGCCATGTTGTGGTACTTTAGTGCTCCCCTTGGGATGCCTTGAACAGCTGCAGTGTGCCTGGATCTAAGGGCTTCCTAGTTTTAAAAGTCCTAGGCCTAAGCCTAACAGTAACCCTAGGAAGGTAAATCAGCCGGGTATTAGGGCTCTTCCTAAGGGGAAAGCCGTGAAAGCAGCCATGTTGTGGCACTTCTGCACTCCCTTTGGGATGCTTTTGGCAGATGAAGTAAGCCTGGAACACAGGGCTTCCTAGTTAAAAAACTCCTAGCCCTAGGCCGAACCCCAACCCTAAGACGAGAAAGGCAAATCAGCCAGGAATTAGGCATGTCCCCAAGGAAAAAGCTGTGGAGGAAGGCACGTTGTGGTACTTTTGCGCTCTTCTTGGGTAGTCCTTCGCAGCTGCTGTGTTCTTGGAACTCAGGGCTTTCTGGTTAATAGAACTCTTACCCTAGGCGTAACTCAAACCTTAACCCTAGGAAGGAAAATCAGCCTATGGTTCGGGATGGTCTCATGAGAATAGCAACAGAGGCAGCCAAGTTGTGTCACTTCTGCGGCCCTCTTGGGATGCCTTGAACAGCTGCATGTGCCTGGAGCCCAGGGCTTCCTGGTTTTAAAAGTCCTAGGCCTAAGCCTAACAGTAACCCTAGGAAGGTAAATCAGCCGCGTATTAGGGTTCTTCCTAAGGGAAAAGCCGTGAAAGCAGCCATGTTGTGGCACTTCTGCACTCCCTTTGGGATGCTTTTTGCAGATGCAGTAAGCCTGGAACTCAGGGCTTCCTAGTTAAAAAAATCCTAGCCCTAGGCCGAACCCCAACCCTAAGACGAGAAAGGCAAATCAGCCAGGAATTAGGCATGTCCCCAAGGAAAAAGCTGTGGAGGCAGGCATGTTGTGGTACTTTTGCGCTCTTCTTGGGTAGTCCTTCGCAGCTGCTGTGTTCTTGGAACTCAGGTCTTTCTGGTTAATAGACCTCTTACCCTAGGCGAAACTCAAACCTTAACCCTAGGAAGGAAAATCAGCCTATGGTTCGGGATGGTCTCATGAGAATAGAAGCAGAGGCAGCCAAGTTGTGTCACTTCTGCGGCCCTCTTGGGATGCCTTTAACAGCTGCAGTGTGCCTGGAGCCCAGGGCTTCCTGGTTTTAAAAGTCCTAGGCCTAAGCCTAACAGTAACCCTAGGAAGGTAAATCAGCCGCGTATTAGGGTTCTTCCTAAGGGAAAAGCCGTGAAAGCAGCCATGTTGTGGCACTTCTGCACTCCCTTTGGGATGCATTTGGCAGATGCAGTAAGCCTGGAACTCAGGGCTTCCTGGTTAAAAAACTCCAAGCCCTAGGCTGAACCCTAACCCTAACCCTAGGCAGATAAATCAGCCTAGGTATAGGGATGGTGCCAAGGAAAAAGCTGTGAAAGCTGCCATGTTGTTGCACTTTTGTACTCCCCTTGGGATGCCTTGAACAGCTGCAGTGTGCCTGGATCTAAGGGCTTCCTAGTTTTAAAAATCCTAGCCCTAGGCCTAAGCCTTACAGTAACCCTGGGAAGGGAAATCAGCCTGGTGTTAAGCTTCTTGCCAAGGAAAAAGCCGTGAAAGCAAACATGTTGTGGCACTTTTGCACTCCCTTTTGGATGCCTTTCACAGCTCCAGTGTGCCTGGAACTCAGGGCTTCCTGATTTTAAAAATCCTAGCCCTAGGCCGAACCCCAACCCTAAGACGAGAAAGGCAAATCAGCCAGGAATTAGGCATGTCCCCAAGGAAAAAGCTGTGGAGGCAGGCATGTTGTGGTACTTTTGCGCTCTTCTTGGCTAGTCCTTCGCAGCTGCTGTGTTCTTGGAACTCAGAGCTTTCTGGTTAATAGAACCCTTACCCTAGGCGTAACTCAAACCTTAACCCTAGGAAGGAAAATCAGCCTATGGTTCGGGATGGTCTCATGGAAATATCAGTGGTGGCAGCCAAGTTGTGTCACTTTTGCGCTCCCCTTGGGATGCCTTTCGCAGCTGCAGTGTGCCTGGAGCCCAGGGCTTCCTGGTTTTAAAAGTCCTAGGCCTAAGCCTAACAGTAACCCTCGGACGGTAAATCAGCCGGGTATTAGGGTTCTTCCTAAGGGAAAAGCCGTGAAAGCAGCCATGTTGTGGCACTTCTGCACTCCCTTTGGGATGCCTTTGGCAGATGCAGTAAGCCTGGAACTCAGGGCTTCCTAGTTAAAAAAATCCTAGCCCTAGGCCGAACCCCAACCCTAAGACGAGAAAGGCAAATCAGCCAGGAATTAGGCATGTCCCCAAGGAAAAAGCTGTGGAGGCAGGCATGTTGTGGTACTTTTGCGCTCTTCTTGGGTAGTCCTTCGCAGCTGCTGTGTTCTTGGAACTCAGGTCTTTCTGGTTAATAGACCTCTTACCCTAGGCGAAACTCAAACATTAACCCTAGGAAGGAAAATCAGCCTATGGTTCGGGATGGTCTCATGAGAATAGAAGCAGAGGCAGCCAAGTTGTGTCACTTCTGCGGCCCTCTTGGGATGCCTTTAACAGCTGCAGTGTGCCTGGAGCCCAGGGCTTCCTGGTTTTAAAAGTCCTAGGCCTAAGCCTAACAGTAACCCTAGGAAGGTAAATCAGCCGGGTATTAGGGTTCTTCCTAAGGGAAAAGCTGTGAAAGCAGCCATGTTGTGGCACTTTTGCACTCCCTTTGGGATGCCTTTGGCAGATGCAGTAAGCCTGGAACTCAGGGCTTCCTGGTTAAAAAACTCCAAGCCCTAGGCTGAACCCTAACCCTAACCCTAGGCAGATAAATCAGCCTAGGTATAGGGATGGTGCCAAGGAAAAAGCTGTGAAAGCTGCCATGTTGTTGCACTTTTGTACTCCCCTTGGGATGCCTTGAACAGCTGCAGTGTGCCTGGATCTAAGGGCTTCCTAGTTTTAAAAATCCTAGCCCTAGGCCTAAGCCTTACAGTAACCCTGGGAAGGGAAATCAGCCTGGTGTTAAGCTTCTTGCCAAGGAAAAAGCCGTGAAAGCAACCATGTTGTGGCACTTTTGCACTCCCTTTTGGATGCCTTTCACAGCTCCAGTGTGCCTGGAACTCAGGGCTTCCTGATTTTAAAAATCCTAGCCCTAGGCCGAACCCCAACCCTAAGACGAGAAAGGCAAATCAGCCAGGAATTAGGCATGTCCCCAAGGAAAAAGCTGTGGAGGCAGGCATGTTGTTGTACTTTTGCGCTCTTCTTGGCTAGTCCTTCGCAGCTGCTGTGTTCTTGGAACTCAGGGCTTTCTGGTTAATAGAACCCTTACCCTAGGCGTAACTCAAACCTTAACCCTAGGAAGGAAAATCAGCCTATGGTTCGGGATGGTCTCATGGAAATATCAGTGGTGGCAGCCAAGTTGTGTCACTTTTGCGCTCCCCTTGGGATGCCTTTCGCAGCTGCAGTGTGCCTGGAGCCCAGGGCTTCCTGGTTTTAAAAGTCCTAGGCCTAAGCCTAACAGTAACCCTAGGAAGGTAAATCAGCCGCGTATTAGGGTTCTTCCTAAGGGAAAAGCCGTGAAAGCAGCCATGTTGTGGCACTTCTGCACTCCCTTTGGGATGCCTTTGGCAGATGCAGTAAGCCTGGAACTCAGGGCTTCCTAGTTAAAAATATCCTAGCCCTAGGCCGAACCCCAACCCTAAGACGAGAAAGGCAAATCAGCCAGGAATTAGGCATGTCCCCAAGGAAAAAGCTGTGGAGGCAGGCATGTTGTGGTACTTTTGCGCTCTTCTTGGGTAGTCCTTCGCAGCTGCTGTGTTCTTGGAACTCTGGTCTTTCTGGTTAATAGACCTCTTACCCTAGGCGAAACTCAAACATTAACCCTAGGAAGGAAAATCAGCCTATGGTTCGGGATGGTCTCATGAGAATAGAAGCAGAGGCAGCCAAGTTGTGTCACTTCTGCGGCCCTCTTGGGATGCCTTTAACAGCTGCAGTGTGCCTGGAGCCCAGGGCTTCCTGGTTTTAAAAGTCCTAGGCCTAAGCCTAACAGTAACCCTAGGAAGGTAAATCAGCCGGGTATTAGGGTTCTTCCTACGGGAAAAGCTGTGAAAGCAGCCATGTTGTGGCACTTTTGCACTCCCTTTGGGATGCCTTTGGCAGATGCAGTAAGCCTGGAACTCAGGGCTTCCTGGTTAAAAAACTCCAAGACCTAGGCTGAACCCTAACCCTAACCCTAGGCAGATAAATCAGCCTAGGTATAGGGATGGTGCCAAGGAAAAAGCTGTGAAAGCTGCCATGTTGTTGCACTTTTGTACTCCCCTTGGGATGCCTTGAACAGCTGCAGTGTGCCTGGATCTAAGGGCTTCCTAGTTTTAAAAATCCTAGCCCTAGGCCTAAGCCTTACAGTAACCCTTGGAAGGGAAATCAGCCTGGTGTTAAGCTTCTTGCCAAGGAAAAAGCCGTGAAAGCAACCATGTTGTGGCACTTTTGCACTCCCTTTTGGATGCCTTTCACAGCTCCAGTGTGCCTGGAACTCAGGGCTTCCTAGTTAAAAAAATCCTAGCCCTAGGCCGAACCCCAACCCTAAGACGAGAAAGGCAAATCAGCCAGGAATTAGGCATGTCCCCAAGGAAAAAGCTGTGGAGGCAGGCATGTTGTGGTACTTTTGCGCTCTTCTTGGGTAGTCCTTCGCAGCTGCTGTGTTCTTGGAACTCAGGGCTTTCTGGTTAATAGAACCCTTACCCTAGGCGTAACTCAAACCTTAACCCTAGGAAGGAAAATCAGCCTATGGTTCGGGATGGTCTCATGGAAATATCAGTGGTGGCAGCCAAGTTGTGTCACTTTTGCGCTCCCCTTGGGATGCCTTTCGCAGCTGCAGTGTGCCTGGAGCCCAGGGCTTCCTGGTTTTAAAAGTCCTAGGCCTAAGCCTAACAGTAACCCTAGGAAGGTAAATCAGCCGCGTATTAGGGTTCTTCCTAAGGGAAAAGCCGTGAAAGCAGCCATGTTGTGGCACTTCTGCACTCCCTTTGGGATGCCTTTGGCAGATGCAGTAAGCCTGGAACTCAGGGCTTCATGGTTAAAAAAATCCTAGCCCTAGGCCGAACCCCAACCCTAAGACGAGAAAGGCAAATCAGCCAGGAATTAGGCATATCCCCAAGGAAAAAGCTGTGGAGGCAGGCATGTTGTGGTACTTTTGCGCTCTTCTTGGCTAGTCCTTCGCAGCTGCTGTGTTCTTGGAACTCAGGGCTTCCTGGTTAATAGAACCCTTACCCTAGGCGTAACTCAAACATTAACCCTTCGAAGGAAAATCAGCCTATGGTTCGGGATGGTCTCATGAGAATAGAAGCAGAGGCAGCCAAGTTGTGTCACTTCTGCGGCCCTCTTGGGATGCCTTTCGCAGCTGCAGTGTGCCTGGAGCCCAGGGCTTCCTGGTTTTAAAAGTCCTAGGCCTAAGCCTAACAGTAACCCTAGGAAGGTAAATCAGCCGGGTATTAGGGTTCTTCCTAAGGGAAAAGCTGTGAAAGCAGCCATGTTGTGGCACTTTTGCACTCCCTTTGGGATGCCTTTGGCAGATGCAGTAAGCCTGGAACTCAGGGCTTCCTGGTTAAAAAACTCCAAGCCCTAGGCTGAACCCTAACCCTAACCCTAGGCAGATAAATCAGCCTAGGTATAGGGATGGTGCCAAGGAAAAAGCTGTGAAAGCTGCCATGTTGTTGCACTTTTGTACTCCCCTTGGGATGCCTTGAACAGCTGCAGTGTGCCTGGATCTAAGGGCTTCCTAGTTTTAAAAATCCTAGCCCTAGGCCTAAGCCTTACAGTAACCCTGGGAAGGGAAATCAGCCTGGTGTTAAGCTTCTTGCCAAGGAAAAAGCCGTGAAAGCAACCATGTTGTGGCACTTTTGCACTCCCTTTTGGATGCCTTTCACAGCTCCAGTGTGCCTGGAACTCAGGGCTTCCTGATTTTAAAAATCCTAGCCCTAGGCCGAACCCCAACCCTAAGACGAGAAAGGCAAATCAGCCAGGAATTAGGCATGTCCCCAAGGAAAAAGCTGTGGAGGCAGGCATGTTGTGGTACTTTTGCGCTCTTCTTGGCTAGTCCTTCGCAGCTGCTGTGTTCTTGGAACTCAGGGCTTTCTGGTTAATAGAACCCTTACCCTAGGCGTAACTCAAACCTTAACCCTAGGAAGGAAAATCAGCCTATGGTTCGGGATGGTCTCATGGAAATATCAGTGGTGGCAGCCAAGTTGTGTCACTTTTGCGCTCCCCTTGGGATGCCTTTCGCAGCTGCAGTGTGCCTGGAGCCCAGGGCTTCCTGGTTTTAAAAGTCCTAGGCCTAAGCCTAACAGTAACCCTAGGAAGGTAAATCAGCCGCGTATTAGGGTTCTTCCTAAGGGAAAAGCCGTGAAAGCAGCCATGTTGTGGCACTTCTGCACTCCCTTTGGGATGCCTTTGGCAGATGCAGTAAGCCTGGAACTCAGGGCTTCCTAGTTAAAAATATCCTAGCCCTAGGCCGAACCCCAACCCTAAGACGAGAAAGGCAAATCAGCCAGGAATTAGGCATGTCCCCAAGGAAAAAGCTGTGGAGGCAGGCATGTTGTGGTACTTTTGCGCTCTTCTTGGGTAGTCCTTCGCAGCTGCTGTGTTCTTGGAACTCTGGTCTTTCTGGTTAATAGACCTCTTACCCTAGGCGAAACTCAAACATTAACCCTAGGAAGGAAAATCAGCCTATGGTTCGGGATGGTCTCATGAGAATAGAAGCAGAGGCAGCCAAGTTGTGTCACTTCTGCGGCCCTCTTGGGATGCCTTTAACAGCTGCAGTGTGCCTGGAGCCCAGGGCTTCCTGGTTTTAAAAGTCCTAGGCCTAAGCCTAACAGTAACCCTAGGAAGGTAAATCAGCCGGGTATTAGGGTTCTTCCTACGGGAAAAGCTGTGAAAGCAGCCATGTTGTGGCACTTTTGCACTCCCTTTGGGATGCCTTTGGCAGATGCAGTAAGCCTGGAACTCAGGGCTTCCTGGTTAAAAAACTCCAAGACCTAGGCTGAACCCTAACCCTAACCCTAGGCAGATAAATCAGCCTAGGTATAGGGATGGTGCCAAGGAAAAAGCTGTGAAAGCTGCCATGTTGTTGCACTTTTGTACTCCCCTTGGGATGCCTTGAACAGCTGCAGTGTGCCTGGATCTAAGGGCTTCCTAGTTTTAAAAATCCTAGCCCTAGGCCTAAGCCTTACAGTAACCCTTGGAAGGGAAATCAGCCTGGTGTTAAGCTTCTTGCCAAGGAAAAAGCCGTGAAAGCAACCATGTTGTGGCACTTTTGCACTCCCTTTTGGATGCCTTTCACAGCTCATGTGTGCCTGGAACTCAGGGCTTCCTGATTTTAAAAATCCTAGCCCTAGGCCGAACCCCAACCCTAAGACGAGAAAGGCAAATCAGCCAGGAATTAGGCATGTCCCCAAGGAAAAAGCTGTGGAGGCAGGCATGTTGTGGTACTTTTGCGCTCTTCTTGGGAAGTCCTTCGCAGCTGCTGTGTTCTTGGAACTCAGGGCTTTCTGGTTAATAGAACCCTTACCCTAGGCGTAACTCAAACCTTAACCCTAGGAAGGAAAATCAGCCTATGGTTCGGGATGGTCTCATGGAAATATCAGTGGTGGCAGCCAAGTTGCGTCACTTTTGCGCTCCCCTTGGGATGCCTTTCGCAGCTGCAGTGTGCCTGGAGCCCAGGGCTTCCTGGTTTTAAAAGTCCTAGGCCTAAGCCTTACAGTAACCCTAGGAAGGTAAATCAGCCGCGTATTAGGGTTCTTCCTAAGGGAAAAGCCGTGAAAGCAGCCATGTTGTGGCACTTTTGCACTCCCTTTGGGATGCCTTTGGCAGATGCAGTAAGCCTGGAACTCAGGGCTTCCTAGTTAAAAATATCCTAGCCCTAGGCCGAACCCCAACCCTAAGACGAGAAAGGCAAATCAGCCAGGAATTAGGCATGTCCCCAAGGAAAAAGCTGTGGAGGCAGGCATGTTGTGGTACTTTTGCGCTCTTCTTGGGTAGTCCTTCGCAGCTGCTGTGTTCTTGGAACTCAGGACTTTCTGGTTAATAGAACCCTTACCCCAGGCGTAACTCAAACCTTAACCCTAGGAAGGAAAATCAGCCTATGGTTCGGGATGGTCTCATGGAAATATCAGTGGCGGCAGCCAAGTTGTGTCACTTTTGCGCTCCCCTTTGGATGCCTTTCGCAGCTGCAGTGTGCCTGGAGCCCAGGGCTTCCTGGTTTTAAAAGTCCTAGGCCTAAGCCTAACAGTAACCCTAGGAAGGTAAATCAGCCGGGTATTAGGGTTCTTCCTAAGGGAAAAGCCGTGAAAGCAGCCATGTTGTGGCACTTCTGCACTCCCTTTGGGATGCCTTTGGCAGATGCAGTAAGCCTGGAACTCAGGGCTTCCTAGTTAAAAAAATCCTAGCCCTAGGCCGAACCCCAACCCTAAGACGAGAAAGGCAAATCAGCCAGGAATTAGGCATGTCCCCAAGGAAAAAGCTGTGGAGGCAGGCATGTTGTGGTACTTTTGCGCTCTTCTTGGGTAGTCCTTCGCAGCTGCTGTGTTCTTGGAACTCAGGGCTTTCTGGTTAATAGAACCCTTACCCTAGGCGTAACTCAAACCTTAACCCTAGGAAGGAAAATCAGCCTATGGTTCGGGATGGTCTCATGGAAATATCAGTGGTGGCAGCCAAGTTGTGTCACTTTTGCGCTCCCCTTGGGATGCCTTTCGCAGCTGCAGTGTGCCTGGAGCCCAGGGCTTCCTGGTTTTAAAAGTCCTAGGCCTAAGCCTAACAGTAACCCTAGGAAGGTAAATCAGCCGCATATTAGGGTTCTTCCTAAGGGAAAAGCCGTGAAAGCAGCCATGTTGTGGCACTTCTGCACTCCCTTTGGGATGCCTTTGGCAGATGCAGTAAGCCTGGAACTCAGGGCTTCATGGTTAAAAAAAATCCTAGCTCTAGGCCGAACCCCAACCCTAAGACGAGAAAGGCAAATCAGCCAGGAATTAGGCATATCCCCAAGGAAAAAGCTGTGGAGGCAGGCATGTTGTGGTACTTTTGCGCTCTTCTTGGCTAGTCCTTCGCAGCTGCTGTGTTCTTGGAACTCAGGGCTTTCTGGTTAATAGAACCCTTACCCTAGGCGTAACTCAAACATTAACCCTTCGAAGGAAAATCAGCCTATGGTTCGGGATGGTCTCATGAGAATAGAAGCAGAGGCAGCCAAGTTGTGTCACTTCTGCGGCCCTCTTGGGATGCCTTTCGCAGCTGCAGTGTGCCTGGAGCCCAGGGCTTCCTGGTTTTAAAAGTCCTAGGCCTAAGCCTAACAGTAACCCTAGGAAGGTAAATCAGCCGCGTATTAGGGTTCTTCCTAAGGGAAAAGCCGTGAAAGCAGCCATGTTGTGGCACTTCTGCACTCCCTTTGGGATGCCTTTGGCAGATGCAGTAAGCCTGGAACTCAGGGCTTCCAGGTTAAAAAACTCCAAGCCCTAGGCTGAACCCTAACCCTAACCCTAGGCAGATAAATCAGCCTAGGTATAGGGATGGTGCCAAGGAAAAAGCTGTGAAAGCTGCCATGTTGTTGCACTTTTGTACTCCCCTTGGGATGCCTTGAACAGCTGCAGTGTGCCTGGATCTAAGGGCTTCCTAGTTTTAAAAATCCTAGCCCTAGGCCTAAGCCTTACAGTAACCCTGGGAAGGGAAATCAGCCTGGTGTTAAGCTTCTTGCCAAGGAAAAAGCCGTGAAAGCAACCATGTTGTGGCACTTTTGCACTCCCTTTTGGATGCCTTTCACAGCTCCAGTGTGCCTGGAACTCAGGGCTTCCTGATTTTAAAAATCCTAGCCCTAGGCCGAACCCCAACCCTAAGACGAGAAAGGCAAATCAGCCAGGAATTAGGCATGTCCCCAAGGAAAAAGCTGTGGAGGCAGGCATGTTGTGATACTTTTGCGCTCTTCTTGGGTAGTCCTTCGCAGCTGCTGTGTTCTTGGAACTCAGGGCTTTCTGGTTAATAGAACCCTTACCCTAGGCGTAACTCAAACCTTAACCCTAGGAAGGAAAATCAGCCTATGGTTCGGGATGGTCTCATGGAAATATCAGTGGTGGCAGCCAAGTTGTGTCACTTTTGCGCTCCCCTTGGGATGCCTTTCGCAGCTGCAGTGTGCCTGGAGCCCAGGGCTTCCTGGTTTTAAAAGTCCTAGGCCTAAGCCTAACAGTAACCCTAGGAAGGTAAATCAGCCGGGTATTAGGGTTCTTCCTAAGGGGAAAGCCGTGAAAGCAGCCATGTTGTGGCACTTCTGCACTCCCTTTGGGATGCTTTTGGCAGATGAAGTAAGCCTGGAACTCAGGGCTTCCTAGTTAAAAAAATCCTAGCCCTAGGCCGAACCCCAACCCTAAGACGAGAAAGGCAAATCAGCCAGGAATTAGGCATGTCCCCAAGGAAAAAGCTGTGGAGGCAGGCACGTTGTGGTACTTTTGCGCTCTTCTTGGGTAGTCCTTCGCAGCTGCTGTGTTCTTGGAACTCAGGGCTTTCTGGTTAATAGAACTCTTACCCTAGGCGTAACTCAAACCTTAACCCTAGGAAGGAAAATCAGCCTATGGTTCGGGATGGTCTCATGAGAATAGCAACAGAGGCAGCCAAGTTGTGTCACTTCTGCGGCCCTCTTGGGATGCCTTGAACAGCTGCATGTGCCTGGAGCCCAGGGCTTCCTGGTTTTAAAAGTCCTAGGCCTAAGCCTAACAGTAACCCTAGGAAGGTAAATCAGCCGGGTATTAGGGTTCTTCCTAAGGGAAAAGCCGTGAAAGCAGCCATGTTGTGGCACTTCTGCACTCCCTTTGGGATGCCTTTCGCAGATGCAGTAAGCCTGGAACTCAGGGCTTCCTAGTTAAAAATATCCTAGCCCTAGGCCGAACCCCAACCCTAAGACGAGAAAGGCAAATCAGCCAGGAATTAGGCATGTCCCCAAGGAAAAAGCTGTGGAGGCAGGCATGTTGTGGTACTTTTGCGCTCTTCTTGGGTAGTCCTTCGCAGCTGCTGTGTTCTTGGAACTCAGGTCTTTCTGGTTAATAGACCTCTTACCCTAGGCGAAACTCAAACCTTAACCCTAGGAAGGAAAATCAGCCTATGGTTCGGGATGGTCTCATGAGAATAGAAGCAGAGGCAGCCAAGTTGTGTCACTTCTGCGGCCCTCTTGGGATGCCTTTAACAGCTGCAGTGTGCCTGGAGCCCAGGGCTTCCTGGTTTTAAAAGTCCTAGGCCTAAGCCTAACAGTAACCCTATGAAGGTAAATCAGCCGCGTATTAGGGTTCTTCCTAAGGGAAAAGCCGTGAAAGCAGCCATGTTGTGGCACTTTTGCACTCCCTTTGGGATGCCTTTGGCAGATGCAGTAAGCCTGGAACTCAGGGCTTCCTGATTAAAAAACTCCAAGCCCTAGGCTGAACCCTAACCCTAACCCTAGGCAGATAAATCAGCCTAGGTATAGGGATGGTGCCAAGGAAAAAGCTGTGAAAGCTGCCATGTTGTTGCACTTTTGTACTCCCCTTGGGATGCCTTGAACAGCTGCAGTGTGCCTGGATCTAATGGCTTCCTAGTTTTAAAAATCCAAGCCCTAGGCCTAAGCCTTACAGTAACCCTGGGAAGGGAAACCAGTCTGGTGTTAGGCTTCTTGCCAAGGAAAAAGCCGTGAAAGCAGCCATGTTGTGTCACTTTTGCACTCCCTTTTGGATGCCTTTCACAGCTCCAGTGTGCCTGGAACTCAGGGCTTCCTGATTTTAAAAATCCTAGCACTAGGCCGAACCCATAACCTAAGACGAGAAAGGCAAATCAGCCAGGAATTAGGCATGTCCCCAAGGAAAAAGCTGTGGAGGCAGGCATGTTGTGGTACTTTTGCGCTCTTCTTGGCTAGTCCTTCGCAGCTGCTGTGTTCTTGGAACTCAGGGCTTTCTGGTTAATAGAACCCTTACCCTAGGCGTAACTCAAACCTTAACCCTAGGAAGGAAAATCAGCCTATGGTTCGGGATGGTCTCATGAGAATAGAAGCAGAGGCAGCCAAGTTGTGTCACTTCTGCGGCCCTCTTGGGATGCCTTTAACAGCTGCAGTGTGCCTGGAGCCCAGGGCTTCCTGGTTTTAAAAGTCCTAGGCCTAAGCCTAACAGTAACCCTAGGAAGGTAAATCAGCCGCGTATTAGGGTTCTTCCTAAGGGAAAAGCTGTGAAAGCAGCCATGTTGTGGCACTTCTGCACTCCCTTTGGGATGCCTTTGGCAGATGCAGTAAGCCTGGAACTCAGGGCTTCCTGGTTAAAAAACTCCAAGCCCTAGGCTGAAGCCTAACCCTAACCCTAGGCAGATAAATCAGCCTAGGTATAGGGATGGTGCCAAGGAAAAAGCTGTGAAAGCTGCCATGTTGTTGCACTTTTGTACTCCCCTTGGGATGCCTTGAACAGCTGCAGTGTGCCTGGATCTAAGGGCTTCCTAGTTTTAAAAATCCTAGCCCTAGGCCTAAGCCTTACAGTAACCCTGGGAAGGGAAATCAGCCTGGTGTTAAGCTTCTTGCCGAGGAAAAAGCCGTGAAAGCAACCATGTTGTGGCACTTTTGCACTCCCTTTTGGATGCCTTTCACAGCTCCAGTGTGCCTGGAACTCAGGGCTTCCTGATGTTAAAAATCCTAGCCCTAGGCCGAGCCCCAACCCTAAGACGAGAAAGGCAAATCAGCCAGGAATTAGGCATGTCCCCAAGGAAAAAGCTGTGGAGGCAGGCATGTTGTGGTACTTTTGCGCTCTTCTTGGCTAGTCCTTCGCAGCTGCTGTGTTCTTGGAACTCAGGTCTTTCTGGTTAATAGACCTCTTACCCTAGGCGAAACTCAAACCTTAACCCTAGGAAGGAAAATCAGCCTATGGTTCGGGATGGTCTCATGGAAATATCAGTGGTGGCAGCCAAGTTGTGTCACTTTTGCGCTCCCCTTGGGATGCCTTTCGCAGCTGCAGTGTGCCTGGAGCCCAGGGCTTCCTGGTTTTAAAAGTCCTAGGCCTAAGCCTAACAGTAACCCTAGGAAGGTAAATCAGCCGCGTATTAGGGTTCTTCCTAAGGGAAAAGCCGTGAAAGCAGCCATGTTGTGGCACTTCTGCACTCCCTTTGGGATGCCTTTGGCAGATGCAGTAAGCCTGGAACTCAGGGCTTCCTAGTTAAAAAAATCCTAGCCCTAGGCCGAACCCCAACCCTAAGACGAGAAAGGCAAATCAGCCAGGAATTAGGCATGTCCCCAAGGAAAAAGCTGTGGAGGCAGTCATGTTGTGGTACTTTTGCGCTCTTCTTGGGTAGTCCTTCGCAGCTGCTGTGTTCTTGGAACTCAGGTCTTTCTGGTTAATAGACCTCTTACCCTAGGCGAAACTCAAACATTAACCCTAGGAAGGAAAATCAGCCTATGGTTCGGGATGGTCTCATGAGAATAGAAGCAGAGGCAGCCAAGTTGTGTCACTTCTGCGGCCCTCTTGGGATGCCTTTAACAGCTGCAGTGTGCCTGGAGCCCAGGGCTTCCTGGTTTTAAAAGTCCTAGGCCTAAGCCTAACAGTAACCCTAGGAAGGTAAATCAGCCGCGTATTAGGGTTCTTCCTAAGGGAAAAGCTGTGAAAGCCGCCATGTTGTGGCACTTTTGCACTCCCTTTGGGATGCCTTTGGCAGATGCAGTAAGCCTGGAACTCAGGGCTTCCTGGTTAAAAAACTCCAAGCCTTCGGCTGAACCCTAACCCTAACCCTAGGCAGATAAATCAGCCTAGGTATAGGGATGGTGCCAAGGAAAAAGCTGTGAAAGCTGCCATGTTGTTGCACTTTTGTACTCCCCTTGGGATGCCTTGAACAGCTGCAGTGTGCCTGGAACTAAGGGCTTCCTAGTTTTAAAAATCCTAGCCCTAGGCCTAAGCCTTACAGTAACCCTGGGAAGGGAAATCAGCCTGGTGTTAAGCTTCTTGCCAAGGAAAAAGCCGTGAAAGCAACCATGTTGTGGCACTTTTGCACTCCGTTTTGGATGCCTTTCACAGCTCCAGTGTGCCTGGAACTCAGGGCTTCCTGATTTTAAAAATCCTAGCCCTAGGCCGAACCCCTACCCTAAGACGAGAAAGGCAAATCAGCCAGGAATTAGGCATGTCCCCAAGGAAAAAGCTGTGGAGGCAGGCACGTTGTGGTACTTTTGCGCTCTTCTTGGGTAGTCCTTCGCAGCTGCTGTGTTCTTGGAACTCAGGGCTTTCTGGTTAATAGAACCCTTACCCTAGGCGTAACTCAAACCTTAACCCTAGGAAGGAAAATCAGCCTATGGTTCGGGATGGTCTCATGGAAATATCAGTGGTGGCAGCCAAGTTGTGTCACTTTTGCGCTCCCCTTGGGATGCCTTTCGCAGCTGCAGTGTGCCTGGAGCCCAGGGCTTCCTGGTTTTAAAAGTCCTAGGCCTAAGCCTAACAGTAACCCTAGGAAGGTAAATCAGCCGGGTATTAGGGTTCTTCCTAAGGGGAAAGCCGTGAAAGCAGCCATGTTGTGGCACTTCTGCACTCCCTTTGGGATGCTTTTGGCAGATGAAGTAAGCCTGGAACTCAGGGCTTCCTAGTTAAAAAAATCCTAGCCCTAGTCCGAACCCCAACCCTAAGACGAGAAAGGCAAATCAGCCAGGAATTAGGCATGTCCCCAAGGAAAAAGCTGTGGAGGCAGGCACGTTGTGGTACTTTTGCGCTCTTCTTGGGTAGTCCTTCGCAGCTGCTGTGTTCTTGGAACTCAGGGCTTTCTGGTTAATAGAACTCTTACCCTAGGCGTAACTCAAACCTTAACCCTAGGAAGGAAAATCAGCCTATGGTTCGGGATGGTCTCATGAGAATAGCAACAGAGGCAGCCAAGTTGTGTCACTTCTGCGGCCCTCTTGGGATGCCTTGAACAGCTGCATGTGCCTGGAGCCCAGGGCTTCCTGGTTTTAAAAGTCCTAGGCCTAAGCCTAACAGTAACCCTAGGAAGGTAAATCAGCCGCGTATTAGGGTTCTTCCTAAGGGAAAAGCCGTGAAAGCAGCCATGTTGTGGCACTTCTGCACTCCCTTTGGGATGCCTTTGGCAGATGCAGTAAGCCTGGAACTCAGGGCTTCCTAGTTAAAAAAATCCTAGCCCTAGGCCGAACCCCAACCCTAAGACGAGAAAGGCAAATCAGCCAGGAATTAGGCATGTCCCCAAGGAAAAAGCTGTGGAGGCAGGCATGTTGTGGTACTTTTGCGCTCTTCTTGGGTAGTCCTTCGCAGCTGCTGTGTTCTTGGAACTCAGGTCTTTCTGGTTAATAGACCTCTTACCCTAGGCGAAACTCAAACATTAACCCTAGGAAGGAAAATCAGCCTATGGTTCGGGATGGTCTCATGAGAATAGAAGCAGAGGCAGCCAAGTTGTGTCACTTCTGCGGCCCTCTTGGGATGCCTTTAACAGCTGCAGTGTGCCTGGAGCCCAGGGCTTCCTGGTTTTAAAAGTCCTAGGCCTAAGCCTAACAGTAACCCTAGGAAGGTAAATCAGCCGCGTATTAGGGTTCTTCCTAAGGGAAAAGCTGTGAAAGCCGCCATGTTGTGGCACTTTTGCACTCCCTTTGGGATGCCTTTGGCAGATGCAGTAAGCCTGGAACTCAGGGCTTCCTGGTTAAAAAACTCCAAGCCCTAGGCTGAACCCTAACCCTAACCCTAGGCAGATAAATCAGCCTAGGTATAGGGATGGTGCCAAGGAAAAAGCTGTGAAAGCTGCCATGTTGTTGCACTTTTGTACTCCCCTTGGGATGCCTTGAACAGCTGCAGTGTGCCTGGAACTAAGGGCTTCCTAGTTTTAAAAATCCTAGCCCTAGGCCTAAGCCTTACAGTAACCCTGGGAAGGGAAATCAGCCTGGTGTTAAGCTTCTTGCCAAGGAAAAAGCCGTGAAAGCAACCATGTTGTGGCACTTTTGCACTCCGTTTTGGATGCCTTTCACAGCTCCAGTGTGCCTGGAACTCAGGGCTTCCTGATTTTAAAAATCCTAGCCCTAGGCCGAACCCCTACCCTAAGACGAGAAAGGCAAATCAGCCAGGAATTAGGCATGTCCCCAAGGAAAAAGCTGTGGAGGCAGGCACGTTGTGGTACTTTTGCGCTCTTCTTGGGTAGTCCTTCGCAGCTGCTGTGTTCTTGGAACTCAGGGCTTTCTGGTTAATAGAACCCTTACCCTAGGCGTAACTCAAACCTTAACCCTAGGAAGGAAAATCAGCCTATGGTTCGGGATGGTCTCATGGAAATATCAGTGGTGGCAGCCAAGTTGTGTCACTTTTGCGCTCCCCTTGGGATGCCTTTCGCAGCTGCAGTGTGCCTGGAGCCCAGGGCTTCCTGGTTTTAAAAGTCCTAGGCCTAAGCCTAACAGTAACCCTAGGAAGGTAAATCAGCCGGGTATTAGGGTTCTTCCTAAGGGGAAAGCCGTGAAAGCAGCCATGTTGTGGCACTTCTGCACTCCCTTTGGGATGCTTTTGGCAGATGAAGTAAGCCTGGAACTCAGGGCTTCCTAGTTAAAAAAATCCTAGCCCTAGTCCGAACCCCAACCCTAAGACGAGAAAGGCAAATCAGCCAGGAATTAGGCATGTCCCCAAGGAAAAAGCTGTGGAGGCAGGCACGTTGTGGTACTTTTGCGCTCTTCTTGGGTAGTCCTTCGCAGCTGCTGTGTTCTTGGAACTCAGGGCTTTCTGGTTAATAGAACTCTTACCCTAGGCGTAACTCAAACCTTAACCCTAGGAAGGAAAATCAGCCTATGGTTCGGGATGGTCTCATGAGAATAGCAACAGAGGCAGCCAAGTTGTGTCACTTCTGCGGCCCTCTTGGGATGCCTTGAACAGCTGCATGTGCCTGGAGCCCAGGGCTTCCTGGTTTTAAAAGTCCTAGGCCTAAGCCTAACAGTAACCCTAGGAAGGTAAATCAGCCGCGTATTAGGGTTCTTCCTAAGGGAAAAGCCGTGAAAGCAGCCATGTTGTGGCACTTCTGCACTCCCTTTGGGATGCCTTTGGCAGATGCAGTAAGCCTGGAACTCAGGGCTTCCTAGTTAAAAATATCCTAGCCCTAGGCCGAACCCCAACCCTAAGACGAGAAAGGCAAATCAGCCAGGAATTAGGCATGTCCCCAAGGAAAAAGCTGTGGAGGCAGGCATGTTGTGGTACTTTTGCGCTCTTCTTGGGTAGTCCTTCGCAGCTGCTGTGTTCTTGGAACTCAGGTCTTTCATGTTAATAGACCTCTTACCCTAGGCGAAACTCAAACCTTAACGCTAGGAAGGAAAATCAGCCTATGGTTCGGGATGGTCTCATGAGAATAGAAGCAGAGGCAGCCAAGTTGTGTCACTTCCGCGGCCCTCTTGGGATGCCTTTAACAGCTGCAGTGTGCCTGGAGCCCAGGGCTTCCTGGTTTTAAAAGTCCTAGGCCTAAGCCTAACAGTAACCCTAGGAAGGTAAATCAGCCGCGTATTAGGGTTCTTCCTAGGGGAAAAGCCGTGAAAGCAGCCATGTTGTGGCACTTTTGCACTCCCTTTGGGATGCCTTTGGCAGATGCAGTAAGCCTGGAACTCAGGGCTTCCTGATTAAAAAACTCCAAGCCCTAGGCTGAACCCTAACCCTAACCCTAGGCAGATAAATCAGCCTAGGTATAGGGATGGTGCCAAGGAAAAAGCTGTGAAAGCTGCCATGTTGTTGCACTTTTGTACTCCCCTTGGGATGCCTTGAACAGCTGCAGTGTGCCTGGATCTAATGGCTTCCTAGTTTTAAAAATCCAAGCCCTAGGCCTAAGCCTTACAGTAACCCTGGGAAGGGAAACCAGCCTGGTGTTAGGCTTCTTGCCAAGGAAAAAGCCGTGAAAGCAGCCATGTTGTGTCACTTTTGCACTCCCTTTTGGATGCCTTTCACAGCTCCAGTGTGCCTGGAACTCAGGGCTTCCTGATTTTAAAAATCCTAGCACTAGGCCGAACCCATAACCTAAGACGAGAAAGGCAAATCAGCCAGGAATTAGGCATGTCCCCAAGGAAAAAGCTGTGGAGGCAGGCATGTTGTGGTACTTTTGCGCTCTTCTTGGCTAGTCCTTCGCAGCTGCTGTGTTCTTGGAACTCAGGGCTTTCTGGTTAATAGAACCCTTACCCTAGGCGTAACTCAAACCTTAACCCTAGGAAGGAAAATCAGCCTATGGTTCGGGATGGTCTCATGGAAATATCAGTGGTGGCAGCCAAGTTGTGTCACTTTTGCGCTCCCCTTGGGATGCCTTTCGCAGCTGCAGTGTGCCTGGAGCCCAGGGCTTCCTGGTTTTAAAAGTCCTAGGCCTAAGCCTAACAGTAACCCTAGGAAGGTAAATCAGCCGGGTATTAGGGTTCTTCCTAAGGGAAAAGCTGTGAAAGCAGCCATGTTGTGGCACTTTTGCACTCCCTTCGGGATGCCTTTGGCAGATGCAGTAAGCCTGGAACTCAGGGCTTCCTGGTTAAAAAACTCCAAGCCCTAGGCTGAACCCTAACCCTAACCCTAGGCAGATAAATCAGCCTAGGTATAGGGATGGTGCCAAGGAAAAAGCTGTGAAAGCTGCCATGTTGTTGCACTTTTGTACTCCCCTTGGGATGCCTTGAACAGCTGCAGTGTGCCTGGAACTAAGGGCTTCCTAGTTTTAAAAATCCTAGCCCTAGGCCTAAGCCTTACAGTAACCCTGGGAAGGGAAATCAGCCTGGTGTTAAGCTTCTTGCCAAGGAAAAAGCCGTGAAAGCAACCATGTTGTGGCACTTTTGCACTCCGTTTTGGATGCCTTTCACAGCTCCAGTGTGCCTGGAACTCAGGGCTTCCTGATTTTAGAAATCCTAGCCCTAGGCCGAACCCCTACCCTAAGACGAGAAAGGCAAATCAGCCAGGAATTAGGCATGTCCCCAAGGAAAAAGCTGTGGAGGCAGGCATGTTGTGATACTTTTGCGCTCTTCTTGGGTAGTCCTTCGCAGCTGCTGTGTTCTTGGAACTCAGGGCTTTCTGGTTAATAGAACCCTTACCCTAGGCGTAACTCAAACCTTAACCCTAGGAAGGAAAATCAGCCTATGGTTCGGGATGGTCTCATGGAAATATCAGTGGTGGCAGCCAAGTTGTGTCACTTTTGCGCTCCCCTTGGGATGCCTTTCGCAGCTGCAGTGTGCCTGGAGCCCAGGGCTTCCTGGTTTTAAAAGTCCTAGGCCTAAGCCTAACAGTAACCCTAGGAAGGTAAATCAGCCGCGTATTAGGGTTCTTCGTTCTTCCTAAGGGGAAAGCCGTGAAAACAGCCATGTTGTGGCACTTTTGCACTCCCTTTGGGATGCATTTGGCAGATGAAGTAAGCCTGGAACTCAGGGCTTCCTAGTTAAAAATATCCTAGCCCTAGGCCGAACCCCAACCCTAAGACGAGAAAGGCAAATCAGCCAGGAATTAGGCATGTCCCCAAGGAAAAAGCTGTGGAGGCAGGCATGTTGTGATACTTTTGCGCTCTTCTTGGGTAGTCCTTCGCAGCTGCTGTGTTCTTGGAACTCAGGGCTTTCTGGTTAATAGAACCCTTACCCTAGGCGTAACTCAAACCTTAACCCTAGGAAGGAAAATCAGCCTATGGTTCGGGATGGTCTCATGGAAATATCAGTGGTGGCAGCCAAGTTGTGTCACTTTTGCGCTCCCCTTGGGATGCCTTTCGCAGCTGCAGAGTGCCTGGAGCCCAGGGCTTCCTGGTTTTAAAAGTCCTAGGCCTAAGCCTAACAGTAACCCTAGGAAGGTAAATCAGCCGGGTGTTAGGGTTCTTCCTAAGGGAAAAGCCGTGAAAGCAGCCATGTTGTGGCACTTCTGCACTCCCTTTGGGATGCTTTTGGAAGATGAAGTAAGCCTGGAACACAGGGCTTCCTAGTTAAAAAAATCCTAGCCCTAGGCCGAACCCCAACCCTAAGACGAGAAAGGCAAATCAGCCAGGAATTAGGCATGTCCCCAAGGAAAAAGCTGTGGAGGCAGGCACGTTGTGGTACTTTTGCGCTCTTCTTGGGTAGTTCTTCGCAGCTGCTGTGTTCTTGGAACTCAGGGCTTTCTGGTTAATAGAACTCTTACCCTAGGCGTAACTCAAACCTTAACCCTAGGAAGGAAAATCAGCCTATGGTTCGGGATGGTCTCATGAGAATAGCAACAGAGGCAGCCAAGTTGTGTCACTTCTGCGGCCCTCTTGGGATGCCTTGAACAGCTGCATGTGCCTGGAGCCCAGGGCTTCCTGGTTTTAAAAGTCCTAGGCCTAAGCTTAACAGTAACCCTAGGAAGGTAAATCAGCCGCGTATTAGGGTTCTTCCTAAGGGAAAAGCCGTGAAAGCAGCCATGTTGTGGCACTTCTGCACTCCCTTTGGGATGCCTTTGGCAGATGCAGTAAGCCTGGAACTCAGGGCTTCCTAGTTAAAAATATCCTAGCCCTAGGCCGAACCCCAACCCTAAGACGAGAAAGGCAAATCAGCCAGGAATTAGGCATGTCCCCAAGGAAAAAGCTGTGGAGGCAGGCATGTTGTGGTACTTTTGCGCTCTTCTTGGGTAGTCCTTCGCAGCTGCTGTGTTCTTGGAACTCAGGTCTTTCTGGTTAATAGACCTCTTACCCTAGGCGAAACTCAAACCTTAACCCTAGGAAGGAAAATCAGCCTATGGTTCGGGATGGTCTCATGAGAATAGAAGCAGAGGCAGCCAAGTTGTGTCACTTCTGCGGCCCTCTTGGGATGCCTTTAACAGCTGCAGTGTGCCTGGAGCCCAGGGCTTCCTGGTTTTAAAAGTCCTAGGCCTAAGCCTAACAGTAACCCTAGGAAGGTAAATCAGCCGCGTATTAGGGTTCTTCCTAGGGGAAAAGCCGTGAAAGCAGCCATGTTGTGGCACTTTTGCACTCCCTTTGGGATGCCTTTGGCAGATGCAGTAAGCCTGGAACTCAGGGCTTCCTGATTAAAAAACTCCAAGCCCTAGGCTGAACCCTAACCCTAACCCTAGGCAGATAAATCAGCCTAGGTATAGGGATGGTGCCAAGGAAAAAGCTGTGAAAGCTGCCATGTTGTTGCACTTTTGTACTCCCCTTGGGATGCCTTGAACAGCTGCAGTGTGCCTGGATCTAATGGCTTCCTAGTTTTAAAAATCCAAGCCCTAGGCCTAAGCCTTACAGTAACCCTGGGGCGGGAAACCAGCCTGGTGTTAAGCTTCTTGCCAAGGAAAAAGCCGTGAAAGCAGCCATGTTGTGGCACTTTTGCACTCCCTTTTGGATGCCTTTCACAGCTCCAGTGTGCCTGGAACTCAGGGCTTCCTGATTTTAAAAATCCTAGCACTAGGCCGAACCCATATCCTAAGCCGAGAAAGGCAAATCAGCCAGGAATTAGGCATGTCCCGAAGGAAAAAGCTATCGACGCAGGCATGTTGTGGTACTTTTGCGCTCTTCTTGGGTAGTCCTTCGCAGCTGCTGTGTTCTTGGAACTCAGGGCTTTCTGGTTAATAGAACCCTTACCCTAGGCGTAACTCAAACCTTAACCCTAGGAAGGAAAATCAGCCTATGGTTCGGGATGGTCTCATGGAAATATCAGTGGTGGCAGCCAAGTTGCGTCACTTTTGCGCTCCCCTTGGGATGCCTTTCGCAGCTGCAGAGTGCCTGGAGCCCAGGGCTTCCTGGTTTTAAAAGTCCTAGGCCTAAGCGTAACAGTAACCCTAGGAAGGTAAATCAGCCGGGTATTAGGGTTCTTCCTAAGGGAAAAGCCGTGAAAGCAGCCATGTTGTGGCACTTTTGCACTCTCTTTGGGATGCCTTTGGCAGATGCAGTAAGCCTGGAACTCAGGGCTTCCTGGTTCAAAAACTCCAAGCCCTAGGCTGAACCCTAACCCTAACCCTAGGCAGATAAAACAGCCTAGGTATAGGGATGGTGCCAAGGAAAAAGCTGTGAAAGCTGCCATGTTGTTGCACTTTTGTACTCCCCTTGGGATGCCTTGAACAGCTGCAGTGTGCCTGGAGCTAAGGGCTTCCTAGTTTTGAAAATCCTAGCCCTAGGCCTAAGCCTTACAGTAACCCTGGGAAGGGAAATCAGCCTGGTGTTAAGCTTCTTGCCAAGGAAAAAGCCGTGAAAGCAACCATGTTGTGGCACTTTTGCACTCCCTTTTGGATGCCTTTCACAGCTCCAGTGTGCCTGGAACTCAGGGCTTCCTGATTTTAAAAATCCTAGCCCTAGGCCGAACCCCAACCCTAAGACGAGAAAGGCAAATCAGCCAGGAATTAGGCATGTCCCCAAGGAAAAAGCTGTGGAGGCAGGCATGTTGTGGTACTTTTGCGCTCTTCTTGGGTAGTCCTTCGCAGCTGCTGTGTTCTTGGAACTCAGGGCTTTCTGGTTAATAGAACCCTTACCCTAGGCGTAACTCAAACCTTAACCCTAGGAAGGAAAATCAGCCTATGGTTCGGGATGGTCTCATGAGAATAGCAGCAGAGGCAGCCAAGTTGTGTCACTTCTGCGGCCCTCTTGGGATGCCTTTCGCAGCTGCAGTGTGCCTGGAGCCCAGGGCTTCCTGGTTTTAAAAGTCCTAGGCCTAAGCCTAACAGTAACCCAAGGAAGGTAAATCAGCAGGGTATTAGGGTTCTTCCTAAGGGAAAAGCCGTGAAAGCAGCCATGTTGTGGCACTTCTGCACTCCCTTTGGGATGCTTTTTGCAGATGCAGTAAGCCTGGAACTCAGGGCTTCCTAGTTAAAAATATCCTAGCCCTAGGCCGAACCCCAACCCTAAGACGAGAAAGGCAAATCAGCCAGGAATTAGGCATGTCCCCAAGGAAAAAGCTGTGGAGGCAGGCATGTTGTGGTACTTTTGCGCTCTTCTTGGCTAGTCCTTCGCAGCTGCTGTGTTCTTGGAACTCAGGTCTTTCTGGTTAATAGACCTCTTACCCTAGGCGAAACTCAAACCTTAACCCTAGGAAGGAAAATCAGCCTATGGTTCGGGATGGTCTCATGAGAATAGAAGCAGAGGCAGCCAAGTTGTGTCACTTCTGCGGCCCTCTTGGGATGCCTTTAACAGCTGCAGTGTGCCTGGAGCCCAGGGCTTCCTGGTTTTAAAAGTCCTAGGCCTAAGCCTAACAGTAACCCTAGGAAGGTAAATCAGCCGCGTATTAGGGTTCTTCCTAGGGGAAAAGCCGTGAAAGCAGCCATGTTGTGGCACTTTTGCACTCCCTTTGGGATGCCTTTGGCAGATGCAGTAAGCCTGGAACTCAGGGCTTCCAGGTTAAAAAACTCCAAGACCTAGGCTGAACCCTTACCCTAACCCTAGGCAGATAAATCAGCCTTGGTATAGGGATGGTGCCAAGGAAAAAGCTGCGAAAGCTGCCATGTTGTTGCACTTTTGTACTCCTCTTGGGATGCCTTGAACAGCTGCAGTGTGCCTGGATCTAATGGCTTCCTAGTTTTAAAAATCCTAGCCCTAGGCCTAAGCCTTACAGTAACCCTGGGAAGGGAAATCAGCCTGGTGTTAGGCTTCTTGCCAAGGAAAAAGCCGTGAAAGCAGCCATGTTGTGGCACTTTTGCACTCCCTTTTGGATGCCTTTCACAGCTCCAGTGTGCCTGGAACTCAGGGCTTCCTGATTTTAAAAATCCTAGCACTAGGCCGAACCCCAACCCTAAGACGAGAAAGGCAAATCAGCCAGGAATTAGGCATGTCCCCAAGGAAAAAGCTGTGGAGGCAGGCATGTTGTGGTACTTTTGCGCTCTTCTTGGCTAGTCCTTCGCAGCTGCTGTGTTCTTGGAACTCAGGGCTTTCTGGTTAATAGAACCCTTACCCTAGGCGTAACTCAAACCTTAACCCTAGGAAGGAAAATCAGCCTATGGTTCGGGATGGTCTCATGGAAATATCAGTGGTGGCAGCCAAGTTGCGTCACTTTTGCGCTCCCCTTGGGATGCCTTTAACAGCTGCAGTGTGCCTGGAGCCCAGGGCTTCCTGGTTTTAAAAGTCCTAGGCCTAAGCCTAACAGTAACCCTAGGAAGGTAAATCAGCCGCGTATTAGGGTTCTTCCTAAGGGAAAAGCCGTGAAAGCAGCCATGTTGTGGCACTTCTGCACTCCCTTTGGGATGCCTTTGGCAGATGCAGTAAGCCTGGAACTCAGGGCTTCCTGGTTAAAAAACTCCAAGCCCTAGGCTGAACCCTAACCCTAACCCTAGGCAGATAAATCAGCCTAGGTATAGGGATGGTGCCAAGGAAAAAGCTGTGAAAGCTGCCATGTTGTTGCACTTTTGTACTCCCCTTGGGATGCCTTGAACAGCTGCAGTGTGCCTGGATCTAAGGGCTTCCTAGTTTTAAAAGTCCTAGGCCTAAGCCTAACAGTAACCCTAGGAAGGTAAATCAGCCGGGTATTAGGGTTCTTCCTAAGGGGAAAGCCGTGAAAGCAGCCATGTTGTGGCACTTCTGCACTCCCTTTGGGATGCCTTTGGCAGATGCAGTAAGCCTGGAACTCAGGGCTTCCTAGTTAAAAAAATCCAAGCCCTAGGCCGAACCCCAACCCTAAGACGAGAAAGGCAAATCAGCCAGGAATTAGGCATGTCCCCAAGGAAAAAGCTGTGGAGGCAGGCACGTTGTGGTACTTTTGCGCTCTTCTTGGGTAGTCCTTCGCAGCTGCTGTGTTCTTGGAACTCAGGGCTTTCTGGTTAATAGGACTCTTACCCTAGGCGTAACTCAAACCTTAACCCTAGAAAGGAAAATCAGCCTATGGTTCGGGATGGTCTCATGAGAATAGCAACAGAGGCAGCCAAGTTGTGTCACTTCTGCGGCCCTCTTGGGATGCCTTGAACAGCTGCATGTGCCTGGAGCCCAGGGCCTCCTGGTTTTAAAAGTCCTAGGCCTAAGCCTAACAGTAACCCTAGGAAGGTAAATCAGCAGGGTATTAGGGTTCTTCCTAAGGGAAAAGCCGTGAAAGCAGCCATGTTGTGGCACTTCTGCACTCCCTTTGGGATGCTTTTTGCAGATGCAGTAAGCCTGGAACTCAGGGCTTCCTAGTTAAAAATATCCTAGCCCTAGGCCGAACCCCAACCCTAAGACGAGAAAGGCAAATCAGCCAGGAATTAGGCATGTCCCCAAGGAAAAAGCTGTGGAGGCAGGCATGTTGTGGTACTTTTGCGCTCTTCTTGGCTAGTCCTTCGCAGCTGCTGTGTTCTTGGAACTCAGGTCTTTCTGGTTAATAGACCTCTTACCCTAGGCGAAACTCAAACCTTAACCCTAGGAAGGAAAATCAGCCTATGGTTCGGGATGGTCTCATGAGAATAGAAGCAGAGGCAGCCAAGTTGTGTCACTTCTGCGGCCCTCTTGGGATGCCTTTAACAGCTGCAGTGTGCCTGGAGCCCAGGGCTTCCTGGTTTTAAAAGTCCTAGGCCTAAGCCTAACAGTAACCCTAGGAAGGTAAATCAGCCGCGTATTAGGGTTCTTCCTAGGGGAAAAGCCGTGAAAGCAGCCATGTTGTGGCACTTTTGCACTCCCTTTGGGATGCCTTTGGCAGATGCAGTAAGCCTGGAACTCAGGGCTTCCAGGTTAAAAAACTCCAAGACCTAGGCTGAACCCTTACCCTAACCCTAGGCAGATAAATCAGCCTAGGTATAGGGATGGTGCCAAGGAAAAAGCTGCGAAAGCTGCCATGTTGTTGCACTTTTGTACTCCTCTTGGGATGCCTTGAACAGCTGCAGTGTGCCTGGATCTAATGGCTTCCTAGTTTTAAAAATCCTAGCCCTAGGCCTAAGCCTTACAGTAACCCTGGGAAGGGAAATCAGCCTGGTGTTAGGCTTCTTGCCAAGGAAAAAGCCGTGAAAGCAGCCATGTTGTGGCACTTTTGCACTCCCTTTTGGATGCCTTTCACAGCTCCAGTGTGCCTGGAACTCAGGGCTTCCTGATTTTAAAAATCCTAGCACTAGGCCGAACCCCAACCCTAAGACGAGAAAGGCAAATCAGCCAGGAATTAGGCATGTCCCCAAGGAAAAAGCTGTGGAGGCAGGCATGTTGTGGTACTTTTGCGCTCTTCTTGGCTAGTCCTTCGCAGCTGCTGTGTTCTTGGAACTCAGGGCTTTCTGGTTAATAGAACCCTTACCCTAGGCGTAACTCAAACCTTAACCCTAGGAAGGAAAATCAGCCTATGGTTCGGGATGGTCTCATGGAAATATCAGTGGTGGCAGCCAAGTTGCGTCACTTTTGCGCTCCCCTTGGGATGCCTTTAACAGCTGCAGTGTGCCTGGAGCCCAGGGCTTCCTGGTTTTAAAAGTCCTAGGCCTAAGCCTAACAGTAACCCTAGGAAGGTAAATCAGCCGCGTATTAGGGTTCTTCCTAAGGGAAAAGCCGTGAAAGCAGCCATGTTGTGGCACTTCTGCACTCCCTTTGGGATGCCTTTGGCAGATGCAGTAAGCCTGGAACTCAGGGCTTCCTAGTTAAAAATATCCTAGCCCTAGGCCGAACCCCAACCCTAAGACGAGAAAGGCAAATCAGCCAGGAATTAGGCATGTCCCCAAGGAAAAAGCTGTGGAGGCAGGCATGTTGTGGTACTTTTGCGCTCTTCTTGGGTAGTCCTTCGCAGCTGCTGTGTTCTTGGAACTCAGGTCTTTCTGGTTAATAGACCTCTTACCCTAGGCGTAACTCTAACATTAACCCTAGGAAGGAAAATCAGCCTATGTTTCGGGATGGTCTCATGAGAATAGAAGCAGAGGCAGCCAAGTTGTGTCACTTCTGCGGCCCTCTTGGGATGCCTTTAACAGCTGCAGTGTGCCTGGAGCCCAGGGCTTCCTGGTTTTAAAAGTCCTAGGCCTAAGCCTAACAGTAACCCTAGGAAGGTAAATCAGCCGCGTATTAGGGTTCTTCCTAAGGGAAAAGCCGTGAAAGCAGCCATGTTGTGGCACTTCTGCACTCCCTTTGGGATGCATTTGGCAGATGCAGTAAGCCTGGAACTCAGGGCTTCCTGGTTAAAAAACTCCAAGCCCTAGGCTGAACCCTAACCCTAACCCTAGGCAGATAAATCAGCCTAGGTATAGGGATGGTGCCAAGGAAAAAGCTGTGAAAGCTGCCATGTTGTTGCACTTTTGTACTCCCCTTGGGATGCCTTGAACAGCTGCAGTGTGCCTGGATCTAATGGCTTCCTAGTTTTAAAAATCCTAGCCCTAGGCCTAAGCCTTACAGTAACCCTGGGAAGGGAAATCAGCCTGGTGTTAGGCTTCTTGCCAAGGAAAAAGCCGTGAAAGCAGCCATGTTGTGGCACTTTTGCACTCCCTTTTGGATGCCTTTCACAGCTCCAGTGTGCCTGGAACTCAGGGCTTCCTGATTTTAAAAATCCTAGCCCTAGGCCGAACCCCAACCCTAAGACGAGAAAGGCAAATCAGCCAGGAATTAGGCATGTCCCCAAGGAAAAAGCTGTGGAGGCAGGCATGTTGTGGTACTTTTGCGCTCTTCTTGGGTAGTCCTTCGCAGCTGCTGTGTTCTTGGAACTCAGGGCTTTCTGGTTAATAGAACCCTTACGCCAGGCGTAACTCAAACCTTAACCCTAGGAAGGAAAATCAGCCTATGGTTCGGGATGGTCTCATGGAAATATCAGTGGTGGCAGCCAAGTTGTGTCACTTTTGCGCTCCCCTTGGGATGCCTTTCGCAGCTGCAGTGTGCCTGGAGCCCAGGGCTTCCTGGTTTTAAAAGTCCTAGGCCTAAGCCTAACAGTAACCCTAGGAAGGTAAATCAGCCGGGTATTAGGGTTCTTCCTAAGGGAAAAGCCGTGAAAGCAGCCATGTTGTGGCACTTCTGCACTCCCTTTGGGATGCCTTTGGCAGATGCAGTAAGCCTGGAACTCAGGGCTTCCTGGTTAAAAAACTCCAAGACCTAGGCTGAACCCTAACCCTAACCCTAGGCAGATAAATCAGCCTATGTATAGGGATGGTGCCAAGGAAAAAGCTGTGAAAGCTGCCATGTTGTTGCACTTTTGTACTCCCCTTGGGATGCCTTGAACAGCTGCAGTGTGCCTGGATCTAATGGCTTCCTAGTTTTAAAAATCCTAGCCCTAGGCCTAAGCCTTACAGTAACCCTGGGAAGGGAAATCAACCTGGTGTTAGGCTTCTTGCCAAGGAAAAAGCCGTGAAAGCAGCCATGTTGTGGCACTTTTGCACTCCCTTTTGGATGCCTTTCACAGCTCCAGTGTGCCTGGAACTCAGGGCTTCCTGATTTTAAAAATCCTAGCCCTAGGCCGAACCCCAACCCTAAGACGAGAAAGGCAAATCAGCCAGGAATTAGGCATGTCCCCAAGGAAAAAGCTATCGACGCAGGCATGTTGTGGTACTTTTGCGCTCTTCTTGGGTAGTCCTTCGCAGCTGCTGTGTTCTTGGAACTCAGGGCTTTCTGGTTAATAGAACCCTTACCCTAGGCGTAACTCAAACCTTAACCCTAGGAAGGAAAATCAGCCTATGGTTTGGGATGGTCTCATGGAAATATCAGTGGTGGCAGCCAAGTTGTGTCACTTTTGCGCTCCCCTTGGGATGCCTTTCGCAGCTGCAGTGTGCCTGGAGCCCAGGGCTTCCTGGTTTTAAAAGTCCTAGGCCTAAGCCTAACAGTAACCCTAGGAAGGTAAATCAGCCGGGTATTAGGGTTCTTCCTAAGGGAAAAGCCGTGAAAGCAGCCATGTTGTGGCACTTCTGCACTCCCTTTGGGATGCTTTTGGCAGATGAAGTAAGCCTGGAACTCAGGGCTTCCTAGTTAAAAATATCCTAGCCCTAGGCCGAACCCCAACCCTAAGACGAGAAAGGCAAATCAGCCAGGAATTAGGCATGTCCCCAAGGAAAAAGCTGTGGAGGCAGGCACGTTGTGGTACTTTTGCGCTCTTCTTGGGTAGTCCTTTGCAGCTGCTGTGTTCTTGGAACTCAGGGCTTTCTGGTTAATAGAACTCTTACCCTAGGCGAAACTCAAACCTTAACCCTAGGAAGGAAAATCAGCCTATGGTTCGGGATGGTCTCATGAGAATAGCAACAGAGGCAGCCAAGTTGTGTCACTTCTGCGGCCCTCTTGGGATGCCTTTCGCAGCTGCAGTGTGCCTGGAGCCCAGGGCTTCCTGCTTTTAAAAGTCCTAGGCCTAAGCTTAACAGTAACCCTAGGAAGGTAAATCAGCCGCGTATTAGGGTTCTTCCTAAGGGAAAAGCCGTGAAAGCAGCCATGTTGTGGCACTTCTGCACTCCCTTTGGGATGCCTTTGGCAGATGCAGTAAGCCTGGAACTCAGGGCTTCCTAGTTAAAAATATCCTAGCCCTAGGCCGAACCCCAACCCTAAGACGAGAAAGGCAAATCAGCCAGGAATTAGGCATGTCCCCAAGGAAAAAGCTGTGGAGGCAGGCATGTTGTGGTACTTTTGCGCTCTTCTTGGCTAGTCCTTCGCAGCTGCTGTGTTCTTGGAACTCAGGTCTTTCTGGTTAATAGACCTCTTACCCTAGGCGAAACTCAAACCTTAACCCTAGGAAGGAAAATCAGCCTATGGTTCGGGATGGTCTCATGAGAATAGAAGCAGAGGCAGCCAAGTTGTGTCACTTCTGCGGCCCTCTTGGGATGCCTTTAACAGCTGCAGTGTGCCTGGAGCCCAGGGCTTCCTGATTTTAAAAATCCTAGCACTAGGCCGAACCCATAACCTAAGCCGAGAAAGGCAAATCAGCCAGGAATTAGGCATGTCCCGAAGGAAAAAGCTATCGACGCAGGCATGTTGTGGTACTTTTGCGCTCTTCTTGGGTAGTCCTTCGCAGCTGCTGTGTTCTTGGAACTCAGGGCTTTCTGGTTAATAGAACCCTTACCCTAGGCGTAACTCAAACCTTAACCCTAGGAAGGAAAATCAGCCTATGGTTCGGGATGGTCTCATGGAAATATCAGTGGTGGCAGCCAAGTTGCGTCACTTTTGCGCTCCCCTTGGGATGCCTTTCGCAGCTGCAGAGTG
Source organism: Ammospiza maritima maritima (assembly GCA_036010785.1). Taxonomy (NCBI): domain Eukaryota; kingdom Metazoa; phylum Chordata; class Aves; order Passeriformes; family Passerellidae; genus Ammospiza; species Ammospiza maritima. Next base: position 571,587 of record JAYKTQ010000354.1, on the reverse strand, counting down.
CCTGGAGCCCAGGGCTTCCTGGTTTTAAAAGTCCTAGGCCTAAGCCTAACAGTAACCCTAGGAAGGTAAATCAGCCGGGTATTAGGGTTCTTCCTAAGGGAAAAGCCGTGAAAGCAGCCATGTTGTGGCACTTTTGCACTCTCTTTGGGATGCCTTTGGCAGATGCAGTAAGCCTGGAACTCAGGGCTTCCTGGTTAAAAAACTCCAAGCCCTAGGCTGAACCCTAACCCTAACCCTAGGCAGATAAAACAGCCTAGGTATAGGGATGGTGCCAAGGAAAAAGCTGTGAAAGCTGCCATGTTGTTGCACTTTTGTACTCCCCTTGGGATGCCTTGAACAGCTGCAGTGTGCCTGGAGCTAAGGGCTTCCTAGTTTTGAAAATCCTAGCCCTAGGCCTAAGCCTTACAGTAACCCTAGGAAGGGAAATCAACCTGGTGTTAGGCTTCTTGCCAAGGAAAAAGCCGTGAAAGCAGCCATGTTGTGGCACTTTTGCACTCCCTTTTGGATGCCTTTCACAGCTCCAGTGTGCCTGGAACTCAGGGCTTCCTGATTTTAAAAATCCTAGCCCTAGGCCGAACCCCAACCCTAAGACGAGAAAGGCAAATCAGCCAGGAATTAGGCATGTCCCCAAGGAAAAAGCTATCGACGCAGGCATGTTGTGGTACTTTTGCGCTCTTCTTGGGTAGTCCTTCGCAGCTGCTGTGTTCTTGGAACTCAGGGCTTTCTGGTTAATAGAACCCTTACCCTAGGCGTAACTCAAACCTTAACCCTAGGAAGGAAAATCAGCCTATGGTTTGGGATGGTCTCATGGAAATATCAGTGGTGGCAGCCAAGTTGTGTCACTTTTGCGCTCCCCTTGGGATGCCTTTCGCAGCTGCAGTGTGCCTGGAGCCCAGGGCTTCCTGGTTTTAAAAGTCCTAGGCCTAAGCCTAACAGTAACCCTAGGAAGGTAAATCAGCCGGGTATTAGGGTTCTTCCTAAGGGAAAAGCCGTGAAAGCAGCCATGTTGTGGCACTTCTGCACTCCCTTTGGGATGCCTTTGGCAGATGCAGTAAGCCTGGAACTCAGGGCTTCCTAGTTAAAAATATCCTAGCCCTAGGCCGAACCCCAACCCTAAGACGAGAAAGGCAAATCAGCCAGGAATTAGGCATGTCCCCAAGGAAAAAGCTGTGGAGGCAGGCATGTTGTGGTACTTTTGCGCTCTTCTTGGCTAGTCCTTCGCAGCTGCTGTGTTCTTGGAACTCAGGTCTTTCTGGTTAATAGACCTCTTACCCTAGGCGAAACTCAAACCTTAACCCTAGGAAGGAAAATCAGCCTATGGTTCGGGATGGTCTCATGAGAATAGAAGCAGAGGCAGCCAAGTTGTGTCACTTCTGCGGCCCTCTTGGGATGCCTTTAACAGCTGCAGTGTGCCTGGAGCCCAGGGCTTCCTGATTTTAAAAATCCTAGCACTAGGCCGAACCCATAACCTAAGCCGAGAAAGGCAAATCAGCCAGGAATTAGGCATGTCCCGAAGGAAAAAGCTATCGACGCAGGCATGTTGTGGTACTTTTGCGCTCTTCTTGGGTAGTCCTTCGCAGCTGCTGTGTTCTTGAAACTCAGGGTTTTCTGGTTAATAGAACCCTTACCCTAGGCGTAACTCAAACCTTAACCCTAGGAAGGAAAATCAGCCTATGGTTCGGGATGGTCTCATGGAAATATCAGTGGTGGCAGCCAAGTTGCGTCACTTTTGCGCTCCCCTTGGGATGCCTTTCGCAGCTGCAGAGTGCCTGGAGCCCAGGGCTTCCTGGTTTTAAAAGTCCTAGGCCTAAGCCTAACAGTAACCCTAGGAAGGTAAATCAGCCGGGTATTAGGGTTCTTCCTAAGGGAAAAGCCGTGAAAGCAGCCATGTTGTGGCACTTTTGCACTCTCTTTGGGATGCCTTTGGCAGATGCAGTAAGCCTGGAACTCAGGGCTTCCTGGTTAAAAAACTCCAAGCCCTAGGCTGAACCCTAACCCTAACCCTAGGCAGATAAAACAGCCTAGGTATAGGGATGGTGCCAAGGAAAAAGCTGTGAAAGCTGCCATGTTGTTGCACTTTTGTACTCCCCTTGGGATGCCTTGAACAGCTGCAGTGTGCCTGGAGCTAAGGGCTTCCTAGTTTTGAAAATCCTAGCCCTAGGCCTAAGCCTTACAGTAACCCTAGGAAGGGAAATCAGCCTGGTGTTAAGCTTCTTGCCAAGGAAAAAGCCGTGTAAGCAACCATGTTGTGGCACTTTTGCACTCCCTTTGGGATACCTTTGGCAGATGCAGTAAGCCTGGAACTCAGGGCTTCCTAGTTAAAAATATCCTAGCCCTAGGCCGAACCCCAACCCTAAGACGAGAAAGGCAAATCAGCCAGGAATTAGGCATGTCCCCAAGGAAAAAGCTGTGGAGGCAGGCATGTTGTGGTACTTTTGCGCACTTCTTGGGTAGTCCTTTGCAGCTGCTGTGTTCTTGGAACTCAGGTCTTTCTGGTTAATAGACCTCTTACCCTAGGCGTAACTCAAACCTTAACCCTAGGAAGGAAAATCAGCCTATGGTTCGGGATGGTCTCATGGAAATATCAGTGGCGGCAGCCAAGTTTTGTCACTTTTGCGCTCCCCTTGGGATGCCTTTCACAGCTGCAGTGTGCCTGGAGCCCAGGGCTTCCTGGTTTTAAAAGTCCTAGGCCTAAGCCTAACAGTAATCCTAGGAAGGTAAATCAGCCGCGTATTAGGGTTCTTCCTAAGGGAAAAGCCGTGAAAGCAGCCATGTTGTGGCACTTCTGCACTCCCTTTGGGATGCATTTGGCAGATGCAGTAAGCCTGGAACTCAGGGCTTCCTGGTTAAAAAACTCCAAGCCATAGGCTGAACCCTAACCCTAACCCTAGGCAGATAAATCAGCCTATGTATAGGGATGGTGCCAAGGAAAAAGCTGTGAAAGGTGCCATGTGGTGGTACTTTAGTGCTCCCCTTGGGATGCCTTGAACAGCTGCAGTGTGCCTGGATCTAAGGGCTTCCTAGTTTTAAAAGTCCTTGGCCTAAGCCTAACAGTAACCCTAGGAAGGTAAATCAGCAGGGTATTAGGGTTCTTCCTAAGGGGAAAGCCGTGAAAGCAGCCATGTTGTGGCACTTCTGCACTCCCTTTGGGATGCTTTTGGCAGATGAAGTAAGCCTGGAACTCAGGGCTTCCTAGTTAAAAATATCCTAGCCCTAGGCCGAACCCCAACCCTAAGACGAGAAAGGCAAATCAGCCAGGAATTAGGCATGTCCCCAAGGAAAAAGCTGTGGAGGCAGGCATGTTGTGGTACTTTTGCGCTCTTCTTTGGTAGTCCTTCGCAGCTGCTGTGTTCTTGGAACTCAGGGCTTTCTGGTTAATAGAACCCTTACCCTAGGCGTAACTCAAACCTTAACCCTAGGAAGGAAAATCAGCCTATGGTTCGGGATGGTCTCATGGAAATATCAGTGGTGGCAGCCAAGTTGTGTCACTTTTGCGCTCCCCTTGGGATGCCTTTCGCAGCTGCAGTGTGCCTGGAGCCCAGGGCTTCCTGGTTTTAAAAGTCCTAGGCCTAAGCCTAACAGTAACCCTAGGAAGGTAAATCAGCCGCATATTAGGGTTCTTCCTAAGGGAAAAGCCGTGAAAGCAGCCATGTTGTGGCACTTCTGCACTCCCTTTGGGATGCCTTTGGCAGATGCAGTAAGCCTGGAACTCAGGGCTTCCTAGTTAAAAATATCCTAGCCCTAGGCCGAACCCCAACCCTAAGACGAGAAAGGCAAATCAGCCAGGAATTAGGCATGTCCCCAAGGAAAAAGCTGTGGAGGCAGGCATGTTGTGGTACTTTTGCGCTCTTCTTGGCTAGTCCTTCGCAGCTGCTGTGTTCTTGGAACTCAGGGCTTTCTGGTTAATAGACCTCTTACCCTAGGCGTAACTCTAACATTAACCCTAGGAAGGAAAATCAGCCTATGGTTCGGGATGGTCTCATGAGAATAGAAGCAGAGGCAGCCAAGTTGTGTCACTTCTGCGGCCCTCTTGGGATGCCTTTAACAGCTGCAGTGTGCCTGGAGCCCAGGGCTTCCTGGTTTTAAAAGTCCTAGGCCTAAGCCTAACAGTAACCCTAGGAAGGTAAATCAGCCGCGTATTAGGGTTCTTCCTAAGGGAAAAGCCGTGAAAGCAGCCATGTTGTGGCACTTTTGCACTCCCTTTGGGATGCATTTGGCAGATGCAGTAAGCCTGGAACTCAGGGCTTCCTGGTTAAAAAACTCCAAGCCCTAGGCTGAACCCTAACCCTAACCCTAACCCTAGGCAGATAAATCAGCCTAGGTATAGGGATGGTGCCAAGGAAAAAGCTGTGAAAGCTGCCATGTTGTTGCACTTTTGTACTCCCCTTGGGATGCCTTGAACAGCTGCAGTGTGCCTGGAGCTAAGGGCTTCCTAGTTTTGAAAATCCTAGCCCTAGGCCTAAGCCTTACAGTAACCCTGGGAAGGGAAATCAGCCTGGTGTTAAGCTTCTTGCCAAGGAAAAAGCCGTGAAAGCAGCCATGTTGTGGCACTTTTGCACTCCCTTTTGGATGCCTTTCACAGCTCCAGTGTGCCTGGAACTCAGGGCTTCCTGATTTTAAAAATCCTAGCCCTAGGCCGAACCCCAACCCTAAGACGAGAAAGGCAAATCAGCCAGGAATTAGGCATGTCCCCAAGGAAAAAGCTGTGGAGGCAGGCATGTTGTGGTACTTTTGCGCTCTTCTTGGCTAGTCCTTCGCAGCTGCTGTGTTCTTGGAACTCAGGGCTTTCTGGTTAATAGAACCCTTACCCTAGGCGTAACTCAAACCTTAACCCTAGGAAGGAAAATCAGCCTATGGTTCGGGATGGTCTCATGGAAATATCAGTGGTGGCAGCCAAGTTGTGTCACTTTTGCGCTCCCCTTGGGATGCCTTTCGCAGCTGCAGAGTGCCTGGAGCCCAGGGCTTCCTGGTTTTAAAAGTCCTAGGCCTAAGCCTAACAGTAACCCTAGGAAGGTAAATCAGCAGGGTATTAGGGTTCTTCCTAAGGGGAAAGCCGTGAAAGCAGCCATGTTGTGGCACTTCTGCACTCCCTTTGGGATGCTTTTGGCAGATGAAGTAAGCCTGGAACTCAGGGCTTCCTAGTTAAAAAAATCCTAGCCCTAGGCCGAACCCCAACCCTAAGACGAGAAAGGCAAATCAGCCAGGAATTAGGCATGTCCCCAAGGAAAAAGCTGTGGAGGCAGGCATGTTGTGGTACTTTTGCGCTCTTCTTTGGTAGTCCTTCGCAGCTGCTGTGTTCTTGGAACTCAGGGCTTTCTGGTTAATAGTACCCTTACCCTAGGCGTAACTCAAACCTTAACCCTAGGAAGGAAAATCAGCCTATGGTTCGGGATGGTCTCATGGAAATATCAGTGGTGGCAGCCAAGTTGTGTCACTTTTGCGCTCCCCTTGGGATGCCTTTCGCAGCTGCAGTGTGCCTGGAGCCCAGGGCTTCCTGGTTTTAAAAGTCCTAGGCCTAAGCCTAACAGTAACCCTAGGAAGGTAAATCAGCCGCGCATTAGGGTTCTTCCTAAGGGAAAAGCCGTGAAAGCAGCCATGTTGTGGCACTTCTGCACTCCCTTTGGGATGCCTTTGGCAGATGCAGTAAGCCTGGAACTCAGGGCTTCCTAGTTAAAAAAATCCTAGCCCTAGGCCGAACCCCAACCCTAAGACGAGAAAGGCAAATCAGCCAGGAATTAGGCATGTCCCCAAGGAAAAAGCTGTGGAGGCAGGCACGTTGTGGTACTTTTGCGCTCTTCTTGGCTAGTCCTTCGCAGCTGCTGTGTTCTTGGAACTCAGGGCTTTCTGGTTAATAGAACTCTTACCCTAGGCGTAACTCAAACCTTAACCCTAGGAAGGAAAATCAGCCTATGGTTCGGGATGGTCTCATGAGAATAGAAGCAGAGGCAGCCAAGTTGTGTCACTTCTGCGGCCCTCTTGGGATGCCTTTAACAGCTGCAGTGTGCCTGGAGCCCAGGGCTTCCTGGTTTTAAAAGTCCTAGGCCTAAGCCTAACAGTAACCCTAGGAAGGTAAATCAGCCGCGTATTAGGGTTCTTCCTAAGGGAAAAGCCGTGAAAGCAGCCATGTTGTGGCACTTTTGCACTCCCTTTGGGATGCATTTGGCAGATGCAGTAAGCCTGGAACTCAGGGCTTCCTGGTTAAAAAACTCCAAGCCCTAGGCTGAACCCTAACCCTAACCCTAACCCTAGGCAGATAAATCAGCCTAGGTATAGGGATGGTGCCAAGGAAAAAGCTGTGAAAGCTGCCATGTTGTTGCACTTTTGTACTCCCCTTGGGATGCCTTGAACAGCTGCAGTGTGCCTGGAGCTAAGGGCTTCCTAGTTTTGAAAATCCTAGCCCTAGGCCTAAGCCTTACAGTAACCCTGGGAAGGGAAATCAGCCTGGTGTTAAGCTTCTTGCCAAGGAAAAAGCCGTGAAAGCAGCCATGTTGTGGCACTTTTGCACTCCCTTTTGGATGCCTTTCACAGCTCCAGTGTGCCTGGAACTCAGGGCTTCCTGATTTTAAAAATCCTAGCCCTAGGCCGAACCCCAACCCTAAGACGAGAAAGGCAAATCAGCCAGGAATTAGGCATGTCCCCAAGGAAAAAGCTGTGGAGGCAGGCATGTTGTGGTACTTTTGCGCTCTTCTTGGCTAGTCCTTCGCAGCTGCTGTGTTCTTGGAACTCAGGGCTTTCTGGTTAATAGAACCCTTACCCTAGGTGTAACTCAAAGCTTAACCCTAGGAAGGAAAATCAGCCTATGGTTCGGGATGGTCTCATGAGAATAGAAGCAGAGGCAGCCAAGTTGTGTCACTTCTGCGGCCCTCTTGGGATGCCTTTAACAGCTGCAGTGTGCCTGGAGCCCAGGGCTTCCTGGTTTTAAAAGTCCTAGGCCTAAGCCTAACAGTAACCCTAGGAAGGTAAATCAGCCGCGTATTAGGGTTCTTCCTAAGGGAAAAGCCGTGAAAGCAGCCATGTTGTGGCACTTCTGCACTCCCTTTGGGATGCCTTTGGCAGATGCAGTAAGCCTGGAACTCAGGGCTTCCTAGTTAAAAATATCCTAGCCCTAGGCCGAACCCCAACCCTAAGACGAGAAAGGCAAATCAGCCAGGAATTAGGCATGTCCCCAAGGAAAAAGCTGTGGAGGCAGGCATGTTGTGGTACTTTTGCGCTCTTCTTGGGTAGTCCTTCGCAGCTGCTGTGTTCTTGGAACTCAGGGCTTTCTGGTTAATAGACCTCTTACCCTAGGCGAAACTCAAACCTTAACCCTAGGAAGGAAAATCAGCCTATGGTTCGGGATGGTCTCATGAGAATAGAAGCAGAGGCAGCCAAGTTGTGTCACTTCTGCGGCCCTCTTGGGATGCCTTTAACAGCTGCAGTGTGCCTGGAGCCCAGGGCTTCCTGGTTTTAAAAGTCCTAGGCCTAAGCCTAACAGTAACCCTAGGAAGGTAAATCAGCCGCGTATTAGGGCTCTTCCTAGGGGAAAAGCTGTGAAAGCAGGCATGTTGTGGCACTTTTGCACTCCCTTTGGGATGCCTTTGGCAGATGCAGTAAGCCTGGAACTCAGGGCTTCCTGATTAAAAAACTCCAAGCCCTAGGCTGAAGCCTAAACCTAACCCTAGGCAGATAAATCAGCCTAGGTATAGGGATGGTGCCAAGGAAAAAGCTGTGAAAGCTGCCATGTTGTTGCACTTTTGTACTCCTCTTGGGATGCCTTGAACAGCTGCAGTGTGCCTGGATCTAATGGCTTCCTAGTTTTAAAAATCCAAGCCCTAGGCCTAAGCCTTACAGTAACCCTGGGAAGGGAAATCAGCCTGGTGTTAGGCTTCTTGCCAAGGAAAAAGCCGTGAAAGCAGCCATGTTGTGGCACTTTTGCACTCCCTTTTGGATGCCTTTCACAGCTCCAGTGTGCCTGGAACTCAGGGCTTCCTGATTTTAAAAATCCTAGCACTAGGCCGAACCCATAACCTAAGACGAGAAAGGCAAATCAGCCAGGAATTAGGCATGTCCCCAAGGAAAAAGCTATCGACGCAGGCATGTTGTGGTACTTTTGCGCTCTTCTTGGGTAGTCCTTTGCAGCTGCTGTGTTCTTGGAACTCAGGTCTTTCTGGTTAATAGACCTCTTACCCTAGGCGTAACTCAAACATTAACCCTAGGAAGGAAAATCAGCCTATGGTTCGGGATGGTCTCATGAGAATAGAAGCAGAGGCAGCCAAGTTGTGTCACTTCTGCGGCCCTCTTGGGATGCCTTTAACAGCTGCATGTGCCTGGAGCCCAGGGCTTCCTGGTTTTAAAAGTCCTAGGCCTAAGCCTAACAGTAACCCTAGGAAGGTAAATCAGCCGCGTATTAGGGTTCTTCCTAAGGGAAAAGCCGTGAAAGCAGCCATGTTGTGGCACTTTTGCACTCTCTTTGGGATGCCTTTGGCAGATGCAGTAAGCCTGGAACTCAGGGCTTCCTGGTTAAAAAACTCCAAGCCCTAGGCTGAACCCTAACCCTAACCCTAGGCAGATAAAACAGCCAAGGTATAGGGATGGTGCCAAGGAAAATGCTGTGAAAGCTGCCATGTTGTTGCACTTTTGTACTCCCCTTGGGATGCCTTGAACAGCTGCAGTGTGCCTGGAGCTAAGGGCTTCCTAGTTTTGAAAATCCTAGCCCTAGGCCTAAGCCTTACAGTAACCTTGAGAAGGGAAATCAGCCTGGTGTTAAGCTTCTTGCCAAGGAAAAAGCCGTGAAAGCAACCATGTTGTGGCACTTTTGCACTCCCTTTTGGATGCCTTTCACAGCTCCAGTGTGCCTGGAACTCAGGGCTTCCTGATTTTAAAAGTCCTAGCCCTAGGCCGAACCCCAACCCTAAGACGAGAAAGGCAAATCAGCCAGGAATTAGGCATGTCCCCAAGGAAAAAGCTGTGGAGGCAGGCATGTTGTGGTACTTTTGCGCTCTTCTTGGGAAGTCCTTCGCAGCTGCTGTGTTCTTGGAACTCAGGGCTTTCTGGTTAATAGAACCCTTACCCTAGGCGTAACTCAAACCTTAACCCTAGGAAGGAAAATCAGCCTATGGTTCGGGATGGTCTCATGGAAATATCAGTGGTGGCAGCCAAGTTGTGTCACTTTTGCGCTCCCCTTGGGATGCCTTTCGCAGCTGCAGTGTGCCTGGAGCCCAGGGCTTCCTGGTTTTAAAAGTCCTAGGCCTAAGCCTAACAGTAACCCTAGGAAGGTAAATCAGCCGCGCATTAGGGTTCTTCCTAAGGGAAAAGCCGTGAAAGCAGCCATGTTGTGGCACTTCTGCACTCCCTTTGGGATGCCTTTGGCAGATGCAGTAAGCCTGGAACTCAGGGCTTCCTAGTTAAAAATATCCTAGCCCTAGGCCGAACCCCAACCCTAAGACGAGAAAGGCAAATCAGCCAGGAATTAGGCATGTCCCCAAGGAAAAAGCTGTGGAGGCAGGCATGTTGTGGTACTTTTGCGCTCTTCTTGGGTAGTCCTTCGCAGCTGCGGTGTTCTTGGAACTCAGGTCTTTCTGGTTAATAGACCTCTTACCCTAGGCGTAACTCTAACATTAACCCTAGGAAGGAAAATCAGCCTATGGTTCGGGATGGTCTCATGAGAATAGAAGCAGAGGCAGCCAAGTTGTGTCACTTCTGCGGCCCTCTTGGGATGCCTTTAACAGCTGCAGTGTGCCTGGAGCCCAGGGCTTCCTGGTTTTAAAAGTCCTAGGCCTAAGCCTAACAGTAACCCTAGGAAGGTAAATCAGCCGCGTATTAGGGTTCTTCCTAAGGGAAAAGCCGTGAAAGCAGCCATGTTGTGGCACTTTTGCACTCCCTTTGGGATGCATTTGGCAGATGCAGTAAGCCTGGAACTCAGGGCTTCCTGGTTAAAAAACTCCAAGCCCTAGGCTGAACCCTAACCCTAACCCTAGGCAGATAAATCAGCCTAGGTATAGGGATGGTGCCAAGGAAAAAGCTGTGAAAGCTGCCATGTTGTTGCACTTTTGTACTCCCCTTGGGATGCCTTGAACAGCTGCAGTGTGCCTGGAGCTAAGGGCTTCCTAGTTTTGAAAATCCTAGCCCTAGGCCTAAGCCTTACAGTAACCCTGGGAAGGGAAATCAGCCTGGTGTTAAGCTTCTTGCCATGGAAAAAGCCGTGAAAGCAACCATGTTGTGGCACTTTTGCACTCCCTTTTGGATGCCTTTCACAGCTCCAGTGTGCCTGGAACTCAGGGCTTCCTGATTTTAAAAATCCTAGCCCTAGGCCGAACCCCAACCCTAAGACGAGAAAGGCAAATCAGCCAGGAATTAGGCATGTCCCCAAGGAAAAAGCTGTGGAGGCAGGCATGTTGTGGTACTTTTGCGCTCTTCTTGGGTAGTCCTTCGCAGCTGCTGTGTTCTTGGAACTCAGGGCTTTCTGGTTAATAGAACCCTTACCCTAGGCGTAACTCAAACCTTAACCCTAGGAAGGAAAATCAGCCTATGGTTCGGGATGGTCTCATGGAAATATCAGTGCTGGCAGCCAAGTTGTGTCACTTTTGGGCTCCCCTTGGGATGCCTTTCGCAGCTGCAGTGTGCCTGGAGCCCAGGGCTTCCTGGTTTTAAAAGTCCTAGGCCTAAGCCTAACAGTAACCCTAGGAAGGTAAATCAGCCGCGTATTAGGGTTCTTCCTAAGGGAAAAGCCGTGAAAGCAGCCATGTTGTGGCACTTCTGCACTCCCTTTGGGATGCCTTTGGCAGATGCAGTAAGCCTGGAACTCAGGGCTTCCTAGTTAAAAAAATCCTAGCCCTAGGCCGAACCCCAACCCTAAGACGAGAAAGGCAAATCAGCCAGGAATTAGGCATGTCCCCAAGGAAAAAGCTGTGGAGGCAGGCATGTTGTGGTACTTTTGCGCTCTTCTTGGGTAGTCCTTCGCAGCTGCTGTGTTCTTGGAACTCAGGGCTTTCTGGTTAATAGACCTCTTACCCTAGGCGTAACTCTAACATTAACCCTAGGAAGGAAAATCAGCCTATGGTTCGGGATGGTCTCATGAGAATAGAAGCAGAGGCAGCCAAGTTGTGTCACTTCTGCGGCCCTCTTGGGATGCCTTTAACAGCTGCAGTGTGCCTGGAGCCCAGGGCTTCCTGGTTTTAAAAGTCCTAGGCCTAAGCCTAACAGTAACCCTAGGAAGGTAAATCAGCCGCGTATTAGGGTTCTTCCTAAGGGAAAAGCCGTGAAAGCAGCCATGTTGTGGCACTTTTGCACTCCCTTTGGGATGCATTTGGCAGATGCAGTAAGCCTGGAACTCAGGGCTTCCTGGTTAAAAAACTCCAAGCCCTAGGCTGAACCCTAACCCTAACCCTAACCCTAGGCAGATAAATCAGCCTAGGTATAGGGATGGTGCCAAGGAAAAAGCTGTGAAAGCTGCCATGTTGTTGCACTTTTGTACTCCCCTTGGGATGCCTTGAACAGCTGCAGTGTGCCTGGAGCTAAGGGCTTCCTAGTTTTGAAAATCCTAGCCCTAGGCCTAAGCCTTACAGTAACCCTGGGAAGGGAAATCAGCCTGGTGTTAAGCTTCTTGCCAAGGAAAAAGCCGTGAAAGCAGCCATGTTGTGGCACTTTTGCACTCCCTTTTGGATGCCTTTCACAGCTCCAGTGTGCCTGGAACTCAGGGCTTCCTGATTTTAAAAATCCTAGCCCTAGGCCGAACCCCAACCCTAAGACGAGAAAGGCAAATCAGCCAGGAATTAGGCATGTCCCCAAGGAAAAAGCTGTGGAGGCAGGCATGTTGTGGTACTTTTGCGCTCTTCTTGGCTAGTCCTTCGCAGCTGCTGTGTTCTTGGAACTCAGGGCTTTCTGGTTAATAGAACCCTTACCCTAGGTGTAACTCAAAGCTTAACCCTAGGAAGGAAAATCAGCCTATGGTTCGGGATGGTCTCATGAGAATAGAAGCAGAGGCAGCCAAGTTGTGTCACTTCTGCGGCCCTCTTGGGATGCCTTTAACAGCTGCAGTGTGCCTGGAGCCCAGGGCTTCCTGGTTTTAAAAGTCCTAGGCCTAAGCCTAACAGTAACCCTAGGAAGGTAAATCAGCCGCGCATTAGGGTTCTTCCTAAGGGAAAAGCCGTGAAAGCAGCCATGTTGTGGCACTTCTGCACTCCCTTTGGGATGCCTTTGGCAGATGCAGTAAGCCTGGAACTCAGGGCTTCCTAGTTAAAAATATCCTAGCCCTAGGCCGAACCCCAACCCTAAGACGAGAAAGGCAAATCAGCCAGGAATTAGGCATGTCCCCAAGGAAAAAGCTGTGGAGGCAGGCATGTTGTGGTACTTTTGCGCTCTTCTTGGGTAGTCCTTCGCAGCTGCTGTGTTCTTGGAACTCAGGTCTTTCTGGTTAATAGACCTCTTACCCTAGGCGAAACTCAAACCTTAACCCTAGGAAGGAAAATCAGCCTATGGTTCGGGATGGTCTCATGAGAATAGAAGCAGAGGCAGCCAAGTTGTGTCACTTCTGCGGCCCTCTTGGGATGCCTTTAACAGCTGCAGTGTGCCTGGAGCCCAGGGCTTCCTGGTTTTAAAAGTCCTAGGCCTAAGCCTAACAGTAACCCTAGGAAGGTAAATCAGCCGCGTATTAGGGTTCTTCCTAGGGGAAAAGCTGTGAAAGCAGGCATGTTGTGGCACTTTTGCACTCCCTTTGGGATGCCTTTGGCAGATGCAGTAAGCCTGGAACTCAGGGCTTCCTGATTAAAAAACTCCAAGCCCTAGGCTGAAGCCTAAACCTAACCCTAGGCAGATAAATCAGCCTAGGTATAGGGATGGTGCCAAGGAAAAAGCTGTGAAAGCTGCCATGTTGTTGCACTTTTGTACTCCTCTTGGGATGCCTTGAACAGCTGCAGTGTGCCTGGAGCTAAGGGCTTCCTAGTTTTGAAAATCCTAGCCCTAGGCCTAAGCCTTACAGTAACCCTGGGAAGGGAAATCAGCCTGGTGTTAGGCTTCTTGCCAAGGAAAAAGCCGTGAAAGCAGCCATGTTGTGGCACTTTTGCACTCCCTTTTGGATGCCTTTCACAGCTCCAGTGTGCCTGGAACTCAGGGCTTCCTGATTTTAAAAATCCTAGCACTAGGCCGAACCCATAACCTAAGACGAGAAAGGCAAATCAGCCAGGAATTAGGCATGTCCCCAAGGAAAAAGCTATCGACGCAGGCATGTTGTGGTACTTTTGCGCTCTTCTTGGGTAGTCCTTTGCAGCTGCTGTGTTCTTGGAACTCAGGTCTTTCTGGTTAATAGACCTCTTACCCTAGGCGTAACTCAAACATTAACCCTAGGAAGGAAAATCAGCCTATGGTTCGGGATGGTCTCATGAGAATAGAAGCAGAGGCAGCCAAGTTGTGTCACTTCTGCGGCCCTCTTGGGATGCCTTGAACAGCTGCATGTGCCTGGAGCCCAGGGCTTCCTGGTTTTAAAAGTCCTAGGCCTAAGCCTAACAGTAACCCTAGGAAGGTAAATCAGCCGCGTATTAGGGTTCTTCCTAAGGGAAAAGCCGTGAAAGCAGCCATGTTGTGGCACTTTTGCACTCCCTTTGGGATGCCTTTGGCAGATGCAGTAAGCCTGGAACTCAGGGCTTCCTGGTTAAAAAACTCCAAGCCCTAGGCTGAACCCTAACCCTAACCCTAGGCAGATAAAACAGCCTAGGTATAGGGATGGTGCCAAGGAAAAAGCTGTGAAAGCTGCCATGTTGTTGCACTTTTGTACTCCCCTTGGGATGCCTTGAACAGCTGCAGTGTGCCTGGAGCTAAGGGCTTCCTAGTTTTGAAAATCCTAGCCCTAGGCCTAAGCCTTACAGTAACCTTGAGAAGGGAAATCAGCCTGGTGTTAAGCTTCTTGCCAAGGAAAAAGCCGTGAAAGCAACCATGTTGTGGCACTTTTGCACTCCCTTTTGGATGCCTTTCACAGCTCCAGTGTGCCTGGAACTCAGGGCTTCCTGATTTTAAAAGTCCTAGCCCTAGGCCGAACCCCAACCCTAAGACAAGAAAGGCAAATCAGCCAGGAATTAGGCATGTCCCCAAGGAAAAAGCTGTGGAGGCAGGCATGTTGTGGTACTTTTGCGCTCTTCTTGGGAAGTCCTTCGCAGCTGCTGTGTTCTTGGAACTCAGGGCTTTCTGGTTAATAGAACCCTTACCCTAGGCGTAACTCAAACCTTAACCCTAGGAAGGAAAATCAGCCTATGGTTCGGGATGGTCTCATGGAAATATCAGTGGTGGCAGCCAAGTTGTGTCACTTTTGCGCTCCCCTTGGGATGCCTTTCGCAGCTGCAGTGTGCCTGGAGCCCAGGGCTTCCTGGTTTTAAAAGTCCTAGGCCTAAGCCTAACAGTAACCCTAGGAAGGTAAATCAGCCGCGCATTAGGGTTCTTCCTAAGGGAAAAGCCGTGAAAGCAGCCATGTTGTGGCACTTCTGCACTCCCTTTGGGATGCCTTTGGCAGATGCAGTAAGCCTGGAACTCAGGGCTTCCTAGTTAAAAATATCCTAGCCCTAGGCCGAACCCCAACCCTAAGACGAGAAAGGCAAATCAGCCAGGAATTAGGCATGTCCCCAAGGAAAAAGCTGTGGAGGCAGGCATGTTGTGGTACTTTTGCGCTCTTCTTGGGTAGTCCTTCGCAGCTGCGGTGTTCTTGGAACTCAGGTCTTTCTGGTTAATAGACCTCTTACCCTAGGCGTAACTCTAACATTAACCCTAGGAAGGAAAATCAGCCTATGGTTCGGGATGGTCTCATGAGAATAGAAGCAGAGGCAGCCAAGTTGTGTCACTTCTGCGGCCCTCTTGGGATGCCTTTAACAGCTGCAGTGTGCCTGGAGCCCAGGGCTTCCTGGTTTTAAAAGTCCTAGGCCTAAGCCTAACAGTAACCCTAGGAAGGTAAATCAGCCGCGTATTAGGGTTCTTCCTAAGGGAAAAGCCGTGAAAGCAGCCATGTTGTGGCACTTTTGCACTCCCTTTGGGATGCATTTGGCAGATGCAGTAAGCCTGGAACTCAGGGCTTCCTGGTTAAAAAACTCCAAGCCCTAGGCTGAACCCTAACCCTAACCCTAACCCTAGGCAGATAAATCAGCCTAGGTATAGGGATGGTGCCAAGGAAAAAGCTGTGAAAGCTGCCATGTTGTTGCACTTTTGTACTCCCCTTGGGATGCCTTGAACAGCTGCAGTGTGCCTGGAGCTAAGGGCTTCCTAGTTTTGAAAATCCTAGCCCTAGGCCTAAGCCTTACAGTAACCCTGGGAAGGGAAATCAGCCTGGTGTTAAGCTTCTTGCCAAGGAAAAAGCCGTGAAAGCAGCCATGTTGTGGCACTTTTGCACTCCCTTTTGGATGCCTTTCACAGCTCCAGTGTGCCTGGAACTCAGGGCTTCCTGATTTTAAAAATCCTAGCCCTAGGCCGAACCCCAACCCTAAGACGAGAAAGGCAAATCAGCCAGGAATTAGGCATGTCCCCAAGGAAAAAGCTGTGGAGGCAGGCATGTTGTGGTACTTTTGCGCTCTTCTTGGCTAGTCCTTCGCAGCTGCTGTGTTCTTGGAACTCAGGGCTTTCTGGTTAATAGAACCCTTACCCTAGGTGTAACTCAAAGCTTAACCCTAGGAAGGAAAATCAGCCTATGGTTCGGGATGGTCTCATGAGAATAGAAGCAGAGGCAGCCAAGTTGTGTCACTTCTGCGGCCCTCTTGGGATGCCTTTAACAGCTGCAGTGTGCCTGGAGCCCAGGGCTTCCTGGTTTTAAAAGTCCTAGGCCTAAGCCTAACAGTAACCCTAGGAAGGTAAATCAGCCGCGTATTAGGGTTCTTCCTAAGGGAAAAGCCGTGAAAGCAGCCATGTTGTGGCACTTCTGCACTCCCTTTGGGATGCCTTTGGCAGATGCAGTAAGCCTGGAACTCAGGGCTTCCTAGTTAAAAATATCCTAGCCCTAGGCCGAACCCCAACCCTAAGACGAGAAAGGCAAATCAGCCAGGAATTAGGCATGTCCCCAAGGAAAAAGCTGTGGAGGCAGGCATGTTGTGGTTCTTTTGCGCTCTTCTTGGGTAGTCCTTCGCAGCTGCTGTGTTCTTGGAACTCAGGGCTTTCTGGTTAATAGACCTCTTACCCTAGGCGTAACTCTAACATTAACCCTAGGAAGGAAAATCAGCCTATGGTTCGGGATGGTCTCATGAGAATAGAAGCAGAGGCAGCCAAGTTGTGTCACTTCTGCGGCCCTCTTGGGATGCCTTTAACAGCTGCAGTGTGCCTGGAGCCCAGGGCTTCCTGGTTTTAAAAGTCCTAGGCCTAAGCCTAACAGTAACCCTAGGAAGGTAAATCAGCCGCGTATTAGGGTTCTTCCTAAGGGAAAAGCCGTGAAAGCAGCCATGTTGTGGCACTTTTGCACTCCCTTTGGGATGCATTTGGCAGATGCAGTAAGCCTGGAACTCAGGGCTTCCTGGTTAAAAAACTCCAAGCCCTAGGCTGAACCCTAACCCTAACCCTAGGCAGATAAATCAGCCTAGGTATAGGGATGGTGCCAAGGAAAAAGCTGTGAAAGCTGCCATGTTGTTGCACTTTTGTACTCCCCTTGGGATGCCTTGAACAGCTGCAGTGTGCCTGGAGCTAAGGGCTTCCTAGTTTTGAAAATCCTAGCCCTAGGCCTAAGCCTTACAGTAACCCTGGGAAGGGAAATCAGCCTGGTGTTAAGCTTCTTGCCAAGGAAAAAGCCGTGAAAGCAGCCATGTTGTGGCACTTTTGCACTCCCTTTTGGATGCCTTTCACAGCTCCAGTGTGCCTGGAACTCAGGGCTTCCTGATTTTAAAAATCCTAGCCCTAGGCCAAACCCCAACCCTAAGACGAGAAAGGCAAATCAGCCAGGAATTAGGCATGTCCCCAAGGGAAAAGCTGTGGAGGCAGGCATGTTGTGGTACTTTTGCGCTCTTCTTGGCTAGTCCTTCGCAGCTGCTGTGTTCTTGGAACTCAGGGCTTTCTGGTTAATAGAACCCTTACCCTAGGCGTAACTCAAACCTTAACCCTAGGAAGGAAAATCAGCCTATTGTTCGGGACGGTCTCATGAGAATAGCAACAGAGGCAGTTAGTTGTGTCACTTCTGCGGCCCTCTTGGGATGCCTTGAACAGCTGCAGTGTGCCTGGAGCCCAGGGCTTCCTGGTTTTAAAAGTCCTAGGCCTAAGCCTAACAGTAACCCTAGGAAGGTAAATCAGCCGCGCATTAGGGTTCTTCCTAAGGGAAAAGCCGTGAAAGCAGCCATGTTGTGGCACTTCTGCACTCCCTTTGGGATGCCTTTGGCAGATGCAGTAAGCCTGGAACTCAGGGCTTCCTAGTTAAAAAAATCCTAGCCCTAGGCCGAACCCCAACCCTAAGACGAGAAAGGCAAATCAGCCAGGAATTAGGCATGTCCCCAAGGAAAAAGCTGTGGAGGCAGGCATGTTGTGGTACTTTTGCGCTCTTCTTGGGTAGTCCTTCGCAGCTGCTGTGTTCTTGGAACTCAGGGCTTTCTGGTTAATAGACCTCTTACCCTAGGCGTAACTCAAACATTAACCCTAGGAAGGAAAATCAGCCTATGGTTCGGGATGGTCTCATGAGAATAGAAGCAGAGGCAGCCAAGTTGTGTCACTTCTGCGGCCCTCTTGGGATGCCTTTAACAGCTGCAGTGTGCCTGGAGCCCAGGGCTTCCTGGTTTTAAAAGTCCTAGGCCTAAGCCTAACAGTAACCCTAGGAAGGTAAATCAGCCGCGTATTAGGGTTCTTCCTAAGGGAAAAGCCGTGAAAGCAGCCATGTTGTGGCACTTTTGCACTCCCTTTGGGATGCATTTGGCAGATGCAGTAAGCCTGGAACTCAGGGCTTCCTGGTTAAAAAACTCCAAGCCCTAGGCTGAACCCTAACCCTAACCCTAGGCAGATAAATCAGCCTAGGTATAGGGATGGTGCCAAGGAAAAAGCTGTGAAAGCTGCCATGTTGTTGCACTTTTGTACTCCCCTTGGGATGCCTTGAACAGCTGCAGTGTGCCTGGAGCTAAGGGCTTCCTAGTTTTGAAAATCCTAGCCCTAGGCCTAAGCCTTACAGTAACCCTGGGAAGGGAAATCAGCCTGGTGTTAAGCTTCTTGCCAAGGAAAAAGCCGTGAAAGCAACCATGTTGTGGCACTTTTGCACTCCCTTTTGGATGCCTTTCACAGCTCCAGTGTGCCTGGAACTCAGGGCTTCCTGATTTTAAAAATCCTAGCCCTAGGCCGAACCCCAACCCTAAGACGAGAAAGGCAAATCAGCCAGGAATTAGGCATGTCCCCAAGGAAAAAGCTGTGGAGGCAGGCATGTTGTGGTACTTTTGCGCTCTTCTTGGGTAGTCCTTCGCAGCTGCTGTGTTCTTGGAACTCAGGGCTTTCTGGTTAATAGAACCCTTACCCTAGGCGTAACTCAAACCTTAACCCTAGGAAGGAAAATCAGCCTATGGTTCGGGATTGTCTCATGGAAATATCAGTGGTGGCAGCCAAGTTGTGTCACTTTTGCGCTCCCCTTGGGATGCCTTTCGCAGCTGCAGTGTGCCTGGAGCCCAGGGCTTCCTGGTTTTAAAAGTCCTAGGCCTAAGCCTAACAGTAACCCTAGGAAGGTAAATCAGCCGCGTATTAGGGTTCTTCCTAAGGGAAAAGCCGTGAAAGCAGCCATGTTGTGGCACTTCTGCACTCCCTTTGGGATGCCTTTGGCAGATGCAGTAAGCCTGGAACTCAGGGCTTCCTAGTTAAAAATATCCTAGCCCTAGGCCGAACCCCAACCCTAAGACGAGAAAGGCAAATCAGCCAGGAATTAGGCATGTCCCCAAGGAAAAAGCTGTGGAGGCAGGCATGTTGTGGTACTTTTGCGCTCTTCTTGGGTAGTCCTTCGCAGCTGCTGTGTTCTTGGAACTCAGGGCTTTCTGGTTAATAGACCTCTTACCCTAGGCGTAACTCTAACATTAACCCTAGGAAGGAAAATCAGCCTATGGTTCGGGATGGTCTCATGAGAATAGAAGCAGAGGCAGCCAAGTTGTGTCACTTCTGCGGCCCTCTTGGGATGCCTTTAACAGCTGCAGTGTGCCTGGAGCCCAGGGCTTCCTGGTTTTAAAAGTCCTAGGCCTAAGCCTAACAGTAACCCTAGGAAGGTAAATCAGCCGCGTATTAGGGTTCTTCCTAAGGGAAAAGCCGTGAAAGCAGCCATGTTGTGGCACTTTTGCACTCCCTTTGGGATGCATTTGGCAGATGCAGTAAGCCTGGAACTCAGGGCTTCCTGGTTAAAAAACTCCAAGCCCTAGGCTGAAGCCTAACCCTAACCCTAGGCAGATAAATCAGCCTAGGTATAGGGATGGTGCCAAGGAAAAAGCTGTGAAAGCTGCCATGTTGTTGCACTTTTGTACTCCCCTTGGGATGCCTTGAACAGCTGCAGTGTGCCTGGAGCTAAGGGCTTCCTAGTTTTGAAAATCCTAGCCC
Source organism: Ammospiza maritima maritima (assembly GCA_036010785.1). Lineage (NCBI taxonomy): Eukaryota > Metazoa > Chordata > Aves > Passeriformes > Passerellidae > Ammospiza > Ammospiza maritima. The sequence goes on along the minus strand of JAYKTQ010000354.1, from coordinate 552,114 downwards.
TAGGCCTAAGCCTTACAGTAACCCTGGGAAGGGAAATCAGCCTGGTGTTAAGCTTCTTGCCAAGGAAAAAGCCGTGAAACCAGCCATGTTGTGGCACTTTTGCACTCCCTTTTGGATGCCTTTCACAGCTCCAGTGTGCCTGGAACTCAGGGCTTCCTGATTTTAAAAATCCTAGCCCTAGGCCGAACCCCAACCCTAAGACGAGAAAGGCAAATCAGCCAGGAATTAGGCATGTCCCCAAGGAAAAAGCTGTGGAGGCAGGCATGTTGTGGTACTTTTGCGCTCTTCTTGGCTAGTCCTTCGCAGCTGCTGTGTTCTTGGAACTCAGGGCTTTCTGGTTAATAGAACCCTTACCCTAGGCGTAACTCAAACCTTAACCCTAGGAAGGAAAATCAGCCTATGGTTCGGGATGGTCTCATGAGAATAGCAACAGAGGCAGTTAGTTGTGTCACTTCTGCGGCCCTCTTGGGATGCCTTGAACAGCTGCAGTGTGCCTGGAGCCCAGGGCTTCCTGGTTTTAAAAGTCCTAGGCCTAAGCCTAACAGTAACCCTAGGAAGGTAAATCAGCCGCGCATTAGGGTTCTTCCTAAGGGAAAAGCCGTGAAAGCAGCCATGTTGTGGCACTTCTGCACTCCCTTTGGGATGCCTTTGGCAGATGCAGTAAGCCTGGAACTCAGGGCTTCCTAGTTAAAAAAATCCTAGCCCTAGGCCGAACCCCAACCCTAAGACGAGAAAGGCAAATCAGCCAGGAATTAGGCATGTCCCCAAGGAAAAAGCTGTGGAGGCAGGCATGTTGTGGTACTTTTGCGCTCTTCTTGGGTAGTCCTTCGCAGCTGCTGTGTTCTTGGAACTCAGGGCTTTCTGGTTAATAGAACCCTTACCCTAGGCGTAACTCAAACATTAACCCTAGGAAGGAAAATCAGCCTATGGTTCGGGATGGTCTCATGAGAATAGAAGCAGAGGCAGCCAAGTTGTGTCACTTCTGCGGCCCTCTTGGGATGCCTTTAACAGCTGCAGTGTGCCTGGAGCCCAGGGCTTCCTGGTTTTAAAAGTCCTAGGCCTAAGCCTAACAGTAACCCTAGGAAGGTAAATCAGCCGCGTATTAGGGTTCTTCCTAAGGGAAAAGCCGTGAAAGCAGCCATGTTGTGGCACTTTTGCACTCCCTTTGGGATGCATTTGGCAGATGCAGTAAGCCTGGAACTCAGGGCTTCCTGGTTAAAAAACTCCAAGCCCTAGGCTGAACCCTAACCCTAACCCTAGGCAGATAAATCAGCCTAGGTATAGGGATGGTGCCAAGGAAAAAGCTGTGAAAGCTGCCATGTTGTTGCACTTTTGTACTCCCCTTGGGATGCCTTGAACAGCTGCAGTGTGCCTGGATCTAAGGGCTTCCTAGTTTTGAAAATCCTAGCCCTAGGCCTAAGCCTTACAGTAACCCTGGGAAGGGAAATCAGCCTGGTGTTAAGCTTCTTGCCAAGGAAAAAGCCGTGAAACCAGCCATGTTGTGGCACTTTTGCACTCCCTTTTGGATGCCTTTCACAGCTCCAGTGTGCCTGGAACTCAGGGCTTCCTGATTTTAAAAATCCTAGCCCTAGGCCGAACCCCAACCCTAAGACGAGAAAGGCAAATCAGCCAGGAATTAGGCATGTCCCCAAGGAAAAAGCTGTGGAGGCAGGCATGTTGTGGTACTTTTGCGCTCTTCTTGGGTAGTCCTTCGCAGCTGCTGTGTTCTTGGAACTCAGGGCTTTCTGGTTAATAGACCTCTTACCCTAGGCGTAACTCAAACCTTAACCCTAGGAAGGAAAATCAGCCTATGGTTCGGGATTGTCTCATGGAAATATCAGTGGTGGCAGCCAAGTTGTGTCACTTTTGCGCTCCCCTTGGGATGCCTTTCGCAGCTGCAGTGTGCCTGGAGCCCAGGGCTTCCTGGTTTTAAAAGTCCTAGGCCTAAGCCTAACAGTAACCCTAGGAAGGTAAATCAGCCGCGTATTAGGGTTCTTCCTAAGGGAAAAGCCGTGAAAGCAGCCATGTTGTGGCACTTCTGCACTCCCTTTGGGATGCCTTTGGCAGATGCAGTAAGCCTGGAACTCAGGGCTTCCTAGTTAAAAATATCCTAGCCCTAGGCCGAACCCCAACCCTAAGACGAGAAAGGCAAATCAGCCAGGAATTAGGCATGTCCCCAAGGAAAAAGCTGTGGAGGCAGGCATGTTGTGGTACTTTTGCGCTCTTCTTGGGTAGTCCTTCGCAGCTGCTGTGTTCTTGGAACTCAGGGCTTTCTGGTTAATAGACCTCTTACCCTAGGCGTAACTCTAACATTAACCCTAGGAAGGAAAATCAGCCTATGGTTCGGGATGGTCTCATGAGAATAGAAGCAGAGGCAGCCAAGTTGTGTCACTTCTGCGGCCCTCTTGGGATGCCTTTAACAGCTGCAGTGTGCCTGGAGCCCAGGGCTTCCTGGTTTTAAAAGTCCTAGGCCTAAGCCTAACAGTAACCCTAGGAAGGTAAATCAGCCGCGTATTAGGGTTCTTCCTAAGGGAAAAGCCGTGAAAGCAGCCATGTTGTGGCACTTTTGCACTCCCTTTGGGATGCATTTGGCAGATGCAGTAAGCCTGGAACTCAGGGCTTCCTGGTTAAAAAACTCCAAGCCCTAGGCTGAAGCCTAACCCTAACCCTAGGCAGATAAATCAGCCTAGGTATAGGGATGGTGCCAAGGAAAAAGCTGTGAAAGCTGCCATGTTGTTGCACTTTTGTACTCCCCTTGGGATGCCTTGAACAGCTGCAGTGTGCCTGGAGCTAAGGGCTTCCTAGTTTTGAAAATCCTAGCCCTAGGCCTAAGCCTTACAGTAACCCTGGGAAGGGAAATCAGCCTGGTGTTAAGCTTCTTGCCAAGGAAAAAGCCGTGAAACCAGCCATGTTGTGGCACTTTTGCACTCCCTTTTGGATGCCTTTCACAGCTCCAGTGTGCCTGGAACTCAGGGCTTCCTGATTTTAAAAATCCTAGCCCTAGGCCGAACCCCAACCCTAAGACGAGAAAGGCAAATCAGCCAGGAATTAGGCATGTCCCCAAGGAAAAAGCTGTGGAGGCAGGCATGTTGTGGTACTTTTGCGCTCTTCTTGGCTAGTCCTTCGCAGCTGCTGTGTTCTTGGAACTCAGGGCTTTCTGGTTAATAGAACCCTTACCCTAGGCGTAACTCAAACCTTAACCCTAGGAAGGAAAATCAGCCTATGGTTCGGGATGGTCTCATGAGAATAGCAACAGAGGCAGTTAGTTGTGTCACTTCTGCGGCCCTCTTGGGATGCCTTGAACAGCTGCAGTGTGCCTGGAGCCCAGGGCTTCCTGGTTTTAAAAGTCCTAGGCCTAAGCCTAACAGTAACCCTAGGAAGGTAAATCAGCCGCGCATTAGGGTTCTTCCTAAGGGAAAAGCCGTGAAAGCAGCCATGTTGTGGCACTTCTGCACTCCCTTTGGGATGCCTTTGGCAGATGCAGTAAGCCTGGAACTCAGGGCTTCCTAGTTAAAAAAATCCTAGCCCTAGGCCGAACCCCAACCCTAAGACGAGAAAGGCAAATCAGCCAGGAATTAGGCATGTCCCCAAGGAAAAAGCTGTGGAGGCAGGCATGTTGTGGTACTTTTGCGCTCTTCTTGGCTAGTCCTTCGCAGCTGCTGTGTTCTTGGAACTCAGGTCTTTCTGGTTAATAGACCTCTTACCCTAGGCGAAACTCAAACCTTAACCCTAGGAAGGAAAATCAGCCTATGGTTCGGGATGGTCTCATGAGAATAGAAGCAGAGGCAGCCAAGTTGTGTCACTTCTGCGGCCCTCTTGGGATGCCTTTAACAGCTGCAGTGTGCCTGGAGCCCAGGGCTTCCTGGTTTTAAAAGTCCTAGGCCTAAGCCTAACAGTAACCCTCGGAAGGTAAATCAGCCGCGTATTAGGGTTCTTCCTAAGGGAAAAGCCGTGAAAGCAGCCATGTTGTGGCACTTTTGCACTCCCTTTGGGATGCATTTGGCAGATGCAGTAAGCCTGGAACTCAGGGCTTCCTGGTTAAAAAACTCCAAGCCCTAGGCTGAACCCTAACCCTAACCCTAGGCAGATAAATCAGCCTAGGTATAGGGATGGTGCCAAGGAAAAAGCTGTGAAAGCTGCCATGTTGTTGCACTTTTGTACTCCCCTTGGGATGCCTTGAACAGCTGCAGTGTGCCTGGAGCTAAGGGCTTCCTAGTTTTGAAAATCCTAGCCCTAGGCCTAAGCCTTACAGTAACCCTGGGAAGGGAAATCAGCCTGGTGTTAAGCTTCTTGCCAAGGAAAAAGCCGTGAAAGCAACCATGTTGTGGCACTTTTGCACTCCCTTTTGGATGCCTTTCACAGCTCCAGTGTGCCTGGAACTCAGGGCTTCCTGATTTTAAAAATCCTAGCCCTAGGCCGAACCCCAACCCTAAGACGAGAAAGGCAAATCAGCCAGGAATTAGGCATGTCCCCAAGGAAAAAGCTGTGGAGGCAGGCATGTTGTGGTACTTTTGCGCTCTTCTTGGGTAGTCCTTCGCAGCTGCTGTGTTCTTGGAACTCAGGGCTTTCTGGTTAATAGAACCCTTACCCTAGGCGTAACTCAAACCTTAACCCTAGGAAGGAAAATCAGCCTATGGTTCGGGATGGTCTCATGAGAATAGCAACAGAGGCAGTTAGTTGTGTCACTTCTGCGGCCCTCTTGGGATGCCTTGAACAGCTGCAGTGTGCCTGGAGCCCAGGGCTTCCTGGTTTTAAAAGTCCTAGGCCTAAGCCTAACAGTAACCCTAGGAAGGTAAATCAGCCGCGCATTAGGGTTCTTCCTAAGGGAAAAGCCGTGAAAGCAGCCATGTTGTGGCACTTCTGCACTCCCTTTGGGATGCCTTTGGCAGATGCAGTAAGCCTGGAACTCAGGGCTTCCTAGTTAAAAAAATCCTAGCCCTAGGCCGAACCCCAACCCTAAGACGAGAAAGGCAAATCAGCCAGGAATTAGGCATGTCCCCAAGGAAAAAGCTGTGGAGGCAGGCATGTTGTGGTACTTTTGCGCTCTTCTTGGCTAGTCCTTCGCAGCTGCTGTGTTCTTGGAACTCAGGTCTTTCTGGTTAATAGACCTCTTACCCTAGGCGAAACTCAAACCTTAACCCTAGGAAGGAAAATCAGCCTATGGTTCGGGATGGTCTCAAGAGAATAGAAGCAGAGGCAGCCAAGTTGTGTCACTTCTGCGGCCCTCTTGGGATGCCTTTAACAGCTGCAGTGTGCCTGGAGCCCAGGGCTTCCTGGTTTTAAAAGTCCTAGGCCTAAGCCTAACAGTAACCCTAGGAAGGTAAATCAGCCGCGTATTAGGGTTCTTCCTAAGGGAAAAGCCGTGAAAGCAGCCATGTTGTGGCACTTTTGCACTCCCTTTGGGATGCATTTGGCAGATGCAGTAAGCCTGGAACTCAGGGCTTCCTGGTTAAAAAACTCCAAGCCCTAGGCTGAACCCTAACCCTTACCCTAGGCAGATAAATCAGCCTAGGTATAGGGATGATGCCAAGGAAAAAGCTGTGAAAGCTGCCATGTTGTTGCACTTTTGTACTCCCCTTGGGATGCCTTGAACAGCTGCAGTGTGCCTGGATCTAAGGGCTTCCTAGTTTTAAAAATCCTTGCCCTAGGCCTAAGCCTTACAGTAACCCAGGGAAGGGAAATCAGCCTGGTGTTAAGCTTCTTGCCAAGGAAAAAGCCGTGAAAGCAACCATGTTGTGGCACTTTTGCACTCCCTTTTGGATGCCTTTCACAGCTCCAGTGTGCCTGGAACTCAGGGCTTCCTGATTTTAAAAATCCTAGCCCTAGGCCGAACCCCAACCCTAAGACGAGAAAGGCAAATCAGCCAGGAATTAGGCATGTCCCCAAGGAAAAAGCTATCGACGCAGGCGTGTTGTGGTACTTTTGCGCTCTTCTTGGCTAGTCCTTCGCAGCTGCTGTGTTCTTGGAACTCAGGGCTTTCTGGTTAATAGAACCCTTACCCTAGGCGTAACTCAAACCTTAACCCTAGGAAGGAAAATCAGCCTATGGTTCGGGATGGTCTCATGGAAATATCAGTGGTGGCAGCCAAGTTGTGTCACTTTTGCGCTCCCCTTGGGATGCCTTTCGCAGCTGCAGTGTGCCTGGAGCCCAGGGCTTCCTGGTTTTAAAAGTCCTAGGCCTAAGCCTAACAGTAACCCTAGGAAGGTAAATCAGCCGCGTATTAGGGTTCTTCCTAAGGGAAAAGCCGTGAAAGCAGCCATGTTGTGGCACTTCTGCACTCCCTTTGGGATGCTTTTGGCAGATGAAGTAAGCCTGGAACACAGGGCTTCCTAGTTAAAAATATCCTAGCCCTAGGCCGAACCCCAACCCTAAGACGAGAAAGGCAAATCAGCCAGGAATTAGGCATGTCCCCAAGGAAAAAGCTGTGGAGGCAGGCACGTTGTGGTACTTTTGCGCTCTTCTTGGGTAGTCCTTCGCAGCTGCTGTGTTCTTGGAACTCAGGGCTTTCTGGTTAATAGAACTCTTACCCTAGGCGTAACTCAAACCTTAACCCTAGGAAGGAAAATCAGCCTATGGTTCGGGATGGTCTCATGAGAATAGCAACAGAGGCAGCCAAGTTGTGTCACTTCTGCGGCCCTCTTGGGATGCCTTGAACAGCTGCATGTGCCTGGAGCCCAGGGCTTCCTGGTTTTAAAAGTCCTAGGCCTAAGCCTAACAGTAATCCGAGGAAGGTAAATCAGCCGCGTATTAGGGTTCTTCCTAAGGGAAAAGCCGTGAAAGCAGCCATGTTGTGGCACTTCTGCACTCCCTTTGGGATGCTTTTTGCAGATGCAGTAAGCCTGGAACTCAGGGCTTCCTAGTTAAAAATATCCTAGCCCTAGGCCGAACCCCAACCCTAAGACGAGAAAGGCAAATCAGCCAGGAATTAGGCATGTCCCCAAGGAAAAAGCTGTGGAGGCAGGCATGTTGTGGTACTTTTGCGCTCTTCTTGGGTAGTCCTTCGCAGCTGCTGTGTTCTTGGAACTCAGGGCTTTCTGGTTAATAGACCTCTTACCCTAGGCGTAACTCTAACATTAACCCTAGGAAGGAAAATCAGCCTATGGTTCGGGATGGTCTCATGAGAATAGAAGCAGAGGCAGCCAAGTTGTGTCACTTCTGCGGCCCTCTTGGGATGCCTTTAACAGCTGCAGTGTGCCTGGAGCCCAGGGCTTCCTGGTTTTAAAAGTCCTAGGCCTAAGCCTAACAGTAACCCTAGGAAGGTAAATCAGCCGCGTATTAGGGTTCTTCCTAAGGGAAAAGCCGTGAAAGCAGCCATGTTGTGGCACTTTTGCACTCCCTTTGGGATGCATTTGGCAGATGCAGTAAGCCTGGAACTCAGGGCTTCCTGGTTAAAAAACTCCAAGCCCTAGGCTGAAGCCTAACCCTAACCCTAGGCAGATAAATCAGCCTAGGTATAGGGATGGTGCCAAGGAAAAAGCTGTGAAAGCTGCCATGTTGTTGCACTTTTGTACTCCCCTTGGGATGCCTTGAACAGCTGCAGTGTGCCTGGAGCTAAGGGCTTCCTAGTTTTGAAAATCCTAGCCCTAGGCCTAAGCCTTACAGTAACCCTGGGAAGGGAAATCAGCCTGGTGTTAAGCTTCTTGCCAAGGAAAAAGCCGTGAAACCAGCCATGTTGTGGCACTTTTGCACTCCCTTTTGGATGCCTTTCACAGCTCCAGTGTGCCTGGAACTCAGGGCTTCCTGATTTTAAAAATCCTAGCCCTAGGCCGAACCCCAACCCTAAGACGAGAAAGGCAAATCAGCCAGGAATTAGGCATGTCCCCAAGGAAAAAGCTGTGGAGGCAGGCATGTTGTGGTACTTTTGCGCTCTTCTTGGCTAGTCCTTCGCAGCTGCTGTGTTCTTGGAACTCAGGGCTTTCTGGTTAATAGAACCCTTACCCTAGGCGTAACTCAAACCTTAACCCTAGGAAGGAAAATCAGCCTATGGTTCGGGATGGTCTCATGAGAATAGCAACAGAGGCAGTTAGTTGTGTCACTTCTGCGGCCCTCTTGGGATGCCTTGAACAGCTGCAGTGTGCCTGGAGCCCAGGGCTTCCTGGTTTTAAAAGTCCTAGGCCTAAGCCTAACAGTAACCCTAGGAAGGTAAATCAGCCGCGCATTAGGGTTCTTCCTAAGGGAAAAGCCGTGAAAGCAGCCATGTTGTGGCACTTCTGCACTCCCTTTGGGATGCCTTTGGCAGATGCAGTAAGCCTGGAACTCAGGGCTTCCTAGTTAAAAAAATCCTAGCCCTAGGCCGAACCCCAACCCTAAGACGAGAAAGGCAAATCAGCCAGGAATTAGGCATGTCCCCAAGGAAAAAGCTGTGGAGGCAGGCATGTTGTGGTACTTTTGCGCTCTTCTTGGCTAGTCCTTCGCAGCTGCTGTGTTCTTGGAACTCAGGTCTTTCTGGTTAATAGACCTCTTACCCTAGGCGAAACTCAAACCTTAACCCTAGGAAGGAAAATCAGCCTATGGTTCGGGATGGTCTCATGAGAATAGAAGCAGAGGCAGCCAAGTTGTGTCACTTCTGCGGCCCTCTTGGGATGCCTTTAACAGCTGCAGTGTGCCTGGAGCCCAGGGCTTCCTGGTTTTAAAAGTCCTAGGCCTAAGCCTAACAGTAACCCTCGGAAGGTAAATCAGCCGCGTATTAGGGTTCTTCCTAAGGGAAAAGCCGTGAAAGCAGCCATGTTGTGGCACTTTTGCACTCCCTTTGGGATGCATTTGGCAGATGCAGTAAGCCTGGAACTCAGGGCTTCCTGGTTAAAAAACTCCAAGCCCTAGGCTGAACCCTAACCCTAACCCTAGGCAGATAAATCAGCCTAGGTATAGGGATGGTGCCAAGGAAAAAGCTGTGAAAGCTGCCATGTTGTTGCACTTTTGTACTCCCCTTGGGATGCCTTGAACAGCTGCAGTGTGCCTGGAGCTAAGGGCTTCCTAGTTTTGAAAATCCTAGCCCTAGGCCTAAGCCTTACAGTAACCCTGGGAAGGGAAATCAGCCTGGTGTTAAGCTTCTTGCCAAGGAAAAAGCCGTGAAAGCAACCATGTTGTGGCACTTTTGCACTCCCTTTTGGATGCCTTTCACAGCTCCAGTGTGCCTGGAACTCAGGGCTTCCTGATTTTAAAAATCCTAGCCCTAGGCCGAACCCCAACCCTAAGACGAGAAAGGCAAATCAGCCAGGAATTAGGCATGTCCCCAAGGAAAAAGCTGTGGAGGCAGGCATGTTGTGGTACTTTTGCGCTCTTCTTGGGTAGTCCTTCGCAGCTGCTGTGTTCTTGGAACTCAGGGCTTTCTGGTTAATAGAACCCTTACCCTAGGCGTAACTCAAACCTTAACCCTAGGAAGGAAAATCAGCCTATGGTTCGGGATGGTCTCATGAGAATAGCAACAGAGGCAGTTAGTTGTGTCACTTCTGCGGCCCTCTTGGGATGCCTTGAACAGCTGCAGTGTGCCTGGAGCCCAGGGCTTCCTGGTTTTAAAAGTCCTAGGCCTAAGCCTAACAGTAACCCTAGGAAGGTAAATCAGCCGCGCATTAGGGTTCTTCCTAAGGGAAAAGCCGTGAAAGCAGCCATGTTGTGGCACTTCTGCACTCCCTTTGGGATGCCTTTGGCAGATGCAGTAAGCCTGGAACTCAGGGCTTCCTAGTTAAAGAAATCCTAGCCCTAGGCCGAACCCCAACCCTAAGACGAGAAAGGCAAATCAGCCAGGAATTAGGCATGTCCCCAAGGAAAAAGCTGTGGAGGCAGGCATGTTGTGGTACTTTTGCGCTCTTCTTGGGTAGTCCTTCGCAGCTGCTGTGTTCTTGGAACTCAGGTCTTTCTGGTTAATAGACCTCTTACCCTAGGCGAAACTCAAACCTTAACCCTAGGAAGGAAAATCAGCCTATGGTTCGGGATGGTCTCAAGAGAATAGAAGCAGAGGCAGCCAAGTTGTGTCACTTCTGCGGCCCTCTTGGGATGCCTTTAACAGCTGCAGTGTGCCTGGAGCCCAGGGCTTCCTGGTTTTAAAAGTCCTAGGCCTAAGCCTAACAGTAACCCTAGGAAGGTAAATCAGCCGCGTATTAGGGTTCTTCCTAAGGGAAAAGCCGTGAAAGCAGCCATGTTGTGGCACTTTTGCACTCCCTTTGGGATGCATTTGGCAGATGCAGTAAGCCTGGAACTCAGGGCTTCCTGGTTAAAAAACTCCAAGCCCTAGGCTGAACCCTAACCCTTACCCTAGGCAGATAAATCAGCCTAGGTATAGGGATGATGCCAAGGAAAAAGCTGTGAAAGCTGCCATGTTGTTGCACTTTTGTACTCCCCTTGGGATGCCTTGAACAGCTGCAGTGTGCCTGGATCTAAGGGCTTCCTAGTTTTAAAAATCCTTGCCCTAGGCCTAAGCCTTACAGTAACCCAGGGAAGGGAAATCAGCCTGGTGTTAAGCTTCTTGCCAAGGAAAAAGCCGTGAAAGCAACCATGTTGTGGCACTTTTGCACTCCCTTTTGGATGCCTTTCACAGCTCCAGTGTGCCTGGAACTCAGGGCTTCCTGATTTTAAAAATCCTAGCCCTAGGCCGAACCCCAACCCTAAGACGAGAAAGGCAAATCAGCCAGGAATTAGGCATGTCCCCAAGGAAAAAGCTATCGACGCAGGCGTGTTGTGGTACTTTTGCGCTCTTCTTGGCTAGTCCTTCGCAGCTGCTGTGTTCTTGGAACTCAGGGCTTTCTGGTTAATAGAACCCTTACCCTAGGCGTAACTCAAACCTTAACCCTAGGAAGGAAAATCAGCCTATGGTTCGGGATGGTCTCATGGAAATATCAGTGGTGGCAGCCAAGTTGTGTCACTTTTGCGCTCCCCTTGGGATGCCTTTCGCAGCTGCAGTGTGCCTGGAGCCCAGGGCTTCCTGGTTTTAAAAGTCCTAGGCCTAAGCCTAACAGTAACCCTAGGAAGGTAAATCAGCCGCGTATTAGGGTTCTTCCTAAGGGAAAAGCCGTGAAAGCAGCCATGTTGTGGCACTTCTGCACTCCCTTTGGGATGCTTTTGGCAGATGAAGTAAGCCTGGAACACAGGGCTTCCTAGTTAAAAATATCCTAGCCCTAGGCCGAACCCCAACCCTAAGACGAGAAAGGCAAATCAGCCAGGAATTAGGCATGTCCCCAAGGAAAAAGCTGTGGAGGCAGGCACGTTGTGGTACTTTTGCGCTCTTCTTGGGTAGTCCTTCGCAGCTGCTGTGTTCTTGGAACTCAGGGCTTTCTGGTTAATAGAACCCTTACCCTAGGCGTAACTCAAACCTTAACCCTAGGAAGGAAAATCAGCCTATGGTTCGGGATGGTCTCATGAGAATAGCAACAGAGGCAGCCAAGTTGTGTCACTTCTGCGGCCCTCTTGGGATGCCTTGAACAGCTGCATGTGCCTGGAGCCCAGGGCTTCCTGGTTTTAAAAGTCCTAGGCCTAAGCCTAACAGTAATCCGAGGAAGGTAAATCAGCCGCGTATTAGGGTTCTTCCTAAGGGAAAAGCCGTGAAAGCAGCCATGTTGTGGCACTTCTGCACTCCCTTTGGGATGCTTTTTGCAGATGCAGTAAGCCTGGAACTCAGGGCTTCCTAGTTAAAAATATCCTAGCCCTAGGCCGAACCCCAACCCTAAGACGAGAAAGGCAAATCAGCCAGGAATTAGGCATGTCCCCAAGGAAAAAGCTGTGGAGGCAGGCATGTTGTGGTACTTTTGCGCTCTTCTTGGGTAGTCCTTCGCAGCTGCTGTGTTCTTGGAACTCAGGTCTTTCTGGTTAATAGACCTCTTACCCTAGGCGAAACTCAAACCTTAACCCTAGGAAGGAAAATCAGCCTATGGTTCGGGATGGTCTCATGAGAATAGAAGCAGAGGCAGCCAAGTTGTGTCACTTCTGCGGCCCTCTTGGGATGCCTTTAACAGCTGCAGTGTGCCTGGAGCCCAGGGCTTCCTGGTTTTAAAAGTCCTAGGCCTAAGCCTAACAGTAACCCTAGGAAGGTAAATCAGCCGGGTATTAGGGTTCTTCCTAAGGGAAAAGCCGTGAAAGCAGCCATGTTGTGGCACTTTTGCACTCCCTTTGGGATGCCTTTGGCAGATGCAGTAAGCCTGGAACTCAGGGCTTCCAGGTTAAAAAACTCCAAGACCTAGGCTGAACCCTTACCCTAACCCTAGGCAGATAAATCAGCCTAGGTATAGGGATGGTGCCAAGGAAAAAGCTGTGAAAGCTGCCATGTTGTTGCACTTTTGTACTCCTCTTGGGATGCCTTGAACAGCTGCAGTGTGCCTGGATCTAATGGCTTCCTAGTTTTAAAAATCCTAGCCGTAGGCCTAAGCCTTACAGTAACCCTGGGAAGGGAAATCAGCCTGGTGTTAGGCTTCTTGCCAAGGAAAAAGCCGTGAAAGCAGCCATGTTGTGGCACTTTTGCACTCCCTTTTGGATGCCTTTCACAGCTCCAGTGTGCCTGGAACTCAGGGCTTCCTGATTTTAAAAATCCTAGCCCTAGGCCGAACCCCAACCCTAAGACGAGAAAGGCAAATCAGCCAGGAATTAGGCATGTCCCCAAGGAAAAAGCTATCGACGCAGGCGTGTTGTGGTACTTTTGCGCTCTTCTTGGCTAGTCCTTCGCAGCTGCTGTGTTCTTGGAACTCAGGGCTTTCTGGTTAATAGAACCCTTACCCTAGGCGTAACTCAAATCTTAACCCTAGGAAGGAAAATCAGCCTATGGTTCGGGATGGTCTCATGGAAATATCAGTGGTGGCAGCCAAGTTGTGTCACTTTTGCGCTCCCCTTGGGATGCCTTTCGCAGCTGCACTGTGCCTGGAGCCCAGGGCTTCCTGGTTTTAAAAGTCCTAGGCCTAAGCCTAACAGTAACCCTAGGAAGGTAAATCAGCCGCGTATTAGGGTTCTTCCTAAGGGAAAAGCCGTGAAAGCAGCCATGTTGTGGCACTTCTGCACTCCCTTTGGGATGCTTTTGGCAGATGAAGTAAGCCTGGAACACAGGGCTTCCTAGTTAAAAATATCCTAGCCCTAGGCCGAACCCCAACCCTAAGACGAGAAAGGCAAATCAGCCAGGAATTAGGCATGTCCCCAAGGAAAAAGCTGTGGAGGCAGGCACGTTGTGGTACTTTTGCGCTCTTCTTGGGTAGTCCTTCGCAGCTGCTGTGTTCTTGGAACTCAGGGCTTTCTGGTTAATAGAACTCTTACCCTAGGCGTAACTCAAACCTTAACCCTAGGAAGGAAAATCAGCCTATGGTTCGGGATGGTCTCATGAGAATAGCAACAGAGGCAGCCAAGTTGTGTCACTTCTGCGGCCCTCTTGGGATGCCTTGAACAGCTGCATGTGCCTGGAGCCCAGGGCTTCCTGGTTTTAAAAGTCCTAGGCCTAAGCCTAACAGTAACCCTAGGAAGGTAAATCAGCCGCGTATTAGGGTTCTTCCTAAGGGAAAAGCCGTGAAAGCAGCCATGTTGTGGCACTTCTGCACTCCCTTTGGGATGCTTTTTGCAGATGCAGTAAGCCTGGAACTCAGGGCTTCCTAGTTAAAAATATCCTAGCCCTAGGCCGAACCCCAACCCTAAGACGAGAAAGGCAAATCAGCCAGGAATTAGGCATGTCCCCAAGGAAAAAGCTGTGGAGGCAGGCATGTTGTGGTACTTTTGCGCTCTTCTTGGGTAGTCCTTCGCAGCTGCTGTGTTCTTGGAACTCAGGTCTTTCTGGTTAATAGACCTCTTACCCTAGGCGAAACTCAAACCTTAACCCTAGGAAGGAAAATCAGCCTATGGTTCGGGATGGTCTCATGAGAATAGAAGCAGAGGCAGCCAAGTTGTGTCACTTCTGCGGCCCTCTTGGGATGCCTTTAACAGCTGCAGTGTGCCTGGAGCCCAGGGCTTCCTGGTTTTAAAAGTCCTAGGCCTAAGCCTAACAGTAACCCTAGGAAGGTAAATCAGCCGCGTATTAGGGTTCTTCCTAAGGGAAAAGCCGTGAAAGCAGCCATGTTGTGGCACTTTTGCACTCCCTTTGGGATGCCTTTGGCAGATGCAGTAAGCCTGGAACTCAGGGCTTCCAGGTTAAAAAACTCCAAGACCTCGGCTGAACCCTTACCCTAACCCTAGGCAGATAAATCAGCCTAGGTATAGGGATGGTGCCAAGGAAAAAGCTGTGAAAGCTGCCATGTTGTTGCACTTTTGTACTCCTCTTGGGATGCCTTGAACAGCTGCAGTGTGCCTGGATCTAATGGCTTCCTAGTTTTAAAAATCCTAGCCGTAGGCCTAAGCCTTACAGTAACCCTGGGAAGGGAAATCAGCCTGGTGTTAGGCTTCTTGCCAAGGAAAAAGCCGTGAAAGCAGCCATGTTGTGGCACTTTTGCACTCCCTTTTGGATGCCTTTCACAGCTCCAGTGTGCCTGGAACTCAGGGCTTCCTGATTTTAAAAATCCTAGCACTAGGCCGAACCCCAACCCTAAGACGAGAAAGGCAAATCAGCCAGGAATTAGGCATGTCCACAAGGAAAAAGCTGTGGAGGCAGGCATGTTGTGGTACTTTTGCACTCTTCTTGGCTAGTCCTTCGCAGCTGCTGTGTTCTTGGAACTCAGGGCTTTCTGGTTAATAGAACCCTTACCCTAGGCGTAACTCAAACCTTAACCCTAGGAAGGAAAATCAGCCTATGGTTCGGGATGGTCTCATGGAAATATCAGTGGTGGCAGCCAAGTTGTGTCACTTTTGCGCTCCCCTTGGGATGCCTTTCGCAGCTGCAGTGTGCCTGGAGCCCAGGGCTTCCTGGTTTTAAAAGTCCTAGGCCTAAGCCTAACAGTAACCCTAGGAAGGTAAATCAGCCGCGCATTAGGGTTCTTCCTAAGGGAAAAGCCGTGAAAGCAGCCATGTTGTGGCACTTCTGCACTCCCTTTGGGATGCCTTTGGCAGATGCAGTAAGCCTGGAACTCAGGGCTTCCAGGTTAAAAAACTCCAAGACCTAGGCTGAACCCTTACCCTAACCCTAGGCAGATAAATCAGCATAGGTATAGGGATGGTGCCAAGGAAAAAGCTGTGAAAGCTGCCATGTTGTTGCACTTTTGTACTCCTCTTGGGATGCCTTGAACAGCTGCAGTGTGCCTGGATCTAATGGCTTCCTAGTTTTAAAAATCCTAGCCGTAGGCCTAAGCCTTACAGTAACCCTGGGAAGGGAAATCAGCCTGGTGTTAGGCTTCTTGCCAAGGAAAAAGCCGTGAAAGCAGCCATGTTGTGGCACTTTTGCACTCCCTTTTGGATGCCTTTCACAGCTCCAGTGTGCCTGGAACTCAGGGCTTCCTGATTTTAAAAATCCTAGCCCTAGGCCGAACCCCAACCCTAAGACGAGAAAGGCAAATCAGCCAGGAATTAGGCATGTCCCCAAGGAAGAAGCTGTGGAGGCAGGCATGTTGTGGTACTTTTGCGCTCTTCTTGGGTAGTCCTTCGCAGCTGCTGTGTTCTTGGAACTCAGGGCTTTCTGGTTAATAGAACCCTTACCCTAGGCGTAACTCAAACCTTAACCCTAGGAAGGAAAATCAGCCTATGGTTCGGGATGGTCTCATGGAAATATCAGTGGTGGCAGCCAAGTTGTGTCACTTTTGCGCTCCCCTTGGGATGCCTTTAACAGCTGCAGTGTGCCTGGAGCCCAGGGCTTCCTGGTTTTAAAAGTCCTAGGCCTAAGCCTAACAGTAACCCTAGGAAGGTAAATCAGCCGCGCATTAGGGTTCTTCCTAAGGGAAAAGCCGTGAAAGCAGCCATGTTGTGGCACTTCTGCACTCCCTTTGGGATGCCTTTGGCAGATGCAGTAAGCCTGGAACTCAGGGCTTCCTAGTTAAAAATATCCTAGCCCTAGGCCGAACCCCAACCCTAAGACGAGAAAGGCAAATCAGCCAGGAATTAGGCATGTCCCCAAGGAAAAAGCTGTGGAGGCAGGCATGTTGTGGTACTTTTGCGCTCTTCTTGGCTAGTCCTTCGCAGCTGCTGTGTTCTTGGAACTCAGGTCTTTCTGGTTAATAGACCTCTTACCCTAGGCGTAACTCTAACATTAACCCTAGGAAGGAAAATCAGCCTATGGTTCGGGATGGTCTCATGAGAATAGAAGCAGAGGCAGCCAAGTTGTGTCACTTCTGCGGCCCTCTTGGGATGCCTTTAACAGCTGCAGTGTGCCTGGAGCCCAGGGCTTCCTGGTTTTAAAAGTCCTAGGCCTAAGCCTAACAGTAACCCTAGGAAGGTAAATCAGCCGCGTATTAGGGTTCTTCCTAAGGGAAAAGCCGTGAAAGCAGCCATGTTGTGGCACTTTTGCACTCCCTTTGGGATGCATTTGGCAGATGCAGTAAGCCTGGAACTCAGGGCTTCCTGGTTAAAAAACTCCAAGCCCTAGGCTGAACCCTAACCCTAACCCTAGGCAGATAAATCAGCCTAGGTATAGGGATGGTGCCAAGGAAAAAGCTGTGAAAGCTGCCATGTTGTTGCACTTTTGTACTCCCCTTGGGATGCCTTGAACAGCTGCAGTGTGCCTGGAGCTAAGGGCTTCCTAGTTTTGAAAATCCTAGCCCTAGGCCTAAGCCTTACAGTAACCCTGGGAAGGGAAATCAGCCTGGTGTTAAGCTTCTTGCCAAGGAAAAAGCCGTGAAAGCAACCATGTTGTGGCACTTTTGCACTCCCTTTTGGATGCCTTTCACAGCTCCAGTGTGCCTGGAACTCAGGGCTTCCTGATTTTAAAAATCCTAGCCCTAGGCCGAACCCCAACCCTAAGACGAGAAAGGCAAATCAGCCAGGAATTAGGCATGTCCCCAAGGAAAAAGCTGTGGAGGCAGGCATGTTGTGGTACTTTTGCGCTCTTCTTGGGTAGTCCTTCGCAGCTGCTGTGTTCTTGGAACTCAGGGCTTTCTGGTTAATAGAACCCTTACCCTAGGCGTAACTCAAACCTTAACCCTAGGAAGGAAAATCAGCCTATGGTTTGGGATTCTCTCATGGAAATATCAGTGGTGGCAGCCAAGTTGTGTCACTTTTGCGCTCCCCTTGGGATGCCTTTCGCAGCTGCAGTGTGCCTGGAGCCCAGGGCTTCCTGGTTTTAAAAGTCCTAGGCCTAAGCCTAACAGTAACCCTAGGAAGGTAAATCAGCCGCGTATTAGGGTTCTTCCTAAGGGAAAAGCCGTGAAAGCAGCCATGTTGTGGCACTTCTGCACTCCCTTTGGGATGCCTTTGGCAGATGCAGTAAGCCTGGAACTCAGGGCTTCCTAGTTAAAAATATCCTAGCCCTAGGCCGAACCCCAACCCTAAGACGAGAAAGGCAAATCAGCCAGGAATTAGGCATGTCCCCAAGGATAAAGCTGTGGAGGCAGGCATGTTGTGGTACTTTTGCGCTCTTCTTGGGTAGTCCTTCGCAGCTGCTGTGTTCTTGGAACTCAGGGCTTTCTGGTTAATAGACCTCTTACCCTAGGCGTAACTCTAACATTAACCCTAGGAAGGAAAATCAGCCTATGGTTCGGGATGGTCTCATGAGAATAGAAGCAGAGGCAGCCAAGTTGTGTCACTTCTGCGGCCCTCTTGGGATGCCTTTAACAGCTGCAGTGTGCCTGGAGCCCAGGGCTTCCTGGTTTTAAAAGTCCTAGGCCTAAGCCTAACAGTAACCCTAGGAAGGTAAATCAGCCGCGTATTAGGGTTCTTCCTAAGGGAAAAGCCGTGAAAGCAGCCATGTTGTGGCACTTTTGCACTCCCTTTGGGATGCATTTGGCAGATGCAGTAAGCCTGGAACTCAGGGCTTCCTGGTTAAAAAACTCCAAACCCTAGGCTGAAGCCTAACCCTAACCCTAGGCAGATAAATCAGCCTAGGTATAGGGATGGTGCCAAGGAAAAAGCTGTGAAAGCTGCCATGTTGTTGCACTTTTGTACTCCCCTTGGGATGCCTTGAACAGCTGCAGTGTGCCTGGAGCTAAGGGCTTCCTAGTTTTGAAAATCCTAGCCCTAGGCCTAAGCCTTACAGTAACCCTGGGAAGGGAAATCAGCCTGGTGTTAAGCTTCTTGCCAAGGAAAAAGCCGTGAAACCAGCCATGTTGTGGCACTTTTGCACTCCCTTTTGGATGCCTTTCACAGCTCCAGTGTGCCTGGAACTCAGGGCTTCCTGATTTTAAAAATCCTAGCCCTAGGCCGAACCCCAACCCTAAGACGAGAAAGGCAAATCAGCCAGGAATTAGGCATGTCCCCAAGGAAAAAGCTGTGGAGGCAGGCATGTTGTGGTACTTTTGCACTCTTCTTGGCTAGTCCTTCGCAGCTGCTGTGTTCTTGGAACTCAGGGCTTTCTGGTTAATAGAACCCTTACCCTAGGCGTAACTCAAACCTTAACCCTAGGAAGGAAAATCAGCCTATGGTTCGGGATGGTCTCATGAGAATAGCAACAGAGGCAGTTAGTTGTGTCACTTCTGCGGCCCTCTTGGGATGCCTTGAACAGCTGCAGTGTGCCTGGAGCCCAGGGCTTCCTGGTTTTAAAAGTCCTAGGCCTAAGCCTAACAGTAACCCTAGGAAGGTAAATCAGCCGCGCATTAGGGTTCTTCCTAAGGGAAAAGCCGTGAAAGCAGCCATGTTGTGGCACTTCTGCACTCCCTTTGGGATGCCTTTGGCAGATGCAGTAAGCCTGGAACTCAGGGCTTCCTAGTTAAAAAAAACCTAGCCCTAGGCCGAACCCCAACCCTAAGACGAGAAAGGCAAATCAGCCAGGAATTAGGCATGTCCCCAAGGAAAAAGCTGTGGAGGCAGGCATGTTGTGGTACTTTTGCGCTCTTCTTGGCTAGTCCTTCGCAGCTGCTGTGTTCTTGGAACTCAGGTCTTTCTGGTTAATAGACCTCTTACCCTAGGCGAAACTCAAACCTTAACCCTAGGAAGGAAAATCAGCCTATGGTTCGGGATGGTCTCATGAGAATAGAAGCAGAGGCAGCCAAGTTGTGTCACTTCTGCGGCCCTCTTGGGATGCCTTTAACAGCTGCAGTGTGCCTGGAGCCCAGGGCTTCCTGGTTTTAAAAGTCCTAGGCCTAAGCCTAACAGTAACCCTAGGAAGGTAAATCAGCCGCGTATTAGGGTTCTTCCTAAGGGAAAAGCCGTGAAAGCAGCCATGTTGTGGCACTTTTGCACTCCCTTTGGGATGCATTTGGCAGATGCAGTAAGCCTGGAACTCAGGGCTTCCTGGTTAAAAACTCCAAGCCCTAGGCTGAACCCTAACCCTAACCCTAGGCAGATAAATCAGCCTAGGTATAGGGATGGTGCCAAGGAAAAAGCTGTGAAAGCTGCCATGTTGTTGCACTTTTGTACTCCCCTTGGGATGCCTTGAACAGCTGCAGTGTGCCTGGATCTAAGGGCTTCCTAGTTTTAAAAATCCTTGCCCTAGGCCTAAGCCTTACAGTAACCCTGGGAAGGGAAATCAGCCTGGTGTTAAGCTTCTTGCCAAGGAAAAAGCCGTGAAAGCAACCATGTTGTGGCACTTCTGCACTCCCTTTGGGATGCCTTTCACAGCTCCAGTGTGCCTGGAACTCAGGGCTTCCTGATTTTTAAAATCCTAGCCCTAGGCCGAACCCCAACCCTAAGACGAGAAAGGCAAATCAGCCAGGAATTAGGCATGTCCCCAAGGAAAAAGCTGTGGAGGCAGGCATGTTGTGGTACTTTTGCGCTCTTCTTGGCTAGTCCTTCGCAGCTGCTGTGTTCTTGGAACTCAGGGCTTTCTGGTTAATAGAACCCTTACCCTAGGCGTAACTCAAACCTTAACCCTAGGAAGGAAAATCAGCCTATGGTTCGGGATGGTCTCATGAGAATAGCAGCAGAGGCAGCCAAGTTGTGTCACTTCTGCGGCCCTCTTGGGATGCCTTTAACAGCTGCATGTGCCTGGAGCCCAGGGCTTCCTGGTTTTAAAAGTCCTAGGCCTAAGCCTAACAGTAACCCTAGGAAGGTAAATCAGCCGCGTATTAGGGTTCTTCCTAAGGGAAAAGCTGTGAAAGCAGCCATGTTGTGGCACTTTTGCACTCCCTTTGGGATGCCTTTGGCAGATGCAGTAAGCCTGGAACTCAGGGCTTCCTGGTTAAAAATATCCTAGCCCTAGGCCGAACCCCAACCCTAAGACGAGAAAGGCAAATCAGCCAGGAATTAGGCATGTTCCCAAGGAAAAAGCTGTGGAGGCAGGCATGTTGTGGTACTTTTGCGCTCTTCTTGGGTAGTCCTTCGCAGCTGCTGTGTTCTTGGAACTCAGGTCTTTCTGGTTAATAGACCTCTTACCCTAGGCGTAACTCTAACATTAACCCTAGGAAGGAAAATCAGCCTATGGTTCGGGATGGTCTCATGAGAATAGAAGCAGAGGCAGCCAAGTTGTGTCACTTCTGCGGCCCTCTTGGGATGCCTTTCGCAGCTGCAGTGTGCCTGGAGCCCAGGGCTTCCTGGTTTTAAAAGTCCTAGGCCTAAGCCTAACAGTAACCCTAGGAAGGTAAATCAGCCGCGTATTAGGGTTCTTCCTAAGGGAAAAGCCGTGAAAGCAGCCATGTTGTGGCACTTCTGCACTCCCTTTGGGATGCCTTTGGCAGATGCAGTAAGCCTGGAACTCAGGGCTTCCTGGTTAAAAAACTCCAAGCCCTAGGCTGAACCCTAACCCTAACCCTAGGCAGATAAATCAGCCGAGGTATAGGGATGGTGCCAAGGAAAAAGCTGTGAAAGCTGCCATGTTGTTGCACTTTTGTACTCCCCTTGGGATGCCTTGAACAGCTGCAGTGTGCCTGGATCTAAGGGCTTCCTAGTTTTAAAAATCCTAGCCCTAGGCCTAAGCCTTACAGTAACCCTGGGAAGGGAAATCAGCCTGGTGTTAAGCTTCTTGCCAAGGAAAAAGCCGTGAAAGCAACCATGTTGTGGCACTTTTGCACTCCCTTTTGGATGCCTTTCACAGCTCCAGTGTGCCTGGAACTCAGGGCTTCCTGATTTTAAAAATCCTAGCCCTAGGCCGAACCCCTACCCTAAGACGAGAAAGGCAAATCAGCCAGGAATTAGGCATGTCCCCAAGGAAAAAGCTGTGGAGGCAGGCATGTTGTGGTACTTTTGCGCTCTTCTTGGGTAGTCCTTCGCAGCTGCTGTGTTCTTGGAACTCAGAGCTTTCTGGTTAATAGAACCCTTACCCTAGGCGTAACTCAAACCTTAACCCTAGGAAGGAAAATCAGCCTATGGTTCGGGATGGTCTCATGGAAATATCAGTGGTGGCAGCCAAGTTGTGTCACTTTTGCGCTCCCCTTGGGATGCCTTTCGCAGCTGCAATGTGCCTGGAGCCCAGGGCTTCCTGGTTTTAAAAGTCCTAGGCCTAAGCCTAACAGTAACCCTAGGAAGGTAAATCAGCCGCGCATTAGGGTTCTTCCTAAGGGAAAAGCCGTGAAAGCAGCCATGTTGTGGCACTTCTGCACTCCCTTTGGGATGCCTTTGGCAGATGCAGTAAGCCTGGAACTCAGGGCTTCCTAGTTAAAAAAATCCTAGCCCTAGGCCGAACCCCAACCCTAAGACGAGAAAGGCAAATCAGCCAGGAATTAGGCATGTCCCCAAGGAAAAAGCTGTGGAGGCAGGCATGTTGTGGTACTTTTGCGCTCTTCTTGGGTAGTCCTTCGCAGCTGCTGTGTTCTTGGAACTCAGGGCTTTCTGGTTAATAGAACCCTTACCCTAGGCGTAACTCAAACCTTAACCCTAGGAAGGAAAATCAGCCTATGGTTCGGGATGGTCTCATGGAAATATCAGTGGTGGCAGCCAAGTTGTGTCACTTTTGCGCTCCCCTTGGGATGCCTTTCGCAGCTGCAGTGTGCCTGGAGCCCAGGGCTTCCTGGTTTTAAAAGTCCTAGGCCTAAGCCTAACAGTAACCCTCGGAAGGTAAATCAGCCGCGTATTAGGGTTCTTCCTAAGGGAAAAGCCGTGAAAGCAGCCATGTTGTGGCACTTCTGCACTCCCTTTGGGATGCCTTTGGCAGATGCAGTAAGCCTGGAACTCAGGGCTTCCTAGTTAAAAAAATCCTAGCCCTAGGCCGAACCCCAACCCTAAGACGAGAAAGGCAAATCAGCCAGGAATTAGGCATGTCCCCAAGGAAAAAGCTGTGGAGGCAGGCATGTTGTGGTACTTTTGCGCTCTTCTTGGCTAGTCCTTCGCAGCTGCTGTGTTCTTGGAACTCAGGTCTTTCTGGTTAATAGACCTCTTACCCTAGGCGTAACTCAAACATTAACCCTAGGAAGGAAAATCAGCCTATGGTTCGGGATGGTCTCATGAGAATAGAAGCAGAGGCAGCCAAGTTGTGTCACTTCTGCGGCCCTCTTGGGATGCCTTTCGCAGCTGCAGTGTGCCTGGAGCCCAGGGCTTCCTGGTTTTAAAAGTCCTAGGCCTAAGCCTAACAGTAACCCTAGGAAGGTAAATCAGCCGCGTATTAGGGTTCTTCCTAAGGGAAAAGCCGTGAAAGCAGCCATGTTGTGGCACTTCTGCACTCCCTTTGGGATGCCTTTGGCAGATGCAGTAAGCCTGGAACTCAGGGCTTCCTGGTTAAAAAACTCCAAGCCCTAGGCTGAACCCTAACCCTAACCCTAGGCAGATAAAACAGCCTAGGTATAGGGATGGTGCCAAGGAAAAAGCTGTGAAAGCTGCCATGTTGTTGCACTTTTGTACTCCCCTTGGGATGCCTTGAACAGCTGCAGTGTGCCTGGAGCTAAGGGCTTCCTAGTTTTAAAAATCCTAGCCCTAAGCCTAAGCCTTACAGTAACCCTGGGAAGGGAAATCAGCCTGGTGTTAAGCTTCTTGCCAAGGAAAAAGCCGTGAAAGCAACCATGTTGTGGCACTTTTGCACTCCCTTTTGGATGCCTTTCACAGCTCCAGTGTGCCTGGAACTCAGGGCTTCCTGATTTTTAAAATCCTAGCCCTAGGCCGAACCCCAACCCTAAGACGAGAAAGGCAAATCAGCCAGGAATTAGGCATGTCCCCAAGGAAAAAGCTGTGGAGGCAGGCATGTTGTGGTACTTTTGCGCTCTTCTTGGCTAGTCCTTCGCAGCTGCTGTGTTCTTGGAACTCAGGGCTTTCTGGTTAATAGAACCCTTACCCTAGGCGTAACTCAAACCTAAACCCTAGGAAGGAAAATCAGCCTATGGTTCGGGATGGTCTCATGAGAATAGCAGCAGAGGCAGCCAAGTTGTGTCACTTCTGCGGCCCTCTTGGGATGCCTTTAACAGCTGCATGTGCCTGGAGCCCAGGGCTTCCTGGTTTTAAAAGTCCTAGGCCTAAGCCTAACAGTAACCCTAGGAAGGTAAATCAGCCGCGTATTAGGGTTCTTCCTAAGGGGAAAGCCGTGAAAGCAGCCATGTTGTGGCACTTCTGCACTCCCTTTGGGATGCCTTTGGCAGATGAAGTAAGCCTGGAACTCAGGGCTTCCTAGTTAAAAATATCCTAGCCCTAGGCCGAACCCCAACCCTAAGACGAGAAAGGCAAATCAGCCAGGAATTAGGCATGTCCCCAAGGAAAAAGCTGTGGAGGCAGGCATGTTGTGATACTTTTGCGCTCTTCTTGGGTAGTCCTTCGCAGCTGCTGTGTTCTTGGAACTCAGGGCTTTCTGGTTAATAGAACCCTTACCCTAGGCGTAACTCAAACCTTAACCCTAGGAAGGAAAATCAGCCTATGGTTCGGGATGGTCTCATGGAAATATCAGTGGTGGCAGCCAAGTTGTGTCACTTTTGCGCTCCCCTTGGGATGCCTTTCGCAGCTGCAGAGTGCCTGGAGCCCAGGGCTTCCTGGTTTTAAAAGTCCTAGGCCTAAGCCTAACAGTAACCCTAGGAAGGTAAATCAGCCGCGTATTAGGGTTCTTCCTAAGGGAAAAGCCGTGAAAGCAGCCATGTTGTGGCACTTCTGCACTCCCTTTGTGATGCTTTTGGCAGATGAAGTAAGCCTGGAACTCAGGGCTTCCTAGTTAAAAAAATCCTAGCCCTAGGCCGAACCCCAACCCTAAGACGAGAAAGGCAAATCAGCCAGGAATTAGGCATGTCCCCAAGGAAAAAGCTGTGGAGGCAGGCATGTTGTGGTACTTTTGCGCTCTTCTTGGGTAGTCCTTCGCAGCTGCTGTGTTCTTGGAACTCAGGTCTTTCTGGTTAATAGACCTCTTACCCTAGGCGAAACTCAAACCTTAACCCTATGAAGGAAAATCAGCCTATGGTTCGGGATGGTCTCATGGAAATATCAGTGGTGGCAGCCAAGTTGTGTCACTTTTGCGCTCCCCTTGGGATGCCTTTCGCAGCTGCAGAGTGCCTGGAGCCCAGGGCTTCCTGGTTTTAAAAGTCCTAGGCCTAAGCCTAACAGTAACCCTAGGAAGGTAAATCAGCCGCGTATTAGGGTTCTTCCTAAGGGAAAAGCTGTGAAAGCAGCCATGTTGTGGCACTTTTGCACTCCCTTTGGGATGCCTTTGGCAGATGCAGTAAGCCTGGAACTCAGGGCTTCCTGGTTAAAAATATCCTAGCCCTAGGCCGAACCCCAACCCTAAGACGAGAAAGGCAAATCAGCCAGGAATTAGGCATGTTCCCAAGGAAAAAGCTGTGGAGGCAGGCATGTTGTGGTACTTTTGCGCTCTTCTTGGGTAGTCCTTCGCAGCTGCTGTGTTCTTGGAACTCAGGTCTTTCTGGTTAATAGACCTCTTACCCTAGGCGTAACTCTAACATTAACCCTAGGAAGGAAAATCAGCCTATGGTTCGGGATGGTCTCATGAGAATAGAAGCAGAGGCAGCCAAGTTGTGTCACTTCTGCGGCCCTCTTGGGATGCCTTTCGCAGCTGCAGTGTGCCTGGAGCCCAGGGCTTCCTGGTTTTAAAAGTCCTAGGCCTAAGCCTAACAGTAACCCTAGGAAGGTAAATCAGCCGCGTATTAGGGTTCTTCCTAAGGGAAAAGCCGTGAAAGCAGCCATGTTGTGGCACTTCTGCACTCCCTTTGGGATGCCTTTGGCAGATGCAGTAAGCCTGGAACTCAGGGCTTCCTGGTTAAAAAACTCCAAGCCCTAGGCTGAACCCTAACCCTAACCCTAGGCAGATAAATCAGCCGAGGTATAGGGATGGTGCCAAGGAAAAAGCTGTGAAAGCTGCCATGTTGTTGCACTTTTGTACTCCCCTTGGGATGCCTTGAACAGCTGCAGTGTGCCTGGATCTAAGGGCTTCCTAGTTTTAAAAATCATAGCCCTAGGCCTAAGCCTTACAGTAACCCTGGGAAGGGAAATCAGCCTGGTGTTAAGCTTCTTGCCAAGGAAAAAGCCGTGAAAGCAACCATGTTGTGGCACTTTTGCACTCCCTTTTGGATGCCTTTCACAGCTCCAGTGTGCCTGGAACTCAGGGCTTCCTGATTTTTAAAATCCTAGCCCTAGGCCGAACCCCAACCCTAAGACGAGAAAGGCAAATCAGCCAGGAATTAGGCATGTCCCCAAGGAAAAAGCTGTGGAGGCAGGCATGTTGTGGTACTTTTGCGCTCTTCTTGGCTAGTCCTTCGCAGCTGCTGTGTTCTTGGAACTCAGGGCTTTCTGGTTAATAGAACCCTTACCCTAGGCGTAACTCAAACCTTAACCCTAGGAAGGAAAATCAGCCTATGGTTCGGGATGGTCTCATGAGAATAGCAGCAGAGGCAGCCAAGTTGTGTCACTTCTGCGGCCCTCTTGGGATGCCTTTAACAGCTGCATGTGCCTGGAGCCCAGGGCTTCCTGGTTTTAAAAGTCCTAGGCCTAAGCCTAACAGTAACCCTAGGAAGGTAAATCAGCCGCGTATTAGGGTTCTTCCTAAGGGGAAAGCCGTGAAAGCAGCCATGTTGTGGCACTTCTGCACTCTTTTTGGGATGCCTTTGGCAGATGAAGTAAGCCTGGAACTCAGGGCTTCCTAGTTAAAAATATCCTAGCCCTAGGCCGAACCCCAACCCTAAGACGAGAAAGGCAAATCAGCCAGGAATTAGGCATGTCCCCAAGGAAAAAGCTGTGGAGGCAGGCATGTTGTGATACTTTTGCGCTCTTCTTGGGTAGTCCTTCGCAGCTGCTGTGTTCTTGGAACTCAGGGCTTTCTGGTTAATAGAACCCTTACCCTAGGCGTAACTCAAACCTTAACCCTAGGAAGGAAAATCAGCCTATGGTTCGGGATGGTCTCATGGAAATATCAGTGGTGGCAGCCAAGTTGTGTCACTTTTGCGCTCCCCTTGGGATGCCTTTCGCAGCTGCAGAGTGCCTGGAGCCCAGGGCTTCCTGGTTTTAAAAGTCCTAGGCCTAAGCCTAACAGTAACCCTAGGAAGGTAAATCAGCCGCGTATTAGGGTTCTTCCTAAGGGAAAAGCCGTGAAAGCAGCCATGTTGTGGCACTTCTGCACTCCCTTTGTGATGCTTTTGGCAGATGAAGTAAGCCTGGAACTCAGGGCTTCCTAGTTAAAAAAATCCTAGCCCTAGGCCGAACCCCAACCCTAAGACGAGAAAGGCAAATCAGCCAGGAATTAGGCATGTCCCCAAGGAAAAAGCTGTGGAGGCAGGCATGTTGTGGTACTTTTGCGCTCTTCTTGGGTAGTCCTTCGCAGCTGCTGTGTTCTTGGAACTCAGGTCTTTCTGGTTAATAGACCTCTTACCCTAGGCGAAACTCAAACCTTAACCCTAGGAAGGAAAATCAGCCTATGGTTCGGGATGGTCTCATGAGAATAGAAGCAGAGGCAGCCAAGTTGTGTCACTTCTGCGGCCCTCTTGGGATGCCTTTAACAGCTGCAGTGTGCCTGGAGCCCAGGGCTTCCTGGTTTTAAAAGTCCTAGGCCTAAGCCTAACAGTAACCCTAGGAAGGTAAATCAGCCGGGTATTAGGGTTCTTCCTAAGGGAAAAGCTGTGAAAGCAGCCATGTTGTTGCACTTTTGCACTCCCTTTGGGATGCCTTTGGCAGATGCAGTAAGCCTGGAACTCAGGGCTTCCTGGTTAAAAATATCCTAGCCCTAGGCCGAACCCCAACCCTAAGACGAGAAAGGCAAATCAGCCAGGAATTTGGCATGTCCCCAAGGAAAAAGCTGTGGAGGCAGGCATGTTGTGGTACTTTTGCGCTCTTCTTGGGTAGTCCTTCGCAGCTGCTGTGTTCTTGGAACTCAGGTCTTTCTGGTTAATAGACCTCTTACCCTAGGCGAAACTCAAACATTAACCCTAGGAAGGAAAATCAGCCTATGGTTCGGGATGGTCTCATGAGAATAGAAGCAGAGGCAGCCAAGTTGTGTCACTTCTGCGGCCCTCTTGGGATGCCTTTAACAGCTGCAGTGTGCCTGGAGCCCAGGGCTTCCTGGTTTTAAAAGTCCTAGGCCTAAGCCTAACAGTAACCCTAGGAAGGTAAATCAGCCGCGTATTAGGGTTCTTCCTAAGGGAAAAGCCGTGAAAGCAGCCATGTTGTGGCACTTCTGCACTCCCTTTGGGATGCATTTGGCAGATGCAGTAAGCCTGGAACTCAGGGCTTCCTGGTTAAAAAACTCCAAGCCCTAGGCTGAACCCTAACCCTAACCCTAGGCAGATAAAACAGCCTAGGTATAGGGATGGTGCCAAGGAAAAAGCTGTGAAATCTGCCATGTTGTTGCACTTTTGTACTCCCCTTGGGATGCCTTGAACAGCTGCAGTGTGCCTGGAGCTAAGGGCTTCCTAGTTTTAAAAATCCTAGCCCTAGGCCTAAGCCTTACAGTAACCCTGGGAAGGGAAATCAGCCTGGTGTTAAGCTTCTTGCCAAGGAAAAAGCCGTGAAAGCAACCATGTTGTGGCACTTCTGCACTCCCTTTGGGATGCCTTTCACAGCTCCAGTGTGCCTGGAACTCAGGGCTTCCTGATTTTTAAAATCCTAGCCCTAGGCCGAACCCCAACCCTAAGACGAGAAAGGCAAATCAGCCAGGAATTAGGCATGTCCCCAAGGAAAAAGCTGTGGAGGCAGGCATGTTGTGGTACTTTTGCGCTCTTCTTGGCTAGTCCTTCGCAGCTGCTGTGTTCTTGGAACTCAGGGCTTTCTGGTTAATAGAACCCTTACCCTAGGCGTAACTCAAACCTTAACCCTAGGAAGGAAAATCAGCCGATGGTTCGGGATGGTCTCATGAGAATAGCAGCAGAGGCAGCCAAGTTGTGTCACTTCTGCGGCCCTCTTGGGATGCCTTTAACAGCTGCATGTGCCTGGAGCCCAGGGCTTCCTGGTTTTAAAAGTCCTAGGCCTAAGCCTAACAGTAACCCTAGGAAGGTAAATCAGCCGCGTATTAGGGTTCTTCCTAAGGGGAAAGCCGTGAAAGCAGCCATGTTGTGGCACTTCTGCACTCTTTTTGGGATGCCTTTGGCAGATGAAGTAAGCCTGGAACTCAGGGCTTCCTAGTTAAAAATATCCTAGCCCTAGGCCGAACCCCAACCCTAAGACGAGAAAGGCAAATCAGCCAGGAATTAGGCATGTCCCCAAGGAAAAAGCTGTGGAGGCAGGCATGTTGTGGTACTTTTGCGCTCTTCTTGGGTAGTCCTTCGCAGCTGCTGTGTTCTTGGAACTCAGGTCTTTCTGGTTAATAGACCTCTTACCCTAGGCGAAACTCAAACCTTAACCCTATGAAGGAAAATCAGCCTATGGTTCGGGATGGTCTCATGGAAATATCAGTGGTGGCAGCCAAGTTGTGTCACTTTTGCGCTCCCCTTGGGATGCCTTTCGCAGCTGCAGAGTGCCTGGAGCCCAGGGCTTCCTGGTTTTAAAAGTCCTAGGCCTAAGCCTAACAGTAACCCTAGGAAGGTAAATCAGCCGGGTATTGGGGTTCTTCCTAAGGGAAAAGCTGTGAAAGCAGCCATGTTGTGGCACTTTTGCACTCCCTTTGGGATGCCTTTGGCAGATGCAGTAAGCCTGGAACTCAGGGCTTCCTGGTTAAAAATATCCTAGCCCTAGGCCGAACCCCAACCCTAAGACGAGAAAGGCAAATCAGCCAGGAATTAGGCATGTTCCCAAGGAAAAAGCTGTGGAGGCAGGCATGTTGTGGTACTTTTGCGCTCTTCTTGGGTAGTCCTTCGCAGCTGCTGTGTTCTTGGAACTCAGGTCTTTCTGGTTAATAGACCTCTTACCCTAGGCGTAACTCTAACATTAACCCTAGGAAGGAAAATCAGCCTATGGTTCGGGATGGTCTCATGAGAATAGAAGCAGAGGCAGCCAAGTTGTGTCACTTCTGCGGCCCTCTTGGGATGCCTTTCGCAGCTGCAGTGTGCCTGGAGCCCAGGGCTTCCTGGTTTTAAAAGTCCTAGGCCTAAGCCTAACAGTAACCCTAGGAAGGTAAATCAGCCGCGTATTAGGGTTCTTCCTAAGGGAAAAGCCGTGAAAGCAGCCATGTTGTGGCACTTCTGCACTCCCTTTGGGATGCCTTTGGCAGATGCAGTAAGCCTGGAACTCAGGGCTTCCTGGTTAAAAAACTCCAAGACCTAGGCTGAACCCTAACCCTAACCCTAGGCAGATAAATCAGCCGAGGTATAGGGATGGTGCCAAGGAAAAAGCTGTGAAAGCTGCCATGTTGTTGCACTTTTGTACTCCCCTTGGGATGCCTTGAACAGCTGCAGTGTGCCTGGATCTAAGGGCTTCCTAGTTTTAAAAATCCTAGCCCTAGGCCTAAGCCTTACAGTAACCCTGGGAAGGGAAATCAGCCTGGTGTTAAGCTTCTTGCCAAGGAAAAAGCCGTGAAAGCAACCATGTTGTGGCACTTTTGCACTCCCTTTTGGATGCCTTTCACAGCTCCAGTGTGCCTGGAACTCAGGGCTTCCTGATTTTAAAAATCCTAGCCCTAGGCCGAACCCCTACCCTAAGACGAGAAAGGCAAATCAGCCAGGAATTAGGCATGTCCCCAAGGAAAAAGCTGTGGAGGCAGGCATGTTGTGGTACTTTTGCGCTCTTCTTGGGTAGTCCTTCGCAGCTGCTGTGTTCTTGGAACTCAGAGCTTTCTGGTTAATAGAACCCTTACCCTAGGCGTAACTCAAACCTTAACCCTAGGAAGGAAAATCAGCCTATGGTTCGGGATGGTCTCATGGAAATATCAGTGGTGGCAGCCAAGTTGTGTCACTTTTGCGCTCCCCTTGGGATGCCTTTCGCAGCTGCAGTGTGCCTGGAGCCCAGGGCTTCCTGGTTTTAAAAGTCCTAGGCCTAAGCCTAACAGTAACCCTAGGAAGGTAAATCAGCCGCGCATTAGGGTTCTTCCTAAGGGAAAAGCCGTGAAAGCAGCCATGTTGTGGCACTTCTGCACTCCCTTTGGGATGCCTTTGGCAGATGCAGTAAGCCTGGAACTCAGGGCTTCCTAGTTAAAAAAATCCTAGCCCTAGGCCGAACCCCAACCCTAAGACGAGAAAGGCAAATCAGCCAGGAATTAGGCATGTCCCCAAGGAAAAAGCTGTGGAGGCAGGCATGTTGTGGTACTTTTGCGCTCTTCTTGGGTAGTCCTTCGCAGCTGCTGTGTTCTTGGAACTCAGGGCTTTCTGGTTAATAGAACCCTTACCCTAGGCGTAACTCAAACCTTAACCCTAGGAAGGAAAATCAGCCTATGGTTCGGGATGGTCTCATGGAAATATCAGTGGTGGCAGCCAAGTTGTGTCACTTTTGCGCTCCCCTTGGGATGCCTTTCGCAGCTGCAGTGTGCCTGGAGCCCAGGGCTTCCTGGTTTTAAAAGTCCTAGGCCTAAGCCTAACAGTAACCCTCGGAAGGTAAATCAGCCGCGTATTAGGGTTCTTCCTAAGGGAAAAGCCGTGAAAGCAGCCATGTTGTGGCACTTCTGCACTCCCTTTGGGATGCCTTTGGCAGATGCAGTAAGCCTGGAACTCAGGGCTTCCTAGTTAAAAAAATCCTAGCCCTAGGCCGAACCCCAACCCTAAGACGAGAAAGGCAAATCAGCCAGGAATTAGGCATGTCCCCAAGGAAAAAGCTGTGGAGGCAGGCATGTTGTGGTACTTTTGCGCTCTTCTTGGGTAGTCCTTCGCAGCTGCTGTGTTCTTGGAACTCAGGTCTTTCTGGTAAACAGACCTCTTACCCTAGGCGTAACTCAAACATTAACCCTAGGAAGGAAAATCAGCCTATGGTTCGGGATGGTCTCATGAGAATAGAAGCAGAGGCAGCCAAGTTGTGTCACTTCTGCGGCCCTCTTGGGATGCCTTTCGCAGCTGCAGTGTGCCTGGAGCCCAGGGCTTCCTGGTTTTAAAAGTCCTAGGCCTAAGCCTAACAGTAACCCTAGGAAGGTAAATCAGCCGCGTATTAGGGTTCTTCCTAAGGGAAAAGCCGTGAAAGCAGCCATGTTGTGGCACTTCTGCACTCCCTTTGGGATGCCTTTGGCAGATGCAGTAAGCCTGGAACTCAGGGCTTCCTGGTTAAAAAACTCCAAGCCCTAGGCTGAACCCTAACCCTAACCCTAGGCAGATAAATCAGCCTAGGTATAGGGATGGTGCCAAGGAAAAAGCTGTGAAAGCTGCCATGTTGTTGCACTTTTGTACTCCCCTTGGGATGCCTTGAACAGCTGCAGTGTGCCTGGATCTAAGGGCTTCCTAGTTTTAAAAATCCTAGCCCTAGGCCTAAGCCTTACAGTAACCCTGGGAAGGGAAATCAGCCTGGTGTTAAGCTTCTTGCCAAGGAAAAAGCCGTGAAAGCAAACATGTTGTGGCACTTTTGCACTCCCTTTTGGATGCCTTTCACAGCTCCAGTGTGCCTGGAACTCAGGGCTTCCTGATTTTAAAAATCCTAGCCCTAGGCCGAACCCCTACCCTAAGACGAGAAAGGCAAATCAGCCAGGAATTAGGCATGTCCCCAAGGAAAAAGCTGTGGAGGCAGGCATGTTGTGGTACTTTTGCGCTCTTCTTGGGTAGTCCTTCGCAGCTGCTGTGTTCTTGGAACTCAGAGCTTTCTGGTTAATAGCACCCTTACCCTAGGCGTAACTCAAACCTTAACCCTAGGAAGGAAAATCAGCCTATGGTTCGGGATGGTCTCATGGAAATATCAGTGGCGGCAGCCAAGTTGTGTCACTTTTGCGCTCCCCTTGGGATGCCTTTCGCAGCTGCAGTGTGCCTGGAGCCCAGGGCTTCCTGGTTTTAAAAGTCCTAGGCCTAAGCCTAACAGTAACCCTAGGAAGGTAAATCAGCCGCGCATTAGGGTTCTTCCTAAGGGAAAAGCCGTGAAAGCAGCCATGTTGTGGCACTTCTGCACTCCCTTTGGGATGCCTTTGGCAGATGCAGTAAGCCTGGAACTCAGGGCTTCCTAGTTAAAAAAATCCTAGCCCTAGGCCGAACCCCAACCCTAAGACGAGAAAGGCAAATCAGCCAGGAATTAGGCATGTCCCCAAGGAAAAAGCTGTGGAGGCAGGCATGTTGTGGTACTTTTGCGCTCTTCTTGGCTAGTCCTTCGCAGCTGCTGTGTTCTTGGAACTCAGGTCTTTCTGGTTAATAGACCTCTTACCCTAGGCGAAACTCAAACATTAACCCTAGGAAGGAAAATCAGCCTATGGTTCGGGATGGTCTCATGAGAATAGAAGCAGAGGCAGCCAAGTTGTGTCACTTCTGCGGCCCTCTTGGGATGCCTTTAACAGCTGCAGTGTGCCTTGAGCCCAGGGCTTCCTGGTTTTAAAAGTCCTAGGCCTAAGCCTAAAAGTAACCCTAGGAAGGTAAATCAGCCGCGTATTAGGGTTCTTCCTAAGGGAAAAGCCGTGAAAGCAGCCATGTTGTGGCACTTTTGCACTCCCTTTGGGATGCATTTGGCAGATGCAGTAAGCCTGGAACTCAGGGCTTCCTGGTTAAAAAACTCCAAGCCCTAGGCTGAACCCTAACCCTAACCCTAGGCAGATAAAACAGCCTAGGTATAGGGATGGTGCCAAGGAAAAAGCTGTGAAAGCTGCCATGTTGTTGCACTTTTGTACTCCCCTTGGGATGCCTTGAACAGCTGCAGTGTGCCTGGAGCTAAGGGCTTCCTAGTTTTAAAAATCCTTGCCCTAAGCCTAAGCCTTACAGTAACCCTGGGAAGGGAA
Source organism: Ammospiza maritima maritima (assembly GCA_036010785.1). Classification (NCBI taxonomy): domain Eukaryota; kingdom Metazoa; phylum Chordata; class Aves; order Passeriformes; family Passerellidae; genus Ammospiza; species Ammospiza maritima. The sequence goes on along the minus strand of JAYKTQ010000354.1, from coordinate 519,101 downwards.
ATCAGCCTGGTGTTAAGCTTCTTGCCAAGGAAAAAGCCGTGAAAGCAACCATGTTGTGGCACTTCTGCACTCCCTTTGGGATGCCTTTCACAGCTCCAGTGTGCCTGGAACTCAGGGCTTCCTGATTTTTAAAATCCTAGCCCTAGGCCGAACCCCAACCCTAAGACGAGAAAGGCAAATCAGCCAGGAATTAGGCATGTCCCCAAGGAAAAAGCTGTGGAGGCAGGCATGTTGTGGTACTTTTGCGCTCTTCTTGGCTAGTCCTTCGCAGCTGCTGTGTTCTTGGAACTCAGGGCTTTCTGGTTAATAGAACCCTTACCCTAGGCGTAACTCAAACCTTAACCCTAGGAAGGAAAATCAGCCTATGGTTCGGGATGGTCTCATGAGAATAGCAGCAGAGGCAGCCAAGTTGTGTCACTTCTGCGGCCCTCTTGGGATGCCTTTAACAGCTGCATGTGCCTGGAGCCCAGGGCTTCCTGGTTTTAAAAGTCCTAGGCCTAAGCCTAACAGTAACCCTAGGAAGGTAAATCAGCCGCGTATTAGGGTTCTTCCTAAGGGGAAAGCCGTGAAAGCAGCCATGTTGTGGCACTTCTGCACTCCCTTTGTGATGCTTTTGGCAGATGAAGTAAGCCTGGAACTCAGGGCTTCCTAGTTAAAAATATCCTAGCCCTAGGCCGAACCCCAACCCTAAGACGAGAAAGGCAAATCAGCCAGGAATTAGGCATGTCCCCAAGGAAAAAGCTGTGGAGGCAGGCATGCAGTGATACTTTTGCGCTCTTCTTGGGTAGTCCTTCGCAGCAGCTGTGTTCTTGGAACTCAGGGCTTTCTGGTTAATAGAACCCTTACCCTAGGCGTAACTCAAACCTTAACCCTAGGAAGGAAAATCAGCCTATGGTTCAGGATGGTCTCATGGAAATATCAGTGGTGGCAGCCAAGTTGTGTCACTTTTGCGCTCCCCTTGGGATGCCTTTCGCAGCTGCAGAGTGCCTGGAGCCCAGGGCTTCCTGGTTTTAAAAGTCCTAGGCCTAAGCCTAACAGTAACCCTAGGAAGGTAAATCAGCCGCGTATTAGGGTTCTTCCTAAGGGAAAAGCCGTGAAAGCAGCCATGTTGTGGCACTTCTGCACTCCCTTTGTGATGCTTTTGGCAGATGAAGTAAGCCTGGAACTCAGGGCTTCCTAGTTAAAAAAATCCTAGCCCTAGGCCGAACCCCAACCCTAAGACGAGAAAGGCAAATCAGCCAGGAATTAGGCATGTCCCCAAGGAAAAAGCTGTGGAGGCAGGCATGTTGTGGTACTTTTGCGCTCTTCTTGGGTAGTCCTTCGCAGCTGCTGTGTTCTTGGAACTCAGGTCTATCTGGTTAATAGACCTCTTATCCTAGGCGAAACTCAAACCTTAACCCTAGGAAGGAAAATCAGCCTATGGTTCGGGATGGTCTCATGAGAATAGAAGCAGAGGCAGCCAAGTTGTGTCACTTCTGCGGCCCTCTTGGGATGCCTTTAACAGCTGCAGTGTGCCTGGAGCCCAGGGCTTCCTGGTTTTAAAAGTCCTAGGCCTAAGCCTAACAGTAACCCTAGGAAGGTAAATCAGCCGCGTATTAGGGTTCTTCCTAAGGGAAAAGCTGTGAAAGCAGCCATGTTGTTGCACTTTTGCACTCCCTTTGGGATGCCTTTGGCAGATGCAGTAAGCCTGGAACTCAGGGCTTCCTGGTTAAAAATATCCTAGCCCTAGGCCGAACCCCAACCCTAAGACGAGAAAGGCAAATCAGCCAGGAATTAGGCATGTCCCCAAGGAAAAAGCTGTGGAGGCAGGCATGTTGTGGTACTTTTGCGCTCTTCTTGGGTAGTCCTTCGCAGCTGCTGTGTTCTTGGAACTCAGGTCTTTCTGGTTAATAGACCTCTTACCCTAGGCGTAACTCAAACATTAACCCTAGGAAGGAAAATCAGCCTATGGTTCGGGATGGTCTCATGAGAATAGAAGCAGAGGCAGCCAAGTTGTGTCACTTCTGCGGCCCTCTTGGGATGCCTTTCGCAGCTGCAGTGTGCCTGGAGCCCAGGGCTTCCTGGTTTTAAAAGTCCTAGGCCTAAGCCTAACAGTAACCCTAGGAAGGTAAATCACCGCATATTAGGGTTCTTCCTAAGGGAAAAGCCGTGAAAGCAGCCATGTTGTGGCACTTCTGCACTCCCTTTGGGATGCCTTTGGCAGATGCAGTAAGCCTGGAACTCAGGGCTTCCTGGTTAAAAAACTCCAAGCCCTAGGCTGAACCCTAACCCTAACCCTAGGCAGATAAATCAGCCTAGGTATAGGGATGGTGCCAAGGAAAAAGCTGTGAAAGCTGCCATGTTGTTGCACTTTTGTACTCCCCTTGGGATGCCTTGAACAGCTGCAGTGTGCCTGGATCTAAGGGCTTCCTAGTTTTAAAAATCCTAGCCCTAGGCCTAAGCCTTACAGTAACCCTGGGAAGGGAAATCAGCCTGGTGTTAAGCTTCTTGCCAAGGAAAAAGCCGTGAAAGCAAACATGTTGTGGCACTTTTGCACTCCCTTTTGGATGCCTTTCACAGCTCCAGTGTGCCTGGAACTCAGGGCTTCCTGATTTTAAAAATCCTAGCCCTAGGCCGAACCCCTACCCTAAGACGAGAAAGGCAAATCAGCCAGGAATTAGGCATGTCCCCAAGGAAAAAGCTGTGGAGGCAGGCATGTTGTGGTACTTTTGCGCTCTTCTTGGCTAGTCCTTCGCAGCTGCTGTGTTCTTGGAACTCAGAGCTTTCTGGTTAATAGAACCCTTACCCTATGCGTAACTCAAACCTTAACCCTAGGAAGGAAAATCAGCCTATGGTTCGGGATGGTCTCATGGAAATATCAGTGGCGGCAGCCAAGTTGTGTCACTTTTGCGCTCCCCTTGGGATGCCTTTCGCAGCTGCAGTGTGCCTGGAGCCCAGGGCTTCCTGGTTTTAAAAGTCCTAGGCCTAAGCCTAACAGTAACCCTAGGAAGGTAAATCAGCCGCGCATTAGGGTTCTTCCTAAGGGAAAAGCCGTGAAAGCAGCCATGTTGTGGCACTTCTGCACTCCCTTTGGGATGCCTTTGGCAGATGCAGTAAGCCTGGAACTCAGGGCTTCCTAGTTAAAAAAATCCTAGCCCTAGGCCGAACCCCAACCCTAAGACGAGAAAGGCAAATCAGCCAGGAATTAGGCATGTCCCCAAGGAAAAAGCTGTGGAGGCAGGCATGTTGTGGTACTTTTGCGCTCTTCTTGGGTAGTCCTTCGCAGCTGCTGTGTTCTTGGAACTCAGGTCTTTCTGGTTAATAGACCTCTTACCCTAGGCGAAACTCAAACATTAACCCTAGGAAGGAAAATCAGCCTATGGTTCGGGATGGTCTCATGAGAATAGAAGCAGAGGCAGCCAAGTTGTGTCACTTCTGCGGCCCTCTTGGGATGCCTTTAACAGCTGCAGTGTGCCTGGAGTCCAGGGCTTCCTGGTTTTAAAAGTCCTAGGACTAAGCCTAACAGTAACCCTAGGAAGGTAAATCAGCCGCGTATTAGGGTTCTTCCTAAGGGAAAAGCCGTGAAAGCAGCCATGTTGTGGCACTTTTGCACTCCCTTTGGGATGCATTTGGCAGATGCAGTAAGCCTGGAACTCAGGGCTTCCTGGTTAAAAAACTCCAAGCCCTAGGCTGAACCCTAACCATAACCCTAGGCAGATAAAACAGCCTAGGTATAGGGATGGTGCCAAGGAAAAAGCTGTGAAAGCTGCCATGTTGTTGCACTTTTGTACTCCCCTTGGGATGCCTTGAACAGCTGCAGTGTGCCTGGAGCCCAGGGCTTCCTAGTTTTAAAAATCCTAGCCCTAGGCCTAAGCCTTACAGTAACCCTGGGAAGGGAAATCAGCCTGGTGTTAAGCTTCTTGCCAAGGAAAAAGCCGTGAAAGCAACCATGTTGTGGCACTTTTGCACTCCCTTTTGGATGCCTTTCACAGCTCCAGTGTGCCTGGAACTCAGGGCTTCCTGATTTTTAAAATCCTAGCCCTAGGCCGAACCCCAACCCTAAGACGAGAAAGGCAAATCAGCCAGGAATTAGGCATGTCCCCAAGGAAAAAGCTGTGGAGGCAGGCATGTTGTGGTACTTTTGCGCTCTTCTTGGCTAGTCCTTCGCAGCTGCTGTGTTCTTGGAACTCAGGGCTTTCTGGTTAATAGAACCCTTACCCTAGGCGTAACTCAAACCTTAACCCTAGGAAGGAAAATCAGCCTATGGTTCGGGATGGTCTCATGAGAATAGAAGCAGAGGCAGCCAAGTTGTGTCACTACTGCGGCCCTCTTGGTATGCCTTTAACAGCTGCATGTGCCTGGAGCCCAGGGCTTCCTGGTTTTAAAAGTCCTAGGCCTAAGCCTAACAGTAACCCTAGGAAGGTAAATCAGCCGCGTATTAGGGTTCTTCCTAAGGGGAAAGCCGTGAAAGCAGCCATGTTGTGGCACTTCTGCACTCCGTTTGGGATGCCTTTGGCAGATGCAGTAAGCCTGGAACTCAGGGCTTCCTGGTTAAAAATATCCTAGCCCTAGGCCGAACCCCAACCCTAAGACGAGAAAGGCAAATCAGCCAGGAATTAGGCATGTCCCCAAGGAAAAATCTGTGGAGGCAGGCATGTTGTGGTACTTTTGCGCTCTTCTTGGGTAGTCCTTCGCAGCTGCTGTGTTCTTGGAACTCAGGTCTTTCTGGTAAACAGACCTCTTACCCTAGGCGAAACTCAGACCTTAACCCTAGGAAGGAAAATCAGCCTATGGTTCGGGATGGTCTCATGGAAATATCAGTGGTGGCAGCCAAGTTGTGTCACTTTTGCGCTCCCCTTGGGATGCCTTTCGCAGCTGCAGTGTGCCTGGAGCCCAGGGCTTCCTGGTTTTAAAAGTCCTAGGCCTAAGCCTAACAGTAACCCTAGGAAGGTAAATCAGCCGCGTATTAGGGTTCTTCCTAAGGGAAAAGCCGTGAAAGCAGCCATGTTGTGGCACTTCTGCACTCCCTTTGGGATGCCTTTGGCAGATGCAGTAAGCCTGGAACTCAGGGCTTCCTAGTTAAAAAAATCCTAGCCCTAGGCCGAACCCCAACCCTAAGACGAGAAAGGCAAATCAGCCAGGAATTAGGCATGTCCCCAAGGAAAAAGCTGTGGAGGCAGGCATGTTGTGGTACTTTTGCGCTCTTCTTGGCTAGTCCTTCGCAGCTGCTGTGTTCTTGGAACTCAGGTCTTTCTGGTTAATATACCTCTTACCCTAGGCGAAACTCAAACCTTAACCCTAGGAAGGAAAATCAGCCTATGGTTCAGGATGGTCTCATGGAAATATCAGTGGTGGCAGCCAAGTTGTGTCACTTTTGCGCTCCCCTTGGGATGCCTTTCGCAGCTGCAGAGTGCCTGGAGCCCAGGGCTTCCTGGTTTTAAAAGTCCTAGGCCTAAGCCTAACAGTAACGCTAGGAAGGTAAATCAGCCGGGTATTAGGGTTCTTCCAAAGGGAAAAGCCGTGAAAGCAGCCATGTTGTGGCACTTCTGCACTCCCTTTGGGATGCTTTTGGCAGATGAAGTAAGCCTGGAACTCAGGGCTTCCTAGTTAAAAAAATCCTAGCCCTAGGCCGAACCCCAACCCTAAGACGAGAAAGGCAAATCAGCCAGGAATTAGGCATGTCCCCAAGGAAAAAGCTGTGGAGGCAGGCATGTTGTGGTACTTTTGCGCTCTTCTTGGGTAGTCCTTCGCAGCTGCTGTGTTCTTGGAACTCAGGTCTTTCTGGTTAATAGACCTCTTACCCTAGGCGAAACTCAAACCTTAACCCTAGGAAGGAAAATCAGCCTATGGTTCGGGATGGTCTCATGAGAATAGAAGCAGAGGCAGCCAAGTTGTGTCACTTCTGCGGCCCTCTTGGGATGCCTTTAACAGCTGCAGTGTGCCTGGAGCCCAGGGCTTCCTGGTTTTAAAAGTCCTAGGACTAGGCCTAACAGTAACCCTAGGAAGGTAAATCAGCCGGGTATTAGGGTTCTTCCTAAGGGAAAAGCTGTGAAAGCAGCCATGTTGTGGCACTTTTGCACTCCCTTTGGGATGCCTTTGGCAGATGCAGTAAGCCTGGAACTCAGGGCTTCCTGGTTAAAAATATCCTAGCCCTAGGCCGAACCCCAACCCTAAGACGAGAAAGGCAAATCAGCCAGGAATTAGGCATGTCCCCAAGGAAAAAGCTGTGGAGGCAGGCATGTTGTGGTACTTTTGCGCTCTTCTTGGCTAGTCCTTCGCAGCTGCTGTGTTCTTGGAACTCAGGTCTTTCTGGTTAATAGACCTCTTACCCAAGGCGAAACTCAAACCTTAACCCTAGGAAGGAAAATCAGCCTATGGTTCGGGATGGTCTCATGGAAATATCAGTGGTGGCAGCCAAGTTGTGTCCCTTTTGCGCTCGCCTTGGGATGCCTTTCGCAGCTGCAGTGTGCCTGGAGCCCAGGGCTTCCTGGTTTTAAAAGTCCTAGGCCTAAGCCTAACAGTAACCCTAGGAAGGTAAATCAGCCGGGTATTAGGGTTCTTCCTAAGGGAAAAGCCGTGAAAGCAGCCATGTTGTGGCACTTCTGCACTCCCTTTGGGATGCCTTTGGCAGATGAAGTAAGCCTGGAACTCAGGGCTTCCTAGTTAAAAAAATCCTAGCCCTAGGCCGAACCCCAACCCTAAGACGAGAAAGGCAAATCAGCCAGGAATTAGGCATGTCCCCAAGGAAAAAGCTGTGGAGGCAGGCATGTTGTGGTACTTTTGCGCTCTTCTTGGGTAGTCCTTCGCAGCTGCTGTGTTCTTGGAACTCAGGTCTTTCTGGATAATAGACCTCTTACCCTAGGCGAAACTCAAACCTTAACCCTAGGAAGGAAAATCAGCCTATGGTTCGGGATGGTCTCAAGAGAATAGAAGCAGAGGCAGCCAAGTTGTGTCACTTCTGCGGCCCTCTTGGGATGCCTTTAACAGCTGCAGTGTGCCTGGAGCCCAGGGCTTCCTGGTTTTAAAAGTCCTAGGCCTAAGCCTAACAGTAACCCTAGGAAGGTAAATCAGCCGCGTATTAGGGTTCTTCCTAAGGGAAAAGCTGTGAAAGCAGCCATGTTGTGGCACTTTTGCACTCCCTTTGGGATGCCTTTGGCAGATGAAGTAAGCCTGGAACTCAGGGCTTCCTGGTTAAAAATATCCTAGCCCTAGGCCGAACCCCAACCCTAAGACGAGAAAGGCAAATCAGCCAGGAATTAGGCATGTTCCCAAGGAAAAAGCTGTGGAGGCAGGCATGTTGTGGTACTTTTGCGCTCTTCTTGGGTAGTCCTTCGCAGCTGCTGTGTTCTTGGAACTCAGAGCTTTCTGGTTAATAGACCTCTTACCCTAGGCGAAACTCAAACCTTAACCCTAGGAAGGAAAATCAGCCTATGGTTCGGGATGGTCTCATGGAAATATCAGTGGTGGCAGCCAAGTTGTGTCACTTTTGCGCTCCCCTTGGGATGCCTTTCGCAGCTGCAGTGTGCCTGGAGCCCAGGGCTTCCTGGTTTTAAAAGTCCTAGGCCTAAGCCTAACAGTAACCCTAGGAAGGTAAATCAGCCGGGTATTAGGGTTCTTCCTAAGGGAAAAGCCATGAAAGCAGCCATGTTGTGGCACTTCTGCACTCCCTTTGGGATGCCTTTGGCAGATGCAGTGTGCCTGGAACTCAGGGCTTCCTAGTTAAAAATATCCTAGCCCTAGGCCGAACCCCAACCCTAAGACGAGAAAGGCAAATCAGCCAGGAATTAGGCATGTCCCCAAGGAAAAAGCTGTGGAGGCAGGCATGTTGTGGTACTTTTGCGCTCTTCTTGGGTAGTCCTTCGCAGCTGCTGTGTTCTTGGAACTCAGGGCTTTCTGGTTAATAGAACCCTTACCCTAGGCGTAACTCAAACCTTAACCCTAGGAAGGAAAATCAGCCTATGGTTCGGGATGGTCTCATGGAAATATCAGTGGTGGCAGCAAAGTTGTGTCACTTTTGCGCTCCCCTTGGGATGCCTTTCGCAGCTGCAGTGTGCCTGGAGCCCAGGGCTTCCTGGTTTTAAAAGTCCTAGGCCTAAGCCTAACAGTAACCCTAGGAAGGTAAATCAGCCGCGTATTAGGGTTCTTCCTAAGGGAAAAGCCGTGAAAGCAGCCATGTTGTGGCACTTCTGCACTCCCTTTGGGATGCCTTTGGCAGATGCAGTAAGCCTGGAACTCAGGGCTTCATGGTTAAAAAAATCCTAGCCCTAGGCCGAACCCCAACCCTAAGACGAGAAAGGCAAATCAGCCAGGAATTAGGCATGTCCCCAAGGAAAAAGCTGTGGAGGCAGGCATGTTGTGGTACTTTTGCGCTCTTCTTGGGTAGTCCTTCGCAGCTGCTGTGTTCTTGGAACTCAGGTCTTTCTGGTTAATAGACCTCTTACCCTAGGCGTAACTCAAACCTTAACCCTAGGAAGGAAAATCAGCCTATGGTTCGGGATGGTCTCATGAGAATAGAAGCAGAGGCAGCCAAGTTGTGTCACTTCTGCGGCCCTCTTGGGATGCCTTTCGCAGCTGCAGTGTGCCTGGAGCCCAGGGCTTCCTGGTTTTAAAAGTCCTAGGCCTAAGCCTAACAGTAACCCTAGGAAGGTAAATCAGCCGGGTATTAGGGTTCTTCCTAAGGGAAAAGCCGTGAAAGCAGCCATGTTGTGGCACTTCTGCACTCCCTTTGGGATGCCTTTGGCAGATGCAGTAAGCCTGGAACTCAGTTCTTCCTGGTTAAAAAACTCCAAGCCCTAGGCTGAACCCTAACCCTAACCCTAGGCAGATAAATCAGCCTAGGTATAGGGATGGTGCCAAGGAAAAAGCTGTGAAAGCTGCCATGTTGTTGCACTTTTGTACTCCCCTTGGGATGCCTTGAACAGCTGCAGTGTGCCTGGATCTAAGGGCTTCCTAGTTTTAAAAATCCTAGCCCTAGGCCTAAGCCTTACAGTAACCCTGGGAAGGGAAATCAGCCTGGTGTTAAGCTTCTTGCCAAGGAGAAAGCCGTGAAAGCAACCATGTTTTGGCACTTTTGCACTCCCTTTGGGATGCCTTTCACAGCTCCAGTGTGCCTGGAACTCAGGGCTTCCTGATTTTAAAAATCCTAGCCCTAGGCCGAACCCCAACCCTAAGACGAGAAAGGCAAATCAGCCAGGAATTAGGCATGTCCCCAAGGAAAAAGCTGTGGAGGCAGGCATGTTGTGGTACTTTTGCGCTCTTCTTGGCTAGTCCTTCGCAGCTGCTGTGTTCTTGGAACTCAGGGCTTTCTGGTTAATAGAACCCTTACCCTAGGCGTAACTCAAACCTTAACCCTAGGAAGGAAAATCAGCCTATGGTTCGGGATGGTCTCATGGAAATATCAGTGGTGGCAGCCAAGTTGTGTCACTTTTGCGCTCCCCTTGGGATGCCTTTCGCAGCTGCAGAGTGCCTGGAGCCCAGGGCTTCCTGATTTTAAAAGTCCTAGGCCTAAGCCTAACAGTAACCCTAGGAAGGTAAATCAGCCGCGTATTAGGGTTCTTCCTAAGGGAAAAGCCGTGAAAGCAGCCATGTTGTGGCACTTCTGCACTCCCTTTGGGATGCTTTTGGCAGATGAAGTAAGCCTGGAACTCAGGGCTTCCTAGTTAAAAAAATCCTAGCCCTAGGCCGAACCCCAAACCTAAGACGAGAAAGGCAAATCAGCCAGGAATTAGGCATGTCCCCAAGGAAAAAGCTGTGGAGGCAGGCATGTTGTGGTACTTTTGCGCTCTTCTTGGCTAGTCCTTCGCAGCTGCTGTGTTCTTGGAACTCAGGTCTTTCTGGTTAATAGACCTCTTACCCTAGGCGAAACTCAAACCTTAACCCTAGGAAGGAAAATCAGCCTATGGTTCGGGATGGTCTCATGAGAATAGAAGCAGAGGCAGCCAAGTTGTGTCACTTCTGCGGCCCTCTTGGGATGCCTTTAACAGCTGCAGTGTGCCTGGAGCCCAGGGCTTCCTGGTTTTAAAAGTCCTAGGCCTAAGCCTAACAGTAACCCTAGGAAGGTAAATCAGCCGCGTATTAGGGTTCTTCCTAAGGGAAAAGCCGTGAAAGCAGCCATGTTGTGGCACTTTTGCACTCCCTTTGGGATGCCTTTGGCAGATGCAGTAAGCCTGGAACTCAGGGCTTCCTGATTAAAAAACTCCAAGCCCTAGGCTGAAGCCTAACCCTAACCCTAGGCAGATAAATCAGCCTAGGTATAGGGATGGTGCCAAGGAAAAAGCTGTGAAAGCTGCCATGTTGTTGCACTTTTGTACTCCCCTTGGGATGCCTTGAACAGCTGCAGTGTGCCTGGATCTAATGGCTTCCTAGTTTTAAAAATCCAAGCCCTAGGCCTAAGCCTTACAGTAACCCTGGGAAGGGAAACCAGCCTGGTGTTAGGCTTCTTGCCAAGGAAAAAGCTGTGAAAGCAGCCATGTTGTGGCACTTTTGCACTCCCTTTGGGATGCCTTTCACAGCTCCAGTGTGCCTGGAACTCAGGGCTTCCTGATTTTAAAAATCCTAGCACTAGGCCGAACCCATAACCTAAGCCGAGAAAGGCAAATCAGCCAGGAATTAGGCATGTCCCGAAGGAAAAAGCTATCGACACAGGCATGTTGTGGTACTTTTGCGCTCTTCTTGGCTAGTCCTTCGCAGCTGCTGTGTTCTTGGAACTCAGGGCTTTCTGGTTAATAGAACCCTTACCCTAGGCGTAACTCAAACCTTAACCCTAGGAAGGAAAATCAGCCTATGGTTCGGGATGGTCTCATGGAAATATCAGTGGTGGCAGCCAAGTTGCGTCACTTTTGCGCTCCCCTTGGGATGCCTTTCGCAGCTGCAGTGTGCCTGGAGCCCAGGGCTTCCTGGTTTTAAAAGTCCTAGGCCTAAGCCTAACAGTAACCCTAGGAAGGTAAATCAGCCGGGTATTAGGGTTCTTCCTAAGGGAAAAGCCGTGAAAGCAGCCATGTTGTGGCACTTTTGCACTCTCTTTGGGATGCCTTTGGCAGATGCAGTAAGCCTGGAACTCAGGGCTTCCTAGTTAAAAATATCCTAGCCCTAGGCCGAACCCCAACCCTAAGACGAGAAAGGCAAATCAGCCAGGAATTAGGCATGTCCCCAAGGAAAAAGCTGTGGAGGCAGGCATGTTGTGGTACTTTTGCGCTCTTCTTGGCTAGTCCTTCGCAGCTGCTGTGTTCTTGGAACTCAGGTCTTTCTGGTTAATAGACCTCTTACCCTAGGCGTAACTCTAACATTAACCCTAGGAAGGAAAATCAGCCTATGGTTCGGGATGGTCTCATGAGAATAGAAGCAGAGGCAGCCAAGTTGTGTCACTTCTGCGGCCCTCTTGGGATGCCTTTAACAGCTGCAGTGTGCCTGGAGCCCAGGGCTTCCTGGTTTTAAAAGTCCTAGGCCTAAGCCTAACAGTAACCCTAGGAAGGTAAATCAGCCGCGTATTAGGGTTCTTCCTAAGGGAAAAGCCGTGAAAGCAGCCATGTTGTGGCACTTCTGCACTCCCTTTGGGATGCCTTTGGCAGATGCAGTAAGCCTGGAACTCAGGGCTTCATGGTTAAAAAAATCCTAGCCCTAGGCCGAACCCCAACCCTAAGACGAGAAAGGCAAATCAGCCAGGAATTAGGCATGTCCCCAAGGAAAAAGCTGTGGAGGCAGGCATGTTGTGGTACTTTTGCGCTCTTCTTGGGTAGTCCTTCGCAGCTGCTGTGTTCTTGGAACTCAGGTCTTTCTGGTAAACAGACCTCTTACCCTAGGCGTAACTCAAACATTAACCCTAGGAAGGAAAATCAGCCTATGGTTCGGGATGGTCTCATGAGAATAGAAGCAGAGGCAGCCAAGTTGTGTCACTTCTGCGGCCCTCTTGGGATGCCTTTCGCAGCTGCAGTGTGCCTGGAGCCCAGGGCTTCCTGGTTTTAAAAGTCCTAGGCCTAAGCCTAACAGTAACCCTAGGAAGGTAAATCAGCCGCGTATTAGGGTTCTTCCTAAGGGAAAAGCCGTGAAAGCAGCCATGTTGTGGCACTTCTGCACTCCCTTTGGGATGCCTTTGGCAGATGCAGTAAGCCTGGAACTCAGTTCTTCCTGGTTAAAAAACTCCAAGCCCTAGGCTGAACCCTAACCCTAACCCTAGGCAGATAAATCAGCCTAGGTATAGGGATGGTGCCAAGGAAAAAGCTGTGAAAGCTGCCATGTTGTTGCACTTTTGTACTCCCCTTGGGATGCCTTGAACAGCTGCAGTGTGCCTGGATCTAAGGGCTTCCTAGTTTTAAAAATCCTAGCCCTAGGCCTAAGCCTTACAGTAACCCTGGGAAGGGAAATCAGCCTGGTGTTAAGCTTCTTGCCAAGGAAAAAGCCGTGAAAGCAACCATGTTTTGGCACTTTTGCACTCCCTTTGGGATGCCTTTCACAGCTCCAGTGTGCCTGGAACTCAGGGCTTCCTGATTTTAAAAATCCTAGCCCTAGGCCGAACCCCAACCCTAAGACGAGAAAGGCAAATCAGCCAGGAATTAGGCATGTCCCCAAGGAAAAAGCTGTGGAGGCAGGCATGTTGTGATACTTTTGCGCTCTTCTTGGCTAGTCCTTCGCAGCTGCTGTGTTCTTGGAACTCAGGGCTTTCTGGTTAATAGAACCCTTACCCTAGGCGTAACTCAAACCTTAACCCTAGGAAGGAAAATCAGCCTATGGTTCGGGATGGTCTCATGGAAATATCAGTGGTGGCAGCCAAGTTGTGTCACTTTTGCGCTCCCCTTGGGATGCCTTTCGCAGCTGCAGAGTGCCTGGAGCCCAGGGCTTCCTGATTTTAAAAGTCCTAGGCCTAAGCCTAACAGTAACCCTAGGAAGGTAAATCAGCCGCGTATTAGGGTTCTTCCTAAGGGAAAAGCCGTGAAAGCAGCCATGTTGTGGCACTTCTGCACTCCCTTTGGGATGCTTTTGGCAGATGAAGTAAGCCTGGAACTCAGGGCTTCCTAGTTAAAAAAATCCTAGCCCTAGGCCGAACCCCAAACCTAAGACGAGAAAGGCAAATCAGCCAGGAATTAGGCATGTCCCCAAGGAAAAAGCTGTGGAGGCAGGCACGTTGTGGTACTTTTGCGCTCTTCTTGGCTAGTCCTTCGCAGCTGCTGTGTTCTTGGAACTCAGGGCTTTCTGGTTAATAGAACTCTTACCCTAGGCGTAACTCAAACCTTAACCCTAGGAAGGAAAATCAGCCTATGGTTCGGGATGGTCTCATGAGAATAGCAACAGAGGCAGCCAAGTTGTGTCACTTCTGCGGCCCTCTTGGGATGCCTTGAACAGCTGCATGTGCCTGGAGCCCAGGGCTTCCTGGTTTTAAAAGTCCTAGGCCTAAGCTTAACAGTAACCCTAGGAAGGTGAATCAGCCGCGTATTAGGGTTCTTCCTAAGGGAAAAGCCGTGAAAGCAGCCATGTTGTGGCACTTCTGCACTCCCTTTGGGATGGCTTTGGCAGATTAAGTACACCTGGAACTCAGGGCTTCCTAGTTAAAAATATCCTAGCCCTAGGCCGAACCCCAACCCTAAGACGAGAAAGGCAAATCAGCCAGGAATTAGGCATGTCCCCAAGGAAAAAGCTGTGGAGGCAGGCATGTTGTGGTACTTTTGCGCTCTTCTTGGGTAGTCCTTCGCAGCTGCTGTGTTCTTGGAACTCAGGTCTTTCTGGTTAATAGACCTCTTACCCTAGGCGAAACTCAAACATTAACCCTAGGAAGGAAAATCAGCCTATGGTTCGGGATGGTCTCATGAGGATAGAAGCAGAGGCAGCCAAGTTGTGTCACTTCTGCGGCCCTCTTGGGATGCCTTTAACAGCTGCAGTGTGCCTGGAGCCCAGGGCTTCCTGGTTTTAAAAGTCCTAGGCCTAAGCCTAACAGTAACCCTAGGAAGGTAAATCAGCCGCGTATTAGGATTCTTCCTAAGGGAAAAGCCGTGAAAGCAGCCATGTTGTGGCACTTCTGCACTCCCTTTGGGATGCCTTTGGCAGATGCAGTAAGCCTGGAACTCAGGGCTTCCTGATTAAAAAACTCCAAGCCCTAGGCTGAAGCCTAACCCTAACCCTAGGCAGATAAATCAGCCTAGGTATAGGGATGGTGCCAAGGAAAAAGCTGTGAAAGCTGCCATGTTGTTGCACTTTTGTACTCCCCTTGGGATGCCTTGAACAGCTGCAGTGTGCCTGGATCTAATGGCTTCCTAGTTTTAAAAATCCAAGCCCTAGGCCTAAGCCTTACAGTAACCCTGGGAAGGGAAACCAGCCTGGTGTTAGGCTTCTTGCCAAGGAAAAAGCTGTGAAAGCAGCCATGTTGTGGCACTTTTGCACTCCCTTTTGGATGCCTTTCACAGCTCCAGTGTGCCTGGAACTCAGGGCTTCCTGATTTTAAAAATCCTAGCACAAGGCCGAACCCATAACCTAAGACGAGAAAGGCAAATCAGCCAGGAATTAGGCATGTCCCGAAGGAAAAAGCTATCGACGCAGGCATGTTGTGGTACTTTTGCGCTCTTCTTGGCTAGTCCTTCGCAGCTGCTGTGTTCTTGGAACTCTGGGCTTTCTGGTTAATAGAACCCTTACCCTAGGCGTAACTCAAACCTTAACCCTAGGAAGGAAAATCAGCCTATGGTTCGGGATGGTCTCATGGAAATATCAGTGGTGGCAGCCAAGTTGCGTCACTTTTGCGCTCCCCTTGGGATGCCTTTCGCAGCTGCAGTGTGCCTGGAGCCCAGGGCTTCCTGGTTTTAAAAGTCCTAGGCCTAAGCCTAACAGTAACCCTAGGAAGGTAAATCAGCCGCGTATTAGGGTTCTTCCTAAGGGAAAAGCCGTGAAAGCAGCCATGTTGTGGCACTTCTGCACTCCCTTTGGGATGCTTTTTGCAGATGCAGTAAGCCTGGAACTCAGGGCTTCCTAGTTAAAAATATCCTAGCCCTCGGCCGAACCCCAACCCTAAGACGAGAAAGGCAAATCAGCCAGGAATTAGGCATGTCCCCAAGGAAAAAGCTGTGGAGGCAGGCACGTTGTGGTACTTTTGCGCTCTTCTTGGGTAGTCCTTCACAGCTGCTGTGTTCTTGGAACTCAGGTCTTTCTGGTTAATAGACCTCTTACCCTAGGCGAAACTCAAACCTTAACCCTAGGAAGGAAAATCAGCCTATGGTTCGGGATGGTCTCATGAGAATAGAAGCAGAGGCAGCCAAGTTGTGTCACTTCTGCGGCCCTCTTGGGATGCCTTTAACAGCTGCAGTGTGCCTGGAGCCCAGGGCTTCCTGGTTTTAAAAGTCCTAGGCCTAAGCCTAACAGTAACCCTAGGAAGGTAAATCAGCCGCGTGTTAGGGTTCTTCCTAAGGGAAAAGCCGTGAAAGCAGCTATGTTGTGGCACTTTTGCACTCCCTTTGGGATGCCTTTGGCAGATGCAGTAAGCCTGGAACTCAGGGCTTCCAGGTTAAAAAACTCCAAGACCTAGGCTGAAGCCTAACCCTAACCCTAGGCAGATAAATCAGCCTAGGTATAGGGATGGTGCCAAGGAAAAAGCTGTGAAAGCTGCCATGTTGTTGCACTTTTGTACTCCTCTTGGGATGCCTTGAACAGCTGCAGTGTGCCTGGATCTAATGGCTTCCTAGTTTTAAAAATCCTAGCCCTAGGCCTAAGCCTTACAGTAACCCTGGGAAGGGAAATCAGCCTGGTGTTAGGCTTCTTGCCAAGGAAAAAGCCGTGAAAGCAGCCATGTTGTGGCACTTTTGCACTCCCTTTTGGATGCCTTTCACAGCTCCAGTGTGCCTGGAACTCAGGGCTTCCTGATTTTAAAAATCCTAGCACTAGGCCGAACCCCAACCCTAAGACGAGAAAGGCAAATCAGCCAGGAATTAGGCATGTCCCCAAGGAAAAAGCTGTGGAGGCAGGCATGTTGTGGTACTTTTGCGCTCTTCTTGGCTAGTCCTTCGCAGCTGCTGTGTTCTTGGAACTCAGGGCTTTCTGGTTAATAGAACCCTTACCCTAGGCGTAACTCAAACCTTAACCCTAGGAAGGAAAATCAGCCTATGGTTCGGGATGGTCTCATGGAAATATCAGTGGTGGCAGCCAAGTTGCGTCACTTTTGCGCTCCCCTTGGGATGCCTTTAACAGCTGCAGTGTGCCTGGAGCCCAGGGCTTCCTGGTTTTAAAAGTCCTAGGCCTAAGCCTAACAGTAACCCTAGGAAGGTAAATCAGCCGCGTATTAGGGTTCTTCCTAAGGGAAAAGCCGTGAAAGCAGCCATGTTGTGGCACTTCTGCACTCCCTTTGGGATGCCTTTGGCAGATGCAGTAAGCCTGGAACTGAGGGCTTCCTAGTTAAAAATATCCTAGCCCTAGGCCGAACCCCAACCCTAAGACGAGAAAGGCAAATCAGCCAGGAATTAGGCATGTCCCCAAGGAAAAAGCTGTGGAGGCAGGCATGTTGTGGTACTTTTGCGCTCTTCTTGGGTAGTCCTTCGCAGCTGCTGTGTTCTTGGAACTCAGGTCTTTCTGGTTAATAGACCTCTTACCCTAGGCGAAACTCAAACCTTAACCCTAGGAAGGAAAATCAGCCTATGGTTCGGGATGGTCTCATGAGAATAGAAGCAGAGGCAGCCAAGTTGTGTCACTTCTGCGGCCCTCTTGGGATGCCTTTAACAGCTGCAGTGTGCCTGGAGCCCAGGGCTTCCTGGTTTTAAAAGTCCTAGGCCTAAGCCTAACAGTAACCCTAGGAAGGTAAATCAGCCGCGTATTAGGGTTCTTCCTAAGGGAAAAGCCGTGAAAGCAGCCATGTTGTGGCACTTCTGCACTCCCTTTGGGATGCCTTTGGCAGATGCAGTAAGCCTGGAACTCAGGGCTTCCTGGTTAAAAAACTCCAAGCCCTAGGCTGAACCCTAACCCTAACCCTAGGCAGATAAATCAGCCTAGGTATAGGGATGGTGCCAAGGAAAAAGCTGTGAAAGCTGCCATGTTGTTGCACTTTTGTACTCCCCTTGGGATGCCTTGAACAGCTGCAGTGTGCCTGGAGCTAAGGGCTTCCTAGTTTTAAAAATCCTAGCCCAAGGCCTAAGCCTTACAGTAACCCAGGGAAGGGAAATCAGCCTGGTGTTAAGCTTCTTGCCAAGGAAAAAGCCGTGAAAGCAGCCATGTTGTGGCACTTTTGCACTCCCTTTTGGATGCCTTTCACAGCTCCAGTGTGCCTGGAACTCAGGGCTTCCTGATTTTAAAAATCCTAGCCCTAGGCCGAACCCCAACCATAAGACGAGAAAGGCAAATCAGCCAGGAATTAGGCATGTCCCCAAGGAAAAAGCTGTGGAGGCAGGCACGTTGTGGTACTTTTGCGCTCTTCTTGGCTAGTCCTTCGCAGCTGCTGTGTTCTTGGAACTCAGGGCTTTCTGGTTAATAGAACCCTTACCCTAGGCGTAACTCAAACCTTAACCCTAGGAAGGAAAATCAGCCTATGGTTCGGGATGGTCTCATGAGAATAGCAGCAGAGGCAGCCAAGTTGTGTCACTTCTGCGGCCCTCTTGGGATGCCTTTAACAGCTGCATGTGCCTGGAGCCCAGGGCTTCCTGGTTTTAAAAGTCCTAGGCCTAAGCCTAACAGTAACCCTAGGAAGGTAAATCAGCCGCGTATTAGGGTTCTTCCTAAGGGGAAAGCCGTGAAAGCAGCCATGTTGTGGCACTTCTGCACTCCCTTTGGGATGCCTTTGGCAGATGAATTTAGCCTGGAACTCAGGGCTTCCTAGTTAAAAAAATCCTAGCCCTAGGCTGAACCCCAACCCTAAGACGAGAAAGGCAAATCAGCCAGGAATTAGGCATGTCCCCAAGGAAAAAGCTATCGACGCAGGCATGTTGTGGTACTTTTGCGCTCTTCTTGGGTAGTCCTTCGCAGCTGCTGTGTTCTTGGAACTCAGGGCTTTCTGGTTAATAGGACCCTTACCCTAGGCGTAACTCAAACCTTAACCCTAGGAAGGAAAATCAGCCTATGGTTCGGGATGGTCTCATGGAAATATCAGTGGTGGCAGCCAAGTTGTGTCACTTTTGCGCTCCCCTTGGGATGCCTTTCGCAGCTGCAGTGTGCCTGGAGCCCAGGGCTTCCTGGTTTTAAAAGTCCTAGGCCTAAGCCTAACAGTAACCCTAGGAAGGTAAATCAGCCGCGTATTAGGGTTCTTCCTAAGGGAAAAGCCGTGAAAGCAGCCATGTTGTGGCACTTCTGCACTCCCTTTGGGATGCTTTTTGCAGATGCAGTAAGCCTGGAACTCAGGGCTTCCTAGTTAAAAATATCCTAGCCCTAGGCCGAACCCCAACCCTAAGACGAGAAAGGCAAATCAGCCAGGAATTAGGCATGTCCCCAAGGAAAAAGCTGTGGAGGCAGGCACGTTGTGGTACTTTTGCGCTCTTCTTGGGTAGTCCTTCGCAGCTGCTGTGTTCTTGGAACTCAGGTCTTTCTGGTTAATAGACCTCTTACCCTAGGCGAAACTCAAACCTTAACCCTAGGAAGGAAAATCAGCCTATGGTTCGGGATGGTCTCATGAGAATAGAAGCAGAGGCAGCCAAGTTGTGTCACTTCTGCGGCCCTCTTGGGATGCCTTTAACAGCTGCAGTGTGCCTGGAGCCCAGGGCTTCCTGGTTTTAAAAGTCCTAGGCCTAAGCCTAACAGTAACCCTAGGAAGGTAAATCAGCCGCGTGTTAGGGTTCTTCCTAAGGGAAAAGCCGTGAAAGCAGCTATGTTGTGGCACTTTTGCACTCCCTTTGGGATGCCTTTGGCAGATGCAGTAAGCCTGGAACTCAGGGCTTCCAGGTTAAAAAACTCCAAGACCTAGGCTGAAGCCTAACCCTAACCCTAGGCAGATAAATCAGCCTAGGTATAGGGATGGTGCCAAGGAAAAAGCTGTGAAAGCTGCCATGTTGTTGCACTTTTGTACTCCTCTTGGGATGCCTTGAACAGCTGCAGTGTGCCTGGATCTAATGGCTTCCTAGTTTTAAAAATCCTAGCCCTAGGCCTAAGCCTTACAGTAACCCTGGGAAGGGAAATCAGCCTGGTGTTAGGCTTCTTGCCAAGGAAAAAGCCGTGAAAGCAGCCATGTTGTGGCACTTTTGCACTCCCTTTTGGATGCCTTTCACAGCTCCAGTGTGCCTGGAACTCAGGGCTTCCTGATTTTAAAAATCCTAGCACTAGGCCGAACCCCAACCCTAAGACGAGAAAGGCAAATCAGCCAGGAATTAGGCATGTCCCCAAGGAAAAAGCTGTGGAGGCAGGCATGTTGTGGTACTTTTGCGCTCTTCTTGGCTAGTCCTTCGCAGCTGCTGTGTTCTTGGAACTCAGGGCTTTCTGGTTAATAGAACCCTTACCCTAGGCGTAACTCAAACCTTAACCCTAGGAAGGAAAATCAGCCTATGGTTCGGGATGGTCTCATGGAAATATCAGTGGTGGCAGCCAAGTTGCGTCACTTTTGCGCTCCCCTTAGGATGCCTTTAACAGCTGCAGTGTGCCTGGAGCCCAGGGCTTCCTGGTTTTAAAAGTCCTAGGCCTAAGCCTAACAGTAACCCTAGGAAGGTAAATCAGCCGCGTATTAGGGTTCTTCCTAAGGGAAAAGCCGTGAAAGCAGCCATGTTGTGGCACTTCTGCATTCCCTTTGGGATGCCTTTGGCAGATGCAGTAAGCCTGGAACTCAGGGCTTCCTAGTTAAAAATATCCTAGCCCTAGGCCGAACCCCAACCCTAAGACGAGAAAGGCAAATCAGCCAGGAATTAGGCATGTCCCCAAGGAAAAAGCTGTGGAGGCAGGCATGTTGTGGTACTTTTGCGCTCTTCTTGGCTAGTCCTTCGCAGCTGCTGTGTTCTTGGAACTCAGGTCTTTCTGGTTAATAGACCTCTTACCCTAGGCGTAACTCTAACATTAACCCTAGGAAGGAAAATCAGCCTATGGTTCGGGATGGTCTCATGAGAATAGAAGCAGAGGCAGCCAAGTTGTGTCACTTCTGCGGCCCTCTTGGGATGCCTTTAACAGCTGCAGTGTGCCTGGAGCCCAGGGCTTCCTGGTTTTAAAAGTCCTAGGCCTAAGCCTAACAGTAACCCTAGGAAGGTAAATCAGCCGCGTATTAGGGTTCTTCCTAAGGGAAAAGCCGTGAAAGCAGCCATGTTGTGGCACTTCTGCACTCCCTTTGGGATGCCTTTGGCAGATGCAGTAAGCCTGGAACTCAGGGCTTCCTGGTTAAAAAACTCCAAGCCCTAGGCTGAACCCTAACCCTAACCCTAGGCAGATAAATCAGCCTAGGTATAGGGATGGTGCCAAGGAAAAAGCTGTGAAAGCTGCCATGTTGTTGCACTTTTGTACTCCCCTTGGGATGCCTTGAACAGCTGCAGTGTGCCTGGAGCTAAGGGCTTCCTAGTTTTAAAAATCCTAGCCCAAGGCCTAAGCCTTACAATAACCCAGGGAAGGGAAATCAGCCTGGTGTTAAGCTTCTTGCCAAGGAAAAAGCCGTGAAAGCAGCCATGTTGTGGCACTTTTGCACTCCCTTTTGGATGCCTTTCACAGCTCCAGTGTGCCTGGAACTCAGGGCTTCCTGATTTTAAAAATCCTAGCCCTAGGCCGAACCCCAACCCTAAGACGAGAAAGGCAAATCAGCCAGGAATTAGGCATGTCCCCAAGGAAAAAGCTGTGGGGGCAGGCACGTTGTGGTACTTTTGCGCTCTTCTTGGCTAGTCCTTCGCAGCTGCTGTGTTCTTGGAACTCAGGGCTTTCTGGTTAATAGAACCCTTACCCTAGGCGTAACTCAAACCTTAACCCTAGGAAGGAAAATCAGCCTATGGTTCGGGATGGTCTCATGAGAATAGCAGCAGAGGCAGCCAAGTTGTGTCACTTCTGCGGCCCTCTTGGGATGCCTTTAACAGCTGCATGTTCCTGGAGCCCAGGGCTTCCTGGTTTTAAAAGTCCTAGGCCTAAGCCTAACAGTAACCCTAGGAAGGTAAATCAGCCGCGTATTAGGGTTCTTCCTAAGGGGAAAGCCGTGAAAGCAGCCATGTTGTGGCACTTCTGCACTCCCTTTGGGATGCCTTTGGCAGATGAAGTTAGCCTGGAACTCAGGGCTTCCTAGTTAAAAAAATCCTAGCCCTAGGCTGAACCCCAACCCTAAGACGAGAAAGGCAAATCAGCCAGGAATTAGGCATGTCCCCAAGGAAAAAGCTATCGACGCAGGCATGTTGTGGTACTTTTGCGCTCTTCTTGGGTAGTCCTTCGCAGCTGCTGTGTTCTTGGAACTCAGGGCTTTCTGGTTAATAGGACCCTTACCCTAGGCGTAACTCAAACCTTAACCCTAGGAAGGAAAATCAGCCTATAATTCCGGATGGTCTCATGGAAATATCAGTGGTGGCAGCCAAGTTGTGTCACTTTTGCGCTCCCCTTGGGATGCCTTTCGCAGCTGCAGTGTGCCTGGAGCCCAGGGCTTCCTGGTTTTAAAAGTCCTAGGCCTAAGCCTAACAGTAACCCTAGGAAGGTAAATCAGCCGGGTATTAGGGTTCTTCCTAAGGGAAAAGCCGTGAAAGCAGCCATGTTGTGGCACTTCTGCACTCCCTTTGGGATGCTTTTGGCAGATGAAGTAAGCCTGGAACACAGGGCTTCCTAGTTAAAAATATCCTAGCCCTAGGCCGAACCCCAACCCTAAGACGAGAAAGGCAAATCAGCCAGGAATTAGGCATGTCCCCAAGGAAAAAGCTGTGGAGGCAGGCACGTTGTGGTACTTTTGCGCTCTTCTTGGGTAGTCCTTCGCAGCTGCTGTGTTCTTGGAACTCAGGGCTTTCTGGTTAATAGAACTCTTACCCTAGGCGTAAGTCAAACCTTAACCCTAGGAAGGAAAATCAGCCTATGGTTCGGGATGGTCTCATGAGAATAGCAACAGAGGCAGCCAAGTTGTGTCACTTCTGCGGCCCTCTTGGGATGCCTTGAACAGCTGCAGTGTGCCTGGAGCCCAGGGCTTCCTGGTTTTAAAAGTCCTAGGCCTAAGCCTAACAGTAACCCTAGGAAGGTAAATCAGCCGCGTATTAGGGTTCTTCCTAAGGGAAAAGCCGTGAAAGCAGCCATGTTGTGGCACTTCTGCACTCCCTTTGGGATGCTTTTTGCAGATGCAGTAAGCCTGGAACTCAGGGCTTCCTAGTTAAAAATATCCTAGCCCTAGGCCGAACCCCAACCCTAAGACGAGAAAGGCAAATCAGCCAGGAATTAGGCATGTCCCCAAGGAAAAAGCTGTGGAGGCAGGCACGTTGTGGTACTTTTGCGCTCTTCTTGGGTAGTCCTTCGCAGCTGCTGTGTTCTTGGAACTCAGGTCTTTCTAGTTAATAGACCTCTTACCCTAGGCGAAACTCAAACCTTAACCCTAGGAAGGAAAATCAGCCTATGGTTCGGGATGGTCTCATGAGAATAGAAGCAGAGGCAGCCAAGTTGTGTCACTTCTGCGGCCCTCTTGGGATGCCTTTAACAGCTGCAGTGTGCCTGGAGCCCAGGGCTTCCTGGTTTTAAAAGTCCTAGGCCTAAGCCTAACAGTAACCCTAGGAAGGTAAATCAGCCGCGTGTTAGGGTTCTTCCTAAGGGAAAAGCCGTGAAAGCAGCTATGTTGTGGCACTTTTGCACTCCCTTTGGGATGCCTTTGGCAGATGCAGTAAGCCTGGAACTCAGGGCTTCCAGGTTAAAAAACTCCAAGCCCTAGGCTGAAGCCTAACCCTAACCCTAGGCAGATAAATCAGCCTAGGTATAGGGATGGTGCCAAGGAAAAAGCTGTGAAAGCTGCCATGTTGTTGCACTTTTGTACTCCTCTTGGGATGCCTTGAACAGCTGCAGTGTGCCTGGATCTAATGGCTTCCTAGTTTTAAAAATCCTAGCCCTAGGCCTAAGCCTTACAGTAACCCTGGGAAGGGAAATCAGCCTGGTGTTAGGCTTCTTGCCAAGGAAAAAGCCGTGAAAGCAGCCATGTTGTGGCACTTTTGCACTCCCTTTTGGATGCCTTTCACAGCTCCAGTGTGCCTGGAACTCAGGGCTTCCTGATTTTAAAAATCCTAGCACTAGGCCGAACCCCAACCCTAAGACGAGAAAGGCAAATCAGCCAGGAATTAGGCATGTCCCCAAGGAAAAAGCTGTGGAGGCAGGCATGTTGTGGTACTTTTGCGCTCTTCTTGGCTAGTCCTTCGCAGCTGCTGTGTTCTTGGAACTCAGGGCTTTCTGGTTAATAGAACCCTTACCCTAGGCGTAACTCAAACCTTAACCCTAGGAAGGAAAATCAGCCTATGGTTCGGGATGGTCTCATGGAAATATCAGTGGTGGCAGCCAAGTTGCGTCACTTTTGCGCTCCCCTTGGGATGCCTTTAACAGCTGCAGTGTGCCTGGAGCCCAGGGCTTCCTGGTTTTAAAAGTCCTAGGCCTAAGCCTAACAGTAACCCTAGGAAGGTAAATCAGCCGCGTATTAGGGTTCTTCCTAAGGGAAAAGCCGTGAAAGCAGCCATGTTGTGGCACTTCTGCACTCCCTTTGGGATGCCTTTGGCAGATGCAGTAAGCCTGGAACTCAGGGCTTCCTAGTTAAAAATATCCTAGCCCTAGGCCGAACCCCAACCCTAAGACGAGAAAGGCAAATCAGCCAGGAATTAGGCATGTCCCCAAGGAAAAAGCTGTGGAGGCAGGCATGTTGTGGTACTTTTGCGCTCTTCTTGGGTAGTCCTTCGCAGCTGCTGTGTTCTTGGAACTCAGGTCTTTCTGGTTAATAGACCTCTTACCCTAGGCGAAACTCAAACCTTAACCCTAGGAAGGAAAATCAGCCTATGGTTCGGGATGGTCTCATGAGAATAGAAGCAGAGGCAGCCAAGTTGTGTCACTTCTGCGGCCCTCTTGGGATGCCTTTAACAGCTGCAGTGTGCCTGGAGCCCAGGGCTTCCTGGTTTTAAAAGTCCTAGGCCTAAGCCTAACAGTAACCCTAGGAAGGTAAATCAGCCGCGTATTAGGGTTCTTCCTAGGGGAAAAGCCGTGAAAGCAGCCATGTTGTGGCACTTTTGCACTCCCTTTGGGATGCCTTTGGCAGATGCAGTAAGCCTGGAACTCAGGGCTTCCTGATTAAAAAACTCCAAGCCCTAGGCTGAAGCCTAACCCTAACCCTAGGCAGATAAATCAGCCTAGGTATAGGGATGGTGCCAAGGAAAAAGCTGTGAAAGCTGCCATGTTGTTGCACTTTTGTACTCCCCTTGGGATGCCTTGAACAGCTGCAGTGTGCCTGGATCTAATGGCTTCCTAGTTTTAAAAATCCAAGCCCTAGGCCTAAGCCTTACAGTAACCCTGGGAAGGGAAACCAGCCTGGTGTTAGGCTTCTTGCCAAGGAAAAAGCCGTGAAAGCAGCCATGTTGTGGCACTTTTGCACTCCCTTTTAGATGCCTTTCACAGCTCCAGTGTGCCTGGAACTCAGGGCTTCCTTATTTTAAAAATCCTAGCACTAGGCCGAACCCATAACCTAAGCCGAGAAAGGCAAATCAGCCAGGAATTAGGCATGTCCCCAAGGAAAAAGCTGTGGAGGCAGGCACGTTGTGGTACTTTTGCGCTCTTCTTGGGTAGTCCTTCGCAGCTGCTGTGTTCTTGGAACTCAGGGCTTTCTGGTTAATAGAACCCTTACCCTAGGCGTAACTCAAACCTTAACCCTAGGAAGGAAAATCAGCCTATGGTTCGGGATGGTCTCATGAGAATAGCAGCAGAGGCAGCCAAGTTGTGTCACTTCTGCGGCCCTCTTGGGATGCCTTTAACAGCTGCATGTGCCTGGAGCCCAGGGCTTCCTGGTTTTAAAAGTCCTAGGCCTAAGCCTAACAGTAACCCTAGGAAGGTAAATCAGCCGCGTGTTAGGGTTCTTCCTAAGGGAAAAGCCGTGAAAGCAGCCATGTTGTGGCACTTCTGCACTCCCTTTGGGATGCCTTTGGCAGATGAAGTTAGCCTGGAACTCAGGGCTTCCTAGTTAAAAAAATCCTAGCCCTAGGCTGAACCCCAACCCTAAGACGAGAAAGGCAAATCAGCCAGGAATTAGGCATGTCCCCAAGGAAAAAGCTATCGACGCAGGCATGTTGTGGTACTTTTGCGCTCTTCTTGGGTAGTCCTTCGCAGCTGCTGTGTTCTTGGAACTCAGGGCTTTCTGGTTAATAGGACCCTTACCCTAGGCGTAACTCAAACCTTAACCCTAGGAAGGAAAATCAGCCTATGGTTCGGGATGGTCTCATGGAAATATCAGTGGTGGCAGCCAAGTTGTGTCACTTTTGCGCTCCCCTTGGGATGCCTTTCGCAGCTGCAGTGTGCCTGGAGCCCAGGGCTTCCTGGTTTTAAAAGTCCTAGGCCTAAGCCTAACAGTAACCCTAGGAAGGTAAATCAGCCGGGTATTAGGGTTCTTCCTAAGGGAAAAGCCGTGAAAGCAGCCATGTTGTGGCACTTCTGCACTCCCTTTGGGATGCTTTTGGCAGATGAAGTAAGCCTGGAACACAGGGCTTCCTAGTTAAAAATATCCTAGCCCTAGGCCGAACCCCAACCCTAAGACGAGAAAGGCAAATCAGCCAGGAATTAGGCATGTCCCCAAGGAAAAAGCTGTGGAGGCAGGCACGTTGTGGTACTTTTGCGCTCTTCTTGGGTAGTCCTTCGCAGCTGCTGTGTTCTTGGAACTCAGGGCTTTCTGGTTAATAGAACTCTTACCCTAGGCGTAAGTCAAACCTTAACCCTAGGAAGGAAAATCAGCCTATGGTTCGGGATGGTCTCATGAGAATAGCAACAGAGGCAGCCAAGTTGTGTCACTTCTGCGGCCCTCTTGGGATGCCTTGAACAGCTGCAGTGTGCCTGGAGCCCAGGGCTTCCTGGTTTTAAAAGTCCTAGGCCTAAGCCTAACAGTAACCCTAGGAAGGTAAATCAGCCGCGTATTAGGGTTCTTCCTAAGGGAAAAGCCGTGAAAGCAGCCATGTTGTGGCACTTCTGCACTCCCTTTGGGATGCTTTTTGCAGATGCAGTAAGCCTGGAACTCAGGGCTTCCTAGTTAAAAATATCCTAGCCCTAGGCCGAACCCCAACCCTAAGACGAGAAAGGCAAATCAGCCAGGAATTAGGCATGTCCCCAAGGAAAAAGCTGTGGAGGCAGGCACGTTGTGGTACTTTTGCGCTCTTCTTGGGTAGTCCTTCGCAGCTGCTGTGTTCTTGGAACTCAGGGCTTTCTGGTTAATAGAACTCTTACCCTAGGCGAAACTCAAACCTTAACCCTAGGAAGGAAAATCAGCCTATGGTTCGGGATGGTCTCATGAGAATAGAAGCAGAGGCAGCCAAGTTGTGTCACTTCTGCGGCCCTCTTGGGATGCCTTTAACAGCTGCAGTGTGCCTGGAGCCCAGGGCTTCCTGGTTTTAAAAGTCCTAGGCCTAAGCCTAACAGTAACCCTAGGAAGGTAAATCAGCCGCGTGTTAGGGTTCTTCCTAAGGGAAAAGCCGTGAAAGCAGCTATGTTGTGGCACTTTTGCACTCCCTTTGGGATGCCTTTGGCAGATGCAGTAAGCCTGGAACTCAGGGCTTCCAGGTTAAAAAACTCCAAGACCTAGGCTGAAGCCTAACCCTAACCCTAGGCAGATAAATCAGCCTAGGTATAGGGATGGTGCCAAGGAAAAAGCTGTGAAAGCTGCCATGTTGTTGCACTTTTGTACTCCTCTTGGGATGCCTTGAACAGCTGCAGTGTGCCTGGATCTAATGGCTTCCTAGTTTTAAAAATCCTAGCCCTAGGCCTAAGCCTTACAGTAACCCTGGGAAGGGAAATCAGCCTGGTGTTAGGCTTCTTGCCAAGGAAAAAGCCGTGAAAGCAGCCATGTTGTGGCACTTTTGCACTCCCTTTTGGATGCCTTTCACAGCTCCAGTGTGCCTGGAACTCAGGGCTTCCTGATTTTAAAAATCCTAGCACTAGGCCGAACCCCAACCCTAAGACGAGAAAGGCAAATCAGCCAGGAATTAGGCATGTCCCCAAGGAAAAAGCTGTGGAGGCAGGCATGTTGTGGTACTTTTGCGCTCTTCTTGGCTAGTCCTTCGCAGCTGCTGTGTTCTTGGAACTCAGGGCTTTCTGGTTAATAGAACCCTTACCCTAGGCGTAACTCAAACCTTAACCCTAGGAAGGAAAATCAGCCTATGGTTCGGGATGGTCTCATGGAAATATCAGTGGTGGCAGCCAAGTTGCGTCACTTTTGCGCTCCCCTTGGGATGCCTTTAACAGCTGCAGTGTGCCTGGAGCCCAGGGCTTCCTGGTTTTAAAAGTCCTAGGCCTAAGCCTAACAGTAACCCTAGGAAGGTAAATCAGCCGCGTATTAGGGTTCTTCCTAAGGGAAAAGCCGTGAAAGCAGCCATGTTGTGGCACTTCTGCACTCCCTTTGGGATGCCTTTGGCAGATGCAGTAAGCCTGGAACTCAGGGCTTCCTAGTTAAAAATATCCTAGCCCTAGGCCGAACCCCAACCCTAAGACGAGAAAGGCAAATCAGCCAGGAATTAGGCATGTCCCCAAGGAAAAAGCTGTGGAGGCAGGCATGTTGTGGTACTTTTGCGCTCTTCTTGGGTAGTCCTTCGCAGCTGCTGTGTTCTTGGAACTCAGGTCTTTCTGGTTAATAGACCTCTTACCCTAGGCGTAACTCAAACCTTAACCCTAGGAAGGAAAATCAGCCTATGGTTCGGGATGGTCTCATGAGAATAGAAGCAGAGGCAGCCAAGTTGTGTCACTTCTGCGGCCCTCTTGGGATGCCTTTAACAGCTGCAGTGTGCCTGGAGCCCAGGGCTTCCTGGTTTTAAAAGTCCTAGGCCTAAGCCTAACAGTAACCCTAGGAAGGTAAATCAGCCGCGTATTAGGGTTCTTCCTAGGGGAAAAGCCGTGAAAGCAGCCATGTTGTGGCACTTTTGCACTCCCTTTGGGATGCCTTTGGCAGATGCAGTAAGCCTGGAACTCAGGGCTTCCTGATTAAAAAACTCCAAGCCCTAGGCTGAAGCCTAACCCTAACCCTAGGCAGATAAATCAGCCTAGGTATAGGGATGGTGCCAAGGAAAAAGCTGTGAAAGCTGCCATGTTGTTGCACTTTTGTACTCCCCTTGGGATGCCTTGAACAGCTGCAGTGTGCCTGGATCTAATGGCTTCCTAGTTTTAAAAATCCAAGCCCTAGGCCTAAGCCTTACAGTAACCCTGGGAAGGGAAACCAGCCTGGTGTTAGGCTTCTTGCCAAGGAAAAAGCCGTGAAAGCAGCCATGTTGTGGCACTTTTGCACTCCCTTTTGGATGCCTTTCACAGCTCCAGTGTGCCTGGAACTCAGGGCTTCCTGATTTTAAAAATCCTAGCCCTAGGCCGAACCCATAACCTAAGCCGAGAAAGGCAAATCAGCCAGGAATTAGGCATGTCCCGAAGGAAAAAGCTATCGACGCAGGCATGTTGTGGTACTTTTGCGCTCTTCTTGGCTAGTCCTTCGCAGCTGCTGTGTTCTTGGAACTCAGGGCTTTCTGGTTAATAGAACCCTTACCCTAGGCGTAACTCAAACCTTAACCCTAGGAAGGAAAATCAGCCTATGGTTCAGGATGGTCTCATGGAAATATCAGTGGTGGCAGCCAAGTTGCGTCACTTTTGCGCTCCCCTTGGGATGCCTTTCGCAGCTGCAGTGTGCCTGGAGCCCAGGGCTTCCTGGTTTTAAAAGTCCTAGGCCTAAGCCTAACAGTAACCCTAGGAAGGTAAATCAGCCGGGTATTAGGGTTCTTCCTAAGGGAAAAGCCGTGAAAGCAGCCATGTTGTGGCACTTTTGCACTCTCTTTGGGATGCCTTTGGCAGATGCAGTAAGCCTGGAACTCAGGGCTTCCTAGTTAAAAATATCCTAGCCCTAGGCCGAACCCCAACCCTAAGACGAGAAAGGCAAATCAGCCAGGAATTAGGCATGTCCCCAAGGAAAAAGCTGTGGAGGCAGGCATGTTGTGGTACTTTTGCGCTCTTCTTGGCTAGTCCTTCGCAGCTGCTGTGTTCTTGGAACTCAGGTCTTTCTGGTTAATAGACCTCTTACCCTAGGCGTAACTCTAACATTAACCCTAGGAAGGAAAATCAGCCTATGGTTCGGGATGGTCTCATGAGAATAGAAGCAGAGGCAGCCAAGTTGTGTCACTTCTGCGGCCCTCTTGGGATGCCTTTAACAGCTGCAGTGTGCCTGGAGCCCAGGGCTTCCTGGTTTTAAAAGTCCTAGGCCTAAGCCTAACAGTAACCCTAGGAAGGTAAATCAGCCGCGTATTAGGGTTCTTCCTAAGGGAAAAGCCGTGAAAGCAGCCATGTTGTGGCACTTCTGCACTCCCTTTGGGATGCCTTTGGCAGATGCAGTAAGCCTGGAACTCAGGGCTTCCTGGTTAAAAAACTCCAAGCCCTAGGCTGAACCCTAACCCTAACCCTAGGCAGATAAATCAGCCTAGGTATAGGGATGGTGCCAAGGAAAAAGCTGTGAAAGCTGCCATGTTGTTGCACTTTTGTACTCCCCTTGGGATGCCTTGAACAGCTGCAGTGTGCCTGGAGCTAAGGGCTTCCTAGTTTTAAAAATCCTAGCCCAAGGCCTAAGCCTTACAGTAACCCAGGGAAGGGAAATCAGCCTGGTGTTAAGCTTCTTGCCAAGGAAAAAGCCGTGAAAGCAGCCATGTTGTGGCACTTTTGCACTCCCTTTTGGATGCCTTTCACAGCTCCAGTGTGCCTGGAACTCAGGGCTTCCTGATTTTAAAAATCCTAGCCCTAGGCCGAACCCCAACCCTAAGACGAGAAAGGCAAATCAGCCAGGAATTAGGCATGTCCCCAAGGAAAAAGCTGTGGAGGCAGGCACGTTGTGGTACTTTTGCGCTCTTCTTGGCTAGTCCTTCGCAGCTGCTGTGTTCTTGGAACTCAGGGCTTTCTGGTTAATAGAACCCTTACCCTAGGCGTAACTCAAACCTTAACCCTAGGAAGGAAAATCAGCCTATGGTTCGGGATGGTCTCATGAGAATAGCAGCAGAGGCAGCCAAGTTGTGTCACTTCTGCGGCCCTCTTGGGATGCCTTTAACAGCTGCATGTGCCTGGAGCCCAGGGCTTCCTGGTTTTAAAAGTCCTAGGCCTAAGCCTAACAGTAACCCTAGGAAGGTAAATCAGCCGCGTATTAGGGTTCTTCCTAAGGGGAAAGCCGTGAAAGCAGCCATGTTGTGGCACTTCTGCACTCCCTTTGGGATGCCTTTGGCAGATGCAGTAAGCCTGGAACTCAGGGCTTCCTAGTTAAAAAAATCCTAGCCCTAGGCTGAACCCCAACCCTAAGACGAGAAAGGCAAATCAGCCAGGAATTAGGCATGTCCCCAAGGAAAAAGCTATCGACGCAGGCATGTTGTGGTACTTTTGCGCTCTTCTTGGGTAGTCCTTCGCAGCTGCTGTGTTCTTGGAACTCAGGGCTTTCTGGTTAATAGAACCCTTACCCTAGGCGTAACTCAAACCTTAACCCTAGGAAGGAAAATCAGCCTATGGTTCGGGATGGTCTCATGGAAATATCAGTGGTGGCAGCCAAGTTGTGTCACTTTTGCGCTCCCCTTGGGATGCCTTTCGCAGCTGCAGTGTGCCTGGAGCCCAGGGCTTCCTGGTTTTAAAAGTCCTAGGCCTAAGCCTAACAGTAACCCTCGGAAGGTAAATCAGCCGGGTATTAGGGTTCTTCCTAAGGGAAAAGCCGTGAAAGCAGCCATGTTGTGGCACTTCTGCACTCCCTTTGGGATGCTTTTGGCAGATGAAGTAAGCCTGGAACACAGGGCTTCCTAGTTAAAAATATCCTAGCCATAGGCCGAACCCCAACCATAAGACGAGAAAGGCAAATCAGCCAGGAATTAGGCATGTCCCCAAGGAAAAAGCTGTGGAGGCAGGCACGTTGTGGTACTTTTGCGCTCTTCTTGGGTAGTCCTTCGCAGCTGCTGTGTTCTTGGAACTCAGGGCTTTCTGGTTAATAGAACTCTTACCCTAGGCGTAACTCAAACCTTAACCCTAGGAAGGAAAATCAGCCTATGGTTCGGGATGGTCTCATGAGAATAGCAACAGAGGCAGCCAAGTTGTGTCACTTCTGCGGCCCTCTTGGGATGCCTTGAACAGCTGCAGTGTGCCTGGAGCCCAGGGCTTCCTGGTTTTAAAAGTCCTAGGCCTAAGCCTAACAGTAATCCGAGGAAGGTAAATCAGCCGCGTATTAGGGTTCTTCCTAAGGGAAAAGCCGTGAAAGCAGCCATGTTGTGGCACTTCTGCACTCCCTTTGGGATGCTTTTTGCAGATGCAGTAAGCCTGGAACTCAGGGCTTCCTTGTTAAAAATATCCTAGCCCTAGGCCGAACCCCAACCCTAAGACGAGAAAGGCAAATCAGCCAGGAATTAGGCATGTCCCCAAGGAAAAAGCTGTGGAGGCAGGCATGTTGTGGTACTTTTGCGCTCTTCTTGGGTAGTCCTTCGCAGCTGCTGTGTTCTTGGAACTCAGGTCTTTCTGGTTAATAGACCTCTTACCCTAGGCGAAACTCAAACCTTAACCCTAGGAAGGAAAATCAGCCTATGGTTCGGGATGGTCTCATGAGAATAGAAGCAGAGGCAGCCAAGTTGTGTCACTTCTGCGGCCCTCTTGGGATGCCTTTAACAGCTGCAGTGTGCCTGGAGCCCAGGGCTTCCTGGTTTTAAAAGTCCTAGGCCTAAGCCTAACAGTAACCCTAGGAAGGTAAATCAGCCGCGTATTAGGGTTCTTCCTAAGGGAAAAGCCGTGAAAGCAGCCATGTTGTGGCACTTTTGCACTCCCTTTGGGATGCCTTTGGCAGATGCAGTAAGCCTGGAACTCAGGGCTTCCAGGTTAAAAAACTCCAAGACCTAGGCTGAACCCTTACCCTAACCCTAGGCAGATAAATCAGCCTAGGTATAGGGATGGTGCCAAGGAAAAAGCTGTGAAAGCTGCCATGTTGTTGCACTTTTGTACTCCCCTAGGGATGCCTTGAACAGCTGCAGTGTGCCTGGATCTAATGGCTTCCTAGCTTTAAAAATCCTAGCCCTAGGCCTAAGCCTTACAGTAACCCTGGGAAAGGAAATCAGCCTGGTGTTAGGCTTCTTGCCAAGGAAAAAGCCGTGAAAGCAGCCATGTTGTGGCACTTTTGCACTCCCTTTTGGATGCCTTTCACAGCTCCAGTGTGCCTGGAACTCAGGGCTTCCTGATTTTAAAAATCCTAGCCCTAGGCCGAACCCCAACCCTAAGACGAGAAAGGCAAATCAGCCAGGAATTAGGCATGTCCCGAAGGAAAAAGCTGTGGAGGCAGGCATGTTGTGGTACTTTTGCGCTCTTCTTGGCTAGTCCTTCGCAGCTGCTTTGTTGTTGGAACTCAGGACTTTCTGGTTAATAGAACCCTTACCCCAGGCGTAACTCAAACCTTAACCCTAGGAAGGAAAATCAGCCTATGGTTCGGGATGGTCTCATGGAAATATCAGTGGTGGCAGCCAAGTTGTGTCACTTTTGCGCTCCCCTTGGGATGCCTTTCGCAGCTGCAGTGTGCCTGGAGCCCAGGGCTTCCTGGTTTTAAAAGTCCTAGGCCTAAGCCTAACAGTAACCCTAGGAAGGTAAATCAGCCGCGTATTAGGGTTCTTCCTAAGGGAAAAGCCGTGAAAGCAGCCATGTTGTGGCACTTCTGCACTCCCTTTGGGATGCATTTGGCAGATGCAGTAAGCCTGGAACTCAGGGCTTCCTGGTTAAAAAACTCCAAGACCTAGGCTGAACCCTAACCCTAACCCTAGGAAGATAAATCAGCCTAGGTATAGGGATGGTGCCAAGGAAAAAGCTGTGAAAGCTGCCATGTTGTTGCACTTTTGTACTCCCCTTGGGATGCCTTGAACAGCTGCAGTGTGCCTGGAGCCCAGGGCTTCCTAGTTTTAAAAATCCTAGCCCTAGGCCTAAGCCTTACAGTAACCCTGGGAAGGGAAATCAGCCTGGTGTTAGGCTTCTTGCCAAGGAAAAAGCCGTGAAAGCAGCCATGTTGTGGCACTTTTGCACTCCCTTTTGGATGCCTTTCACAGCTCCAGTGTGCCTGGAACTCAGGGCTTCCTGATTTTAAAAATCCTAGCCCTAGGCCGAACCCCAACCCTAAGACGAGAAAGGCAAATCAGCCAGGAATTAGGCATGTCCCCAAGGAAAAAGCTGTGGAGGCAGGCATGTTGTGGTACTTTTGCGCTCTTCTTGGCTAGTCCTTCACAGCTGCTGTGTTCTTGGAACACAGGGCTTTCTGGTTAATAGAACCCTTACCCTAGGCGTAACTCAAACCTTAACCCTAGGAAGGAAAATCAGCCTATGGTTCGGGATGGTCTCATGGAAATATCAGTGGTGGCAGCCAAGTTGTGTCACTTTTGCGCTCCCCTTGGGATGCCTTTCGCAGCTGCAGTGTGCCTGGAGCCCAGGGCTTCCTGGTTTTAAAAGTCCTAGGCCTAAGCCTAACAGTAACCCTAGGAAGGTAAATCAGCCGGGTATTAGGGTTCTTCCTAAGGGAAAAGCCGTGAAAGCAGCCATGTTGTGGCACTTCTGCACTCCCTTTGGGATGCTTTTGGCAGATGAAGTAAGCCTGGAACACAGGGCTTCCTAGTTAAAAATATCCTAGCCCTAGGCCGAACCCCAACCCTAAGACGAGAAAGGCAAATCAGCCAGGAATTAGGCATGTCCCGAATGAAAAAGCTGTGGAGGCAGGCACGTTGTGGTACTTTTGCGCTCTTCTTGGGTAGTCCTTCGCAGCTGCTGTGTTCTTGGAACTCAGGGCTTTCTGGTTAATAGAACTCTTACCCTAGGCGTAACTCAAACCTTAACCCTAGGAAGGAAAATCAGCCTATGGTTCGGGATGGTCTCATGAGAATAGCAACAGAGGCAGCCAAGTTGTGTCACTTCTGCGGCCCTCTTGGGATGCCTTTAACAGCTGCAGTGTGCCTGGAGCCCAGGGCTTCCTGGTTTTAAAAGTCCTAGGCCTAAGCCTAACAGTAACCCTAGGAAGGTAAATCAGCCGCGTATTAGGGTTCTTCCTAAGGGAAAAGCCGTGAAAGCAGCCATGTTGTGGCACTTCTGCACTCCCTTTGGGATGCTTTTTGCAGATGCAGTAAGCCTGGAACTCAGGGCTTCCTGGTTAAAAAACTCCAAGCCCTAGGCCGAACCCCAACCCTAAGAGGAGAAAGGCAAATCAGCCAGGAATTAGGCATGTCCCCAAGGAAAAAGCGGTGGAGGCAGGCATGTTGTGGTACTTTTGCGCTCTTCTTGGGTAGTCCTTCGCAGCTGCTGTGTTCTTGGAACTCAGGTCTTTCTGGTTAATAGACCTCTTACCCTAGGCGTAACTCAAACATTAACCCTAGGAAGGAAAATCAGCCTATGGTTCGGGATGGTCTCATGAGAATAGAAGCAGAGGCAGCCAAGTTGTGTCACTTCTGCGGCCCTCTTGGGATGCCTTTCGCAGCTGCATGTGCCTGGAGCCCAGGGCTTCCTGGTTTTAAAAGTCCTAGGCCTAAGCCTAACAGTAACCCTAGGAAGGTAAATCAGCCGCGTATTAGGGTTCTGCCTAAGGGAAAAGCCGTGAAAGCAGCCATGTTGTGGCACTTCTGCACTCCCTTTGGGATGCCTTTGGCAGATGCAGTAAGCCTGGAACTCAGGGCTTCCAGGTTAAAAAACTCCAAGACCTAGGCTGAACCCTTACCCTAACCCTAGGCAGATAAATCAGCCTAGGTATAGGGATGGTGCCAAGGAAAAAGCTGTGAAAGCTGCCATGTTGTTGCACTTTTGTACTCCTCTTGGGATGCCTTGAACAGCTGCAGTGTGCCTGGATCTAATGGCTTCCTAGTTTTAAAAATCCTAGCCCTAGGCCTAAGCCTTAAAGTAACCCTGGGAAGGGAAATCAGCCTGGTGTTAGGCTTCTTGCCAAGGAAAAAGCCGTGAAAGCAGCCATGTTGTGGCACTTTTGCACTCCCTTTTGGATGCCTTTCACAGCTCCAGTGTGCCTGGAACTCAGGGCTTCCTGATTTTAAAAATCCTAGCACTAGGCCGAACCCCAACCCTAAGACGAGAAAGGCAAATCAGCCAGGAATTAGGCATGTCCCCAAGGAAAAAGCTGTGGAGGCAGGCATGTTGTGGTACTTTTGCGCTCTTCTTGGCTAGTCCTTCGCAGCTGCTGTGTTCTTGGAACTCAGGGCTTTCTGGTTAATAGAACCCTTACCCTAGGCGTAACTCAAACCTTAACCCTAGGAAGGAAAATCAGCCTATGGTTCGGGATGGTCTCATGGAAATATCAGTGGTGGCAGCCAAGTTGCGTCACTTTTGCGCTCCCCTTGGGATGCCTTTAACAGCTGCAGTGTGCCTGGAGCCCAGGGCTTCCTGGTTTTAAAAGTCCTAGGCCTAAGCCTAACAGTAACCCTAGGAAGGTAAATCAGCCGCGTATTAGGGTTCTTCCTAAGGGAAAAGCCGTGAAAGCAGCCATGTTGTGGCACTTCTGCACTCCCTTTGGGATGCCTTTGGCAGATGCACTAAGCCTGGAACTCAGGGCTTCCTGTTTAAAAACTCCAAGCCCTAGGCTGAACCCTAACCCTAACCCTAGGCAGATAAATCAGCCTATGTATAGGGATGGTGCCAAGGAAAAAGCTGTGACAGCTGCCATGTTGTGGTACTTTAGTGCTCCCCTTGGGATGCCTTGAACAGCTGCAGTGTGCCTGGATCTAAGGGCTTCCTAGTTTTAAAAGTCCTAGGCCTAAGCCTAACAGTAACCCTAGGAAGGTAAATCAGCCGCGTATTAGGGTTCTTCCTAAGGGAAAAGCCGTGAAAGCAGCCATGTTGTGGCACTTCTGCACTCCCTTTGGGATACCTTTGGCAGATGCAGTAAGCCTGGAACTCAGGGCTTCCTAGTTAAAAATATCCTAGCCCTAGGCCGAACCCCAACCCTAAGACGAGAAAGGCAAATCAGCCAGGAATTAGGCATGTCCCCAAGGAAAAAGCTGTGGAGGCAGGCATGTTGTGATACTTTTGCGCACTTCTTGGGTAGTCCTTCGCAGCTGCTGTGTTCTTGGAACTCAGGTCTTTCTGGTTAATAGACCTCTTACCCTAGGCGAAACTCAAACCTTAACCCTAGGAAGGAAAATCAGCCTATGGTTCGGGATGGTCTCATGGAAATATCAGTGGCGGCAGCCAAGTTTTGTCACTTTTGCGCTCCCCTTGGGATGCCTTTCGCAGCTGCAGTGTGCCTGGAGCCCAGGGCTTCCTGGTTTTAAAAGTCCTAGGCCTAAGCCTAACAGTAACCCTAGGAAGGTAAATCAGCCGCGTATTAGGGTTCTTCCTAAGGGAAAAGCCGTGAAAGCAGCCATGTTGTGGCACTTTTGCACTCCCTTTGGGATGCCTTTGGCAGATGCAGTAAGCCTGGAACTCAGGGCTTCCAGGTTAAAAAACTCCAAGACCTAGGCTGAACCCTTACCCTAACCCTAGGCAGATAAATCAGCCTAGGTATAGGGATGGTGCCAAGGAAAAAGCTGTGAAAGCTGCCATGTTGTTGCACTTTTGTACTCCCCTAGGGATGCCTTGAACAGCTGCAGTGTGCCTGGATCTAATGGCTTCCTAGCTTTAAAAATCCTAGCCCTAGGCCTAAGCCTTACAGTAACCCTGGGAAGGGAAATCAGCCTGGTGTTAGGCTTCTTGCCAAGGAAAAAGCCGTGAAAGCAGCCATGTTGTGGCACTTTTGCACTCCCTTTTGGATGCCTTTCACAGCTCCAGTGTGCCTGGAACTCAGGGCTTCCTGATTTTAAAAATCCTAGCCCTAGGCCGAACCCCAACCCTAAGACGAGAAAGGCAAATCAGCCAGGAATTAGGCATGTCCCCAAGGAAAAAGCTGTGGAGGCAGGCATGTTGTGGTACTTTTGCGCTCTTCTTGGGTAGTCCTTCGCAGCTGCTTTGTTGTTGGAACTCAGGACTTTCTGGTTAATAGAACCCTTACCCCAGGCGTAACTCAAACCTTAACTCTAGGAAGGAAAATCAGCCTATGGTTCGGGATGGTCTCATGGAAATATCAGTGGTGGCAGCCAAGTTGTGTCACTTTTGCGCTCCCCTTGGGATGCCTTTCGCAGCTGCAGTGTGCCTGGAGCCCAGGGCTTCCTGGTTTTAAAAGTCCTAGGCCTAAGCCTAACAGTAACCCTAGGAAGGTAAATCAGCCGGGTATTAGGGTTCTTCCTAAGGGAAAAGCCGTGAAAGCAGCCATGTTGTGGCACTTCTGCACTCCCTTTGGGATGCCTTTGGCAGATGCAGTAAGCCTGGAACTCAGGGCTTCCTGGTTAAAAAACTCCAAGCCCTAGGCTGAACCCTAACCCTAACCCTAGGCAGATAAATCAGCCTATGTATAGGGATGGTGCCAAGGAAAAAGCTGTGAAAGCTGCCATGTTGTTGCACTTTTGTACTCCCCTTGGGATGCCTTGAACAGCTGCAGTGTGCCTGGATCTAATGGCTTCCTAGTTTTAAAAATCCTAGCCCTAGGCCTAAGCCTTACAGTAACCCTGGGAAGGGAAATCAACCTGGTGTTAGGCTTCTTGCCAAGGAAAAAGCCGTGAAAGCAGCCATGTTGTGGCACTTTTGCACTCCCTTTTGGATGCCTTTCACAGCTCCAGTGTGCCTGGAACTCAGGGCTTCCTGATTTTAAAAATCCTAGCCCTAGGCCGAACCCCAACCCTAAGACGAGAAAGGCAAATCAGCCAGGAATTAGGCATGTCCCCAAGGAAAAAGCTGTGGAGGCAGGCATGTTGTGGTACTTTTGCGCTCTTCTTGGCTAGTCCTTCGCAGCTGCTGTGTTCTTGGAACTCAGGGCTTTCTGGTTAATAGAACCCTTACCCTAGGCGTAACTCAAACCTTAACCCTAGGAAGGAAAATCAGCCTATGGTTCGGGATGGTCTCATGGAAATATCAGTGGTGGCAGCCAAGTTGTGTCACTTTTGCGCTCCCCTTGGGATGCCTTTCGCAGCTGCAGTGTGCCTGGAGCCCAGGGCTTCCTGGTTTTAAAAGTCCTAGGCCTAAGCCTAACAGTAACCCTAGGAAGGTAAATCAGCCGGGTAATAGGGTTCTTCCTAAGGGAAAAGCCGTGAAAGCAGCCATGTTGTGGCACTTCTGCACTCCCTTTGGGATGCTTTTGGCAGATGAAGTAAGCCTGGAACACAGGGCTTCCTAGTTAAAAATATCCTAGCCCTAGGCCGAACCCCAACCCTAAGACGAGAAAGGCAAATCAGCCAGGAATTAGGCATGTCCCCAAGGAAAAAGCTGTGGAGGCAGGCATGTTGTGGTACTTTTGCGCTCTTCTTGGGTAGTCCTTCGCAGCTGCTGTGTTCTTGGAACTCAGGTCTTTCTGGTTAATAGACCTCTTACCCTAGGCGAAACTCAAACATTAACCCTAGGAAGGAAAATCAGCCTATGGTTCGGGATGGTCTCATGAGAATAGAAGCAGAGGCAGCCAAGTTGTGTCACTTCTGCGGCCCTCTTGGGATGCCTTTAACAGCTGCAGTGTGCCTGGAGCCCAGGGCTTCCTGGTTTTAAAAGTCCTAGGCCTAAGCCTAACAGTAACCCTAGGAAGGTAAATCAGCCGCGTGTTAGGGTTCTGCCTAAGGGAAAAGCCGTGAAAGCAGCCATGTTGTGGCACTTTTGCACTCCCTTTGGGATGCCTTTGGCAGATGCAGTAAGCCTGGAACTCAGGGCTTCCAGGTTAAAAAACTCCAAGACCTAGGCTGAACCCTTACCCTAACCCTAGGCAGATAAATCAGCCTAGGTATAGGGATGGTGCCAAGGAAAAAGCTGTGAAAGCTGCCATGTTGTTGCACTTTTGTACTCCTCTTGGGATGCCTTGAACAGCTGCAGTGTGCCTGGATCTAATGGCTTCCTAGTTTTAAAAATCCTAGCCCTAGGCCTAAGCCTTACAGTAACCCTGGGAAGGGAAATCAGCCTGGTGTTAGGCTTCTTGTCAAGGAAAAAGCCGTGAAAGCAGCCATGTTGTGGCACTTTTGCACTCCCTTTTGGATGCCTTTCACAGCTCCAGTGTGCCTGGAACTCAGGGCTTCCTGATTTTAAAAATCCTAGCACTAGGCCGAACCCCAACCCTAAGACGAGAAAGGCAAATCAGCCAGGAATTAGGCATGTCCCCAAGGAAAAAGCTGTGGAGGCAGGCATGTTGTGGTACTTTTGCGCTCTTCTTGGCTAGTCCTTCGCAGCTGCTGTGTTCTTGGAACTCAGGGCTTTCTGGTTAATAGAACCCTTACCCTAGGCGTAACTCAAACCTTAACCCTAGGAAGGAAAATCAGCCTATGGTTCGGGATGGTCTCATGGAAATATCAGTGGTGGCAGCCAAGTTGCGTCACTTTTGCGCTCCCCTTGGGATGCCTTTAACAGCTGCAGTGTGCCTGGAGCCCAGGGCTTCCTGGTTTTAAAAGTCCTAGGCCTAAGCCTAACAGTAACCCTAGGAAGGTAAATCAGCCGGGTATTAGGGTTCTTCCTAAGGGAAAAGCCGTGAAAGCAGCCATGTTGTGGCACTTCTGCACTCCCTTTGGGATGCCTTTGGCAGATGCAGTAAGCCTGGAACTCAGGGCTTCCTGGTTAAAAAACTCCAAGCCCTAGGCTGAACCCTAACCCTAACCCTAGGCAGATAAATCAGCCTATGTATAGGGATGGTGCCAAGGAAAAAGCTGTGAAAGCTGCCATGTTGTGGTACTTTAGTGCTCCCCTTGGGATGCCTTGAACAGCTGCAGTGTGCCTGGATCTAAGGGCTTCCTAGTTTTAAAAATCCTAGGCCTAAGCCTAACAGTAACCCTAGGAAGGTAAATCAGCCGGGTATTAGGGTTCTTCCTAAGGGGAAAGCCGTGAAAGCAGCCATGTTGTGGCACTTCTGCACTCCCTTTGGGATGCCTTTGGCAGATGAAGTAAGCCTGGAACTCAGGGCTTCCTAGTTAAAAAAATCCTAGCCCTAGGCCGAACCCCAACCCTAAGACGAGAAAGGCAAATCAGCCAGGAATTAGGCATGTCCCCAAGGAAAAAGCTGTGGAGGCAGGCACGTTGTGGTACTTTTGCGCTCTTCTTGGGTAGTCCTTCGCAGCTGCTGTGTTCTTGGAACTCAGGTCTTTCTGGTTAATAGAACCCTTACCCTAGGCGTAACTCAAACCTTAACCCTAGGAAGGAAAATCAGCCTATGTTTCGGGATGGTCTCATGAGAATAGCAACAGAGGCAGCCAAGTTGTGTCACTTCTGCGGCCCTCTTGGGATGCCTTGAACAGCTGCAGTGTGCCTGGAGCCCAGGGCTTCCTGGTTTTAAAAGTCCTAGGCCTAAGCTTAACAGTAACCCTAGGAAGGTAAATCAGCCGCGTATTAGGGTTCTTCCTAAGGGAAAAGCCGTGAAAGCAGCCATGTTGTGGCACTTCTGCACTCCCTTTGGGATACCTTTGGCAGATGCAGTAAGCCTGGAACTCAGGGCTTCCTAGTTAAAAATATCCTAGCCCTAGGCCGAACCCCAACCCTAAGACGAGAAAGGCAAATCAGCCAGGAATTAGGCATGTCCCCAAGGAAAAAGCTGTGGAGGCAGGCATGTTGTGGTACTTTTGCGCACTTCTTGGGTAGTCCTTCGCAGCTGCTGTGTTCTTGGAACTCAGGTCTTTCTGGTTAATAGACCTCTTACCCTAGGCGAAACTCAAACCTTAACCCTAGGAAGGAAAATCAGCCTATGGTTCGGGATGGTCTCATGGAAATATCAGTGGCGGCAGCCAAGTTTTGTCACTTTTGCGCTCCCCTTGGGATGCCTTTCGCAGCTGCAGTGTGCCTGGAGCCCAGGGCTTCCTGGTTTTAAAAGTCCTAGGCCTAAGCCTAACAGTAACCCTAGGAAGGTAAATCAGCCGGGTATTAGGGTTCTTCCTAAGGGAAAAGCCGTGAAAGCAGCCATGTTGTGGCACTTCTGCACTCCCTTTGGGATGCCTTTGGCAGATGCAGTAAGCCTGGAACTCAGGGCTTCCTGGTTAAAAAACTCCAAGCCCTAGGCTGAACCCTAACCCTAACCCTAGGCAGATAAATCAGCCTATGTATAGGGATGGTGCCAAGGAAAAAGCTGTGAAAGCTGCCATGTTGTGGTACTTTAGTGCTCCCCTTGGGATGCCTTGAACAGCTGCAGTGTGCCTGGATCTAAGGGCTTCCTAGTTTTAAAAATCCTAGGCCTAAGCCTAACAGTAACCCTAGGAAGGTAAATCAGCCGGGTATTAGGGTTCTTCCTAAGGGGAAAGCCGTGAAAGCAGCCATGTTGTGGCACTTCTGCACTCCCTTTGGGATGCCTTTGGCAGACGCAGTAAGCCTGGAACTCAGGGCTTCCAGGTTAAAAAACTCCAAGACCTAGGCTGAACCCTTACCCTAACCCTAGGCAGATAAATCAGCCTAGGTATAGGGATGGTGCCAAGGAAAAAGCTGTGAAAGCTGCCATGTTGTTGCACTTTTGTACTCCCCTAGGGATGCCTTGAACAGCTGCAGTGTGCCTGGATCTAATGGCTTCCTAGCTTTAAAAATCCTAGCCCTAGGCCTAAGCCTTACAGTAACCCTGGGAAGGGAAATCAGCCTGGTGTTAGGCTTCTTGCCAAGGAAAAAGCCGTGAAAGCAGCCATGTTGTGGCACTTTTGCACTCCCTTTTGGATGCCTTTCACAGCTCCAGTGTGCCTGGAACTCAGGGCTTCCTGATTTTAAAAATCCTAGCCCTAGGCCGAACCCCAACCCTAAGACGAGAAAGGCAAATCAGCCAGGAATTAGGCATGTCCCCAAGGAAAAAGCTGTGGAGGCAGGCATGTTGTGGTACTTTTGCGCTCTTCTTGGGTAGTCCTTCGCAGCTGCTTTGTTGTTGGAACTCAGGACTTTCTGGTTAATAGAACCCTTACCCCAGGCGTAACTCAAACCTTAACCCTAGGAAGGAAAATCAGCCTATGGTTCGGGATGGTCTCATGGAAATATCAGTGGTGGCAGCCAAGTTGTGTCACTTTTGCGCTCCCCTTGGGATGCCTTTCGCAGCTGCAGTGTGCCTGGAGCCCAGGGCTTCCTGGTTTTAAAAGTCCTAGGCCTAAGCCTAACAGTAACCCTAGGAAGGTAAATCAGCCGGGTATTAGGGTTCTTCCTAAGGGAAAAGCCGTGAAAGCAGCCATGTTGTGGCACTTCTGCACTCCCTTTGGGATGCCTTTGGCAGATGCAGTAAGCCTGGAACTCAGGGCTTCCTGGTTAAAAAACTCCAAGACCTAGGCTGAACCCTAACCCTAACCCTAGGCAGATAAATCAGCCTATGTATAGGGATGGTGCCAAGGAAAAAGCTGTGAAAGCTGCCATGTTGTGGTACTTTTGTACTCCCCTTGGGATGCCTTGAACAGCTGCAGTGTGCCTGGATCTAATGGCTTCCTAGTTTTAAAAATCCTAGCCCTAGGCCTAAGCCTTACAGTAACCCTGGGAAGGGAAATCAACCTGGTTTTAGGCTTCTTGCCAAGGAAAAAGCCGTGAAAGCAGCCATGTTGTGGCACTTTTGCACTCCCTTTTGGATGCCTTTCACAGCTCCAGTGTGCCTGGAACTCAGGGCTTCCTGATTTTAAAAATCCTAGCCCTAGGCCGAACCCCAACCCTAAGACGAGAAAGGCAAATCAGCCAGGAATTAGGCATGTCCCCAAGGAAAAAGCTGTGGAGGCAGGCATGTTGTGGTACTTTTGCGCTCTTCTTGGCTAGTCCTTCGCAGCTGCTGTGTTCTTGGAACTCAGGGCTTTCTGGTTAATAGAACCCTTACCCTAGGCGTAACTCAAACCTTAACCCTAGGAAGGAAAATCAGCCTATGGTTCGGGATGGTCTCATGGAAATATCAGTGGTGGCAGCCAAGTTGTGTCACTTTTGCGCTCCCCTTGGGATGCCTTTCGCAGCTGCAGTGTGCCTGGAGCCCAGGGCTTCCTGGTTTTAAAAGTCCTAGGCCTAAGCCTAACAGTAACCCTAGGAAGGTAAATCAGCCGGGTATTAGGGTTCTTCCTAAGGGAAAAGCCGTGAAAGCAGCCATGTTGTGGCACTTCTGCACTCCCTTTGGGATGCTTTTGGCAGATGAAGTAAGCCTGGAACACAGGGCTTCCTAGTTAAAAATATCCTAGCCCTAGGCCGAACCCCAACCCTAAGACGAGAAAGGCAAATCAGCCAGGAATTAGGCATGTCCCCAAGGAAAAAGCTGTGGACGCAGGCACGTTGTGGTACTTTTGCGCTCTTCTTGGGTAGTCCTTCGCAGCTGCTGTGTTCTTGGAACTCAGGGCTTTCTGGTTAATAGAACTCTTACCCTAGGCGAAACTCAAACCTTAACCCTAGGAAGGAAAATCAGCCTATGGTTCGGGATGGTCTCATGAGAATAGCAACAGAGGCAGCCAAGTTGTGTCACTTCTGCGGCCCTCTTGGGATGCCTTGAACAGCTGCAGTGTGCCTGGAGCCCAGGGCTTCCTGGTTTTAAAAGTCCTAGGCCTAAGCCTAACAGTAACCCTAGGAAGGTAAATCAGCCGCGTATTAGGGTTCTTCCTAAGGGAAAAGCCGTGAAAGCAGCCATGTTGTGGCACTTCTGCACTCCCTTTGGGATGCTTTTTGCAGATGCAGTAAGCCTGGAACTCAGGGCTTCCTAGTTAAAAATATCCTAGCCCTAGGCCGAACCCCAACCCTAAGACGAGAAAGGCAAATCAGCCAGGAATTAGGCATGTCCCCAAGGAAAAAGCTGTGGAGGCAGGCATGTTGTGGTACTTTTGCGCTCTTCTTGGGTAGTCCTTCGCAGCTGCTGTGTTCTTGGAACTCAGGTCTTTCTGGTTAATAGACCTCTTACCCTAGGCGAAACTCAAACCTTAACCCTAGGAAGGAAAATCAGCCTATGGTTCGGGATGGTCTCATGAGAATAGAAGCAGAGGCAGCCAAGTTGTGTCACTTCTGCGGCCCTCTTGGGATGCCTTTAACAGCTGCAGTGTGCCTGGAGCCCAGGGCTTCCTGGTTTTAAAAGTCCTAGGCCTAAGCCTAACAGTAACC
Source organism: Ammospiza maritima maritima (assembly GCA_036010785.1). Lineage (NCBI taxonomy): Eukaryota > Metazoa > Chordata > Aves > Passeriformes > Passerellidae > Ammospiza > Ammospiza maritima. The sequence goes on along the minus strand of JAYKTQ010000354.1, from coordinate 475,037 downwards.
CTAGGAAGGTAAATCAGCCGCGTATTAGGGTTCTTCCTAAGGGAAAAGCCGTGAAAGCAGCCATGTTGTGGCACTTCTGCACTCCCTTTGGGATGCCTTTGGCAGATGCAGTAAGCCTGGAACTCAGGGCTTCCTGGTTAAAAAACTCCAAGCCCTAGGCTGAACCCTAACCCTAACCCTAGGCAGATAAATCAGCCTATGTATAGCGATGGTGCCAAGGAAAAAGCTGTGAAAGCTGCCATGTGGTGGTACTTTAGTGCTCCCCTTGGGATGCCTTGAACAGCTGCAGTGTGCCTGGATCTAAGGGCTTCCTAGTTTTAAAAGTCCTAGGCCTAAGCCTAACAGTAACCCTAGGAAGGTAAATCAGCCGGGTATTAGGGTTCTTCCTAAGGGGAAAGCCGTGAAAGCAGCCATGTTGTGGCACTTCTGCACTCCCTTTGGGATGCCTTTGGCAGATGCAGTAAGCCTGGAACTCAGGGCTTCCAGGTTAAAAAACTCCAAGACCTAGGCTGAACCCTTACCCTAACCCTAGGCAGATAAATCAGCCTAGGTATAGGGATGGTGCCAAGGAAAAAGCTGTGAAAGCTGCCATGTTGTTGCACTTTTGTACTCCCCTAGGGATGCCTTGAACAGCTGCAGTGTGCCTGGATCTAATGGCTTCCTAGCTTTAAAAATCCTAGCCCTAGGCCTAAGCCTTACAGTAACCCTGGGAAGGGAAATCAGCCTGGTGTTAGGCTTCTTGCCAAGGAAAAAGCCGTGAAAGCAGCCATGTTGTGGCACTTTTGCACTCCCTTTTGGATGCCTTTCACAGCTCCAGTGTGCCTGGAACTCAGGGCTTCCTGATTTTAAAAATCCTAGCCCTAGGCCGAACCCCAACCCTAAGACGAGAAAGGCAAATCAGCCAGGAATTAGGCATGTCCCCAAGGAAAAAGCTGTGGAGGCAGGCATGTTGTGGTACTTTTGCGCTCTTCTTGGGTAGTCCTTCGCAGCTGCTTTGTTGTTGGAACTCAGGACTTTCTGGTTAATAGAACCCTTACCCCAGGCGTAACTCAAACCTTAACCCTAGGAAGGAAAATCAGCCTATGGTTCGGGATGGTCTCATGGAAATATCAGTGGTGGCAGCCAAGTTGTGTCACTTTTGCGCTCCCCTTGGGATGCCTTTCGCAGCTGCAGTGTGCCTGGAGCCCAGGGCTTCCTGGTTTTAAAAGTCCTAGGCCTAAGCCTAACAGTAACCCTAGGAAGGTAAATCAGCCGGGTATTAGGGTTCTTCCTAAGGGAAAAGCCGTGAAAGCAGCCATGTTGTGGCACTTCTGCACTCCCTTTGGGATGCCTTTGGCAGATGCAGTAAGCCTGGAACTCAGGGCTTCCTGGTTAAAAAACTCCAAGACCTAGGCTGAACCCTAACCCTAACCCTAGGCAGATAAATCAGCCTATGTATAGGGATGGTGCCAAGGAAAAAGCTGTGAAAGCTGCCATGTTGTTGCACTTTTGTACTCCCCTTGGGATGCCTTGAACAGCTGCAGTGTGCCTGGATCTAATGGCTTCCTAGTTTTAAAAATCCTAGCCCTAGGCCTAAGCCTTACAGTAACCCTGGGAAGGGAAATCAACCTGGTTTTAGGCTTCTTGCCAAGGAAAAAGACGTGAAAGCAGCCATGTTGTAGCACTTTTGCACTCCCTTTTGGATGCCTTTCACAGCTCCAGTGTGCCTGGAACTCAGGGCTTCCTGATTTTAAAAATCCTAGCCCTAGGCCGAACCCCAACCCTAAGACGAGAAAGGCAAATCAGCCAGGAATTAGGCATGTCCCCAAGGAAAAAGCTGTGGAGGCAGGCATGTTGTGGTACTTTTGCGCTCTTCTTGGCTAGTCCTTCGCAGCTGCTGTGTTCTTGGAACTCAGGGCTTTCTGGTTAATAGAACCCTTACCCTAGGCGTAACTCAAACCTTAACCCTAGGAAGGAAAATCAGCCTATGGTTCGGGATGGTCTCATGGAAATATCAGTGGTGGCAGCCAAGTTGTGTCACTTTTGCGCTCCCCTTGGGATGCCTTTCGCAGCTGCAGTGTGCCTGGAGCCCAGGGCTTCCTGGTTTTAAAAGTCCTAGGCCTAAGCCTAACAGTAACCCTAGGAAGGTAAATCAGCCGGGTATTAGGGTTCTTCCTAAGGGAAAAGCCGTGAAAGCAGCCATGTTGTGGCACTTCTGCACTCCCTTTGGGATGCTTTTGGCAGATGAAGTAAGCCTGGAACACAGGGCTTCCTAGTTAAAAATATCCTAGCCCTAGGCCGAACCCCAACCCTAAGACGAGAAAGGCAAATCAGCCAGGAATTAGGCATGTCCCCAAGGAAAAAGCTGTGGAGGCAGGCACGTTGTGGTACTTTTGCGCTCTTCTTGGGTAGTCCTTCGCAGCTGCTGTGTTCTTGGAACTCAGGGCTTTCTGGTTAATAGAACTCTTACCCTAGGCGTAACTCAAACCTTAACCCTAGGAAGGAAAATCAGCCTATGGTTCGGGATGGTCTCATGAGAATAGCAACAGAGGCAGCCAAGTTGTGTCACTTCTGCGGCCCTCTTGGGATGCCTTGAACAGCTGCAGTGTGCCTGGGGCCCAGGGCTTCCTGGTTTTAAAAGTCCTAGGCCTAAGCCTAACAGTAACCCTAGGAAGGTAAATCAGCCGCGTATTAGGGTTCTTCCTAAGGGAAAAGCCGTGAAAGCAGCCATGTTGTGGCACTTCTGCACTCCCTTTGGGATGCTTTTTGCAGATGCAGTAAGCCTGGAACTCAGGGCTTCCTAGTTAAAAATATCCTAGCCCTAGGCCGAACCCCAACGCTAAGACGAGAAAGGCAAATCAGCCAGGATTTAGGCATGTCCCCAAGGAAAAAGCTGTGGAGGCAGGCATGTTGTGGTACTTTTGCGCTCTTCTTGGGTAGTCCTTCGCAGCTGCTGTGTTCTTGGAACTCAGGTCTTTCTGGTTAATAGACCTCTTACCCTAGGCGAAACTCAAACCTTAACCCTAGGAAGGAAAATCAGCCTATGGTTCGGGATGGTCTCATGAGAATAGAAGCAGAGGCAGCCAAGTTGTGTCACTTCTGCGGCCCTCTTGGGATGCCTTTAACAGCTGCAGTGTGCCTGGAGCCCAGGGCTTCCTGGTTTTAAAAGTCCTAGGCCTAAGCCTAACAGTAACCCTAGGAAGGTAAATCAGCCGCGTATTAGGGTTCTGCCTAAGGGAAAAGCCGTGAAAGCAGCCATGTTGTGGCACTTTTGCACTCCCTTTGGGATGCCTTTGGCAGATGCAGTAAGCCTGGAACTCAGGGCTTCCAGGTTAAAAAACTCCAAGACCTAGGCTGAACCCTTACCCTAACCCTAGGCAGATAAATCAGCCTAGGTATAGGGATGGTGCCAAGGAAAAAGCTGTGAAAGCTGCCATGTTGTTGCACTTTTGTACTCCTCTTGGGATGCCTTGAACAGCTGCAGTGTGCCTGGATCTAATGGCTTCCTAGTTTTAAAAATCCTAGCCCTAGGCCTAAGCCTTACAGTAACCCTGGGAAGGGAAATCAGCCTGGTGTTAGGCTTCTTGCCAAGGAAAAAGCCGTGAAAGCAGCCATGTTGTGGCACTTTTGCACTCCCTTTTGGATGCCTTTCACAGCTCCAGTGTGCCTGGAACTCAGGGCTTCCTGATTTTAAAAATCCTAGCCCTAGGCCGAACCCCAACCCTAAGACGAGAAAGGCAAATCAGCCAGGAATTAGGCATGTCCCCAAGGAAAAAGCTGTGGAGGCAGGCATGTTGTGGTACTTTTGCGCTCTTCTTGGCTAGTCCTTCGCAGCTGCTGTGTTCTTGGAACTCAGGGCTTTCTGGTTAATAGAACCCTTACCCTAGGCGTAACTCAAACCTTAACCCTAGGAAGGAAAATCAGCCTATGGTTCGGGATGGTCTCATGGAAATATCAGTGGTGGCAGCCAAGTTTTGTCACTTTTGCGCTCCCCTTGGGATGCCTTTCGCAGCTGCAGTGTGCCTGGAGCCCAGGGCTTCCTGGTTTTAAAAGTCCTAGGCCTAAGCCTAACAGTAACCCTAGGAAGGTAAATCAGCCGGGTATTAGGGTTCTTCCTAAGGGAAAAGCCGTGAAAGCAGCCATGTTGTGGCACTTCTGCACTCCCTTTGGGATGCCTTTGGCAGATGCAGTAAGCCTGGAACTCAGGGCTTCCTGGTTAAAAAACTCCAAGCCCTAGGCTGAACCCTAACCCTAACCCTAGGCAGATAAATCAGCCTATGTATAGGGATGGTGCCAAGGAAAAAGCTGTGAAAGCTGCCATGTTGTGGTACTTTAGTGCTCCCCTTGGGATGCCTTGAACAGCTGCAGTGTGCCTGGATCTAAGGGCTTCCTAGTTTTAAAAATCCTAGGCCTAAGCCTAACAGTAACCCTAGGAAGGTAAATCAGCCGGGTATTAGGGTTCTTCCTAAGGGGAAAGCCGTGAAAGCAGCCATGTTGTGGCACTTCTGCACTCCCTTTGGGATGCCTTTGGCAGATGAAGTAAGCCTGGAACTCAGGGCTTCCTAGTTAAAAAAATCCTAGCCCTAGGCCGAACCCCAACCCTAAGACGAGAAAGGCAAATCAGCCAGGAATTAGGCATGTCCCCAAGGAAAAAGCTGTGGAGGCAGGCACGTTGTGGTACTTTTGCGCTCTTCTTGGGTAGTCCTTCGCAGCTGCTGTGTTCTTGGAACTCAGGGCTTTCTGGTTAATAGAACTCTTACCCTAGGCGTAACTCAAACCTTAACCCTAGGAAGGAAAATCAGCCTATGGTTCGGGATGGTCTCATGAGAATAGCAACAGAGGCAGCCAAGTTGTGTCACTTCTGCGGCCCTCTTGGGATGCCTTGAACAGCTGCAGTGTGCCTGGAGCCCAGGGCTTCCTGGTTTTAAAAGTCCTAGGCCTAAGCTTAACAGTAACCCTAGGAAGGTAAATCAGCCGCGTATTAGGGTTCTTCCTAAGGGAAAAGCCGTGAAAGCAGCCATGTTGTGGCACTTCTGCACTCCCTTTGGGATACCTTTGGCAGATGCAGTAAGCCTGGAACTCAGGGCTTCCTAGTTAAAAATATCCTAGCCCTAGGCCGAACCCCAACCCTAAGACGAGAAAGGCAAATCAGCCAGGAATTAGGCATGTCCCCAAGGAAAAAGCTGTGGAGGCAGGCATGTTGTGGTACTTTTGCGCTCTTCTTGGGTAGTCCTTCGCAGCTGCTGTGTTCTTGGAACTCAGGTCTTTCTGGTTAATAGACCTCTTACCCTAGGTGAAACTCAAACCTTAACCCTAGGAAGGAAAATCAGCCTATGGTTCGGGATGGTCTCATGGAAATATCAGTGGCGGCAGCCAAGTTTTGTCACTTTTGCGCTCCCCTTGGGATGCCTTTCGCAGCTGCAGTGTGCCTGGAGCCCAGGGCTTCCTGGTTTTAAAAGTCCTAGGCCTAAGCCTAACAGTAACCCTAGGAAGGTAAATCAGCCGCGTATTAGGGTTCTTCCTAAGGGAAAAGCCGTGAAAGCAGCCATGTTGTGGCACTTCTGCACTCCCTTTGGGATGCCTTTGGCAAATGCAGTAAGCCTGGAACTCAGGGCTTCCTAGTTAAAAAAATCCTAGCCCTAGGCCGAACCCCAACCCTAAGACGAGAAAGGCAAATCAGCCAGGAATTAGGCATGTCCCCAAGGAAAAAGCTGTGGAGGCAGGCATGTTGTGGTACTTTTGCGCTCTTCTTGGGTAGTCCTTCGCAGCTGCTGTGTTCTTGGAACTCAGGTCTTTCTGGTTAATAGACCTCTTACCCTAGGCGAAACTCAAACATTAACCCTAGGAAGGAAAATCAGCCTATGGTTCGGGATGGTCTCATGAGAATAGAAGCAGAGGCAGCCAAGTTGTGTCACTTCTGCGGCCCTCTTGGGATGCCTTTCGCAGCTGCAGTGTGCCTGGAGCCCAGGGCTTCCTGGTTTTAAAAGTCCTAGGCCTAAGCCTAACAGTAACCCTAGGAAGGTAAATCAGCCGCGTATTAGGGTTCTTCCTAAGGGAAAAGCCGTGAAAGCAGCCATGTTGTGGCACTTCTGCACTCCCTTTGGGATGCATTTGGCAGATGCAGTAAGCCTGGAACTCAGGGCTTCCTGGTTAAAAAACTCCAAGCCCTAGGCTGAACCCTAACCCTAACCCTAGGCAGATAAATCAGCCTAGGTATAGGGATGGTGCCAAGGAAAAAGCTGTGAAAGCTGCCATGTTGTTGCACTTTTGTACTCCCCTTGGGATGCCTTGAACAGCTGCAGTGTGCCTGGATCTAAGGGCTTCCTAGTTTTAAAAATCCTAGCCCTAGGCCTAAGCCTTACAGTAACCCTGGGAAGGGAAATCAGCCTGGTGTTAAGCTTCTTGCCAAGGAAAAAGCCGTGAAAGCAACCATGTTGTGGCACTTTTGCACTCCCTTTTGGATGCCTTTCACAGCTCCAGTGTGCCTGGAACTCAGGGCTTCCTGATTTTAAAAATCCTAGCCCTAGGCCGAACCCCAACCCTAAGACGAGAAAGGCAAATCAGCCAGGAATTAGGCACGTCCCCAAGGAAAAAGCTCTGGAGGCAGGCATGTTGTGGTACTTTTGCGCTCTTCTTGGCTAGTCCTTCGCAGCTGCTGTGTTCTTGGAACTCAGGGCTTTCTGGTTAATAGAACCCTTACCCTAGGCGTAACTCAAACCTTAACCCTAGGAAGGAAAATCAGCCTATGGTTCGGGATGGTCTCATGGAAATATCAGTGGTGGCAGCCAAGTTGTGTCACTTTTGCGCTCCCCTTGGGATGCCTTTCGCAGCTGCAGTGTGCCTGGAGCCCAGGGCTTCCTGGTTTTAAAAGTCCTAGGCCTAAGCCTAACAGTAACCCTAGGAAGGTAAATCAGCCGCGTATTAGGGTTCTTCCTAAGGGAAAAGCCGTGAAAGCAGCCATGTTGTGGCACTTCTGCACTCCCTTTGGGATGCCTTTGGCAGATGCAGTAAGCCTGGAACTCAGGGCTTCCTAGTTAAAAATATCCTAGCCCTAGGCCGAACCCCAACCCTAAGACGAGAAAGGCAAATCAGCCAGGAATTAGGCATGTCCCCAAGGAAAAAGCTGTGGAGGCAGGCATGTTGTGGTACTTTTGCGCTCTTCTTGGCTAGTCCTTCGCAGCTGCTGTGTTCTTGGAACTCAGGTCTTTCTGGTTAATAGACCTCTTACCCTAGGCGTAAATCTAACATTAACCCTAGGAAGGAAAATCAGCCTATGGTTCGGGATGGTCTCATGAGAATGGAAGCAGAGGCAGCCAAGTTGTGTCACTTCTGCGGCCCTCTTGGGATGCCTTTAACAGCTGCAGTGTGCCTGGAGCCCAGGGCTTCCCGGTTTTAAAAGTCCTCGGACTAAGCCTAACAGTAACCGTAGGAAGGTAAATCAGCCGCGTATTAGGGTTCTTCCTAAGGGGAAAGCCGTGAAAGCAGCCATGTTGTGGCACTTTTGCACTCCCTTTGGGATGCCTTTGGCAGATGCAGTAAGCCTGGAACTCAGGGCTTCCTGGTTAAAAAACTCCAAGCCCTAGGCTGAACCCTAACCCTAACCCTAGGAAGATAAAACAGCCTAGGTATAGGGATGGTGCCAAGGAAAAAGCTGTGAAAGCTGCCATGTTGTTGCACTTTTGTACTCCCCTTGGGATGCCTTGAACAGCTGCAGTGTCCCTGGAGCTAAGGGCTTCCTAGTTTTGAAAATCCTAGCCCTAGGCCTAAGCCTTACAGTAACCCTGAGAAGGGAAATCAGCCAGGTGTTAAGCTTCTTGCCAAGGAAAAAGCCGTGAAAGCAACCATGTTGTGGCACTTTTGCACTCCCTTTTGGATGCCTTTCACAGCTCCAGTGTGCCTGGAACTCAGGGCTTCCTGATTTTAAAAATCCTAGCCCTAGGCCGAACCCCAACCCTAAGACGAGAAAGGCAAATCAGCCAGTAATTAGGCATGTCCCCAAGGAAAAAGCTGTGGAGGCAGGCATGTTGTGGTACTTTTGCGCTCTTCTTGGGTAGTCCTTCGCAGCTGCTGTGTTCTTGGAACTCAGGTCTTTCTGGTTAATAGAACCCTTACCCTAGGCATAACTCAAACCTTAACCCTAGGAAGGAAAATCAGCCTATGGTTCAGGATGGTCTCATGAGAATAGCAACAGAGGCAGCCAAGTTGTGTCACTTCTGTGGCCCTCTTGGGATGCCTTTAACAGCTTCATGTGCCTGGAGCCCAGGGCTTCCTGGTTTTAAAAGTCCTAGGCCTAAGCCTAACAGTAACCCTAGGAAGGTAAATCAGCCGCGTATTAGGGTTCTTCCTAAGGGGAAAGCCGTGAAAGCAGCCATGTTGTGGCACTTCTGCACTCTTTTTGGGATGCCTTTGGCAGATGAAGTAAGCCTGGAACTCAGGGCTTCCTAGTTAAAAATATCCTAGCCCTAGGCCGAACCCCAACCCTAAGACGAGAAAGGCAAATCAGCCAGGAATTAGGCATGTCCCCAAGGAAAAAGCTGTGGAGGCAGGCATGTTGTGATACTTTTGCGCTCTTCTTGGGTAGTCCTTCGCAGCTGCTGTGTTCTTGGAACTCAGGGCTTTCTGGTTAATAGAACCCTTACCCTAGGCGTAACTCAAACCTTAACCCTAGGAAGGAAAATCAGCCTATGGTTCGGGATGGTCTCATGGAAATATCAGTGGTGGCAGCCAAGTTGTGTCACTTTTGCGCTCCCCTTGGGATGCCTTTCGCAGCTGCAGAGTGCCTGGAGCCCAGGGCTTCCTGGTTTTAAAAGTCCTAGGCCTAAGCCTAACAGTAACCCTAGGAAGGTAAATCAGCCGCGTATTAGGGTTCTTCCTAAGGGGAAAGCCGTGAAAGCAGCCATGTTGTGGCACTTCTGCACTCTTTTTGGGATGCCTTTGGCAGATGAAGTAAGCCTGGAACTCAGGGCTTCCTAGTTAAAAATATCCTAGCCCTAGGCCGAACCCCAACCCTAAGACGAGAAAGGCAAATCAGCCAGGAATTAGGCATGTCCCCAAGGAAAAAGCTGTGGAGGCAGGCATGTTGTGATACTTTTGCGCTCTTCTTGGGTAGTCCTTCGAAGCTGCTGTGTTCTTGGAACTCAGGGCTTTCTGGTTAATAGAACTCTTACCCTAGGCGTAACTCAAACCTTAACCCTAGGAAGGAAAATCAGCCTATGGTTCGGGATGGTCTCATGAGAATAGCAACAGAGGCAGCCAAGTTGTGTCACTTCTGCGGCCCTCTTGGGATGCCTTGAACAGCTGAATGTGCCTGGAGCCCAGGGCTTCCTGGTTTTAAAAGTCCTAGGCCTAAGCCTAACAGTAACCCTAGGAAGGTAAATCAGCCGCGTATTAGGGTTCTTCCTAAGGGAAAAGCCGTGAAAGCAGCCATGTTGTGGCACTTTTGCACTCCCTTTGGGATGCCTTTGGCAGATGCAGTAAGCCTGGAACTCAGGGCTTCCTAGTTAAAAATATCCTAGCCCTAGGCCGAACCCCAACCCTAAGACGAGAAAGGCAAATCAGCCAGGAATTAGGCATGTCCCCAAGGAAAAAGCTGTGGAGGCAGGCATGTTGTGATACTTTTGCGCTCTTCTTGGGTAGTCCTTCGAAGCTGCTGTGTTCTTGGAACTCAGGGCTTTCTGGTTAATAGAAATCTTACCCTAGGCGTAACTCAAACCTTAACCCTAGGAAGGAAAATCAGCCTATGGTTCGGGATGGTCTCATGAGAATGGAAGCAGAGGCAGCCAAGTTGTGTCACTTCTGCGGCCCTCTTGGGATGCCTTGAACAGCTGAATGTGCCTGGAGCCCAGGGCTTCCTGGTTTTAAAAGTCCTAGGCCTAAGCCTAACAGTAACCCTAGGAAGGTAAATCAGCCGCGTATTAGGGTTCTTCCTAAGGGAAAAGCCGTGAAAGCAGCCATGTTGTGGCACTTTTGCACTCCCTTTGGGATGCCTTTGGCAGATGCAGTAAGCCTGGAACTCAGGGCTTCCTAGTTAAAAATATCCTAGCCCTAGGCCGAACCCCAACCCTAAGACGAGAAAGGCAAATCAGCCAGGAATTAGGCATGTCCCCAAGGAAAAAGCTGTGGAGGCAGGCATGTTGTGGTACTTTTGCGCTCTTCTTGGCTAGTCCTTCGCAGCTGCTGTGTTCTTGGAACTCAGGTCTTTCTGGTTAATAGACCTCTTACCCTAGGCGAAACTCAAACCTTAACCCTAGGAAGGAAAATCAGCCTATGGTTCGGGATGGTCTCATGAGAATAGAAGCAGAGGCAGCCAAGTTGTGTCACTTCTGCAGCCCTCTTGGGATGCCTTTAACAGCTGCAGTGTGCCTGGAGCCCAGGGCTTCCTGGTTTTAAAAGTCCTAGGCCTAAGCCTAACAGTAACCCTAGGAAGGTAAATCAGCCGCGTATTAGGGTTCTTCCTAGGGGAAAAGCTGTGAAAGCAGGCATGTTGTGGCACTTTTGCACTCCCTTTGGGATGCCTTTGGCAGATGCAGTAAGCCTGGAACTCAGGGCTTCCTGATTAAAAAACTCCAAGCCCTAGGCTGAAGCCTAAACCTAACCCTAGGCAGATAAATCAGCCTAGGTATAGGGATGGTGCCAAGGAAAAAGCTGTGAAAGCTGCCATGTTGTTGCACTTTTGTACTCCTCTTGGGATGCCTTGAACAGCTGCAGTGTGCCTGGATCTAATGGCTTCCTAGTTTTAAAAATCCAAGCCCTAGTCCTAAGCCTTACAGTAACCCTGGGAAGGGAAATCAGCCTGGTGTTAGGCTTCTTGCCAAGGAAAAAGCCGTGAAAGCAGTCATGTTGTGGCACTTTTGCACTCCTTTTTGGATGCCTTTCACAGCTCCAGTGTGCCTGGAACTCAGGGCTTCCTGATTTTAAAAATCCTAGCACTAGGCCGAACCCATAACCTAAGACGAGAAAGGCAAATCAGCCAGGAATTAGGCATGTCCCCAAGGAAAAAGCTATCCACGCAGGCATGTTGTGGTACTTTTGCGCTCTTCTTGGGTAGTCCTTCGCAGCTGCTGTGTTCTTGGAACTCAGGTCTTTCTGGTTAATAGACCTCTTACCCTAGGCGTAACTCAAACATTAACCCTAGGAAGGAAAATCAGCCTATGGTTCGGGATGGTCTCATGAGAATGGAAGCAGAGGCAGCCAAGTTGTGTCACTTCTGCGGCCCTCTTGGGATGCCTTTAACAGCTGCAGTGTGCCTGGAGCCCAGGGCTTCCTGGTTTTAAAAGTCCTAGGACTAAGCCTAACAGTAACCCTAGGAAGGTAAATCAGCCGCGTATTAGGGTTCTTCCTAAGGGAAAAGCCATGAAAGCAGCCATGTTGTGGCACTTTTGCACTCCCTTTGGGATGCCTTTGGCAGATGCAGTAAGCCTGGAACTCAGGGCTTCCTGGTTAAAAATCTCCAAGCCCTAGGCTGAACCCTAACCCTAACCCTAGGCAGATAAAACAGCCTAGTTATAGGGATGGTGCCAAGGAAAAAGCTGTGAAAGCTGCCATGTTGTTGCACTTTTGTACTCCCCTTGGGATGCCTTGAACAGCTGCAGTGTGCCTGGAGCTAAGGGCTTCCTAGTTTTAAAAATCCTAGCCCTAGGCCTAAGCCTTACAGTAACCCTGGGAAGGGAAATCAGCCTGGTGTTAAGCTTCTTGCCAAGGAAAAAGCCGTGAAAGCAACCATGTTGTGGCACTTCTGCACTCCCTTTTGGATGCCTTTCACAGCTCCAGTGTGCCTGGAACTCAGGGCTTCCTGATTTTAAAAATCCTAGCACTAGGCCGAACCCCAACCCTAAGACGAGAAAGGCAAATCAGCCAGGAATTAGGCATGTCCCCAAGGAAAAAGCTGTGGAGGCAGGCATGTTGTGGTACTTTTGCGCTCTTCTTGGGTAGTCCTTCGCAGCTGCTGTGTTCTTGGAACTCAGGGCTTTCTGGTTAATAGAACCCTTACCCTAGGCGTAACTCAAACCTTAACCCTAGGAAGGAAAATCAGCCTATGGTTCGGGATGGTCTCATGAGAATAGCAGCAGAGGCAGCCAAGTTGTGTCACTTCTGCGGCCCTCTTGGGATGCCTTTAACAGCTGCAGTGTGCCTGGAGCCCAGGGCTTCCTGGTTTTAAAAGTCCTAGGCCTAAGCCTAACAGTAACCCTAGGAAGGTAAATCAGCCGCGTATTAGAGTTCTTCCTAAGGGGAAAGCCGTGAAAGCAGCCATGTTGTGGCACTTCTGCACTCTTTTTGGGATGCCTTTGGCAGATGAAGTAAGCCTGGAACTCAGGGCTTCCTAGTTAAAAATATCCTAGCCCTAGGCCGAACCCCAACCCTAAGACGAGAAAGGCAAATCAGCCAGGAATTAGGCATGTCCCCAAGGAAAAAGCTGTGGAGGCAGGCATGTTGTGATACTTTTGCGCTCTTCTTGGGTAGTCCTTCGAAGCTGCTGTGTTCTTGGAACTCAGGGCTTTCTGGTTAATAGAACTCTTACCCTAGGCGTAACTCAAACCTTAACCCTAGGAAGGAAAATCAGCCTATGGTTCGGGATGGTCTCATGAGAATAGCAACAGAGGCAGCCAAGTTGTGTCACTTCTGCGGCCCTCTTGGGATGCCTTGAACAGCTGAATGTGCCTGGAGCCCAGGGCTTCCTGGTTTTAAAAGTCCTAGGCCTAAGCCTAACAGTAACCCTAGGAAGGTAAATCAGCCGCGTATTAGGGTTCTTCCTAAGGGAAAAGCCGTGAAAGCAGCCATGTTGTGGCACTTCTGCACTCCCTTTGGGATGGCTTTGGCAGATTAAGTACGCCTGGAACTCAGGGCTTCCTAGTTAAAAATATCCTAGCCCTAGGCCGAACCCCAACCCTAAGACGAGAAAGGCAAATCAGCCAGGAATTAGGCATGTCCCCAAGGAAAAAGCTGTGGAGGCAGGCATGTTGTGGTACTTTTGCGCTCTTCTTGGGTAGTCCTTCGCAGCTGCTGTGTTCTTGGAACTCAGGTCTTTCTGGTTAATAGACCTCTTACCCTAGGCGAAACTCAAACCTTAACCCTAGGAAGGAAAATCAGCCTATGGTTCGGGATGGTCTCATGAGAATAGAAGCAGAGGCAGCCAAGTTGTGTCACTTCTGCGGCCCTCTTGGGATGCCTTTAACAGCTGCAGTGTGCCTGGAGCCCAGGGCTTCCTGGTTTTAAAAGTCCTAGGCCTAAGCCTAACAGTAACCCTAGGAAGGTAAATCAGCCGCGTATTAGGGTTCTTCCTAGGGGAAAAGCTGTGAAAGCAGGCATGTTGTGGCACTTTTGCACTCCCTTTGGGATGCCTTTGGCAGATGCAGTAAGCCTGGAACTCAGGGCTTCCTGATTAAAAAACTCCAAGCCCTAGGCTGAAGCCTAAACCTAACCCTAGGCAGATAAATCAGCCTAGGTATAGGGATGGTGCCAAGGAAAAAGCTGTGAAAGCTGCCATGTTGTTGCACTTTTGTACTCCTCTTGGGATGCCTTGAACAGCTGCAGTGTGCCTGGATCTAATGGCTTCCTAGTTTTAAAAATCCAAGCCCTAGTCCTAAGCCTTACAGTAACCCTGGGAAGGGAAATCAGCCTGGTGTTAGGCTTCTTGCCAAGGAAAAAGCCGTGAAAGCAGCCATGTTGTGGCACTTCTGCACTCCCTTTTGGATGCCTTTCACAGCTCCAGTGTGCCTGGAACTCAGGGCTTCCTGATTTTAAAAATCCTAGCACTAGGACGAACCCATAACCTAAGACGAGAAAGGCAAATCAGCCAGGAATTAGGCATGTCCCCAAGGAAAAAGCTATCCACGCAGGCATGTTGTGGTACTTTTGCGCTCTTCTTGGCTAGTCCTTCGCAGCTGCTGTGTTCTTGGAACTCAGGTCTTTCTGGTTAATAGACCTCTTACCCTAGGCGTAACTCAAACATTAACCCTAGGAAGGAAAATCAGCCTATGGTTCGGGATGGTCTCATGAGAATAGAAGCAGAGGCAGCCAAGTTGTGTCACTTCTGCGGCCCTCTTGGGATGCCTTTAACAGCTGCATGTGCCTGGAGCCCAGGGCTTCCTGGTTTTAAAAGTCCTAGGCCTAAGCCTAACAGTAACCCTAGGAAGGTAAATCAGCCGCGTATTAGGGTTCTTCCTAAGGGAAAAGCCGTGAAAGCAGCCATGTTGTGGCACTTTTGCACTCTCTTTGGGATGCCTTTGGCAGATGCAGTAAGCCTGGAACTCAGGGCTTCCTGGTTAAAAAACTCCAAGCCCTAGGCTGAACCCTAACCCTAACCCTAGGCAGATAAATCAGCCTAGGTATAGGGAGGGTGCCAAGGAAAAAGCTGTGAAAGCTGCCATGTTGTTGCACTTTTGTACTCCCCTTGGGATGCCTTGAACAGCTGCAGTGTGCCTGGATCTAATGGCTTCCTAGTTTTAAAAATCCTAGCCCTAGGCCTAAGCCTTACAGTAACCCTGAGAAGGGAAATCAGCCTGGTGTTAAGCTTCTTGCCAAGGAAAAAGCCGTGAAAGCAACCATGTTGTGGCACTTTTGCACTCCCTTTTGGATGCCTTTCACAGCTCCAGTGTGCCTGGAACTCAGGGCTTCCTGATTTTAAAAATCCTAGCCCTAGGCCGAACCCCAACCCTAAGACGAGAAAGGCAAATCAGCCAGGAATTAGGCATGTCCCCAAGGAAAAAGCTGTGGAGGCAGGCATGTTGTGGTACTTTTGCGCTCTTCTTGGCTAGTCCTTCGCAGCTGCTGTGTTCTTGGAACTCAGGGCTTTCTGGTTAATAGCACCCTTACCCTAGGCGTAACTCAAACCTTAACCCTAGGAAGGAAAATCAGCCTATGGTTCGGGATGGTCTCATGGAAATATCAGTGGTGGCAGCCAAGTTGTGTCACTTTTGCGCTCCCCTTGGGATGCCTTTCGCAGCTGCAGTGTGCCTGGAGCCCAGGGCTTCCTGGTTTTAAAAGTCCTAGGCCTAAGCCTAACAGTAACCCTCGGAAGGTAAATCAGCCGCGCATTAGGGTTCTTCCTAAGGGAAAAGCCGTGAAAGCAGCCATGTTGTGGCACTTCTGCACTCCCTTTGGGATGCCTTTGGCAGATGCAGTAAGCCTGGAACTCAGGGCTTCCTAGTTAAAAAAATCCTAGCCCTAGGCCGAACCCCAACCCTAAGACGAGAAAGGCAAATCAGCCAGGAATTAGGCATGTCCCCAAGGAAAAAGCTGTGGAGGCAGGCATGTTGTGGTACTTTTGCGCTCTTCTTGGCTAGTCCTTCGCAGCTGCTGTGTTCTTGGAACTCAGGTCTTTCTGGTTAATAGACCTCTTACCCTAGGCGAAACTCAAACCTTAACCCTAGGAAGGAAAATCAGCCTATGGTTCGGGATGGTCTCATGAGAATAGAAGCAGAGGCAGCCAAGTTGTGTCACTTCTGCGGCCCTCTTGGGATGCCTTTAACAGCTGCAGTGTGCCTGGAGCCCAGGGCTTCCTGGTTTTAAAAGTCCTAGGCCTAAGCCTAACAGTAACCCTAGGAAGGTAAATCAGCCGCGTATTAGGGTTCTTCCTAGGGGAAAAGCTGTGAAAGCAGGCATGTTGTGGCACTTCTGCACTCCCTTTGGGATGCCTTTGGCAGATGCAGTAAGCCTGGAACTCAGGGCTTCCTGATTAAAAAACTCCAAGCCCTAGGCTGAAGCCTAAACCTAACCCTAGGCAGATAAATCAGCCTAGGTATAGGGATGGTGCCAAGGAAAAAGCTGTGAAAGCTGCCATGTTGTTGCACTTTTGTACTCCTCTTGGGATGCCTTGAACAGCTGCAGTGTGCCTGGATCTAATGGCTTCCTAGTTTTAAAAATCCAAGCCCTAGTCCTAAGCCTTACAGTAACCCTGGGAAGGGAAATCAGCCTGGTGTTAGGCTTCTTGCCAAGGAAAAAGCCGTGAAAGCAGCCATGTTGTGGCACTTTTGCACTCCCTTTTGGATGCCTTTCACAGCTCCAGTGTGCCTGGAACTCAGGGCTTCCTGATTTTAAAAATCCTAGCACTAGGCCGAACCCATAACCTAAGACGAGAAAGGCAAATCAGCCAGGAATTAGGCATGTCCCCAAGGAAAAAGCTGTGGAGGCAGGCATGTTGTGGTACTTTTGCGCTCTTCTTGGGTAGTCCTTCGCAGCTGCTGTGTTCTTGGAACTCAGGTCTTTCTGGTTAATAGACCTCTTACCCTAGGCGTAACTCAAACATTAACCCTAGGAAGGAAAATCAGCCTATGGTTCGGGATGGTCTCATGAGAATAGAAGCAGAGGCAGCCAAGTTGTGTCACTTCTGCGGCCCTCTTGGGATGCCTTTAACAGCTGCATGTGCCTGGAGCCCAGGGCTTCCTGGTTTTAAAAGTCCTAGGCCTAAGCCTAACAGTAACCCTAGGAAGGTAAATCAGCCGCGTATTAGGGTTCTTCCTAAGGGAAAAGCCGTGAAAGCAGCCATGTTGTGGCATTTTTGCACTCTCTTTGGGATGCCTTTGGCAGATGCAGTAAGCCTGGAACTCAGGGCTTCCTGGTTAAAAAACTCCAAGCCCTAGGCTGAACCCTAACCCTAACCCTAGGCAGATAAAACAGCCTAGGTATAGGGATGGTGCCAAGGAAAAAGCTGTGAAAGCTGCCATGTTGTTGCACTTTTGTACTCCCCTTGGGATGCCTTGAACAGCTGCAGTGTGCCTGGAGCTAAGGGCTTCCTAGTTTTGAAAATCCTAGCCCTAGGCCTAAGCCTTACAGTAACCCTGAGAAGGGAAATCAGCCTGGTGTTAGGCTTCTTGCCAAGGAAAAAGCCGTGAAAGCAACCATGTTGTGGCACTTTTGCACTCCCTTTTGGATGCCTTTCACAGCTCCAGTGTGCCTGGAACTCAGGGCTTCCTGATTTTAAAAATCCTAGCCCTAGGCCGAACCCCAACCCTAAGACGAGAAAGGCAAATCAGCCAGGAATTAGGCATGTCCCCAAGGAAAAAGCTGTGGAGGCAGGCATGTTGTGGTACTTTTGCGCTCTTCTTGGCTAGTCCTTCGCAGCTGCTGTGTTCTTGGAACTCAGGGCTTTCTGGTTAATAGAACCCTTACCCTAGGCGTAACTCAAACCTTAACCCTAGGAAGGAAAATCAGCCTATGGTTCGGGATGGTCTCATGGAAATATCAGTGGTGGCAGCCAAGTTGTGTCACTTTTGCGCTCCCCTTGGGATGCCTTTCGCAGCTGCAGTGTGCCTGGAGCCCAGGGCTTCCTGGTTTTAAAAGTCCTAGGCCTAAGCCTAACAGTAACCCTCGGAAGGTAAATCAGCCGCGCATTAGGGTTCTTCCTAAGGGAAAAGCCGTGAAAGCAGCCATGTTGTGGCACTTCTGCACTCCCTTTGGGATGCCTTTGGCAGATGCAGTAAGCCTGGAACTCAGGGCTTCCTAGTTAAAAATATCCTAGCCCTAGGCCGAACCCCAACCCTAAGACGAGAAAGGCAAATCAGCCAGGAATTAGGCATGTCCCCAAGGAAAAAGCTGTGGAGGCAGGCATGTTGTGGTACTTTTGCGCTCTTCTTGGGTAGTCCTTCGCAGCTGCTGTGTTCTTGGAACTCAGGTCTTTCTGGTTAATAGACCTCTTACCCTAGGCGTAACTCTAACATTAACCCTAGGAAGGAAAATCAGCCTATGGTTCGGGATGGTCTCATGAGAATAGAAGCAGAGGCAGCCAAGTTGTGTCACTTCTGCGGCCCTCTTGGGATGCCTTTAACAGCTGCAGTGTGCCTGGAGCCCAGGGCTTCCTGGTTTTAAAAGTCCTAGGACTAAGCCTAACAGTAACCCTAGGAAGGTAAATCAGCCGCGTATTAGGGTTCTTCCTAAGGGAAAAGCCGTGAAAGCAGCCATGTTGTGGCACTTTTGCACTCCCTTTGGGATGCATTTGGCAGATGCAGTAAGCCTGGAACTCAGGGCTTCCTGGTTAAAAAACTCCAAGCCCTAGGCTGAACCCTAACCCTAACCCTAACCCTAGGCAGATAAATCAGCCTAGGTATAGGGATGGTGCCAAGGAAAAAGCTGTGAAAGCTGCCATGTTGTTGCACTTTTGTACTCCCCTTGGGATGCCTTGAACAGCTGCAGTGTGCCTGGAGCTAAGGGCTTCCTAGTTTTGAAAATCCTAGCCCTAGGCCTAAGCCTTACAGTAACCCAGGGAAGGGAAATCAGCCTGGTGTTAAGCTTCTTGCCAAGGAAAAAGCCGTGAAAGCAACCATGTTGTGGCACTTTTGCACTCCCTTTTGGATGCCTTTCACAGCTCCAGTGTGCCTGGAACTCAGGGCTTCCTGATTTTAAAAATCCTAGCCCTAGGCCGAACCCCAACCCTAAGACGAGAAAGGCAAATCAGCCAGGAATTAGGCATGTCCCCAAGGAAAAAGCTGTGGAGGCAGGCATGTTGTGGTACTTTTGCGCTCTTCTTGGCTAGTCCTTCGCAGCTGCTGTGTTCTTGGAACTCAGGGCTTTCTGGTTAATAGAACCCTTACCCTAGGCGTAACTCAAACCTTAACCCTAGGAAGGAAAATCAGCCTATGGTTCGGGATGGTCTCATGGAAATATCAGTGGTGGCAGCCAAGTTGTGTCACTTTTGCGCTCCCCTTGGGATGCCTTTCGCAGCTGCAGTGTGCCTGGAGCCCAGGGCTTCCTGGTTTTAAAAGTCCTAGGCCTAAGCCTAACAGTAACCCTAGGAAGGTAAATCAGCCGCGCATTAGGGTTCTTCCTAAGGGAAAAGCCGTGAAAGCAGCCATGTTGTGGCACTTCTGCACTCCCTTTGGGATGCCTTTGGCAGATGCAGTAAGCCTGGATCTCAGGGCTTCCTAGTTAAAAAAATCCTAGCCCTAGGCCGAACCCCAACCCTAAGACGAGAAAGGCAAATCAGCCAGGAATTAGGCATGTCCCCAAGGAAAAAGCTGTGGAGGCAGGCATGTTGTGGTACTTTAGCGCTCTTCTTGGGTAGTCCTTCACAGCTGCTGTGTTCTTGGAACTCAGGTCTTTCTGGTTAATAGACCTCTTACCCTAGGCGTAACTCAAACATTAACCCTAGGAAGGAAAATCAGCCTATGGTTCGGGATGGTCTCATGAGAATAGAAGCAGAGGCAGCCAAGTTGTGTCACTTCTGCGGCCCTCTTGGGATGCCTTTAACAGCTGCAGTGTGCCTGGAGCCCAGGGCTTCCTGGTTTTAAAAGTCCTAGGCCTAAGCCTAACAGTAACCCTAGGAAGGTAAATCAGCCGCGTATTAGGGTTCTTCCTAAGGGAAAAGCCGTGAAAGCAGCCATGTTGTGGCACTTTTGCACTCCCTTTGGGATGCATTTGGCAGATGCAGTAAGCCTGGAACTCAGGGCTTCCTGGTTAAAAAACTCCAAGCCCTAGGCTGAACCCTAACCCTAACCCTAGGCAGATAAATCAGCCTAGGTATAGGGATGGTGCCAAGGAAAAAGCTGTGAAAGCTGCCATGTTGTTGCACTTTTGTACTCCCCTTGGGATGCCTTGAACAGCTGCAGTGTGCCTGGAGCTAAGGGCTTCCTAGTTTTGAAAATCCTAGCCCTAGGCCTAAGCCTTACAGTAACCCAGGGAAGGGAAATCAGCCTGGTGTTAAGCTTCTTGCCAAGGAAAAAGCCGTGAAAGCAACCATGTTGTGGCACTTTTGCACTCCCTTTTGGATGCCTTTCACAGCTCCAGTGTGCCTGGAACTCAGGGCTTCCTGATTTTAAAAATCCTAGCCCTAGGCCGAACCCCAACCCTAAGACGAGAAAGGCAAATCAGCCAGGAATTAGGCATGTCCCCAAGGAAAAAGCTGTGGAGGCAGGCATGTTGTGGTACTTTTGCGCTCTTCTTGGGTAGTCCTTCGCAGCTGCTGTGTTCTTGGAACTCAGGGCTTTCTGGTTAATAGAACCCTTACCCTAGGCGTAACACAAACCTTAACCCTAGGAAGGAAAATCAGCCTATGGTTCGGGATGGTCTCATGGAAATATCAGTGGTGGCAGCCAAGTTGTGTCACTTTTGCGCTCCCCTTGGGATGCCTTTCGCAGCTGCAGTGTGCCTGGAGCCCAGGGCTTCCTGGTTTTAAAAGTCCTAGGCCTAAGCCTAACAGTAACCCTAGGAAGGTAAATCAGCCGCGTATTAGGGTTCTTCCTAAGGGAAAAGCCGTGAAAGCAGCCATGTTGTGGCACTTCTGCACTCCCTTTGGGATGCCTTTGGCAGATGCAGTAAGCCTGGAACTCAGGGCTTCCTAGTTAAAAAAATCCTAGCCCTAGGCCGAACCCCAACCCTAAGACGAGAAAGGCAAATCAGCCAGGAATTAGGCATGTCCCCAAGGAAAAAGCTGTGGAGGCAGGCATGTTGTGGTACTTTTGCGCTCTTCTTGGGTAGTCCTTCGCAGCTGCTGTGTTCTTGGAACTCAGGGCTTTCTGGTTAATAGACCTCTTACCCTAGGCGTAACTCTAACATTAACCCTAGGAAGGAAAATCAGCCTATGGTTCGTGATGGTCTCATGAGAATAGAAGCAGAGGCAGCCAAGTTGTGTCACTTCTGCGGCCCTCTTGGGATGCCTTTAACAGCTGCAGTGTGCCTGGAGCCCAGGGCTTCCTGGTTTTAAAAGTCCTAGGCCTAAGCCTAACAGTAACCCTAGGAAGGTAAATCAGCCGCGTATTAGGGTTCTTCCTAAGGGAAAAGCCGTGAAAGCAGCCATGTTGTGGCACTTTTGCACTCCCTTTGGGATGCATTTGGCAGATGCAGTAAGCCTGGAACTCAGGGCTTCCTGGTTAAAAAACTCCAAGCCCTAGGCTGAACCCTAACCCTAACCCTAGGCAGATAAATCAGCCTAGGTATAGGGATGGTGCCAAGGAAAAAGCTGTGAAAGCTGCCATGTTGTTGCACTTTTGTACTCCCCTTGGGATGCCTTGAACAGCTGCAGTGTGCCTGGAGCTAAGGGCTTCCTAGTTTTGAAAATCCTAGCCCTGGGCCTAAGCCTTACAGTAACCCTGAGAAGGGAAATCAGTCTGGTGTTAAGCTTCTTGCCAAGGAAAAAGCCGTGAAAGCAACCATGTTGTGGCACTTTTGCACTCCCTTTTGGATGCCTTTCACAGCTCCAGTGTGCCTGGAACTCAGGGCTTCCTGATTTTAAAAATCCTAGCCCTAGGCCGAACCCCAACCCTAAGACGAGAAAGGCAAATCAGCCAGGAATTAGGCATGTCCCCAAGGAAAAAGCTGTGGAGGCAGGCATGTTGTGGTACTTTTGCGCTCTTCTTGGCTAGTCCTTCGCAGCTGCTGTGTTCTTGGAACTCAGGGCTTTCTGGTTAATAGAACCCTTACCCTAGGCGTAACTCAAACATTAACCCTAGGAAGGAAAATCAGCCTATGGTTCGGGATGGTCTCATGGAAATATCAGTGGTGGCAGCCAAGTTGTGTCACTTTTGCGCTCCCCTTGGGATGCCTTTCGCAGCTGCAGTGTGCCTGGAGCCCAGGGCTTCCTGGTTTTAAAAGTCCTAGGCCTAAGCCTAACAGTAACCCTCGGAAGGTAAATCAGCCGCGCATTAGGGTTCTTCCTAAGGGAAAAGCCGTGAAAGCAGCCATGTTGTGGCACTTCTGCACTCCCTTTGGGATGCCTTTGGCAGATGCAGTAAGCCTGGAACTCAGGGCTTCCTAGTTAAAAAAATCCTAGCCCTAGGCCGAACCCCAACCCTAAGACGAGAAAGGCAAATCAGCCAGGAATTAGGCATGTCCCCAAGGAAAAAGCTGTGGAGGCAGGCATGTTGTGGTACTTTTGCGCTCTTCTTGGGTAGTCCTTCGCAGCTGCTGTGTTCTTGGAACTCAGGTCTTTCTGGTTAATAGACCTCTTACCCTAGGCGTAACTCTAACATTAACCCTAGGAAGGAAAATCAGCCTATGGTTCGGGATGGTCTCATGAGAATAGAAGCAGAGGCAGCCAAGTTGTGTCACTTCTGCGGCCCTCTTGGGATGCCTTTAACAGCTGCAGTGTGCCTGGAGCCCAGGGCTTCCTGGTTTTAAAAGTCCTAGGCCTAAGCCTAACAGTAACCCTAGGAAGGTAAATCAGCCGCGTATTAGGGTTCTTCCTAAGGGAAAAGCCGTGAAAGCAGCCATGTTGTGGCACTTTTGCACTCCCTTTGGGATGCATTTGGCAGATGCAGTAAGCCTGGAACTCAGGGCTTCCTGGTTAAAAAACTCCAAGACCTAGGCTGAACCCTAACCCTAACCCTAGGCAGATAAATCAGCCTAGGTATAGGGATGGTGCCAAGGAAAAAGCTGTGAAAGCTGCCATGTTGTTGCACTTTTGTACTCCCCTTGGGATGCCTTGAACAGCTGCAGTGTGCCTGGAGCTAAGGGCTTCCTAGTTTTGAAAATCCTAGCCCTGGGCCTAAGCCTTACAGTAACCCAGGGAAGGGAAATCAGCCTGGTGTTAAGCTTCTTGCCAAGGAAAAAGCCGTGAAAGCAGCCATGTTGTGGCACTTTTGCACTCCCTTTTGGATGCCTTTCACAGCTCCAGTGTGCCTGGAACTCAGGGCTTCCTGATTTTAAAAATCCTAGCCCTAGGCCGAACCCCAACCCTAAGACGAGAAAGGCAAATCAGCCAGGAATTAGGCATGTCCCCAAGGAAAAAGCTGTGGAGGCAGGCATGTTGTGGTACTTTTGCGCTCTTCTTGGCTAGTCCTTCGCAGCTGCTGTGTTCTTGGAACTCAGGGCTTTCTGGTTAATAGAACCCTTACCCTAGGCGTAACTCAAACCTTAACCCTAGGAAGGAAAATCAGCCTATGGTTCGGGATGGTCTCATGGAAATATCAGTGGTGGCAGCCAAGTTGTGTCACTTTTGCGCTCCCCTTGGGATGCCTTTCGCAGCTGCAGTGTGCCTGGAGCCCAGGGCTTCCTGGTTTTAAAAGTCCTAGGCCTAAGCCTAACAGTAACCCTCGGAAGGTAAATCAGCCGCGCATTAGGGTTCTTCCTAAGGGAAAAGCCGTGAAAGCAGCCATGTTGTGGCACTTCTGCACTCCCTTTGGGATGCCTTTGGCAGATGCAGTAAGCCTGGAACTCAGGGCTTCCTAGTTAAAAAAATCCTAGCCCTAGGCCGAACCCCAACCCTAAGACGAGAAAGGCAAATCAGCCAGGAATTAGGCATGTCCCCAAGGAAAAAGCTGTGGAGGCAGGCATGTTGTGGTACTTTTGCGCTCTTCTTGGGTAGTCCTTCGCAGCTGCTGTGTTCTTGGAACTCAGGTCTTTCTGGTTAATAGACCTCTTACCCTAGGCGAAACTCAAACCTTAACCCTAGGAAGGAAAATCAGCCTATGGTTCGGGATGGTCTCATGAGAATAGAAGCAGAGGCAGCCAAGTTGTGTCACTTCTGCGGCCCTCTTGGGATGCCTTTAACAGCTGCAGTGTGCCTGGAGCCCAGGGCTTCCTGGTTTTAAAAGTCCTAGGCCTAAGCCTAACAGTAACCCTAGGAAGGTAAATCAGCCGCGTATTAGGGTTCTTCCTAAGGGAAAAGCCGTGAAAGCAGCCATGTTGTGGCACTTTTGCACTCCCTTTGGGATGCATTTGGCAGATGCAGTAAGCCTGGAACTCAGGGCTTCCTGGTTAAAAAACTCCAAGCCCTAGGCTGAACCCTAACCCTAACCCTAGGCAGATAAATCAGCCTAGGTATAGGGATGGTGCCAAGGAAAAAGCTGTGAAAGCTGCCATGTTGTTGCACTTTTGTACTCCCCTTGGGATGCCTTGAACAGCTGCAGTGTGCCTGGAGCTAAGGGCTTCCTAGTTTTGAAAATCCTAGCCCTAGGCCTAAGCCTTACAGTAACCCAGGGAAGGGAAATCAGCCTGGTGTTAAGCTTCTTGCCAAGGAAAAAGCCGTGAAAGCAACCATGTTGTGGCACTTTTGTACTCCCTTTTGGATGCCTTTCACAGCTCCAGTGTGCCTGGAACTCAGGGCTTCCTGATTTTAAAAATCCTAGCCCTAGGCCGAACCCCAACCCTAAGACGAGAAAGGCAAATCAGCCAGGAATTAGGCATGTCCCCAAGGAAAAAGCTGTGGAGGCAGGCATGTTGTGGTACTTTTGCGCTCTTCTTGGGTAGTCCTTCGCAGCTGCTGTGTTCTTGGAACTCAGGGCTTTCTGGTTAATAGAACCCTTACCCTAGGCGTAACTCAAACCTTAACCCTAGGAAGGAAAATCAGCCTATGGTTCGGGATGGTCTCATGGAAATATCAGTGGTGGCAGCCAAGTTGTGTCACTTTTGCGCTCCCCTTGGGATGCCTTTCGCAGCTGCAGTGTGCCTGGAGCCCAGGGCTTCCTGGTTTTAAAAGTCCTAGGCCTAAGCCTAACAGTAACCCTAGGAAGGTAAATCAGCCGCGTATTAGGGTTCTTCCTAAGGGAAAAGCCGTGAAAGCAGCCATGTTGTGGCACTTCTGCACTCCCTTTGGGATGCCTTTGGCAGATGCAGTAAGCCTGGAACTCAGGGCTTCCTAGTTAAAAAAATCCTAGCCCTAGGCCGAACCCCAACCCTAAGACGAGAAAGGCAAATCAGCCAGGAATTAGGCATGTCCCCAAGGAAAAAGCTGTGGAGGCAGGCATGTTGTGGTACTTTTGCGCTCTTCTTGGGTAGTCCTTCGCAGCTGCTGTGTTCTTGGAACTCAGGTCTTTCTGGTTAATAGACCTCTTACCCTAGGCGTAACTCAAACATTAACCCTAGGAAGGAAAATCAGCCTATGGTTCGGGATGGTCTCATGAGAATAGAAGCAGAGGCAGCCAAGTTGTGTCACTTCTGCGGCCCTCTTGGGATGCCTTTAACAGCTGCAGTGTGCCTGGAGCCCAGGGCTTCCTGGTTTTAAAAGTCCTAGGCCTAAGCCTAACAGTAACCCTAGGAAGGTAAATCAGCCGGGTATTAGGGTTCTTCCTAAGGGAAAAGCCGTGAAAGCAGCCATGTTGTGGCACTTTTGCACTCCCTTTGGGATGCATTTGGCAGATGCAGTAAGCCTGGAACTCAGGGCTTCCTGGTTAAAAAACTCCAAGCCCTAGGCTGAACCCTAACCCTAACCCTAGGCAGATAAATCAGCCTAGGTATAGGGATGGTGCCAAGGAAAAAGCTGTGAAAGCTGCCATGTTGTTGCACTTTTGTACTCCCCTTGGGATGCCTTGAACAGCTGCAGTGTGACTGGAGCTAAGGGCTTCCTAGTTTTGAAAATCCTAGCCCTAGGCCTAAGCCTTACAGTAATCCTGGGAAGGGAAATCAGCCTGGTGTTAAGCTTCTTGCCAAGGAAAAAGCCGTGAAAGCAGCCATGTTGTGGCACTTTTGCACTCCCTTTTGGATGCCTTTCACAGCTCCAGTGTGCCTGGAACTCAGGGCTTCCTGATTTTAAAAATCCTAGCCCTAGGCCGAACCCCAACCCTAAGACGAGAAAGGCAAATCAGCCAGGAATTAGGCATGTCCCCAAGGAAAAAGCTGTGGAGGCAGGCATGTTGTGGTACTTTTGCGCTCTTCTTGGGTAGTCCTTCGCAGCTGCTGTGTTCTTGGAACTCAGGGCTTTCTGGTTAATAGACCTCTTACCCTAGGCGTAACTCAAACCTTAACCCTAGGAAGGAAAATCAGCCTATGGTTCGGGATGGTCTCATGGAAATATCAGTGGTGGCAGCCAAGTTGTGTCACTTTTGCGCTCCCCTTGGGATGCCTTTCGCAGCTGCAGTGTGCCTGGAGCCCAGGGCTTCCTGGTTTTAAAAGTCCTAGGCCTAAGCCTAACAGTAACCCTAGGAAGGTAAATCAGCCGGGTATTAGGGTTCTTCCTAAGGGAAAAGCCGTGAAAGCAGCCATGTTGTGGCACTTTTGCACTCCCTTTGGGATGCCTTAAGCAGATGCAGTAAGCCTGGAACTCAGGGCTTCCTAGTTAAAAAAATCCTAGCCCTAGGCCGAACCCCAACCCTAAGACGAGAAAGGCAAATCAGCCAGGAATTAGGCATGTCCCCAAGGAAAAAGCTGTGGAGGCAGGCATGTTGTGGTACTTTTGCGCTCTTCTTGGGTAGTCCTTCGCAGCTGCTGTGTTCTTGGAACTCAGGTCTTTCTGGTTAATAGACCTCTTACCCTAGGCGTAACTCAAACATTAACCCTAGGAAGGAAAATCAGCCTATGGTTCGGGATGGTCTCATGAGAATAGAAGCAGAGGCAGCCAAGTTGTGTCACTTCTGCGGCCCTCTTGGGATGCCTTTAACAGCTGCAGTGTGCCTGGAGCCCAGGGCTTCCTGGTTTTAAAAGTCCTAGGCCTAAGCCTAACAGTAACCCTAGGAAGGTAAATCAGCCGGGTATTAGGGTTCTTCCTAAGGGAAAAGCCGTGAAAGCAGCCATGTTGTGGCACTTTTGCACTCCCTTTGGGATGCATTTGGCAGATGCAGTAAGCCTGGAACTCAGGGCTTCCTGGTTAAAAAACTCCAAGCCCTAGGCTGAACCCTAACCCTAACCCTAGGCAGATAAATCAGCCTAGGTATAGGGATGGTGCCAAGGAAAAAGCTGTGAAAGCTGCCATGTTGTTGCACTTTTGTACTCCCCTTGGGATGCCTTGAACAGCTGCAGTGTGCCTGGAGCTAAGGGCTTCCTAGTTTTGAAAATCCTAGCCCTAGGCCTAAGCCTTACAGTAACCCTGGGAAGGGAAATCAGCCTGGTGTTAAGCTTCTTGCCAAGGAAAAAGCCGTGAAAGCAACCATGTTGTGGCACTTTTGTACTCCCTTTTGGATGCCTTTCACAGCTCCAGTGTGCCTGGAACTCAGGGCTTCCTGATTTTAAAAATCCTAGCCCTAGGCCGAACCCCAACCCTAAGACGAGAAAGGCAAATCAGCCAGGAATTAGGCATGTCCCCAAGGAAAAAGCTGTGGAGGCAGGCATGTTGTGGTACTTTTGCGCTCTTCTTGGGTAGTCCTTCGCAGCTGCTGTGTTCTTGGAACTCAGGGCTTTCTGGTTAATAGAACCCTTACCCTAGGCGTAACTCAAACCTTAACCCTAGGAAGGAAAATCAGCCTATGGTTCGGGATGGTCTCATGGAAATATCAGTGGTGGCAGCCAAGTTGTGTCACTTTTGCGCTCCCCTTGGGATGCCTTTCGCAGCTGCAGTGTGCCTGGAGCCCAGGGCTTCCTGGTTTTAAAAGTCCTAGGCCTAAGCCTAACAGTAACCCTAGGAAGGTAAATCAGCCGCGTATTAGGGTTCTTCCTAAGGGAAAAGCCGTGAAAGCAGCCATGTTGTGGCACTTCTGCACTCCCTTTGGGATGCCTTTGGCAGATGCAGTAAGCCTGGAACTCAGGGCTTCCTAGTTAAAAAAATCCTAGCCCTAGGCCGAACCCCAACCCTAAGACGAGAAAGGCAAATCAGCCAGGAATTAGGCATGTCCCCAAGGAAAAAGCTGTGGAGGCAGGCATGTTGTGGTACTTTTGCGCTCTTCTTGGCTAGTCCTTCGCAGCTGCTGTGTTCTTGGAACTCAGGGCTTTCTGGTTAATAGACCTCTTACCCTAGGCGTAACTCTAACATTAACCCTAGGAAGGAAAATCAGCCTATGGTTCGGGATGGTCTCATGAGAATAGAAGCAGAGGCAGCCAAGTTGTGTCACTTCTGCGGCCCTCTTGGGATGCCTTTAACAGCTGCAGTGTGCCTGGAGCCCAGGGCTTCCTGGTTTTAAAAGTCCTAGGCCTAAGCCTAACAGTAACCCTAGGAAGGTAAATCAGCCGCGTATTAGGGTTCTTCCTAAGGGAAAAGCCGTGAAAGCAGCCATGTTGTGGCACTTTTGCACTCCCTTTGGGATGCATTTGGCAGATGCAGTAAGCCTGGAACTCAGGGCTTCCTGGTTAAAAAACTCCAAGCCCTAGGCTGAACCCTAACCCTAACCCTAGGCAGATAAATCAGCCTATGTATAGGGATGGTGCCAAGGAAAAAGCTGTGAAAGCTGCCATGATGTGGTACTTTAGTGCTCCCCTTGGGATGCCTTGAACAGCTGCAGTGTGCCTGGATCTAAGGGCTTCCTAGTTTTGAAAATCCTAGCCCTAGGCCTAAGCCTTACAGTAACCCTGGGAAGGGAAATCAGCCTGGTGTTAAGCTTCTTGCCAAGGAAAAAGCCGTGAAAGCAGCCATGTTGTGGAACTTTTGCACTCCCTTTTGGATGCCTTTCACAGCTCCAGTGTGCCTGGAACTCAGGGCTTCCTGATTTTAAAAATCCTAGCCCTAGGCCGAACCCCAACCCTAAGACGAGAAAGGCAAATCAGCCAGGAATTAGGCATGTCCCCAAGGAAAAAGCTGTGGAGGCAGGCATGTTGTGGTACTTTTGCGCTCTTCTTGGGTAGTCCTTCGCAGCTGCTGTGTTCTTGGAACTCAGGGCTTTCTGGTTAATAGAACCCTTACCCTAGGCGTAACTCAAACCTTAACCCTAGGAAGGAAAATCAGCCTATGGTTCGGGATGGTCTCATGAGAATAGCAACAGAGGCAGCCAAGTTGTGTCACTTCTGCGGCCCTCTGGGGATGCCTTGAACAGCTGCAGTGTGCCTGGAGCCCAGGGCTTCCTGGTTTTAAAAGTCCTAGGCCTAAGCCTAACAGTAACCCTAGGAAGGTAAATCAGCCGCGCATTAGGGTTCTTCCTAAGGGAAAAGCCGTGAAAGCAGCCATGTTGTGGCACTTCTGCACTCCCTTTGGGATGCCTTTGGCAGATGCAGTAAGCCTGGAACTCAGGGCTTCCTAGTTAAAAAAATCCTAGCCCTAGGCCGAACCCCAACCCTAAGACGAGAAAGGCAAATCAGCCAGGAATTAGGCATGTCCCCAAGGAAAAAGCTGTGGAGGCAGGCATGTTGTGGTACTTTTGCTCTCTTCTTGGGTAGTCCTTCGCAGCTGCTGTGTTCTTGGAACTCAGGTCTTTCTGGTTAATAGACCTCTTACCCTAGGCGAAACTCAAACCTTAACCCTAGGAAGGAAAATCAGCCTATGGTTCGGGATGGTCTCATGAGAATAGAAGCAGAGGCAGCCAAGTTGTGTCACTTCTGCGGCCCTCTTGGGATGCCTTTAACAGCTGCAGTGTGCCTGGAGCCCAGGGCTTCCTGGTTTTAAAAGTCCTAGGCCTAAGCCTAACAGTAACCCTAGGAAGGTAAATCAGCCGCGTATTAGGGTTCTTCCTAAGGGAAAAGCCGTGAAAGCAGCCATGTTGTGGCACTTTTGCCCTCCCTTTGGGATGCATTTGGCAGATGCAGTAAGCCTGGAACTCAGGGCTTCCTGGTTAAAAAACTCCAAGCCCTAGGCTGAACCCTAACCCTAACCCTAGGCAGATAAATCAGCCTAGGTATAGGGATGGTGCCAAGGAAAAAGCTGTGAAAGCTGCCATGTTGTTGCACTTTTGTACTCCCCTTGGGATGCCTTGAACAGCTGCAGTGTGCCTGGATCTAAGGGCTTCCTAGTTTTAAAAATCCTAGCCCTAGGCCTAAGCCTTACAGTAACCCAGGGAAGGGAAATCAGCCTGGTGTTAAGCTTCTTGCCAAGGAAAAAGCCGTGAAAGCAACCATGTTGTGGCACTTTTGCACTCCCTTTTGGATGCCTTTCACAGCTCCAGTGTGCCTGGAACTCAGGGCTTCCTGATTTTAAAAATCCTAGCCCTAGGCCGAACCCCAACCCTAAGACGAGAAAGGCAAATCAGCCAGGAATTAGGCATGTCCCCAAGGAAAAAGCTGTGGAGGCAGGCATGTTGTGGTACTTTTGCGCTCTTCTTGGGTAGTCCTTCGCAGCTGCTGTGTTCTTGGAACTCAGGGCTTTCTGGTTAATAGAACCCTTACCCTAGGCGTAACTCAAACCTTAACCCTAGGAAGGAAAATCAGCCTATGGTTCGGGATGGTCTCATGAGAATGGAAGCAGAGGCAGCCAAGTTGTGTCACTTCTGCGGCCCTCTTGGGATGCCTTTAACAGCTGCATGTGCCTGGAGCCCAGGGCTTCCTGGTTTTAAAAGTCCTAGGCCTAAGCCTAACAGTAACCCTAGGAAGGTAAATCAGCCGCGTATTAGGGTTCTTCCTAAGGGAAAAGCCGTGAAAGCAGCCATGTTGTGGCACTTCTGCACTCCCTTTGGGATGCCTTTGGCAGATGAAGTAAGCCTGGAACTCAGGGCTTCCTAGTTAAAAAAATCCTAGCCCTAGGCCGAACCCCAACCCTAAGACGAGAAAGGCAAATCAGCCAGGAATTAGGCATGTCCCCAAGGAAAAAGCTATCGACGCAGGCATGTTGTGGTACTTTTGCGCTCTTCTTGGCTAGTCCTTCGCAGCTGCTGTGTTCTTGGAACTCAGGGCTTTCTGGTTAATAGGACCCTTACCCTAGGCGTAACTCAAACCTTAACCCTAGGAAGGAAAATCAGCCTATGGTTCGGGATGGTCTCATGGAAATATCAGTGGTGGCAGCCAAGTTGCGTCACTTTTGCGCTCCCCTTGGGATGCCTTTCGCAGCTGCAGTGTGCCTGGAGCCCAGGGCTTCCTGGTTTTAAAAGTCCTAGGCCTAAGCCTAACAGTAACCCTAGGAAGGTAAATCAGCCGGGTATTAGGGTTCTTCCTAAGGGAAAAGCCGTGAAAGCAGCCATGTTGTGGCACTTATGCACTCCCTTTGGGATGCTTTTGGCAGATGAAGTAAGCCTGGAACACAGGGCTTCCTAGTTAAAAATATCCTAGCCCTAGGCCGAACCCCAACCCTAAGACGAGAAAGGCAAATCAGCCAGGAATTAGGCATGTCCCCAAGGAAAAAGCTGTGGAGGCAGGCACGTTGTGGTACTTTTGCGCTCTTCTTGGGTAGTCCTTCGCAGCTGCTGTGTTCTTGGAACTCAGGGCTTTCTGGTTAATAGAACTCTTACCCTAGGCGTAACTCAAACGTTAACCCTAGGAAGGAAAATCAGCCTATGGTTCGGGATGGTCTCATGAGAATAGCAACAGAGGCAGCCAAGTTGTGTCACTTCTGCGGCCCTCTTGGGATGCCTTGAACAGCTGCATGTGCCTGGAGCCCAGGGCTTCCTGGTTTTAAAAGTCCTAGGCCTAAGCCTAACAGTAACCCGAGGAAGGTAAATCAGCCGCGTATTAGGGTTCTTCCTAAGGGAAAAGCCGTGAAAGCAGCCATGTTGTGGCACTTCTGCACTCCCTTTGGGATGCTTTTTGCAGATGCAGTAAGCCTGGAACTCAGGGCTTCCTAGTTAAAAAAATCCTAGCCCTAGGCCGAACCCCAACCCTAAGACGAGAAAGGCAAATCAGCCAGGAATTAGGCATGTCCCCAAGGAAAAAGCTGTGGAGGCAGGCATGTTGTGGTACTTTTGCGCTCTTCTTGGGTAGTCCTTCGCAGCTGCTGCGTTCTTGGAACTCAGGTCTTTCTGGTTAATAGACCTCTTACCCTAGGCGAAACTCAAACCTTAACCCTAGGAAGGAAAATCAGCCTATGGTTCGGGATGGTCTCATGAGAATAGAAGCAGAGGCAGCCAAGTTGTGTCACTTCTGCGGCCCTCTTGGGATGCCTTTAACAGCTGCAGTGTGCCTGGAGCCCAGGGCTTCCTGGTTTTAAAAGTCCTAGGCCTAAGCCTAACAGTAACCCTAGGAAGGTAAATCAGCCGGGTATTAGGGTTCTTCCTAAGGGAAAAGCCGTGAAAGCAGCCATGTTGTGGCACTTTTGCCCTCCCTTTGGGATGCCTTTGGCAGATGCAGTAAGCCTGGAACTCAGGGCTTCCTGGTTAAAAAACTCCAAGACCTATGCTGAACCCTTACCCTAACCCTAGGCAGATAAATCAGCCTAGGTATAGGGATGGTGCCAAGGAAAAAGCTGTGAAAGCTGCCATGTTGTTGCACTTTTGTACTCCTCTTGGGATGCCTTGAACAGCTGCAGTGTGCCTGGATCTAATGGCTTCCTAGTTTTAAAAATCCTAGCCCTGGGCCTAAGCCTTACAGTAACCCTGGGAAGGGAAATCAGCCTGGTGTTAGGCTTCTTGCCAAGGAAAAAGCCGTGAAAGCAGCCATGTTGTGGCACTTTTGCACTCCCTTTTGGATGCCTTTCACAGCTCCAGTGTGCCTGGAACTCAGGGCTTCCTGATTTTAAAAATCCTAGCACTAGGCCGAACCCCAACCCTAAGACGAGAAAGGCAAATCAGCCAGGAATTAGGCATGTCCCCAAGGAAAAAGCTGTGGAGGCAGGCATGTTGTGGTACTTTTGCGCTCTTCTTGGGTAGTCCTTCGCAGCTGCTGTGTTCTTGGAACTCAGGGCTTTCTGGTTAATAGAACCCTTACTCTAGGCGTAACTCAAACCTTAACCCTAGGAAGGAAAATCAGCCTATGGTTCGGGATGGTCTCATGGAAATATCAGTGGTGGCAGCCAAGTTGTGTCACTTTTGCGCTCCCCTTGGGATGCCTTTCGCAGCTGCAGTGTGCCTGGAGCCCAGGGCTTCCTGGTTTTAAAAGTCCTAGGCCTAAGCCTAACAGTAACCCTAGGAAGGTAAATCAGCCGCGCATTAGGGTTCTTCCTAAGGGAAAAGCCGTGAAAGCAGCCATGTTGTGGCACTTCTGCACTCCCTTTGGGATGCCTTTGGCAGATGCAGTAAGCCTGGAACTCAGGGCTTCCTAGTTAAAAAAATCCTAGCCCTAGGCCGAACCCCAACCCTAAGACGAGAAAGGCAAATCAGCCAGGAATTAGGCATGTCCCCAAGGAAAAAGCTGTGGAGGCAGGCATGTTGTGGTACTTTTGCGCTCTTCTTGGGTAGTCCTTCGCAGCTGCTGTGTTCTTGGAACTCAGGTCTTTCTGGTTAATAGACCTCTTACCCTAGGCGTAACTCTAACATTAACCCTAGGAAGGAAAATCAGCCTATGGTTCGGGATGGTCTCATGAGAATAGAAGCAGAGGCAGCCAAGTTGTGTCACTTCTGCGGCCCTCTTGGGATGCCTTTAACAGCTGCAGTGTGCCTGGAGCCCAGGGCTTCCTGGTTTTAAAAGTCCTAGGCCTAAGCCTAACAGTAACCCTAGGAAGGTAAATCAGCCGCGTATTAGGGTTCTTCCTAAGGGAAAAGCCGTGAAAGCAGCCATGTTGTGGCACTTTTGCCCTCCCTTTGGGATGCATTTGGCAGATGCAGTAAGCCTGGAACTCAGGGCTTCCTGGTTAAAAAACTCCAAGCCCTAGGCTGAACCCTAACCCTAACCCTAGGCAGATAAATCAGCCTAGGTATAGGGATGGTGCCAAGGAAAAAGCTGTGAAAGCTGCCATGTTGTTGCACTTTTGTACTCCCCTTGGGATGCCTTGAACAGCTGCAGTGTGCCTGGATCTAAGGGCTTCCTAGTTTTAAAAATCCTAGCCCTAGGCCTAAGCCTTACAGTAACCCAGGGAAGGGAAATCAGCCTGGTGTTAAGCTTCTTGCCAAGGAAAAAGCCGTGAAAGCAACCATGTTGTGGCACTTTTGCACTCCCTTTTGGATGCCTTTCACAGCTCCAGTGTGCCTGGAACTCAGGGCTTCCTGATTTTAAAAATCCTAGCCCTAGGCCGAACCCCAACCCTAAGACGAGAAAGGCAAATCAGCCAGGAATTAGGCATGTCCCCAAGGAAAAAGCTGTGGAGG
The DNA here is from genome assembly GCA_036010785.1 of Ammospiza maritima maritima. NCBI lineage: Eukaryota > Metazoa > Chordata > Aves > Passeriformes > Passerellidae > Ammospiza > Ammospiza maritima. The sequence goes on along the minus strand of JAYKTQ010000354.1, from coordinate 441,456 downwards.
CAGGCATGTTGTGGTACTTTTGCGCTCTTCTTGGCTAGTCCTTCGCAGCTGCTGTGTTCTTGGAACTCAGGGCTTTCTGGTTAATAGAACCCTTACCCTAGGCGTAACTCAAACCTTAACCCTAGGAAGGAAAATCAGCCTATGGTTCGGGATGGTCTCATGAGAATGGAAGCAGAGGCAGCCAAGTTGTGTCACTTCTGCGGCCCTCTTGGGATGCCTTTAACAGCTGCATGTGCCTGGAGCCCAGGGCTTCCTGGTTTTAAAAGTCCTAGGCCTAAGCCTAACAGTAACCCTAGGAAGGTAAATCAGCCGCGTATTAGGGTTCTTCCTAAGGGAAAAGCCGTGAAAGCAGCCATGTTGTGGCACTTCTGCACTCCCTTTGGGATGCCTTTGGCAGATGAAGTAAGCCTGGAACTCAGGGCTTCCTAGTTAAAAAAATCCTAGCCCTAGGCCGAACCCCAACCCTAAGACGAGAAAGGCAAATCAGCCAGGAATTAGGCATGTCCCCAAGGAAAAAGCTATCGACGCAGGCATGTTGTGGTACTTTTGCGCTCTTCTTGGGTAGTCCTTCGCAGCTGCTGTGTTCTTGGAACTCAGGGCTTTCTGGTTAATAGGACCCTTACCCTAGGCGTAACTCAAACCTTAACCCTAGGAAGGAAAATCAGCCTATGGTTCGGGATGGTCTCATGAGAATAGCAACAGAGGCAGCCAAGTTGTGTCACTTCTGCGGCCCTCTTGGGATGCCTTGAACAGCTGCATGTGCCTGGAGCCCAGGGCTTCCTGGTTTTAAAAGTCCTAGGCCTAAGCCTAACAGTAACCCTGGGAAGGGAAATCAGCCTGGTGTTAGGCTTCTTGCCAAGGAAAAAGCCGTGAAAGCAGCCATGTTGTGGCACTTTTGCACTCCCTTTTGGATGCCTTTCACAGCTCCAGTGTGCCTGGAACTCAGGGCTTCCTGATTTTAAAAATCCTAGCACTAGGCCGAACCCCAACCCTAAGACGAGAAAGGCAAATCAGCCAGGAATTAGGCATGTCCCCAAGGAAAAAGCTGTGGAGGCAGGCATGTTGTGGTACTTTTGCGCTCTTCTTGGGTAGTCCTTCGCAGCTGCTGTGTTCTTGGAACTCAGGGCTTTCTGGTTAATAGAACCCTTACTCTAGGCGTAACTCAAGCCTTAACCCTAGGAAGGAAAATCAGCCTATGGTTCGGGATGGTCTCATGGAAATATCAGTGGTGGCAGCCAAGTTGTGTCACTTCTGCGGCCCTCTTGGGATGCCTTTAACAGCTGCAGTGTGCCTGGAGCCCAGGGCTTCCTGGTTTTAAAAGTCCTAGGCCTAAGCCTAACAGTAACCCTAGGAAGGTAAATCAGCCGCGCATTAGGGTTCTTCCTAAGGGAAAAGCCGTGAAAGCAGCCATGTTGTGGCACTTCTGCACTCCCTTTGGGATGCCTTTGGCAGATGCAGTAAGCCTGGAACTCAGGGCTTCCTAGTTAAAAAAATCCTAGCCCTAGGCCGAACCCCAACCCTAAGACGAGAAAGGCAAATCAGCCAGGAATTAGGCATGTCCCCAAGGAAAAAGCTGTGGAGGCAGGCATGTTGTGGTACTTTTGCGCTCTTCTTGGGTAGTCCTTCGCAGCTGCTGTGTTCTTGGAACTCAGGTCTTTCTGGTTAATAGACCTCTTACCCTAGGCGTAACTCTAACATTAACCCTAGGAAGGAAAATCAGCCTATGGTTCAGGATGGTCTCATGAGAATAGAAGCAGAGGCAGCCAAGTTGTGTCACTTCTGCGGCCCTCTTGGGATGCCTTTAACAGCTGCAGTGTGCCTGGAGCCCAGGGCTTCCTGGTTTTAAAAGTCCTAGGCCTAAGCCTAACAGTAACCCTAGGAAGGTAAATCAGCCGCGCATTAGGGTTCTTCCTAAGGGAAAAGCCGTGAAAGCAGCCATGTTGTGGCACTTCTGCACTCCCTTTGGGATGCCTTTGGCAGATGCAGTAAGCCTGGAACTCAGGGCTTCCTAGTTAAAAAAATCCTAGCCCTAGGCCGAACCCCAACCCTAAGACGAGAAAGGCAAATCAGCCAGGAATTAGGCATGTCCCCAAGGAAAAAGCTGTGGAGGCAGGCATGTTGTGGTACTTTTGCTCTCTTCTTGGGTAGTCCTTCGCAGCTGCTGTGTTCTTGGAACTCAGGTCTTTCTGGTTAATAGACCTCTTACCCTAGGCGAAACTCAAACCTTAACCCTAGGAAGGAAAATCAGCCTATGGTTCGGGATGGTCTCATGAGAATAGAAGCAGAGGCAGCCAAGTTGTGTCACTTCTGCGGCCCTCTTGGGATGCCTTTAACAGCTGCAGTGTGCCTGGAGCCCAGGGCTTCCTGGTTTTAAAAGTCCTAGGCCTAAGCCTAACAGTAACCCTAGGAAGGTAAATCAGCCGGGTATTAGGGTTCTTCCTAAGGGAAAAGCCGTGAAAGCAGCCATGTTGTGGCACTTTTGCCCTCCCTTTGGGATGCATTTGGCAGATGCAGTAAGCCTGGAACTCAGGGCTTCCTGGTTAAAAAACTCCAAGCCCTAGGCTGAACCCTAACCCTAACCCTAGGCAGATAAATCAGCCTAGGTATAGGGATGGTGCCAAGGAAAAAGCTGTGAAAGCTGCCATGTTGTTGCACTTTTGTACTCCCCTTGGGATGCCTTGAACAGCTGCAGTGTGCCTGGATCTAAGGGCTTCCTAGTTTTAAAAATCCTAGCCCTAGGCCTAAGCCTTACAGTAACCCAGGGAAGGGAAATCAGCCTGGTGTTAAGCTTCTTGCCAAGGAAAAAGCCGTGAAAGCAACCATGTTGTGGCACTTTTGCACTCCCTTTTGGATGCCTTTCACAGCTCCAGTGTGCCTGGAACTCAGGGCTTCCTGATTTTAAAAATCCTAGCCCTAGGCCGAACCCCAACCCTAAGACGAGAAAGGCAAATCAGCCAGGAATTAGGCATGTCCCCAAGGAAAAAGCTGTGGAGGCAGGCATGTTGTGGTACTTTTGCGCTCTTCTTGGCTAGTCCTTCGCAGCTGCTGTGTTCTTGGAACTCAGGGCTTTCTGGTTAATAGAACCCTTACCCTAGGCGTAACTCAAACCTTAACCCTAGGAAGGAAAATCAGCCTATGGTTCGGGATGGTCTCATGAGAATGGAAGCAGAGGCAGCCAAGTTGTGTCACTTCTGCGGCCCTCTTGGGATGCCTTTAACAGCTGCATGTGCCTGGAGCCCAGGGCTTCCTGGTTTTAAAAGTCCTAGGCCTAAGCCTAACAGTAACCCTAGGAAGGTAAATCAGCCGCGTATTAGGGTTCTTCCTAAGGGAAAAGCCGTGAAAGCAGCCATGTTGTGGCACTTCTGCACTCCCTTTGGGATGCCTTTGGCAGATGAAGTAAGCCTGGAACTCAGGGCTTCCTAGTTAAAAAAATCCTAGCCCTAGGCCGAACCCCAACCCTAAGACGAGAAAGGCAAATCAGCCAGGAATTAGGCATGTCCCCAAGGAAAAAGCTATCGACGCAGGCATGTTGTGGTACTTTTGCGCTCTTCTTGGGTAGTCCTTCGCAGCTGCTGTGTTCTTGGAACTCAGGGCTTTCTGGTTAATAGGACCCTTACCCTAGGCGTAACTCAAACCTTAACCCTAGGAAGGAAAATCAGCCTATGGTTCGGGATGGTCTCATGGAAATATCAGTGGTGGCAGCCAAGTTGCGTCACTTTTGCGCTCCCCTTGGGATGCCTTTCGCAGCTGCAGTGTGCCTGGAGCCCAGGGCTTCCTGGTTTTAAAAGTCCTAGGCCTAAGCCTAACAGTAACCCTAGGAAGGTAAATCAGCCGGGTATTAGGGTTCTTCCTAAGGGAAAAGCCGTGAAAGCAGCCATGTTGTGGCACTTCTGCACTCCCTTTGGGATGCTTTTGGCAGATGAAGTAAGCCTGGAACACAGGGCTTCCTAGTTAAAAATATCCTAGCCCTAGGCCGAACCCCAACCCTAAGACGAGAAAGGCAAATCAGCCAGGAATTAGGCATGTCCCCAAGGAAAAAGCTGTGGAGGCAGGCACGTTGTGGTACTTTTGCGCTCTTCTTGGGTAGTCCTTCGCAGCTGCTGTGTTCTTGGAACTCAGGGCTTTCTGGTTAATAGAACTCTTACCCTAGGCGTAACTCAAACCTTAACCCTAGGAAGGAAAATCAGCCTATGGTTCGGGATGGTCTCATGAGAATAGCAACAGAGGCAGCCAAGTTGTGTCACTTCTGCGGCCCTCTTGGGATGCCTTGAACAGCTGCATGTGCCTGGAGCCCAGGGCTTCCTGGTTTTAAAAGTCCTAGGCCTAAGCCTAACAGTAACCCGAGGAAGGTAAATCAGCCGCGTATTAGGGTTCTTCCTAAGGGAAAAGCCGTGAAAGCAGCCATGTTGTGGCACTTCTGCACTCCCTTTGGGATGCTTTTTGCAGATGCAGTAAGCCTGGAACTCAGGGCTTCCTAGTTAAAAAAATCCTAGCCCTAGGCCGAACCCCAACCCTAAGACGAGAAAGGCAAATCAGCCAGGAATTAGGCATGTCCCCAAGGAAAAAGCTGTGGAGGCAGGCATGTTGTGGTACTTTTGCGCTCTTCTTGGGTAGTCCTTCGCAGCTGCTGTGTTCTTGGAACTCAGGGCTTTCTGGTTAATAGAACCCTTACCCTAGGCGTAACTCAAACCTTAACCCTAGGAAGGAAAATCAGCCTATGGTTCGGGATGGTCTCATGGAAATATCAGTGGTGGCAGCCAAGTTGTGTCACTTTTGCGCTCCCCTTGGGATGCCTTTCGCAGCTGCAGTGTGCCTGGAGCCCAGGGCTTCCTGGTTTTAAAAGTCCTAGGCCTAAGCCTAACAGTAACCCTAGGAAGGTAAATCAGCCACGCATTAGGGTTCTTCCTAAGGGAAAAGCCGTGAAAGCAGCCATGTTGTGGCACTTTTGCACTCCTTTTGGGATGCCTTTGGCAGATGCAGTAAGCCTGGAACTCAGGGCTTCCTAGTTAAAAAAATCCTAGCCCTAGGCCGAACCCCAAGCCTAAGACGAGAAAGGCAAATCAGCCAGGAATTAGGCATGTCCCCAAGGAAAAAGCTGTGGAGGCAGGCATGTTGTGGTACTTTTGCGCTCTTCTTGGGTAGTCCTTCGCAGCTGCTGTGTTCTTGGAACTCAGGTCTTTCTGGTTAATAGACCTCTTACCCTAGGCGTAACTCTAACATTAACCCTAGGAAGGAAAATCAGCCTATGGTTCGGGATGGTCTCATGAGAATAGAAGCAGAGGCAGCCAAGTTGTGTCACTTCTGCGGCCCTCTTGGGATGCCTTTAACAGCTGCAGTGTGCCTGGAGCCCAGGGCTTCCTGGTTTTAAAAGTCCTAGGCCTAAGCCTAACAGTAACCCTAGGAAGGTAAATCAGCCGCGTATTAGGGTTCTTCCTAAGGGAAAAGCCGTGAAAGCAGCCATGTTGTGGCACTTTTGCACTCCCTTTGGGATGCATTTGGCAGATGCAGTAAGCCTGGAACTCAGGGCTTCCTGGTTAAAAAACTCCAAGACCTAGGCTGAACCCTAACCCTAACCCTAGGCAGATAAATCAGCCTAGGTATAGGGATGGTGCCAAGGAAAAAGCTGTGAAAGCTGCCATGTTGTTGCACTTTTGTACTCCCCTTGGGATGCCTTGAACAGCTGCAGTGTGCCTGGAGCTAAGGGCTTCCTAGTTTTGAAAATCCTAGCCCTAGGCCTAAGCCTTACAGTAACCCAGGGAAGGGAAATCAGCCTGGTGTTAAGCTTCTTGCCAAGGAAAAAGCCGTGAAAGCAGCCATGTTGTGGCACTTTTGCACTCCCTTTTGGATGCCTTTCACAGCTCCAGTGTGCCTGGAACTCAGGGCTTCCTGATTTTTAAAATCCTAGCCCTAGGCCGAACCCCAACCCTAAGACGAGAAAGGCAAATCAGCCAGGAATTAGGCATGTCCCCAAGGAAAAAGCTGTGGAGGCAGGCATGTTGTGGTACTTTTGCGCTCTTCTTGGCTAGTCCTTCGCAGCTGCTGTGTTCTTGGAACTCAGGGCTTTCTGGTTAATAGAACCCTTACCCTAGGCGTAACTCAAACCTTAACCCTAGGAAGGAAAATCAGCCTATGGTTCGGGATGGTCTCATGGAAATATCAGTGGTGGCAGCCAAGTTGTGTCACTTTTGCGCTCCCCTTGGGATGCCTTTCGCAGCTGCAGTGTGCCTGGAGCCCAGGGCTTCCTGGTTTTAAAAGTCCTAGGCCTAAGCCTAACAGTAACCCTAGGAAGGTAAATCAGCCGCGCATTAGGGTTCTTCCTAAGGGAAAAGCCGTGAAAGCAGCCATGTTGTGGCACTTCTGCACTCCCTTTGGGATGCCTTTGGCAGATGCAGTAAGCCTGGAACTCAGGGCTTCCTAGTTAAAAAAATCCTAGCCCTAGGCCGAACCCCAACCCTAAGACGAGAAAGGCAAATCAGCCAGGAATTAGGCATGTCCCCAAGGAAAAAGCTGTGGAGGCAGGCATGTTGTGGTACTTTTGCGCTCTTCTTGGGTAGTCCTTCGCAGCTGCTGTGTTCTTGGAACTCAGGTCTTTCTGGTTAATAGACCTCTTACCCTAGGCGAAACTCAAACCTTAACCCTAGGAAGGAAAATCAGCCTATGGTTCGGGATGGTCTCATGAGAATAGAAGCAGAGGCAGCCAAGTTGTGTCACTTCTGCGGCCCTCTTGGGATGCCTTTAACAGCTGCAGTGTACCTGGAGCCCAGGGCTTCCTGGTTTTAAAAGTCCTAGGCCTAAGCCTAACAGTAACCCTAGGAAGGTAAATCAGCCGCGTATTAGGGTTCTTCCTAAGGGAAAAGCCGTGAAAGCAGCCATGTTGTGGCACTTTTGCACTCCCTTTGGGATGCATTTGGCAGATGCAGTAAGCCTGGAACTCAGGGCTTCCTGGTTAAAAAACTCCAAGCCCTAGGCTGAACCCTAACCCTAACCCTAGGCAGATAAATCAGCCTAGGTATAGGGATGGTGCCAAGGAAAAAGCTGTGAAAGCTGCCATGTTGTTGCACTTTTGTACTCCCCTTGGGATGCCTTGAACAGCTGCAGTGTGCCTGGAGCTAAGGGCTTCCTAGTTTTGAAAATCCTAGCCCTAGGCCTAAGCCTTACAGTAACCCAGGGAAGGGAAATCAGCCTGGTGTTAAGCTTCTTGCCAAGGAAAAAGCCGTGAAAGCAGCCATGTTGTGGCACTTTTGCACTCCCTTTTGGATGCCTTTCACAGCTCCAGTGTGCCTGGAACTCAGGGCTTCCTGATTTTTAAAATCCTAGCCCTAGGCCGAACCCCAACCCTAAGACGAGAAAGGCAAATCAGCCAGGAATTAGGCATGTCCCCAAGGAAAAAGCTGTGGAGGCAGGCATGTTGTGGTACTTTTGCGCTCTTCTTGGCTAGTCCTTCGCAGCTGCTGTGTTCTTGGAACTCAGGGCTTTCTGGTTAATAGAACTCTTACCCTAGGCGTAACTCAAACCTTAACCCTAGGAAGGAAAATCAGCCTATGGTTCGGGATGGTCTCATGGAAATATCAGTGGTGGCAGCCAAGTTGTGTCACTTTTGCGCTCCCCTTGGGATGCCTTTCGCAGCTGCAGTGTGCCTGGAGCCCAGGGCTTCCTGGTTTTAAAAGTCCTAGGCCTAAGCCTAACAGTAACCCTAGGAAGGTAAATCAGCCGCGCATTAGGGTTCTTCCTAAGGGAAAAGCCGTGAAAGCAGCCATGTTGTGGCACTTCTGCACTCCCTTTGGGATGCCTTTGGCAGATGCAGTAAGCCTGGAACTCAGGGCTTCCTAGTTAAAAAAATCCTAGCCCTAGGCCGAACCCCAACCCTAAGACGAGAAAGGCAAATCAGCCAGGAATTAGGCATGTCCCCAAGGAAAAAGCTGTGGAGGCAGGCATGTTGTGGTACTTTTGCGCTCTTCTTGGGTAGTCCTTCGCAGCTGCTGTGTTCTTGGAACTCAGGTCTTTCTGGTTAATAGACCTCTTACCCTAGGCGAAACTCAAACCTTAACCCTAGGAAGGAAAATCAGCCTATGGTTCGGGATGGTCTCATGAGAATAGAAGCAGAGGCAGCCAAGTTGTGTCACTTCTGCGGCCCTCTTGGGATGCCTTTAACAGCTGCAGTGTACCTGGAGCCCAGGGCTTCCTGGTTTTAAAAGTCCTAGGCCTAAGCCTAACAGTAACCCTAGGAAGGTAAATCAGCCGCGTATTAGGGTTCTTCCTAAGGGAAAAGCCGTGAAAGCAGCCATGTTGTGGCACTTTTGCACTCCCTTTGGGATGCATTTGGCAGATGCAGTAAGCCTGGAACTCAGGGCTTCCTGGTTAAAAAACTCCAAGCCCTAGGCTGAACCCTAACCCTAACCCTAGGCAGATAAATCAGCCTAGGTATAGGGATGGTGCCAAGGAAAAAGCTGTGAAAGCTGCCATGTTGTTGCACTTTTGTACTCCCCTTGGGATGCCTTGAACAGCTGCAGTGTGCCTGGAGCTAAGGGCTTCCTAGTTTTAAAAATCCTAGCCCTAGGCCTAAGCCTTACAGTAACCCAGGGAAGGGAAATCAGCCTGGTGTTAAGCTTCTTGCCAAGGAAAAAGCCGTGAAAGCAACCATGTTGTGGCACTTTTGTACTCCCTTTTGGATGCCTTTCACAGCTCCAGTGTGCCTGGAACTGAGGGCTTCCTGATTTTAAAAATCCTAGCCCTAGGCCGAACCCCAACCCTAAGACGAGAAAGGCAAATCAGCCAGGAATTAGGCATGTCCCCAAGGAAAAAGCTGTGGAGGCAGGCATGTTGTGGTACTTTTGCGCTCTTCTTGGGTAGTCCTTCGCAGCTGCTGTGTTCTTGGAACTCAGGGCTTTCTGGTTAATAGAACCCTTACCCTAGGCGTAACTCAAACCTTAACCCTAGGAAGGAAAATCAGCCTATGGTTCGGGATGGTCTCATGGAAATATCAGTGGTGGCAGCCAAGTTGTGTCACTTTTGCGCTCCCCTTGGGATGCCTTTCGCAGCTGCAGTGTGCCTGGAGCCCAGGGCTTCCTGGTTTTAAAAGTCCTAGGCCTAAGCCTAACAGTAACCCTAGGAAGGTAAATCAGCCGCGTATTAGGGTTCTTCCTAAGGGAAAAGCCGTGAAAGCAGCCATGTTGTGGCACTTCTGCACTCCCTTTGGGATGCCTTTGGCAGATGCAGTAAGCCTGGAACTCAGGGCTTCCTAGTTAAAAATATCCTAGCCCTAGGCCGAACCCCAACCCTAAGACGAGAAAGGCAAATCAGCCAGGAATTAGGCATGTCCCCAAGGAAAAAGCTGTGGAGGCAGGCATGTTGTGGTACTTTTGCTCTCTTCTTGGGTAGTCCTTCGCAGCTGCTGTGTTCTTGGAACTCAGGTCTTTCTGGTTAATAGACCTCTTACCCTAGGCGAAACTCAAACCTTAACCCTAGGAAGGAAAATCAGCCTATGGTTCGGGATGGTCTCATGAGAAAAGAAGCAGAGGCAGCCAAGTTGTGTCACTTCTGCGGCCCTCTTGGGATGCCTTTAACAGCTGCAGTGTGCCTGGAGCCCAGGGCTTCCTGGTTTTAAAAGTCCTAGGCCTAAGCCTAACAGTAACCCTAGGAAGGTAAATCAGCCGGGTATTAGGGTTCTTCCTAAGGGAAAAGCCGTGAAAGCAGCCATGTTGTGGCACATTTGCCCTCCCTTTGGGATGCATTTGGCAGATGCAGTAAGCCTGGAACTCAGGGCTTCCTGGTTAAAAAACTCCAAGCCCTAGGCTGAACCCTAACCCTAACCCTAGGCAGATAAATCAGCCTAGGTATAGGGATGGTGCCAAGGAAAAAGCTGTGAAAGCTGCCATGTTGTTGCACTTTTGTACTCCCCTTGGGATGCCTTGAACAGCTACAGTGTGCCTGGATCTAAGGGCTTCCTAGTTTTAAAAATCCTAGCCCTAGGCCTAAGCCTTACAGTAACCCAGGGAAGGGAAATCAGCCTGGTGTTAAGCTTCTTGCCAAGGAAAAAGCCGTGAAAGCAACCATGTTGTGGCACTTTTGCACTCCCTTTTGGATGCCTTTCACAGCTCCAGTGTGCCTGGAACTCAGGGCTTCCTGATTTTAAAAATCCTAGCCCTAGGCCGAACCCCAACCCTAAGACGAGAAAGGCAAATCAGCCAGGAATTAGGCATGTCCCCAAGGAAAAAGCTGTGGAGGCAGGCATGTTGTGGTACTTTTGCGCTCTTCTTGGGTAGTCCTTCGCAGCTGCTGTGTTCTTGGAACTCAGGGCTTTCTGGTTAATAGAACCCTTACCCTAGGCGTAACTCAAACCTTAACCCTAGGAAGGAAAATCAGCCTATGGTTCGGGATGGTCTCATGAGAATAGCAGCAGAGGCAGCCAAGTTGTGTCACTTCTGCGGCCCTCTTGGGATGCCTTGAACAGCTGCATGTGCCTGGAGCCCAGGGCTTCCTGGTTTTAAAAGTCCTAGGCCTAAGCCTAACAGTAACCCTAGGAAGGTAAATCAGCCGCGTATTAGGGTTCTTCCTAAGGGAAAAGCCGTGAAAGCAGCCATGTTGTGGCACTTCTGCACTCCCTTTGGGATGCCTTTGGCAGATGAAGTAAGCCTGGAACTCAGGGCTTCCTAGTTAAAAAAATCCTAGCCCTAGGCCGAACCCCAACCCTAAGACGAGAAAGGCAAATCAGCCAGGAATTAGGCATGTCCCCAAGGAAAAAGCTATCGACGCAGGCATGTTGTGGTACTTTTGCGCTCTTCTTGGCTAGTCCTTCGCAGCTGCTGTGTTCTTGGAACTCAGGGCTTTCTGGTTAATAGGACCCTTACCCTAGGCGTAACTCAAACCTTAACCCTAGGAAGGAAAATCAGCCTATGGTTCGGGATGGTCTCATGGAAATATCAGAGGTGGCAGCCAAGTTGCGTCACTTTTGCGCTCCCCTTGGGATGGCTTTCGCAGCTGCAGTGTGCCTGGAGCCCAGGGCTTCCTGATTTTAAAAGTCCTAGGCCTAAGCCTAACAGTAACCCTAGGAAGGTAAATCAGCCGGGTATTAGGGTTCTTCCTAAGGGAAAAGCCGTGAAAGCAGCCATGTTGTGGCACTTCTGCACTCCCTTTGGGATGCTTTTGGCAGATGAAGTAAGCCTGGAACACAGGGCTTCCTAGTTAAAAATATCCTAGCCCTAGGCCGAACCCCAACCCTAAGACGAGAAAGGCAAATCAGCCAGGAATTAGGCATGTCCCCAAGGAAAAAGCTGTGGAGGCAGGCACGTTGTGGTACTTTTGCGCTCTTCTTGGGTAGTCCTTCGCAGCTGCTGTGTTCTTGGAACTCAGGGCTTTCTGGTTAATAGAACTCTTACCCTAGGCGTAACTCAAACCTTAACCCTAGGAAGGAAAATCAGCCTATGGTTCGGGATGGTCTCATGAGAATAGCAACAGAGGCAGCCAAGTTGTGTCACTTCTGCGGCCCTCTTGGGATGCCTTGAACAGCTGCATGTGCCTGGAGCCCAGGGCTTCCTGGTTTTAAAAGTCCTAGGCCTAAGCCTAACAGTAACCCGAGGAAGGTAAATCAGCCGCGTATTAGGGTTCTTCCTAAGGGAAAAGCCGTGAAAGCAGCCATGTTGTGGCACTTCTGCACTCCCTTTGGGATGCTTTTTGCAGATGCAGTAAGCCTGGAACTCAGGGCTTCCTAGTTAAAAATATCCTAGCCCTAGGCCGAACCCCAACCCTAAGACGAGAAAGGCAAATCAGCCAGGAATTAGGCATGTCCCCAAGGAAAAAGCTGTGGAGGCAGGCATGTTGTGGTACTTTTGCGCTCTTCTTGGGTAGTCCTTCGCAGCTGCTGCGTTCTTGGAACTCAGGTCTTTCTGGTTAATAGACCTCTTACCCTAGGCGAAACTCAAACCTTAACCCTAGGAAGGGAAATCAGCCTATGGTTCGGGATGGTCTCATGAGAATAGAAGCAGAGGCAGCCAAGTTGTGTCACTTCTGCGGCCCTCTTGGGATGCCTTTAACAGCTGCAGTGTGCCTGGAGCCCAGGGCTTCCTGGTTTTAAAAGTCCTAGGCCTAAGCCTAACAGTAACCCTAGGAAGGTAAATCAGCCGGGTATTAGGGTTCTTCCTAAGGGAAAAGCCGTGAAAGCAGCCATGTTGTGGCACTTTTGCCCTCCCTTTGGGATGCCTTTGGCAGATGCAGTAAGCCTGGAACTCAGCGCTTCCAGGTTAAAAAACTCCAAGACCTATGCTGAACCCTTACCCTAACCCTAGGCAGATAAATCAGCCTAGGTATAGGGATGGTGCCAAGGAAAAAGCTGTGAAAGCTGCCATGTTGTTGCACTTTTGTACTCCTCTTGGGATGCCTTGAACAGCTGCTGTGTGCCTGGATCTAATGGCTTCCTAGTTTTAAAAATCCTAGCCCTAGGCCTAAGCCTTACAGTAACCCTGGGAAGGGAAATCAGCCTGGTGTTAGGCTTCTTGCCAAGGAAAAAGCCGTGAAAGCAGCCATGTTGTGGCACTTTTGCACTCCCTTTTGGATGCCTTTCACAGCTCCAGTGTGCCTGGAACTCAGGGCTTCCTGATTTTAAAAATCCTAGCACTAGGCCGAACCCCAACCCTAAGAAGAGAAAGGCAAATCAGCCAGGAATTAGGCATGTCCCCAAGGAAAAAACTGTGGAGGCAGGCATGTTGTGGTACTTTTGCGCTCTTCTTGGCTAGTCCTTCGCAGCTGCTGTGTTCTTGGAACTCAGGTCTTTCTGGTTAATAGAACCCTTACCCTAGGCGTAACTCAAACCTTAACCCTAGGAAGGAAAATCAGCCTATGGTTCGGGATGGTCTCATGGAAATATCAGTGGTGGCAGCCAAGTTGCGTCACTTTTGCGCTCCCCTTGGGATGCCTTTCGCAGCTGCAGAGGGCCTGGAGCCCAGGGCTTCCTGGTTTTAAAAGTCCTAGGCCTAAGCCTAACAGTAACCCTAGGAAGGTAAATCAGCCGGGTATTAGGGTTCTTCCTAAGGGAAAAGCCGTGAAAGCAGCCATGTTGTGGCACTTCTGCACTCCCTTTGGGATGCATTTGGCAGATGCAGTAAGCCTGGAACTCAGGGCTTCCTGGTTAAAAAACTCCAAGCCCTAGGCTGAACCCTAACCCTAACCCTAGGCAGATAAATCAGCCTATGTATAGGGATGGTGCCAAGGAAAAAGCTGTGAAAGCTGCCATGTTGTGGTACTTTAGTGCTCCCCTTGGGATGCCTTGAACAGCTGCAGTGTGCCTGGATCTAAGGGCTTCCTAGTTTTAAAAGTCCTAGGCCTAAGCCTAACAGTAACCCTAGGAAGGTAAATCAGCCGCGTATTAGGGTTCTTCCTAAGGGGAAAGCCGTGAAAGCAGCCATGTTGTGGCACTTCTGCACTCCCTTTGGGATGCCTTTGGCAGATGAAGTAAGCCTGGAACTCAGGGCTTCCTAGTTAAAAAAATCCTAGCCCTAGGCCGAACCCCAACCCTAAGACGAGAAAGGCAAATCAGCCAGGAATTAGGCATGTCCCCAAGGAAAAAGCTGTGGAGGCAGGCACGTTGTGGTACTTTTGCGCTCTTCTTGGCTAGTCCTTCGCAGCTGCTGTGTTCTTGGAACTCAGGGCTTTCTGGTTAATAGAACTCTTACCCTAGGCGTAACTCAAACCTTAACCCTAGGAAGGAAAATCAGCCTATGGTTCGGGATGGTCTCATGAGAATAGCAACAGAGGCAGCCAAGTTGTGTCACTTCTGCGGCCCTCTTGGGATGCCTTGAACAGCTGCATGTGCCTGGAGCCCAGGGCTTCCTGGTTTTAAAAGTCCTAGACCTAAGCTTAACAGTAACCCTAGGAAGGTAAATCAGCCGCGTATTAGGGTTCTTCCTAAGGGAAAAGCCGTGAAAGCAGCCATGTTGTGGCACTTCTGCACTCCCTTTGGGATGCCTTTGGCAGATGCAGTAAGCCTGGAACTCAGGGCTTCCTAGTTAAAAATATCATAGCCCTAGGCCGAACACCAACCGTAAGACGAGAAAGGCAAATCAGCCAGGAATTAGGCATGTCCCCAAGGAAAAAGCTGTGGAGGCAGGCATGTTGTGGTACTTTTGCGCTCTTCTTGGGTAGTCCTTCGCAGCTGCTGTGTTCTTGGAACTCAGGGCTTTCTGGTTAATAGACCTCTTACCCTAGGCGAAACTCAAACCTTAACCCTAGGAAGGAAAATCAGCCTATGGTTCGGGATGGTCTCATGGAAATATCAGTGGCGGCAGCCAAGTTCTGTCACTTTTGCGCTCCCCTTGGGATGCCTTTCGCAGCTGCAGTGTGCCTGGAGCGCAGGGCTTCCTGGTTTTAAAAGTCCTAGGCCTAAGCCTAACAGTAACCCTAGGAAGGTAAATCAGCCGCGTATTAGGGTTCTTCCTAAGGGAAAAGCCGTGAAAGCAGCCATGTTGTGGCACTTCTGCACTCCCTTTGGGATGCCTTTGGCAGATGCAGTAAGCCTGGAACTCAGGGCTTCCTGGTTAAAAAACTCCAAGCCCTAGGCTGAACCCTAACCCTAACCCTAGGCAGATAAATCAGCCTATGTATAGGGATGGTGCCAAGGAAAAAGCTGTGAAAGCTGCCATGATGTGGTACTTTAGTGCTCCCCTTGGGATGCCTTGAACAGCTGCAGTGTGCCTGGATCTAAGGGCTTCCTAGTTTTAAAAGTCCTAGGCCTAAGCCTAACAGTAACCCTAGGAAGGTAAATCAGCCGCTTATTAGGGTTCTTCCTTAGGGAAAAGCCGTGAAAGCAGCCATGTTGTGGCACTTCTGCACTCCCTTTGGGATGCCTTTGGCAGATGAAGTAAGCCTGGAACTCAGGGCTTCCTAGTTAAAAAAATCCTAGCCCTAGGCCGAACCCCAACCCTAAGACGAGAAAGGCAAATCAGCCAGGAATTAGGCATGTCCCCAAGGAAAAAGCTGTGGAGGCAGGCATGTTGTGGTACTTTTGCGCTCTTCTTGGGTAGTCCTTCGCAGCTGCTGTGTTCTTGGAACTCAGGTCTTTCTGGTTAATAGACCTCTTACCCTAGGCGAAACTCAAACCTTAACCCTAGGAAGGAAAATCAGCCTATGGTTCGAGATGGTCTCATGGAAATATCAGTGGTGGCAGCCAAGTTGCGTAACTTTTGCGCTCCCCTTGGGATGCCTTTCGCAGCTGCAGTGTGCCTGGAGCCCAGGGCTTCCTGGTTTTAAAAGTCCTAGGCCTAAGCCTAACAGTAACCCTAGGAAGGTAAATCAGCCGCGTATTAGGGTTCTTCCTAAGGGAAAAGCCGTGAAAGCAGCCATGTTGTGGCACTTCTGCACTCCCTTTGGGATGCCTTTGGCAGATGCAGTAAGCCTGGAACTCAGCGCTTCCTGGTTAAAGAACTCCAAGCCCTAGGCTGAAGCCTAACCCTAACCCTAGGCAGATAAATCAGCCTATGTATAGGGATGGTGCCAAGGAAAAAGCTGTGAAATCTGCCATGTTGTGGTACATTAGTGCTCCCCTTGGGATGCCTTGAACAGCTGCAGTGTGCCTGGATCTAAGGGCTTCCTAGTTTTAAAAGTCCTAGGCCTAAGCCTAACAGTAACCCTAGGAAGGTAAATCAGCCGCGTATTAGGGTTCTTCCTAAGGGGAAAGCCGTGAAAGCAGCCATGTTGTGGCACTTCTGCACTCCCTTTGGGATGCCTTTGGCAGATGAAGTAAGCCTGGAACTCAGGGCTTCCTAGTTAAAAAAATCCTAGCACTAGGCCGAACCCCAACCCTAAGACGAGAAAGGCAAATCAGCCAGGAATTAGGCATGTCCCCAAGGAAAAAGCTGTGGAGGCAGGCACGTTGTGGTACTTTTGCGCTCTTCTTGGGTAGTCCTTCGCAGCTGCTGTGTTCTTGGAACTCAGGGCTTTCTGGTTAATAGAACTCTTACCCTAGGCGTAACTCAAACGTTAACCCTAGGAAGGAAAATCAGCCTATGGTTCGGGATGTTCTCATGAGAATAGCAACAGAGGCAGCCAAGTTGTGTCACTTCTGCGGCCCTCTTGGGATGCCTTGAACAGCTACATGTGCCTGGAGCCCAGGGCTTCCTGGTTTTAAAATTCCTAGGCCTAAGCTTAACAGTAACCCTAGGAAGGTAAATCAGCCGCGTATTAGGGTTCTTCCTAAGGGAAAAGCCGTGAAAGCAGCCATGTTGTGGCACTTCTGCACTCCCTTTGGGATGCCTTTGGCAGATGCAGTAAGCCTGGAACTCAGGGCTTCCTAGTTAAAAATATCCTAGCCCTAGGCCGAACCCCAACCCTAAGACGAGAAAGGCAAATCAGCCAGGAATTAGGCATGTCCCCAAGGAAAAAGCTGTGGAGGCAGGCATGTTGTGGTACTTTTGCGCTCTTCTTGGGTAGTCCTTCGCAGCTGCTGTGTTCTTGGAACTCAGGTCTTTCTGGTTAATAGACCTCTTACCCTAGGCGAAACTCAAACCTTAACCCTAGGAAGGAAAATCAGCCTATGGTTCGGGATGGTCTCATGGAAATATCAGTGGCGGCATCCAAGTTGTGTCACTTTTGCGCTCCCCTTGGGATGCCTTTCGCAGCTGCAGTGTGCCTGGAGCCCAGGGCTTCCTGGTTTTAAAAGTCCTAGGCCTAAGCCTAACAGTAACCCTAGGAAGGTAAATCAGCCGCGTATTAGGGTTCTTCCTAAGGGAAAAGCCGTGAAAGCAGCCATGTTGTGGCACTTCTGCACTCCCTTTGGGATGCCTTTGGCAGATGCAGTAAGCCTGGAACTCAGGGCTTCCTGGTTAAAAAACTCCAAGCCCTAGGCTGAACCCTAACCCTAACCCTAGGCAGATAAATCAGCCTATGTATAGGGATGGTGCCAAGGAAAAAGCTGTGAAAGCTGCCATGTTGTGGTACTTTAGTGCTCCCCTTGGGATGCCTTGAACAGCTGCAGTGTGCCTGGATCTAAGGGCTTCCTGGTTTTAAAAGTCCTAGGCCTAAGCCTAACAGTAACCCTAGGAAGGTAAATCAGCGGGGTATTAGGGTTCTTCCTAAGGGAAAAGCCGTGAAAGCAGCCATGTTGTGGCACTTCTGCACTCCCTTTGGGATGCCTTTGGCAGATGCAGTAAGCCTGGAACTCAGGGCTTCCTAGTTAAAAATATCCTAGCCCTAGGCCGAACCCCAACCCTAAGACGAGAAAGGCAAATCAGCCAGGAATTAGGCATGTCCCCAAGGAAAAAGCTGTGGAGGCAGGCATGTTGTGGTACTTTTGCGCTCTTCTTGGGTAGTCCTTCGCAGCTGCTGTGTTCTTGGAACTCAGGTCTTTCTGGTTAATAGACCTCTTACCCTAGGCGAAACTCAAACCTTAACCCTAGGAAGGAAAATCAGCCTATGGTTCGGGATGGTCTCATGGAAATATCAGTGGTGGCAGCCAAGTTGCGTAACTTTTGCGCTCCCCTTGGGATGCCTTTCGCAGCTGCAGTGTGCCTGGAGCCCAGGGCTTCCTGGTTTTAAAAGTCCTAGGCCTAAGCCTAACAGTAACCCTAGGAAGGTAAATCAGCCGCGTATTAGGGTTCTTCCTAAGGGAAAAGCCGTGAAAGCAGCCATGTTGTGGCACTTCTGCACTCCCTTTGGGATGCCTTTGGCAGATGCAGTAAGCCTGGAACTCAGGGCTTCCTAGTTAAAAAAATCCTAGCCCTAGGCCGAACCCCAACCCTAAGACGAGAAAGGCAAATCAGCCAGGAATTAGGCATGTCCCCAAGGAAAAAGCTGTGGAGGCAGGCATGTTGTGGTACTTTTGCGCTCTTCTTGGGAAGTCCTTCGCAGCTGCTGTGTTCTTGGAACTCAGGTCTTTCTGGTTAATAGACCTCTTACCCTAGGCGAAACTCAAACCTTAACCCTAGGAAGGAAAATCAGCCTATGGTTCGGGATGGTCTCATGGAAATATCAGTGGTGGCAGCCAAGTTGTGTCACTTTTGCGCTCCCCTTGGTATGCCTTTCGCAGCTGCAGTGTGCCTGGAGCCCAGGGCTTCCTGGTTTTAAAAGTCCTAGGCCTAAGCCTAACAGTAACCCTAGGAAGGTAAATCAGCCGCGTATTAGGGTTCTTCCTAAGGGAAAAGCCGTGAAAGCAGCCATGTTGTGGCACTTCTGCACTCCCTTTGGGATGCCTTTGGCAGATGCAGTAAGCCTGGAACTCAGCGCTTCCAGGTTAAAAAACTCCAAGACCTAGGCTGAACCCTTACCCTAACCCTAGGCAGATAAATCAGCCTAGGTATAGGGATGGTGCCAAGGAAAAAGCTGTGAAAGCTGCCATGTTGTTGCACTTTTGTACTCCCCTTGGGATGCCTTGAACAGCTGCAGTGTGCCTGGATCTAATGGCTTCGTAGTTTTAAAAATCCTAGCCCTAGGCCTAAGCCTTACAGTAACCCTGGGAAGGGAAATCAGCCTGGTGTTAAGCTTCTTGCCAAGGAAAAAGCCGTGAAAGCAGCCATGTTGTGGCACTTCTGCACTCCCTTTTGGATGCCTTTCACAGCTCCAGTGTGCCTGGAACTCAGGGCTTCCTGATTTTAAAAATCCTAGCACTAGGCCGAACCCCAACCCTAAGACGAGAAAGGCAAATCAGCCAGGAATTAGGCATGTCCCCAAGGAAAAAGCTGTGGAGGCAGGCATGTTGTGGTACTTTTGCGCTCTTCTTGGCTAGTCCTTCGCAGCTGCTGTGTTCTTGGAACTCAGGGCTTTCTGGTTAATAGAACCCTTACCCTAGGCGTAACTCAAACCTTAACCCTAGGAAGGAAAATCAGCCTATGGTTCGGGATGGTCTCATGAGAATAGCAGCAGAGGCAGCCAAGTTGTGTCACTTCTGCGGCCCTCTTGGGATGCCTTTAACAGCTGCATGTGCCTGGACCCCAGGGCTTCCTGGTTTTAAAAGTCCTAGGCCTAAGCCTAACAGTAACCCTAGGAAGGTAAATCAGCCGCGTATTAGGGTTCTTCCTAAGGGAAAAGCCGTGAAAGCAGCCATGTTGTGGCACTTCTGCACTCCCTTTGGGATGCCTTTGGCAGATGCAGTAAGCCTGGAACTCAGGGCTTCCTGGTTAAAAAACTCCAAGCCCTAGGCTGAACCCTAACCCTAACCCTAGGCAGATAAATCAGCCTAGGTATAGGGATGGTGCCAAGGAAAAAGCTGTGAAAGCTGCCATGTTGTGGTACTTTAGTACTCCCCTTGGATGCCTTGAACAGCTGCAGTGTGCCTGGATCTAAGGGCTTCCTAGTTTTTAAAGTCCTAGGCCTAAGCCTAACTGTAACCCTAGGAAGGTAAATCAGCCGGGTATTAGAGTTCTTCCTAAGGGGAAAGCCGTGAAAGCAGCCATGTTGTGGCACTTCTGCACTCCCTTTGGGATGCTTTTGGCAGATGCAGTAAGCCTGGAACTCAGGGCTTCCTAGTTAAAAAAATCCTAGCCCTAGGCCGAACCCCAACCCTAAGACGAGAAAGGCAAATCAGCCAGGAATTAGGCATGTCCCCAAGGAAAAAGCTGTGGAGGCAGGCATGTTGTGGTACTTTTGCGCTCTTCTTGGCTAGTCCTTCGCAGCTGCTGTGTTCTTGGAACTCAGGGCTTTCTGGTTAATAGAACCCTTACCCTAGGCGTAACTCAAACCTTAACCCTAGGAAGGAAAATCAGCCTATGGTTCGGGATGGTCTCATGGAAATATCAGTGGTGGCAGCCAAGTTGTGTCACTTTTGCGCTCCCCTTGGGATGCCTTTCGCAGCTGCAGTGTGCCTGGAGCCCAGGGCTTCCTGGTTTTAAAAGTCCTAGGACTAAGCCTAACAGTAACCCTAGGAAGGTAAAGCAGCCGCGTATTAGGGTTCTTCCTAAGGGAAAAGCCGTGAAAGCAGCCATGTTGTGGCACTTCTGCACTCCCTTTGGGATGCCTTTGGCAGATGCAGTAAGCCTGGAACTCAGGGCTTCCTAGTTAAAAATATCCTAGCCCTAGGCCGAACCCCAACCCTAAGACGAGAAAGGCAAATCAGCCAGGAATTAGGCATGTCCCCAAGGAAGAAGCTGTGGAGGCAGGCATGTTGTGGTACTTTTGCGCTCTTCTTGGGTAGTCCTTCGCAGCTGCTGTGTTCTTGGAACTCAGGGCTTTCTGGTTAATAGAACCCTTACCCTAGGCGTAACTCAAACCTTAACCCTAGGAAGGAAAATCAGCCTATGGTTCGGGATGGTCTCATGGAAATATCAGTGGTGGCAGCCAAGTTGTGTCACTTTTGCGCTCCCCTTGGGATGCCTTTAACAGCTGCAGTGTGCCTGGAGACCAGGGCTTCCGGGTTTTAAAAGTCCTAGGCCTAAGCCTAACAGTAACCCTAGGAAGGTAAATCAGCCGCGTATTAGGGTTCTTCCTAAGGGAAAAGCCGTGAAAGCAACCATGTTGTGGCACTTCTGCACTCCCTTTGGGATGCCTTTGGCAGATGCAGTAAGCCTGGAACTCAGGGCTTCCTAGTTAAAAAAATCCTAGCCCTAGGCCGAACCCCAACCCTAAGACGAGAAAGGCAAATCAGCCAGGAATTAGGCATGTCTCCAAGGAAAAAGCTGTGGAGGCAGGCATGTTGTGGTACTTTTGCGCTCTTCTTGGGTAGTCCTTCGCAGCTGCTGTGTTCTTGGAACTCAGGTCTTTCTGGTTAATAGACCTCTTACCCTAGGCGTAACTCAAACCTTAACCCTAGGAAGGAAAATCAGCCTATGGTTCGGGATGGTCTCAGGAGAATAGAAGCAGAGGCAGCCAAGTTGTGTCACTTTTGCGCTCCCTTTGGGATGCCTTTCGCAGCTGCAGTGTGCCTGGAGCCCAGGGCTTCCTGGTTTTAAAAGTCCTAGGCCTAAGCCTAACAGTAACCCTAGGAAGTAAATCAGCCGCGTATTAGGGTTCTTCCTAAGGGAAAAGCCGTGAAAGCAGCCATGTTGTGGCACTTCTGCACTCCCTTTGGGATGCCTTTGGCAGATGCAGTAAGCCTGGAACTCAGGGCTTCCTAGTTAAAAAACTCCAAGCCCTAGGCTGAACCCCAACCCTAACCCTAGGCAGATAAATCAGCCTAGGTATAGGGATGGTGCCAAGGAAAAAGCTGTGAAAGCTGCCATGTTTTGCACTTTTGTACTCCTTTGGGATGCCTTGAACAGCTGCAGTGTGCCTGGATCTAATGGCTTCCTAGTTTTAAAAATCCTAGCCCTAGGCCTAAGCCTTACAGTAACCCTGGGAAGGTAAATCAGCCTGGTGTTAGGCTTCTTGCCAAGGAAAAAGACGTGAAAGCAACCATGTTGTGGCACTTTTGCACTCCCTTTTGGATGCCTTTCACAGCTCCAGTGTGCCTCGAACTCAGGGCTTCCTGATTTTAAAAATCCTAGCCCTAGGCCGAACCCCAACCCTAAGACGAGAAAGGCAAATCAGCCAGGAATTAGGCATGTCCCCAAGGAAAAAGCTGTGGAGGCAGGCATGTTGTGGTACTTTTGCGCTCTTCTTGGCTAGTCCTTCGCAGCTGCTGTGTTCTTGGAACTCAGGGCTTTCTGGTTAATAGAACCCTTACCCTAGGCGTAACTCAAACCTTAACCCTAGGAAGGAAAATCAGCCTATGGTTCGGGATGGTCTCATGGAAATATCAGTGGTGGCAGCCAAGTTGTGTCACTTTTGCGCTCCCCTTGGGATGCCTTTCGCAGCTGCAGTGTGCCTGGAGCCCAGGGCTTCCTGGTTTTAAAAGTCCTAGGACTAAGCCTAACAGTAACCCTAGGAAGGTAAATCAGCCGCGTATTAGGGTTCTTCCTAAGGGAAAAGCCGTGAAAGCAGCCATGTTGTGGCACTTCTGCACTCCCTTTGGGATGCCTTTGGCAGATGCAGTAAGCCTGGAACTCAGGGCTTCCTAGTTAAAAAAATTCTAGCCCCGGGCCGAACCCCAACCCTAAGACGAGAAAGGCAAATCAGCCAGGAATTAGGCATGTCCCCAAGGAAGAAGCTGTGGAGGCAGGCATGTTGTGGTACTTTTGCGCTCTTCTTGGGTAGCCCTTCGCAGCTGCTGTGTTCTTGGAACTCAGGGCTTTCTGGTTAATAGAACTCTTACCCTAGGCGTAACTCAAACCTTAACCCTAGGAAGGAAAATCAGCTTATGGTTCGGGATGGTCTCATGGAAATATCAGTGGTGGCAGCCAAGTTGTGTCACTTTTGCGCTCCCCTTGGGATGCCTTTAACAGCTGCAGTGTGCCTGGAGCCCAGGGCTTCCTGGTTTTAAAAGTCCTAGCCTAAGCCTAACAGTAACCCTAGGAAGGTAAATCAGCCGCGTATTAGGGTTCTTCCTAAGGGAAAAGCCGTGAAAGCAACCATGTTGTGGCACTTCTGCACTCCCTTTGTGTTGCCTTTGGCAGATGCAGTAAGCCTGGAACTCAAGGCTTCCTTGTTAAAAAAATCCTAGCCCTAGGCCGAACCCCAACCCTAAGACGAGAAAGGCAAATCAGCCAGGAATTAGGCATGTCCCCAAGGAAAAAGCTGTGGAGGCAGGCATGTTGTGGTACTTTTGCGCTCTTCTTGGCTAGTCCTTCGCAGCTGCTGTGTTCTTGGAACTCAGGGCTTTCTGGTTAATAGAACCCTTACCCTAGGCGTAACTCAAACCTTAACCCTAGGAAGGAAAATCAGCCTATGGTTCGGGATGGTCTCATGGAAATATCAGTGGTGGCAGCCAAGTTGTGTCACTTTTGCGCTCCCCTTGGGATGCCTTTCGCAGCTGCAGTGTGCCTGGAGCCCAGGGCTTCCTGGTTTTAAAAGTCCTAGGCCTAAGCCTAACAGTAACCCTAGGAAGGTAAATCAGCCGGGTATTAGGGTTCTTCCTAAGGGAATAGCCGTGAAAGCAACCATGTTGTGGCACTTCTGCACTCCCTTTCGGATGCCTTTGGCAGATGCAGTAAGACTGGAACTCAGGCCTTCATGGTTAAAAAACTCCAAGCCCTGGGCTGAAGCCTTACCCTATCCCCAGGAAGGAAAATCAGGCTAAGTATAGGGATCGTGCAACGTCTTGAACACGATGGGAGATGTTTTCTGTGCTGGCACAGTTTTTCCTCGCCAGACATAGTGGAAAAGCTTTTTGCTAAGATGTAGACGAGAAGAGACGCTAAAGACGAAGGTACGATGCTGTCCGGAGCTAAGAGCCGCTCCCGGGCGTCTTTCGGCAGAAGCCGCGCTAAGGAGTGCACAGTGAGCGGCACAATGATCTTTGCGCGAAGAAGCCGCTTCTTCGCCTCCGGGAGCCGGAGAGAGCGGCACCTTCGGAAAGGTGAAGAAGGAAGCTGTAAAACACTGGGATTGTGTGCGCAGCTTGCCAACTGATAGAAAACAGTACCTTTGCACTCTCCTGACTTTTCCAATCACATGAACATTCGATTGGAAGCTGTTTTGGACAAGTTTTCTTTCCTTCATGCCAAACACTCGGCACACCTCCGTGCAACGTCTTGAACACGATGGGAGATGTTTTCTGTGCTGGCACAGTTTTTCCTCGCCAGACATAGTGGAAAAGCTTTTTGCTAAGATGTAGACGAGAAGAGACGCTAAAGACGAAGGTACGATGCTGTCCGGAGCTAAGAGCCGCTCCCGGGCGTCTTTCGGCAGAAGCCGCGCTAAGGAGTGCACAGTGAGCGGCACAATCGTCTTTGCGCGAAGAAGCCGCTTCTTCGCCTCCGGGAGCCGGAGAGAGCGGCACCTTCGGAAAGGTGAAGAAGGAAGCTGTACAACACTGGGATTGTGTGCGCAGCTTGCCAACTGCTAAAAAACAGTACCTTTGCACTCTCCTGACTTTTCCAATCACATGAACATTCGATTGGAAGCTGTTTTGGACAACTTTTCTTTCCTTCATGCCAAACACTCGGCACACCTCCGTGCAACGTCTAGAACACGATGGGAGATGTTTTCTGTGCTGGCACAGTTTTTCCTCGCCAGACATAGTAGAAAAGTTTTTTGCTAAGATGTAGACGAGAAGAGACGCTAAAGACGAAGGTACGATGCTGTCCGGAGCTAAGAGCCGCTCCCGGGCGTCTTTCGGCAGAAGCCGTGCTAAGGAGTGCACAGTGAGCGGCACAATCGTCTTTGCGCGAAGAAGCCGCTTCTTCGCCTCCGGGAGCCGGAGAGAGCGGCACCTTCGGAAAGGTGAAGAAGGAAGCTGTACAACACTGGGATTGTGTGCGCAGCTTGCCAACTGCTAGAAAACAGTACCTTTGCACTCTCCTGACTTTTCCAATCACATGAACATTCGATTGGAAGCTGTTTTGGACAACTTTTCTTTCCTTCATGCCAAACACTCGGCACACCTCCGTGCAACGTCTAGAACACGATGGGAGATGTTTTCTGTGCTGGCACAGTTTTTCCTCGCCAGACATAGTGGAAAAGCTTTTTGCTAAGATGTAGACGAGAAGAGACGCTAAAGACGAAGGTACGATGCTGTCCGGAGCTAAGAGCCGCTCCCGGGCGTCTTTCGGCAGAAGCCGCGCTAAGGAGTGCACAGTGAGCGGCACAATCGTCTTTGCGCGAAGAAGCCGCTTCTTCGCCTCCGGGAGCCGGAGAGAGCGGCACCTTCGGAAAGGTGAAGAAGGAAGCTGTACAACACTGGGATTGTGTGCGCAGCTTGCCAACTGATAGAAAACAGTACCTTTGCACTCTCCTGACTTTTCCAATCACATGAACATTCGATTGGAAGCTGTTTTGGACAACTTTTCTTTCCTTCATGCCAAACACTCGGCACACCTCCGTGCAACGTCTAGAACACGATGGGAGATGTTTTCTGTGCTGGCACAGTTTTTCCTCGCCAGACATAGTAGAAAAGCTTTTTGCTAAGATGTAGACGAGAAGAGACGCTAAAGACGAAGGTACGATGCTCTCCGGAGCTAAGAGCCGCTCCCGGGCGTCTTTCGGCAGAAGCCGCGCTAAGGAGTGCACAGTGAGCGGCAGAATCGTCTTTGCGCGAAGAAGCCGCTTCTTCGCCTCCGGGAGCCGGAGAGAGCGGCACCTTCGGAAAGGTGAAGAAGGAAGCTGTACAACACTGGGATTGTGTGCGCAGCTTGCCAACTGATAGAAAACAGTACCTTTGCACTCTCCTGACTTTTCCAATCACATGAACATTCGATTGGAAGCTGTTTTGGACAAGTTTTCTTTCCTTCATGCCAAACACTCGGCACACCTCCGTGCAACGTCTTGAACACGATGGGAGATGTTTTCTGTGCTGGCACAGTTTTTCCTCGCCAGACATAGTGGAAAAGCTTTTTGCTAAGATGTAGACGAGAAGAGACGCTAAAGACGAAGGTACGATGCTCTCCGGAGCTAAGAGCCGCTCCCGGGCGTCTTTCGGCAGAAGCCGCGCTAAGGAGTGCACAGTGAGCGGCACAATCGTCTTTGCGCGAAGAAGCCGCTTCTTCGCCTCCGGGAGCCGGAGAGAGCGGCACCTTCGGAAAGGTGAAGAAGGAAGCTGTACAACACTGGGATTGTGTGCGCAGCTTGCCAACTGCTAGAAAACAGTACCTTTGCACTCTCCTGACTTTTCCAATCACATGAACATTCGATTGGAAGCTGTTTTGGACAACTTTTCTTTCCTTCATGCCAAACACTCGGCACACCTCCGTGCAACGTCTAGAACACGATGGGAGATGTTTTCTGTGCTGGCACAGTTTTTCCTCGCCAGACATAGTGGAAAAGCTTTTTGCTAAGATGTAGACGAGAAGAGACGCTAAAGACGAAGGTACGATGCTGTCCGGAGCTAAGAGCCGCTCCCGGGCGTCTTTCGGCAGAAGCCGCGCTAAGGAGTGCACAGTGAGCGGCACAATCGTCTTTGCGCGAAGAAGCCGCTTCTTCGCCTCCGGGAGCCGGAGAGAGCGGCACCTTCGGAAAGGTGAAGAAGGAAGCTGTACAACACTGGGATTGTGTGCGCAGCTTGCCAACTGATAGAAAACAGTACCTTTGCACTCTCCTGACTTTTCCAATCACATGAACATTCGATTGGAAGCTGTTTTGGACAAGTTTTCTTTTCTTCATGCCAAACACTCGGCACACCTCCGTGCAACGTCTAGAACACGATGGGAGATGTTTTCTGTGCTGGCACAGTTTTTCCTCGCCAGACATAGTAGAAAAGCTTTTTGCTAAGATGTAGACGAGAAGAGACGCTAAAGACGAAGGTACGATGCTGTCCGGAGCTAAGAGCCGCTCCCGGGCGTCTTTCGGCAGAAGCCGCGCTAAGGAGTGCACAGTGAGCGGCACAATCGTCTTTGCGCGAAGAAGCCGCTTCTTCGCCTCCGGGAGCCGGAGAGAGCGGCACCTTCGGAAAGGTGAAGAAGGAAGCTGTACAACACTGGGATTGTGTGCGCAGCTTGCCAACTGCTAGAAAACAGTACCTTTGCACTCTCCTGACTTTTCCAATCACATGAACATTCGATTGGAAGCTGTTTTGGACAACTTTTCTTTCCTTCATGCCAAACACTCGGCACACCTCCGTGCAACGTCTTGAACACGATGGGAGATGTTTTCTGTGCTGGCACAGTTTTTCCTCGCCAGACATAGTGGAAAAGCTTTTTGCTAAGATGTAGACGAGAAGAGACGCTAAAGACGAAGGTACGATGCTGTCCGGAGCTAAGAGCCGCTCCCGGGCGTCTTTCGGCAGAAGCCGCGCTAAGGAGTGCACAGTGAGCGGCACAATCGTCTTTGCGCGAAGAAGCCGCTTCTTCGCCTCCGGGAGCCGGAGAGAGCGACACCTTCTGAAAGGTGAGGAAGGAAGCTGTACAACACTGGGATTGTGTGCGCAGCTTGCCAACTGATAGAAAACAGTACCTTTGCACTCTCCTGACTTTTCCAATCACATGAACATTCGATTGGAAGCTGTTTTGGACAACTTTTCTTTCCTTCATGCCAAACACTCGGCACACCTCCGTGCAACGTCTAGAACACGATGGGAGATGTTTTCTGTGCTGGCACAGTTTTTCCTCGCCAGACATAGTGGAAAAGCTTTTTGCTAAGATGTAGACGAGAAGAGACGCTAAAGACGAAGGTACGATGCTGTCCGGAGCTAAGAGCCGCTCCCGGGCGTCTTTCGGCAGAAGCCGCGCTAAGGAGTGCACAGTGAGCGGCACAATCGTCTTTGCGCGAAGAAGCCGCTTCTTCGCCTCCGGGAGCCGGAGAGAGCGACACCTTCTGAAAGGTGAGGAAGGAAGCTGTACAACACTGGGATTGTGTGCGCAGCTTGCCAACTGATAGAAAACAGTACCTTTGCACTCTCCTGACTTTTCCAATCACATGAACATTCGATTGGAAGCTGTTTTGGACAAGTTTTCTTTCCTTCATGCCAAACACTCGGCACACCTCCGTGCAACGTCTAGAACACGATGGGAGATGTTTTCTGTGCTGGCACAGTTTTTCCTCGCCAGACATAGTGGAAAAGCTTTTTGCTAAGATGTAGACGAGAAGAGACGCTAAAGACGAAGGTACGATGCTGTCCGGAGCTAAGAGCCGCTCCCGGGCGTCTTTCGGCAGAAGCCGCGCTAAGGAGTGCACAGTGAGCGGCACAATCGTCTTTGCGCGAAGAAGCCGCTTCTTCGCCTCCGGGAGCCGGAGAGAGCGGCACCTTCGGAAAGGTGAAGAAGGAAGCTGTACAACACTGGGATTGTGTGCGCAGCTTGCCAACTGCTAGAAAACAGTACCTTTGCACTCTCCTGACTTTTCCAATCACATGAACATTCGATTGGAAGCTGTTTTGGACAACTTTTCTTTCCTTCATGCCAAACACTCGGCACACCTCCGTGCAACGTCTAGAACACGATGGGAGATGTTTTCTGTGCTGGCACAGTTTTTCCTCGCCAGACATAGTGGAAAAGCTTTTTGCTAAGATGTAGACGAGAAGAGACGCTAAAGACGAAGGTACGATGCTGTCCGGAGCTAAGAGCCGCTCCCGGGCGTCTTTCGGCAGAAGCCGCGCTAAGGAGTGCACAGTGAGCGGCACAATCGTCTTTGCGCGAAGAAGCCGCTTCTTCGCCTCCGGGAGCCGGAGAGAGCGACACCTTCTGAAAGGTGAGGAAGGAAGCTGTACAACACTGGGATTGTGTGCGCAGCTTGCCAACTGCTAGAAAACAGTACCTTTGCACTCTCCTGACTTTTCCAATCACATGAACATTCGATTGGAAGCTGTTTTGGACAACTTTTCTTTCCTTCATGCCAAACACTCGGCACACCTCCGTGCAACGTCTAGAACACGATGGGAGATGTTTTCTGTGCTGGCACAGTTTTTCCTCGCCAGACATAGTAGAAAAGCTTTTTGCTAAGATGTAGACGAGAAGAGACGCTAAAGACGAAGGTAAGATGCTGTCCGGAGCTAAGAGCCGCTCCCGGGCGTCTTTCGGCAGAAGCCGCGCTAAGGAGTGCACAGTGAGCGGCACAATCGTCTTTGCGCGAAGAAGCCGCTTCTTCGCCTCCGGGAGCCGGAGAGAGCGGCACCTTCGGAAAGGTGAAGAAGGAAGCTGTACAACACTGGGATTGTGTGCGCAGCTTGCCAACTGCTAGAAAACAGTACCTTTGCACTCTCCTGACTTTTCCAATCACATGAACATTCGATTGGAAGCTGTTTTGGACAACTTTTCTTTCCTTCATGCCAAACACTCGGCACACCTCCATGCAACGTCTAGAACACGATGGGAGATGTTTTCTGTGCTGGCACAGTTTTTCCTCGCCAGACATAGTAGAAAAGCTTTTTGCTAAGATGTAGACGAGAAGAGACGCTAAAGACGAAGGTACGATGCTGTCCGGAGCTAAGAGCCGCTCCCGGGCGTCTTTCGGCAGAAGCCGCGCTAAGGAGTGCACAGTGAGCGGCACAATCGTCTTTGCGCGAAGAAGCCGCTTCTTCGCCTCCGGGAGCCGGAGAGAGCGGCACCTTCGGAAAGGTGAAGAAGGAAGCTGTACAACACTGGGATTTTGTGCGCAGCTTGCCAACTGCTAGAAAACAGTACCTTTGCACTCTCCTGACTTTTCCAATCACATGAACATTCGATTGGAAGCTGTTTTGGACGACTTTTCTTTCCTTCATGCCAAACACTCGGCACACCTCCGTGCAACGTCTAGAACACGATGGGAGATGTTTTCTGTGCTGGCACAGTTTTTCCTCGCCAGACATAGTGGAAAAGCTTTTTGCTAAGATGTAGACGAGAAGAGACGCTAAAGACGAAGGTACGATGCTGTCCGGAGCTAAGAGCCGCTCCCGGGCGTCTTTCGGCAGAAGCCGCGCTAAGGAGTGCACAGTGAGCGGCACAATCGTCTTTGCGCGAAGAAGCCGCTTCTTCGCCTCCGGGAGCCGGAGAGAGCGGCACCTTCGGAAAGGTGAAGAAGGAAGCTGTACAACACTGGGATTGTGTGCGCAGCTTGCCAACTGCTAGAAAACAGTACCCTTGCACTCTCCTGACTTTTCCAATCACATGAACATTCGATTGGAAGCTGTTTTGGACAACTTTTCTTTCCTTCATGCCAAACACTCGGCACACCTCCGTGCAACGTCTAGAACACGATGGGAGATGTTTTCTGTGCTGGCACAATTTCTCCTTGCCAGACATAGTGGAAAAGCTTTTTGCTAAGATGTAGACGACAAGAGAGGCTAAGGACTGGATGTAAGCAAATGACACTCATCTTCAAAAAAGGCAATTAGGAGGACTCGCAATCGTACAAACCAGCCAGCCTCTCTTTTATCCCCAGGAAGTTGATGAAGCAGCTCTTCCTGGAAAACCTTGCCAGGCACATGCAAGACGACACAATAATGTAGTTAGCATGATTTTTCAGGGGCATTTCATGCTGAACATAACTTTAAACTCCTCTGATGAATCAACTTGACTGGTAGATGAAGGGAATATTATCTGCCTGGGCTTCAGGGAGGTTTTTGACATATCTCTACATGGCAGCACACATCCATATGGAAGCAATAGTGCAAAGGGGAGGGAATCAGTGTCTTTTCAGTGATGCTGAGTGAAAAGACAAGAGGCAGTGGGCACACACTGAAATACAGGAACATCAGGAAATGATTCTTTACTGTGAGGGTGAGTGAACCACGGCACAGATTGCCCAGAAAGATTGTGGAGCCTGGATCTTTGAAGACATTAAAAGTACACCCAGATAGAATCCTGGGCAAGAGGCTCTAGGTATCCTGGTTTAGGCAGGGGGGTTGGGCCTGGTTAGCCCCACCAACCCCTTCCACTCTCATTCATTCTGTGCTAGTGAATTCTCTTCAAGATGCATTTCAAGCACTGGCATGACAAAGTTCTGTGCAGACACAGATCCAAATGGACATGGCATCTAAGTTCCTTAAGCAGTCTTCAAGAAGAATGTAAAACTCTGGGGCAAGTGTCTCTTCCCTAACTGAATCCCTTTCATGGGAAAATTCCCAGCTCTAGAAAGATCTTCTGATACGCATGCTTAAGACTGACACTGGCTGAGCAAATTTCTCCCTATGTGTATCTAAGACCAGTTAGGATCTTCACCCAAAGTGCTGTCAACATAGTCACAGAATGCCTATTGTTAAGAAGTGACAACTTCCATCAGAATGGCAACTATTGGTCCACCAAATGGATGAATGGATGGGAATTATCTGCTTGGGTTAAAAACAAAAAGAAAGAGTTGGTCTTTACTTATCAATTTCATTGCAATATTGATAAGGGAAGAAAAAGACCTAAGTCCTTGACTTTCTTAACTGGAGGAAAGATTTTAAAAATTCCTTGTAAAAATGTATGATCACAATCAGACTATTGAAACCATTTGAGTTGGGAAAAAAGTTCCAAAATTGTCTAGAGAGTGGCAAAGAAGCCAAGAAAATAGGAAAGAAACAAAAAGAGGGCAAAAGAGTAAGCTTCAGTGTACAAGCTCGTTCTAGAAGTAGTCTGCCGGGGAAAGGAAGCCCCAGTTGAATTTCCAATGTATTCCTGAGCTTGATTCAGTAACTGGTCAATGTAAAAACCAATCCTTTTCTATAACTTCTTCCAGCAACAAAAACTCCAACAGGTTGACACTACCATCATGCCTGTTCCAGACATATTTCAAAGAGAAATGATGATTTTCTTGAAAACCTACTTGCATAAAAGTTGCAAGATGGTGGAGGGATTGCCACATCCTCCTTCCTCCATCTGGCTTGAAAGTAGATTTGATAAAATATGCAACAAAGCACATGATTTATAAGGTAGAGTGAAATGGATGATTTGGGAATTGATCTCTTGTTGATAGTAAACTTCACATCCACTCTGTGTGACCTTTCTAAAACAAAATGTGGAGCTGAGGCATGAATCTGCCACAACAATTGTAAAGCAAACATACACACTCCCCTTCACATGCCCCCCCTTCCACACACACCTAGGCACACACAGAGATCAGCATAGCAGATCATGAACACCTTGGAAAAGACTGAAATGCTAAACGCCTCTCTTGATGGGCAAAAGAGCTGGTGCAGTAATTCAAATGCCTGGTACAAAAATTCTGTTTCATATTTAGCTCCTATTTAAAACACAGCTTTTCATTTCATTCTATTTACAGAATATTTTCTTTTCATTTGTTTCTTTAAAATTACTTAGTTCTCACCTGTTGTATGTCTAGGAATATTTTCTTCCAAAAATAGAAAAAAATAGATGCTATCTTTTCAGCAGAAAACATTGGTTGATACAATTTTAAACCATCATGATATGGAAGAATTGTTCTGTCCCTCTCGAAGGTGGAAGAAGCATTTGGATCACAGATCATCTACAATGAAATACTTGACATGTTTAAGATGCTTTCAATCAATTTTGATCGTCAATTGCTTCTTCGTTGTAAACAGTCATTTTTCAGTGAAGGGAAAGTGTGTGTGGTATATCTACATGATGTGTTCAAACCCAGTTCCTACTAATGGCCAGGCTGAATTCCAGGAAATAACGTCCCGAATGATATTTTGCCGCCTTCTTTGGCACTTCATGAAATCTTACCATGATGAAGTGCTGAAACACAGAGATTTTCTCTTAGAGAGTGTCTCATGTTGTAACCCATCCCATGGATTTTATGCTGTAATTCTTATCTCTTTTAAAATTTGCTATCTTCTGTACAGTTTTCATGAACATTTCTGTTACAGTAGTGAATAGCACAGATAAATGTAATTTTGTACAACTTTGAATTTACCCCAAGAGCTGAGAGAAAACTTGCTCCTATACTTCAATCCCAGTTTCTTCTATAGTCCAACTTTGTTTCTCTACCATCAAGCTTCTCCTTTGTTGCTGCTCCAAGCCCCGTCCAAGCTGACCTTGAATACTTTCAGGGATGGGACACCCACAACTTCCCTGGGCAACCTGTTCCAGTGTTCCAGCACTCCCACAGTAAAAAAGGCCTTCCTTTCATCTAATATGTGTAGGAAATCATAAATCTAGGCATAGAAATTTGGAGTGCAAATTTGAAATTCTTTTGATTTGAAGCACATTTTATATGAATACTGACTTACAGATGACTAAAAGATGTTGATGGGCATTTGAGCTGACAAGTTTTGAAAAAGTGTACGGAAATTAACATTGAAACCACTAAAATTAAAAACTTCTTCCCATTTTCTTTCTCCTCTCCTATTCAAAATTGCAAATGTCAGATATCAGTGCTTCATGCAAACCTCTCAGATGCTCTCAGGGAAAAAGCATTTATTTCAGACTAAGTTGTGGTTGACGTAAAACACTGCCTTTAACAGCTGCAGTGTGCCTGGAATTCAGGGCTTCCTGTTTGAAAAAATCCTATCTCTAGGCTGAACCCTAACCCTAACCCTAGGCAGATAAATCAGCCTGGGTATAGGGATGTTCCCAAGGAAAAAAGCACTGGAAGGAGCATGTTGAGGCAATTTTTGGCTGCCCTTGGGAAGCCTTTTGCAGCTGCACTGGGTCTGGAGCTCAGGGTTTACTGATTTAAAATCCCTATCCCTTGGCGTGACCATAGGTGCAACTGGAGGCAAGTAAATCAGCCTAGGTTCAATGATGGTCCCAAGGAAAAAGCGCTGGAGGCAGCCATGTTGTGGCACTTTTCCCCTCATCTTGGGTAGCCCTTGGCTGCTGCTGTGTTCTTGGAACTCAGGGCTTTCTGGTTAAAAAAACACTAACCCTAGGCGTAACTCTAACCCACACCCTAGGAAGGAAAATCAGCCTATGGTTCGGGATGGACTCATGAGAATAGCAGCAGAGGCAGCCAAGTTGTGTCACTTCTGCGGCCCTCTTGGGATGCCTTGAACAGCTGCAGTGTGCCTGGAGCCCAGGGCTTCCTAGTTTTAAAAATCCTAGCCCTAGGCCTAAGCCTTACAGTAACCCTAGGAAGGTAAATCAGCCGCGTATTAGGGTTCTTCCTAAGGGAAAAGCCGTGAAAGCAGCCATGTTGTGGCACTTCTGCACTCCCTTTGGGATGCCTTTGGCAGATGCAGTAAGCCTGGAACTCAGGGCTTCCTAGTTAAAAATATCCTAGCCCTAGGCCGAACCCCAACCCTAAGACGAGAAAGGCAAATCAGCCAGGAATTAGGCATGTCCCCAAGGAAAAAGCTGTGGAGGCAGGCATGTTGTGGTACTTTTGCGCTCTTCTTGGCTAGTCCTTCGCAGCTGCTGTGTTCTTGGAACTCAGGGCTTTCTGGTTAATAGAACCCTTACCCTAGGCCAAACTCAAACATTAACCCTAGGAAGGAAAATCAGCCTATGGTTCGGGATGGTCTCATGAGAATAGAAGCAGAGGCAGCCAAGTTGTGTCACTTCTGCGGCCCTCTGGGGATGCCTTTAACAGCTGCAGTGTGCCTGGAGCCCAGGGCTTCCTGGTTTTAAAAGTCCTAGGCCTAAGCCTAACAGTAACCCTAGGAAGGTAAATCAGCCGCGTATTAGGGTTCTTCCTAAGGGAAAAGCCGTGAAAGCAGCCATGTTGTGGCACTTTTGCACTCCCTTTGGGATGCCTTTGGCAGATGCAGTAAGCCTGGAACTCAGGGCTTCCTGGTTAAAAAACTCCAAGCCCTAGGCTGAAGCCTAACCCTAACCCTAGGCAGATAAATCAGCCTAGGTATAGGGATGGTGCCACGGAAAAAGCTGTGAAAGCTGCCATGTTGTTGCACTTTTGTACTCCCCTTGGGATGCCTTGAACAGCTGCAGTGTGCCTGGAGCCCAGGGCTTCCTAGTTTTAAAAATCCTAGCCCTAGGCCTAAGCCTTACAGTAACCCTGGGAAGGGAAATCAGCCTGGTGTTAAGCTTCTTGCCAAGGAAAAAGCCGTGAAAGCAAACATGTTGTGGCACTTTTGCACTCCCTTTTGGATGCCTTTCACAGCTCCAGTGTGCCTGGAACTCAGGGCTTCCTGATTTTAAAAATCCTAGCCCTAGGCCGAACCCCAACCCTAAGACGAGAAAGGCAAATCAGCCAGGAATTAGGCATGTCCCCAAGGAAAAAGCTGTGGAGGCAGGCATGTTGTGGTACTTTTGCGCTCTTCTTGGCTAGTCCTTCGCAGCTGCTGTGTTCTTGGAACTCAGGGCTTTCTGGTTAATAGAACCCTTACCCTAGGCGTAACTCAAACCTTAACCCTAGGAAGGAAAATCAGCCTATGGTTCGGGATGGTCTCATGGAAATATCAGTGGTGGCAGCCAAGTTGTGTCACTTTTGCGCTCCCCTTGGGATGCCTTTCGCAGCTGCAGTGTGCCTGGAGCCCAGGGCTTCCTGGTTTTAAAAGTCCTAGGACTAAGCCTAACAGTAACCCTAGGAAGGTAAAGCAGCCGGGTATTAGGGTTCTTCCTAAGGGAAAAGCCGTGAAAGCAGCCATGTTGTGGCACTTCTGCACTCCCTTTGGGATGCCTTTTGCAGATGCAGTAAGCCTGGAACTCAGGGCTTCCTAGTTAAAAATATCCTAGCCCTAGGCCGAACCCCAACCCTAAGACGAGAAAGGCAAATCAGCCAAGAATTAGGCATGTCCCCAAGGAAGAAGCTGTGGAGGCAGGCATGTTGTGGTACTTTTGCGCTCTTCTTGGCTAGTCCTTCGCAGCTGCTGTGTTCTTGGAACTCAGGGCTTTCTGGTTAATAGAACCCTTACCCTAGGCGTAACTCAAACCTTAACCCTAGGAAGGAAAATCAGCCTATGGTTCGGGATGGTCTCATGGAAATATCAGTGGTGGCAGCCAAGTTGTGTCACTTTTGCGCTCCCCTTGGGATGCCTTTAACAGCTGCAGTGTGCCTGGAGCCCAGGGCTTCCGGGTTTTAAAAGTCCTAGGCCTAAGCCTAACAGTAACCCTAGGAAGGTAAATCAGCCGCGTATTAGGGTTCTTCCTAAGGGAAAAGCCGTGAAAGCAACCATGTTGTGGCACTTCTGCACTCCATTTGGGATGCCTTTGGCAGATGCAGTAAGCCTGGAACTCAGGGCTTCCTAGTTAAAAAAATCCTAGCCCTAGGCCGAACCCCAACCCTAAGACGAGAAAGGCAAATCAGCCAGGAATTAGGCATGTCCCCAAGGAAAAAGCTGTGGAGGCAGGCATGTTGTGGTACTTTTGCGCTCTTCTTGGGTAGTCCTTCGCAGCTGCTGTGTTCTTGGAACTCAGGTCTTTCTGGTTAATAGACCTCTTACCCTAGGCGTAACTCAAACCTTAACCCTAGGAAGGAAAATCAGCCTATGGTTCGGGATGGTCTCAGGAGAATAGAAGCAGAGGCAGCCAAGTTGTGTCACTTTTGCGCTCCCTTTGGGATGCCTTTCGCAGCTGCAGTGTGCCTGGAGCCCAGGGCTTCCTGGTTTTAAAAGTCCTAGGCCTAAGCCTAACAGTAACCCTAGGAAGTAAATCAGCTGCGTATTAGGGTTCTTCCTAAGGGAAAAGCCGTGAAAGCAGCCATGTTGTGGCACTTCTGCACTCCCTTTGGGATGCCTTTGGCAGATGCAGTAAGCCTGGAACTCAGGGCTTCCTGGTTAAAAAACTCCAAGCCCTAGGCTGAACCCCAACCCTAACCCTAGGCAGGTAAATCAGCCTAGGTATAGGGATGGTGCCAAGGAAAAAGCTGTGAAAGCTGCCATGTTTTGCACTTTTGTACTCCTTTGGGATGCCTTGAACAGCTGCAGTGTGCCTGGATCTAATGGCTTCCTAGTTTTAAAAATCCTAGCCCTAGGCCTAAGCCTTACAGTAACCCTGGGAAGGTAAATCAGCCTGGTGTTAGGCTTCTTGCCAAGGAAAAAGCCGTGAAAGCAACCATGTTGTGGCACTTTTGCACTCCCTTTTGGATGCCTTTCACAGCTCCAGTGTGCCTGGAACTCAGGGCTTCCTGATTTTAAAAATCCTAGCCCTAGGCCGAACCCCAACCCTAAGACGAGAAAGGCAAATCAGCCAGGAATTAGGCATGTCCCCAAGGAAAAAGCTGTGGAGGCAGGCATGTTGTGGTACTTTTGCGCTCTTCTTGGCTAGTCCTTCGCAGCTGCTGTGTTCTTGGAACTCAGGGCTTTCTGGTTAATAGAACCCTTACCCTAGGCGTAACTCAAACCTTAACCCTAGGAAGGAAAATCAGCCTATGGTTCGGGATGGTCTCATGGAAATATCAGTGGTGGCAGCCAAGTTGTGTCACTTTTGCGCTCCCCTTGGGATGCCTTTCGCAGCTGCAGTGTGCCTGGAGCCCAGGGCTTCCTGGTTTTAAAAGTCCTAGGACTAAGCCTAACAGTAACCCTAGGAAGGTAAATCAGCCGCGTATTAGGGTTCTTCCTAAGGGAAAAGCCGTGAAAGCAGCCATGTTGTGGCACTTCTGCACTCCCTTTGGGATGCCTTTGGCAGATGCAGTAAGCCTGGAACTCAGGGCTTCCTAGTTAAAAAAATTCTAGCCCTAGGCCGAACCCCAACCCTAAGACGAGAAAGGCAAATCAGCCAGGAATTAGGCATGTCCCCAAGGAAGAAGCTGTGGAGGCAGGCATGTTGTGGTACTTTTGCGCTCTTCTTGGGTAGTCCTTCGCAGCTGCTGTGTTCTTGGAACTCAGGGCTTTCTGGTTAATAGAACCCTTACCCTAGGCGTAACTCAAACCTTAACCCTAGGAAGGAAAATCAGCCTATGGTTCGGGATGGTCTCATGGAAATATCAGTGGTGGCAGCCAAGTTGTGTCACTTTTGCGCTCCCCTTGGGATGCCTTTAACAGCTGCAGTGTGCCTGGAGCCCAGGGCTTCCTGGTTTTAAAAGTCCTAGGCCTAAGCCTAACAGTAACCCTAGGAAGGTAAATCAGCCGGGTATTAGGGTTCTTCCTAAGGGAATAGCCGTGAAAGCAACCATGTTGTGGCACTTCTGCACTCCCTTTCGGATGCCTTTGGCAGATGCAGTAAGACTGGAACTCAGGCCTTCATGGTTAAAAAACTCCAAGCCCTGGGCTGAAGCCTTACCCTATCCCCAGGAAGGAAAATCAGGCTAAGTATAGGGATCGTGCAACGTCTTGAACACGATGGGAGATGTTTTCTGTGCTGGCACAGTTTTTCCTCGCCAGACATAGTGGAAAAGCTTTTTGCTAAGATGTAGACGAGAAGAGACGCTAAAGACGAAGGTACGATGCTGTCCGGAGCTAAGAGCCGCTCCCGGGCGTCTTTCGGCAGAAGCCGCGCTAAGGAGTGCACAGTGAGCGGCACAATGATCTTTGCGCGAAGAAGCCGCTTCTTCGCCTCCGGGAGCCGGAGAGAGCGGCACCTTCGGAAAGGTGAAGAAGGAAGCTGTACAACACTGGGATTGTGTGCGCAGCTTGCCAACTGCTAGAAAACAGTACCTTTGCACACTCCTGACTTTTCCAATCACATGAACATTCGATTGGAAGCTGTTTTGGACAACTTTTCTTTCCTTCATGCCAAACACTCGGCACACCTCCGTGCAACGTCTTGAACACGATGGGAGATGTTTTCTGTGCTGGCACAGTTTTTCCTCGCCAGACATAGTGGAAAAGCTTTTTGCTAAGATGTAGACGAGAAGAGACGCTAAAGACGAAGGTACGATGCTGTCCGGAGCTAAGAGCCGCTCCCGGGCGTCTTTCGGCAGAAGCCGCGCTAAGGAGTGCACAGTGAGCGGCACAATCGTCTTTGCGCGAAGAAGCCGCTTCTTCGCCTCCGGGAGCCGGAGAGAGCGGCACCTTCGGAAAGGTGAAGAAGGAAGCTGTACAACACTGGGATTGTGTGCGCAGATTGCCAACTGCTAAAAAACAGTACCTTTGCACTCTCCTGACTTTTCCAATCACATGAACATTCGATTGGAAGCTGTTTTGGACAACTTTTCTTTCCTTCATGCCAAACACTCGGCACACCTCCGTGCAACGTCTAGAACACGATGGGAGATGTTTTCTGTGCTGGCACAGTTTTTCCTCGCCAGACATAGTAGAAAAGTTTTTTGCTAAGATGTAGACGAGAAGAGACGCTAAAGACGAAGGTACGATGCTGTCCGGAGCTAAGAGCCGCTCCCGGGCGTCTTTCGGCAGAAGCCGTGCTAAGGAGTGCACAGTGAGCGGCACAATCGTCTTTGCGCGAAGAAGCCGCTTCTTCGCCTCCGGGAGCCGGAGAGAGCGGCACCTTCGGAAAGGTGAAGAAGGAAGCTGTACAACACTGGGATTGTGTGCGCAGCTTGCCAACTGATAGAAAACAGTACCTTTGCACTCTCCTGACTTTTCCAATCACATGAACATTCGATTGGAAGCTGTTTTGGACAACTTTTCTTTCCTTCATGCCAAACACTCGGCACACCTCCGTGCAACGTCTAGAACACGATGGGAGATGTTTTCTGTGCTGGCACAGTTTTTCCTCGCCAGACATAGTGGAAAAGCTTTTTGCTAAGATGTAGACGAGAAGAGACGCTAAAGACGAAGGTACGATGCTGTCCGGAGCTAAGAGCCGCTCCCGGGTGTCTTTCGGCAGAAGCCGCGCTAAGGAGTGCACAGTGAGCGGCACAATCGTCTTTGCGCGAAGAAGCCGCTTCTTCGCCTCCGGGAGCCGGAGAGAGCGGCACCTTCGGAAAGGTGAAGAAGGAAGCTGTACAACACTGGGATTGTGTGCGCAGCTTGCCAACTGATAGAAAACAGTACCTTTGCACTCTCCTGACTTTTCCAATCACATGAACATTCGATTGGAAGCTGTTTTGGACAAGTTTTCTTTCCTTCATGCCAAACACTCGGCACACCTCCGTGCAACGTCTAGAACACGATGGGAGATGTTTTCTGTGCTGGCACAGTTTTTCCTCGCCAGACATAGTAGAAAAGCTTTTTGCTAAGATGTAGACGAGAAGAGACGCTAAAGACGAAGGTACGATGCTCTCCGGAGCTAAGAGCCGCTCCCGGGCGTCTTTCGGCAGAAGCCGCGCTAAGGAGTGCACAGTGAGCGGCATAATCGTCTTTGCGCGAAGAAGCCGCTTCTTCGCCTCCGGGAGCCGGAGAGAGCGGCACCTTCGGAAAGGTGAAGAAGGAAGCTGTACAACACTGGGATTGTGTGCGCAGCTTGCCAACTGCTAGAAAACAGTACCTTTGCACTCTCCTGACTTTTCCAATCACATGAACATTCGATTGGAAGCTGTTTTGGACAAGTTTTCTTTCCTTCATGCCAAACACTCGGCACACCTCCGTGCAACGTCTTGAACACGATGGGAGATGTTTTCTGTGCTGGCACAGTTTTTCCTCGCCAGACATAGTGGAAAAGCTTTTTGCTAAGATGTAGACGAGAAGAGACGCTAAAGACGAAGGTACGATGCTGTCCGGAGCTAAGAGCCGCTCCCGGGCGTCTTTCGGCAGAAGCCGCGCTAAGGAGTGCACAGTGAGCGGCACAATCGTCTTTGCGCGAAGAAGCCGCTTCTTCGCCTCCGGGAGCCGGAGAGAGCGGCACCTTCGGAAAGGTGAAGAAGGAAGCTGTACAACACTGGGATTGTGTGCGCAGCTTGCCAACTGCTAGAAAACAGTACCTTTGCACTCTCCTGACTTTTCCAATCACATGAACATTCGATTGGAAGCTGTTTTGGACAAGTTTTCTTTCCTTCATGCCAAACACTCGGCACACCTCCGTGCAACGTCTTGAACACGATGGGAGATGTTTTCTGTGCTGGCACAGTTTTTCCTCGCCAGACATAGTGGAAAAGCTTTTTGCTAAGATGTAGACGAGAAGAGACGCTAAAGACGAAGGTACGATGCTGTCCGGAGCTAAGAGCCGCTCCCGGGCGTCTTTCGGCAGAAGCCGCGCTAAGGAGTGCACAGTGAGCGGCACAATGATCTTTGCGCGAAGAAGCCGCCTCTTCGCCTCCGGGAGCCGGAGAGAGCGGCACCTTCGGAAAGGTGAAGAAGGAAGCTGTACAACACTGGGATTGTGTGCGCAGCTTGCCAACTGCTAGAAAACAGTACCTTTGCACTCTCCTGACTTTTCCAATCACATGAACATTCGATTGGAAGCTGTTTTGGACAACTTTTCTTTCCTTCATGCCAAACACTCGGCACACCTCCGTGCAACGTCTTGAACACGATGGGAGATGTTTTCTGTGCTGGCACAGTTTTTCCTCGCCAGACATAGTGGAAAAGCTTTTTGCTAAGATGTAGACGAGAAGAGACGCTAAAGACGAAGGTACGATGCTGTCCGGAGCTAAGAGCCGCTCCCGGGCGTCTTTCGGCAGAAGCCGCGCTAAGGAGTGCACAGTGAGCGGCACAATCGTCTTTGCGCGAAGAAGCCGCTTCTTCGCCTCCGGGAGCCGGAGAGAGCGGCACCTTCGGAAAGGTGAAGAAGGAAGCTGTACAACACTGGGATTGTGTGCGCAGCTTGCCAACTGCTAAAAAACAGTACCTTTGCACTCTCCTGACTTTTCCAATCACATGAACATTCGATTGGAAGCTGTTTTGGACAACTTTTCTTTCCTTCATGCCAAACACTCGGCACACCTCCGTGCAACGTCTAGAACACGATGGGAGATGTTTTCTGTGCTGGCACAGTTTTTCCTCGCCAGACATAGTAGAAAAGTTTTTTGCTAAGATGTAGACGAGAAGAGACGCTAAAGACGAAGGTACGATGCTGTCCGGAGCTAAGAGCCGCTCCCGGGCGTCTTTCGGCAGAAGCCGTGCTAAGGAGTGCACAGTGAGCGGCACAATCGTCTTTGCGCGAAGAAGCCGCTTCTTCGCCTCCGGGAGCCGGAGAGAGCGGCACCTTCGGAAAGGTGAAGAAGGAAGCTGTACAACACTGGGATTGTGTGCGCAGCTTGCCAACTGCTAGAAAACAGTACCTTTGCACTCTCCTGACTTTTCCAATCACATGAACATTCGATTGGAAGCTGTTTTGGACAACTTTTCTTTCCTTCATGCCAAACACTCGGCACACCTCCGTGCAACGTCTAGAACACGATGGGAGATGTTTTCTGTGCTGGCACAGTTTTTCCTCGCCAGACATAGTGGAAAAGCTT
Source organism: Ammospiza maritima maritima (assembly GCA_036010785.1). Lineage (NCBI taxonomy): Eukaryota > Metazoa > Chordata > Aves > Passeriformes > Passerellidae > Ammospiza > Ammospiza maritima. The sequence goes on along the minus strand of JAYKTQ010000354.1, from coordinate 400,062 downwards.
TTTGCTAAGATGTAGACGAGAAGAGACGCTAAAGACGAAGGTACGATGCTGTCCGGAGCTAAGAGCCGCTCCCGGGCGTCTTTCGGCAGAAGCCGCGCTAAGGAGTGCACAGTGAGCGGCACAATCGTCTTTGCGCGAAGAAGCCGCTTCTTCGCCTCCGGGAGCCGGAGAGAGCGGCACCTTCGGAAAGGTGAAGAAGGAAGCTGTACAACACTGGGATTGTGTGCGCAGCTTGCCAACTGCTAAAAAACAGTACCTTTGCACTCTCCTGACTTTTCCAATCACATGAACATTCGATTGGAAGCTGTTTTGGACAACTTTTCTTTCCTTCATGCCAAACACTCGGCACACCTCCGTGCAACGTCTAGAACACGATGGGAGATGTTTTCTGTGCTGGCACAGTTTTTCCTCGCCAGACATAGTGGAAAAGCTTTTTGCTAAGATGTAGACGAGAAGAGACGCTAAAGACGAAGGTACGATGCTGTCCGGAGCTAAGAGCCGCTCCCGGGCGTCTTTCGGCAGAAGCCGCGCTAAGGAGTGCACAGTGAGCGGCACAATCGTCTTTGCGCGAAGAAGCCGCTTCTTCGCCTCCGGGAGCCGGAGAGAGCGGCACCTTCGGAAAGGTGAAGAAGGAAGCTGTACAACACTGGGATTGTGTGCGCAGCTTGCCAACTGATAGAAAACAGTACCTTTGCACTCTCCTGACTTTTCCAATCACATGAACATTCGATTGGAAGCTGTTTTGGACAAGTTTTCTTTCCTTCATGCCAAACACTCGGCACACCTCCGTGCAACGTCTTGAACACGATGGGAGATGTTTTCTGTGCTGGCACAGTTTTTCCTCGCCAGACATAGTGGAAAAGCTTTTTGCTAAGATGTAGACGAGAAGAGACGCTAAAGACGAAGGTACGATGCTGTCCGGAGCTAAGAGCCGCTCCCGGGCGTCTTTCGGCAGAAGCCGCGCTAAGGAGTGCACAGTGAGCGGCACAATCGTCTTTGCGCGAAGAAGCCGCTTCTTCGCCTCCGGGAGCCGGAGAGAGCGACACCTTCTGAAAGGTGAGGAAGGAAGCTGTACAACACTGGGATTGTGTGCGCAGCTTGCCAACTGATAGAAAACAGTACCTTTGCACTCTCCTGACTTTTCCAATCACATGAACATTCGATTGGAAGCTGTTTTGGACAACTTTTCTTTCCTTCATGCCAAACACTCGGCACACCTCCGTGCAACGTCTAGAACACGATGGGAGATGTTTTCTGTGCTGGCACAGTTTTTCCTCGCCAGACATAGTGGAAAAGCTTTTTGCTAAGATGTAGACGAGAAGAGACGCTAAAGACGAAGGTACGATGCTGTCCGGAGCTAAGAGCCGCTCCCGGGCGTCTTTCGGCAGAAGCCGCGCTAAGGAGTGCACAGTGAGCGGCACAATCGTCTTTGCGCGAAGAAGCCGCTTCTTCGCCTCCAGGAGCCGGAGAGAGCGACACCTTCTGAAAGGTGAGGAAGGAAGCTGTACAACACTGGGATTGTGTGCGCAGCTTGCCAACTGATAGAAAACAGTACCTTTGCACTCTCCTGACTTTTCCAATCACATGAACATTCGATTGGAAGCTGTTTTGGACAAGTTTTCTTTCCTTCATGCCAAACACTCGGCACACCTCCGTGCAACGTCTAGAACACGATGGGAGATGTTTTCTGTGCTGGCACAGTTTTTCCTCGCCAGACATAGTGGAAAAGCTTTTTGCTAAGATGTAGACGAGAAGAGACGCTAAAGACGAAGGTACGATGCTGTCCGGAGCTAAGAGCCGCTCCCGGGCGTCTTTCGGCAGAAGCCGCGCTAAGGAGTGCACAGTGAGCGGCACAATCGTCTTTGCGCGAAGAAGCCGCTTCTTCGCCTCCGGGAGCCGGAGAGAGCGGCACCTTCGGAAAGGTGAAGAAGGAAGCTGTACAACACTGGGATTGTGTGCGCAGCTTGCCAACTGATAGAAAACAGTACCTTTGCACTCTCCTGACTTTTCCAATCACATGAACATTCGATTGGAAGCTGTTTTGGACAACTTTTCTTTTCTTCATGCCAAACACTCGGCACACCTCCGTGCAACGTCTAGAACACGATGGGAGATGTTTTCTGTGCTGGCACAGTTTTTCCTCGCCAGACATAGTAGAAAAGCTTTTTCCTAAGATGTAGATGAGAAGAGACGCTAAAGACGAAGGTACGATGCTGTCCGGAGCTAAGAGCCGCTCCCGGGCGTCTTTCGGCAGAAGCCGCGCTAAGGAGTGCACAGTGAGCGGCACAATCGTCTTTGCGCGAAGGAGCCGCTTCTTCGCCTCCGGGAGCCGGAGAGAGCGGCACCTTCGGAAAGGTGAAGAAGGAAGCTGTACAACACTGGGATTGTGTGCGCAGCTTGCCAACTGCTAGAAAACAGTACCTTTGCACTCTCCTGACTTTTCCAATCACATGAACATTCAATTGGAAGCTGTTTTGGACAACTTTTCTTTCCTTCATGCCAAACACTCGGCACACCTCCGTGCAACGTCTAGAACACGATGGGAGATGTTTTCTGTGCTGGCACAGTTTTTCCTCGCCAGACATAGTGGAAAAGCTTTTTGCTAAGATGTAGACGAGAAGAGACGCTAAAGACGAAGGTACGATGCTGTCCGGAGCTAAGAGCCGCTCCCGGGCGTCTTTCGGCAGAAGCCGCGCTAAGGAGTGCACAGTGAGCGGCACAATCGTCTTTGCGCGAAGAAGCCGCTTCTTCGCCTCCGGGAGCCGGAGAGAGCGACACCTTCTGAAAGGTGAGGAAGGAAGCTGTACAACACTGGGATTGTGTGCGCAGCTTGCCAACTGATAGAAAACAGTACCTTTGCACTCTCCTGACTTTTCCAATCACATGAACATTCGATTGGAAGCTGTTTTGGACAAGTTTTCTTTCCTTCATGCCAAACACTCGGCACACCTCCGTGCAACGTCTAGAACACGATGGGAGATGTTTTCTGTGCTGGCACAGTTTTTCCTCGCCAGACATAGTGGAAAAGCTTTTTGCTAAGATGTAGACGAGAAGAGACGCTAAAGACGAAGGTACGATGCTGTCCGGAGCTAAGAGCCGCTCCCGGGCGTCTTTCGGCAGAAGCCGCGCTAAGGAGTGCACAGTGAGCGGCACAATCGTCTTTGCGCGAAGAAGCCGCTTCTTCGCCTCCGGGAGCCGGAGAGAGCGGCACCTTCGGAAAGGTGAAGAAGGAAGCTGTACAACACTGGGATTGTGTGCGCAGCTTGCCAACTGCTAGAAAACAGTACCTTTGCACTCTCCTGACTTTTCCAATCACATGAACATTCGATTGGAAGCTGTTTTGGACAACTTTTCTTTCCTTCATGCCAAACACTCGGCACACCTCCGTGCAACGTCTAGAACACGATGGGAGATGTTTTCTGTGCTGGCACAATTTCTCCTTGCCAGACATAGTGGAAAAGCCTTTTGCTAAGATGTAGACGACAAGAGAGGCTAAGGACTGGATGTAAGCAAATGACACTCATCTTCAAAAAAGGCAATTAGGAGGACTCGCAATCGTACAAACCAGCCAGCCTCTCTTTTATCCCCAGGAAGTTGATGAAGCAGCTCTTCCTGGAAAACCTTGCCAGGCACATGCAAGACGACACAATAATGTAGTTAGCATGATTTTTCAGGGGCATTTCATGCTGAACATAACTTTAAACTCCTCTGATGAATCAACTTGACTGGTAGATGAAGGGAATATTATCTGCCTGGGCTTCAGGGAGGTTTTTGACATATCTCTACATGGCAGCACACATCCATATGGAAGCAATAGTGCAAAGGGGAGGGAATCAGTGTCTTTTCAGTGATGCTGAGTGAAAAGACAAGAGGCAGTGGGCACACACTGAAATACAGGAACATCAGGAAATGATTCTTTACTGTGAGGGTGAGTGAACCACGGCACAGATTGCCCAGAAAGATTGTGGAGCCTGGATCTTTGAAGACATTAAAAGTACACCCAGATAGAATCCTGGGCAAGAGGCTCTAGGTATCCTGGTTTAGGCAGGGGGGTTGGGCCTGGTTAGCCCCACCAACCCCTTCCACTCTCATTCATTCTGTGCTAGTGAATTCTCTTCAAGATGCATTTCAAGCACTGGCATGACAAAGTTCTGTGCAGACACAGATCCAAATGGACATGGCATCTAAGTTCCTTAAGCAGTCTTCAAGAAGAATGTAAACCTCTGGGGCAAGTGTCTCTTCCCTAACTGAATCCCTTTCATGGGAAAATTCCCAGCTCTAGAAAGATCTTCTGATACGCATGCTTAAGACTGACACTGGCTGAGCAAATTTCTCCCTATGTGTATCTAAGACCAGTTAGGATCTTCACCCAAAGTGCTGTCAACATAGTCACAGAATGCCTATTGTTAAGAAGTGACAACTTCCATCAGAATGGCAACTATTGGTCCACCAAATGGATGAATGGATGGGAATTATCTGCTTGGGTTAAAAACAAAAAGAAAGAGTTGGTCTTTACTTATCAATTTCATTGCAATATTGATAAGGGAAGAAAAAGACCTAAGTCCTTGACTTTCTTAACTGGAGGAAAGATTTTAAAAATTCCTTGTAAAAATGTATGATCACAATCAGACTATTGAAACCATTTGAGTTGGGAAAAAAGTTCCAAAATTGTCTAGAGAGTGGCAAAGAAGCCAAGAAAATAGGAAAGAAACAAAAAGAGGGCAAAAGAGTAAGCTTCAGTGTACAAGCTCGTTCTAGAAGTAGTCTGCCGGGGAAAGGAAGCCCCAGTTGAATTTCCAATGTATTCCTGAGCTTGATTCAGTAACTGGTCAATGTAAAAACCAATCCTTTTCTATAACTTCTTCCAGCAACAAAAACTCCAACAGGTTGACACTACCATCATGCCTGTTCCAGACATATTTCCAAGAGAAATGATGATTTTCTTGAAAACCTACTTGCATAAAAGTTGCAAGATGGTGGAGGGATTGCCACATCCTCCTTCCTCCATCTGGCTTGAAAGTAGATTTGATAAAATATGCAACAAAGCACATGATTTATAAGGTAGAGTGAAATGGATGATTTGGGAATTGATCTCTTGTTGATAGTAAACTTCACATCCACTCTGTGTGACCTTTCTAAAACAAAATGTGGAGCTGAGGCATGAATCTGCCACAACAATTGTAAAGCAAACATACACACTCCCCTTCACATGCCCCCCCTTCCACACACACCTAGGCACACACAGAGATCAGCATAGCAGATCATGAACACCTTGGAAAAGACTGAAATGCTAAACGCCTCTCTTGATGGGCAAAAGAGCTGGTGCAGTAATTCAAATGCCTGGTACAAAAATTCTGTTTCATATTTAGCTCCTATTTAAAACACAGCTTTTCATTTCATTCTATTTACAGAATATTTTCTTTTCATTTGTTTCTTTAAAATTACTTAGTTCTCACCTGTTGTATGTCTAGGAATATTTTCTTCCAAAAATAGAAAAAAATAGATGCTATCTTTTCAGCAGAAAACATTGGTTGATACAATTTTAAACCATCATGATATGGAAGAATTGTTCTGTCCCTCTCGAAGGTGGAAGAAGCATTTGGATCACAGATCATCTACAATGAAATACTTGACATGTTTAAGATGCTTTCAATCAATTTTGATCGTCAATTGCTTCTTCGTTGTAAACAGTCATTTTTCAGTGAAGGGAAAGTGTGTGTGGTATATCTACATGATGTGTTCAAACCCAGTTCCTACTAATGGCCAGGCTGAATTCCAGGAAATAACATCCCGAATGATATTTTTCCGCCTTCTTTGGCACTTCATGAAATCTTACCATGATGAAGTGCTGAAACACAGAGATTTTCTCTTAGAGAGTGTCTCATGTTGTAACCCATCCCATGGATTTTATGCTGTAATTCTTATCTCTTTTAAAATTTGCTATCTTCTGTACAGTTTTCATGAACATTTCTGTTACAGTAGTGAATAGCACAGATAAATGTAATTTTGTACAACTTTGAATTTACCCCAAGAGCTGAGAGAAAACTTGCTCCTATACTTCAATCCCAGTTTCTTCTATAGTCCAACTTTGTTTCTCTACCATCAAGCTTCTCCTTTGTTGCTGCTCCAAGCCCCGTCCAAGCTGACCTTGAATACTTTCAGGGATGGGACACCCACAACTTCCCTGGGCAACCTGTTCCAGTGTTCCAGCACTCCCACAGTAAAAAAGGCCTTCCTTTCATCTAATATGTGTAGGAAATCATAAATCTAGGCATAGAAATTTGGAGTGCAAATTTGAAATTCTTTTGATTTGAAGCACATTTTATATGAATACTGACTTACAGATGACTAAAAGATGTTGATGGGCATTTGAGCTGACAAGTTTTGAAAAAGTGTACGGAAATTAACATTGAAACCACTAAAATTAAAAACTTCTTCCCATTTTCTTTCTCCTCTCCTATTCAAAATTGCAAATGTCAGATATCAGTGCTTCATGCAAACCTCTCAGATGCTCTCAGGGAAAAAGCATTTATTTCAGACTAAGTTGCGGTTGACATAAAACACTGCCTTTAACAGCTGCAGTGTGCCTGGAATTCAGGGCTTCCTGTTTGAAAAAATCCTATCTCTAGGCTGAACCCTAACCCTAACCCTAGGCAGATAAATCAGCCTGGGTATAGGGATGTTCCCAAGGAAAAAAGCACTGGAAGGAGCATGTTGAGGCAATTTTTGGCTGCCCTTGGGAAGCCTTTTGCAGCTGCACTGGGTCTGGAGCTCAGGGTTTACTGATTTAAAATCCCTATCCCTTGGCGTGACCATAGGTGCAACTGGAGGCAAGTAAATCAGCCTAGGTTCAATGATGGTCCCAAGGAAAAAGCGCTGGAGGCAGCCATGTTGTGGCACTTTTCCCCTCATCTTGGGTAGCCCTTGGCTGCTGCTGTGTTCTTGGAACTCAGGGCTTTCTGGTTAAAAAAACACTAACCCTAGGCGTAACTCTAACCCACACCCTAGGAAGGAAAATCAGCCTATGGTTCGGGATGGACTCATGAGAATAGCAGCAGAGGCAGCCAAGTTGTGTCACTTCTGCGGCCCTCTTGGGATGCCTTGAACAGCTGCAGTGTGCCTGGAGCCCAGGGCTTCCTAGTTTTAAAAATCCTAGCCCTAGGCCTAAGCCTTACAGTAACCCTGGGAAGGGAAATCAGCCTGGTGTTAAGCTTCTTGCCAAGGAAAAAGCCGTGAAAGCAACCATGTTGTGGCACTTTTGCACTCCCTTTTGGATGCCTTTCACAGCTCCAGTGTGCCTGGAACTCAGGGCTTCCTGATTTTAAAAATCCTAGCCCTAGGCCGAACCCCAACCCTAAGACGAGAAAGGCAAATCAGCCAGGAATTAGGCATGTCCCCAAGGAAAAAGCTGTGGAGGCAGGCATGTTGTGGTACTTTTGCGCTCTTCTTGGGTAGTCCTTCGCAGCTGCTGTGTTCTTGGAACTCAGGGCTTTCTGGTTAATAGAACCCTTACCCTAGGCGTAACTCAAACCTTAACCCTAGGAAGGAAAATCAGCCTATGGTTCGGGATGGTCTCATGGAAATATCAGTTGTGGCAGCCAAGTTGTGTCACTTTTGCGCTCCCCTTGGGATGCCTTTCGCAGCTGCAGTGTGCCTGGAGCCCAGGGCTTCCTGGTTTTAAAAGTCCTAGGCCTAAGCCTAACAGTAACCCTAGGAAGGTAAATCAGCCGCGTATTAGGGTTCTTCCTAAGGGAAAAGCCGTGAAAGCAGCCATGTTGTGGCACTTCTGCACTCCCTTTGGGATGCCTTTGGCAGATGCAGTAAGCCTGGAACTCAGGGCTTCCTAGTTAAAAATATCCTAGCCCTAGGCCGAACCCCAACCCTAAGACGAGAAAGGCAAATCAGCCAGGAATTAGGCATGTCCCCAAGGAAAAAGCTATCGACGCAGGCATGTTGTGGTACTTTTGCGCTCTTCTTGGGTAGTCCTTCGCAGCTGCTGTGTTCTTGGAACTCAGGTCTTTCTGGTTAATAGACCTCTTACCCTAGGCGAAACTCAAACATTAACCCTAGGAAGGAAAATCAGCCTATGGTTCGGGATGGTCTCATGAGAATAGAAGCAGAGGCAGCCAAGTTGTGTCACTTCTGCGGCCCTCTTGGGATGCCTTTAACAGCTGCAGTGTGCCTGGAGCCCAGGGCTTCCTGGTTTTAAAAGTCCTAGGCCTAAGCCTAACAGTAACCCTAGGAAGGTAAATCAGCCGCGTATTAGGGTTCTTCCTAAGGGAAAAGCTGTGAAAGCAGCCATGTTGTGGCACTTTTGCACTCCCTTTGGGATGCCTTTGGCAGATGCAGTAAGCCTGGAACTCAGGGCTTCCTGGTTAAAATACTCCAAGCCCTAGGCTGAACCCTAACCCTAACCCTAGGCAGATAAATCAGCCTAGGTATAGGGATGGTGCCAAGGAAAAAGCTGTGAAAGCTGCCATGTTGTTGCACTTTTGTACTCCCCTTGGGATGCCTTGAACAGCTGCAGTGTGCCTGGAGCCCAGGGCTTCCTAGTTTTAAAAATCCTAGCCCTAGGCCTAAGCCTAACAGTAACCCTGGGAAGGGAAATCAGCCTGGTGTTAAGCTTCTTGCCAAGGAAAAAGCCGTGAAAGCAACCATGTTGTGGCACTTTTGCACTCCCTTTGGGATGCCTTTCACAGCTCCAGTGTGCCTGGAACTCAGGGCTTCCTGATTTTAAAAATCCTAGCCCTAGGCCGAACCCCAACCCTAAGACGAGAAAGGCAAATCAGCCAGGAATTAGGCATGTCCCCAAGGAAAAAGCTGTGGAGGCAGGCATGTTGTGGTACTTTTGCGCTCTTCTTGGGTAGTCCTTCGCAGCTGCTGTGTTCTTGGAACTCAGGGCTTTCTGGTTAATAGAACCCTTACCCTAGGCATAACTCAAAACTTAACCCTAGGAAGGAAAATCAGCCTATGGTTCGGGATGGTCTCATGGAAATATCAGTGGTGGCAGCCAAGTTGCGTCACTTTTGCGCTCCCCTTGGGATGCCTTTCGCAGCTGCAGAGTGCCTGGAGCCCAGGGCTTCCTGGTTTTAAAAGTCCTAGGCCTAAGCCTAACAGTAACCCTAGGAAGGTAAATCAGCCGGGTATTAGGGTTCTTCCTAAGGGAAAAGCCGTGAAAGCAGCCATGTTGTGGCACTTCTGCACTCCCTTTGGGATGCCTTTGGCAGATGCAGTAAGCCTGGAACTCAGGGCTTCCTAGTTAAAAAAATCCTAGCCCTAGGCCGAACCCCAACCCTAAGACGGGAAAGGCAAATCAGCCAGGAATTAGGCATGTCCCCAAGGAAAAAGCTGTGGAGGAGGGCATGTTGTGGTACTTTTGCGCTCTTCTTGGCTAGTCCTTCGCAGCTGCTGTGTTCTTGGAACTCAGGGCTTTCTGGTTAATAGACCTCTTACCCTAGGCGTAACTCTAACATTAACCCTAGGAAGGAAAATCAGCCTATGGTTCGGGATGGTCTCATGAGAATAGAAGCAGAGGCAGCCAAGTTGTGTCACTTCTGCGGCCCTCTTGGGATGCCTTTAACAGCTGCAGTGTGCCTGGAGCCCAGGGCTTCCTGGTTTTAAAAGTCCTAGGCCTAAGCCTAACAGTAACCCTAGGAAGGTAAATCAGCCGCGTATTAGGGTTCTTCCTAAGGGAAAAGCCGTGAAAGCAGCCATGTTGTGGCACTTCTGCACTCCCTTTGGGATGCCTTTGGCAGATGCAGTAAGCCTGGAACTCAGCGCTTCCTGGTTAAAAAACTCCAAGACTTGGCTGAACCCTAACCCTAACCCTAGGCAGATAAATCAGCCTAGGTATAGGGATGGTGCCAAGGAAAAAGCTCTGAAAGCTGCCATGTTGTGGTACTTTAGTGCTCCCCTTGGGATGCCTTGAACAGCTGCAGTGTGCCTGGATCTAAGGGCTTCCTAGTTTTAAAAGTCCTAGGCCTAAGCCTAACAGTAACCCTAGGAAGGTAAATCAGCCGCATATTAGGGTTCTTCCTAAGGGAAAAGCCGTGAAAGCAGCCATGTTGTGGCACTTCTGCACTCCCTTTGGGATGCCTTTGGCAGATGCAGTAAGCCTGGAACTCAGGGCTTCCTAGTTAAAAATATCCTAGCCCTAGGCCGAACCCCAACCCTAAGACGAGAAAGGCAAATCAGCCAGGAATTAGGCATGTCCCCAAGGAAAAAGCTGTGGAGGCAGGCATGTTGTGGTACTTTTGCGCTCTTCTTGGCTAGTCCTTCGCAGCTGCTGTGTTCTTGGAACTCAGGTCTTTCTGGTTAATAGACCTCTTACCCTAGGCGTAACTCAAACCTTAACCCTAGGAAGGAAAATCAGCCTATGGTTCGGGATGGTCTCATGGAAATATCAGTGGTGGCAGCCAAGTTGTGTCACTTTTGCGCTCCCCTTGGGATGCCTTTCGCAGCTGCAGTGTGCCTGGAGCCCAGGGCTTCCTGGTTTTAAAAGTCCTAGGCCTAAGCCTAACAGTAACCCTAGGAAGGTAAATCAGCCGCGTATTAGGGTTCTTCCTAAGGGAAAAGCCGTGAAAGCAGCCAGGTTGTGGCACTTCTGCACTCCCTTTGGGATGCCTTTGGCAGATGCAGTAAGCCTGGAACTCAGGGCTTCCTGGTTAAAAAACTCCAAGCCCTAGGCTGAACCCTAACCCTAACCCTAGGCAGATAAATCAGCCTATGTATAGGGATGGTGCCAAGGAAAAAGCTGTGAAAGCTGCCATGTTGTGGTACTTTAGTGCTCCCCTTGGGATGCCTTGAACAGCTGCAGTGTGCCTGGATCTAAGGGCTTCCTAGTTTTAAAAGTCCTAGGCCTAAGCCTAACAGTAACCCTAGGAAGGTAAATCAGCCGGGTATTAGGGTTCTTCCTAAGGGGAAAGCCGTGAAAGCAGCCATGTTGTGGCACTTCTGCACTCCCTTTGGGATGCCTTTGGCAGATGAAGTAAGCCTGGAACTCAGGGCTTCCTAGTTAAAAATATCCTAGCCCTAGGCCGAACCCCAACCCTAAGACGAGAAAGGCAAATCAGCCAGGAATTAGGCATGTCCCCAAGGAAAAAGCTGTGGAGGCAGGCATGTTGTGGTACTTTTGCGCTCTTCTTGGGTAGTCCTTCGCAGCTGCTGTGTTCTTGGAACTCAGGGCTTTCTGGTTAATAGACCTCTTACCCTAGGCGTAACTCAAACCTTAACCCTAGGAAGGAAAATCAGCCTATGGTTCGGGATGGTCTCATGGAAATATCAGTGGTGGCAGCCAAGTTGTGTCACTTTTGCGCTCCCCTTGGGATGCCTTTCGCAGCTGCAGTGTGCCTGGAGCCCAGGGCTTCCTGGTTTTAAAAGTCCTAGGCCTAAGCCTAACAGTAACCCTAGGAAGGTAAATCAGCCGCGTATTAGGGTTCTTCCTAAGGGAAAAGCCGTGAAAGCAGCCATGTTGTGGCACTTCTGCACTCCCTTTGGGATGCCTTTGGCAGATGCAGTAAGCCTGGAACTCAGGGCTTCCTAGTTAAAAAAATCCTAGCCCTAGGCCGAACCCCAACCCTAAGACGAGAAAGGCAAATCAGCCAGGAATTAGGCATGTCCCCAAGGAAAAAGCTGTGGAGGCAGGCATGTTGTGGTACTTTTGCGCTCTTCTTGGGTAGTCCTTCGCAGCTGCTGTGTTCTTGGAACTCAGGGCTTTCTGGTTAATAGAACTCTTACCCTAGGCGTAACTCAAACCTTAACCCTAGGAAGGAAAATCAGCCTATGGTTCGGGATGGTCTCATGAGAATAGAAGCAGAGGCAGCCAAGTTGTGTCACTTCTGCGGCCCTCTTGGGATGCCTTTAACAGCTGCAGTGTGCCTGGAGCCCAGGGCTTCCTGGTTTTAAAAGTCCTAGGCCTAAGCCTAACAGTAACCCTAGGAAGGTAAATCAGCCGCGTATTAGGGTTCTTCCTAAGGGAAAAGCCGTGAAAGCAGCCATGTTGTGGCACTTCTGCACTCCCTTTGGGATGCCTTTGGAAGATGAAGTAAGCCTGGAACTCAGGGCTTCCTAGTTAAAAATATCCTAGCCCTAGGCCGAACCCCAACCCTAAGACGAGAAAGGCAAATCAGCCAGGAATTAGGCATGTCCCCAAGGAAAAAGCTGTGGAGGCAGGCATGTTGTGGTACTTTTGCGCTCTTCTTGGCTAGTCCTTCGCAGCTGCTGTGTTCTTGGAACTCAGGGCTTTCTGGTTAATAGACCTCTTACCCTAGGCGTAACTCAAACCTTAACCCTAGGAAGGAAAATCAGCCTAGGGTTCGGGATGGTCTCATGAGAATAGAAGCAGAGGCAGCCAAGTTGTGTCACTTCTGCGGCCCTCTTGGGATGCCTTTAACAGCTGCAGTGTGCCTGGAGCCCAGGGCTTCCTGGTTTTAAAAGTCCTAGGCCTAAGCCTAACAGTAACCCTAGGAAGGTAAATCAGCCGGGTATTAGGGTTCTTCCTAAGGGAAAAGCCGTGAAAGCAGCCATGTTGTGGCACTTTTGCACTCCCTTTGGGATGCATTTGGCAGATGCAGTAAGCCTGGAACTCAGGGCTTCCTGGTTAAAAAACTCCAAGCCCTAGGCTGAACCCTAACCCTAACCCTAGGCAGATAAATCAGCCTATGTATAGGGATGGTGCCAAGGAAAAAGCTGTGAAAGCTGCCATGTTGTTGCACTTTTGTACTCCCCTTGGGATGCCTTGAATAGCTGCAGTGTGCCTGGATCTAATGGCTTCCTAGTTTTAAAAATCCTAGCCCTAGGCCTAAGCCTTACAGTAACCCTGGGAAGGGAAATCAGCCTGGTGTTAAGCTTCTTGCCAAGGAAAAAGCCGTGAAAGCAACCATGTTGTGGCACTTTTGCACTCCCTTTTGGATGCCTTTCACAGCTCCAGTGTGCCTGGAACTCAGGGCTTCCTGATTTTAAAAATCCTAGCCCTAGGCCGAACCCCAACCCTAAGACGAGAAAGGCAAATCAGCCAGGAATTAGGCATGTCCCCAAGGAAAAAGCTGTGGAGGCAGGCATGTTGTGGTACTTTTGCGCTCTTCTTGGCTAGTCCTTCGCAGCTGCTGTGTTCTTGGAACTCAGGGCTTTCTGGTTAATAGACCTCTTACCCTAGGCGTAACTCTAACATTAACCCTAGGAAGGAAAATCAGCCTATGGTTCGGGATGGTCTCATGAGAATAGAAGCAGAGGCAGCCAAGTTGTGTCACTTCTGCGGCCCTCTTGGGATGCCTTTAACAGCTGCAGTGTGCCTGGAGCCCAGGGCTTCCTGGTTTTAAAAGTCCTAGGCCTAAGCCTAACAGTAACCCTAGGAAGGTAAATCAGCCGGGTATTAGGGTTCTTCCTAAGGGGAAAAGCCGTGAAAGCAGCCATGTTGTGGCACTTCTGCACTCCCTTTGGGATGCCTTTGGCAGATGAAGTAAGCCTGGAACTCAGGGCTTCCTAGTTAAAAATATCCTAGCCCTAGGCCGAACCCCAACCCTAAGACGAGAAAGGCAAATCAGCCAGGAATTAGGCATGTCCCCAAGGAAAAAGCTGTGGAGGCAGGCATGTTGTGGTACTTTTGCGCTCTTCTTGGGTAGTCCTTCGCAGCTGCTGTGTTCTTGGAACTCAGGGCTTTCTGGTTAATAGACCTCTTACCCTAGGCGTAACTCAAACCTTAACCCTAGGAAGGAAAATCAGCCTATGGTTCGGGATGGTCTCATGGAAATATCAGTGGTGGCAGCCAAGTTGTGTCACTTTTGCGCTCCCCTTGGGATGCCTTTCGCAGCTGCAGTGTGCCTGGAGCCCAGGGCTTCCTGGTTTTAAAAGTCCTAGGCCTAAGCCTAACAGTAACCCTAGGAAGGTAAATCAGCCGCGTATTAGGGTTCTTCCTAAGGGAAAAGCCGTGAAAGCAGCCATGTTGTGGCACTTCTGCACTCCCTTTGGGATGCCTTTGGCAGATGCAGTAAGCCTGGAACTCAGGGCTTCCTAGTTAAAAAAATCCTAGCCCTAGGCCGAACCCCAACCCTAAGACGAGAAAGGCAAATCAGCCAGGAATTAGGCATGTCCCCAAGGAAAAAGCTGTGGAGGCAGGCATGTTGTGGTACTTTTGCGCTCTTCTTGGGTAGTCCTTCGCAGCTGCTGTGTTCTTGGAACTCAGGGCTTTCTGGTTAATAGAACTCTTACCCTAGGCGTAACTCAAACCTTAACCCTAGGAAGGAAAATCAGCCTATGGTTCGGGATGGTCTCATGAGAATAGAAGCAGAGGCAGCCAAGTTGTGTCACTTCTGCGGCCCTCTTGGGATGCCTTTAACAGCTGCAGTGTGCCTGGAGCCCAGGGCTTCCTGGTTTTAAAAGTCCTAGGCCTAAGCCTAACAGTAACCCTAGGAAGGTAAATCAGCCGCGTATTAGGGTTCTTCCTAAGGGAAAAGCCGTGAAAGCAGCCATGTTGTGGCACTTCTGCACTCCCTTTGGGATGCCTTTGGAAGATGAAGTAAGCCTGGAACTCAGGGCTTCCTAGTTAAAAAAATCCTAGCCCTAGGCCGAACCCCAACCCTAAGACGAGAAAGGCAAATCAGCCAGGAATTAGGCATGTCCCCAAGGAAAAAGCTGTGGAGGCAGGCATGTTGTGGTACTTTTGCGCTCTTCTTGGCTAGTCCTTCGCAGCTGCTGTGTTCTTGGAACTCAGGGCTTTCTGGTTAATAGACCTCTTACCCTAGGCGTAACTCAAACCTTAACCCTAGGAAGGAAAATCAGCCTAGGGTTCGGGATGGTCTCATGAGAATAGAAGCAGAGGCAGCCAAGTTGTGTCACTTCTGCGGCCCTCTTGGGATGCCTTTAACAGCTGCAGTGTGCCTGGAGCCCAGGGCTTCCTGGTTTTAAAAGTCCTAGGCCTAAGCCTAACAGTAACCCTAGGAAGGTAAATCAGCCGGGTATTAGGGTTCTTCCTAAGGGAAAAGCCGTGAAAGCAGCCATGTTGTGGCACTTTTGCACTCCCTTTGGGATGCATTTGGCAGATGCAGTAAGCCTGGAACTCAGGGCTTCCTGGTTAAAAAACTCCAAGCCCTAGGCTGAACCCTAACCCTAACCCTAGGCAGATAAATCAGCCTATGTATAGGGATGGTGCCAAGGAAAAAGCTGTGAAAGCTGCCATGTTGTTGCACTTTTGTACTCCCCTTGGGATGCCTTGAATAGCTGCAGTGTGCCTGGATCTAATGGCTTCCTAGTTTTAAAAATCCTAGCCCTAGGCCTAAGCCTTACAGTAACCCTGGGAAGGGAAATCAGCCTGGTGTTAAGCTTCTTGCCAAGGAAAAAGCCGTGAAAGCAACCATGTTGTGGCACTTTTGCACTCCCTTTTGGATGCCTTTCACAGCTCCAGTGTGCCTGGAACTCAGGGCTTCCTGATTTTAAAAATCCTAGCCCTAGGCCGAACCCCAACCCTAAGACGAGAAAGGCAAATCAGCCAGGAATTAGGCATGTCCCCAAGGAAAAAGCTGTGGAGGCAGGCATGTTGTGGTACTTTTGCGCTCTTCTTGGCTAGTCCTTCGCAGCTGCTGTGTTCTTGGAACTCAGGGCTTTCTGGTTAATAGACCTCTTACCCTAGGCGTAACTCTAACATTAACCCTAGGAAGGAAAATCAGCCTATGGTTCGGGATGGTCTCATGAGAATAGAAGCAGAGGCAGCCAAGTTGTGTCACTTCTGCGGCCCTCTTGGGATGCCTTTAACAGCTGCAGTGTGCCTGGAGCCCAGGGCTTCCTGGTTTTAAAAGTCCTAGGCCTAAGCCTAACAGTAACCCTAGGAAGGTAAATCAGCCGCGTATTAGGGTTCTTCCTAAGGGAAAAGCCGTGAAAGCAGCCATGTTGTGGCACTTCTGCACTCCCTTTGGGATGCCTTTGGCAGATGCAGTAAGCCTGGAACTCAGCGCTTCCTGGTTAAAAAACTCCAAGACTTGGCTGAACCCTAACCCTAACCCTAGGCAGATAAATCAGCCTAGGTATAGGGATGGTGCCAAGGAAAAAGCTCTGAAAGCTGCCATGTTGTGGTACTTTAGTGCTCCCCTTGGGATGCCTTGAACAGCTGCAGTGTGCCTGGATCTAAGGGCTTCCTAGTTTTAAAAGTCCTAGGCCTAAGCCTAACAGTAACCCTAGGAAGGTAAATCAGCCGCATATTAGGGTTCTTCCTAAGGGAAAAGCCGTGAAAGCAGCCATGTTGTGGCACTTCTGCACTCCCTTTGGGATGCCTTTGGCAGATGCAGTAAGCCTGGAACTCAGGGCTTCCTAGTTAAAAATATCCTAGCCCTAGGCCGAACCCCAACCCTAAGACGAGAAAGGCAAATCAGCCAGGAATTAGGCATGTCCCCAAGGAAAAAGCTGTGGAGGCAGGCATGTTGTGGTACTTTTGCGCTCTTCTTGGGTAGTCCTTCGCAGCTGCTGTGTTCTTGGAACTCAGGGCTTTCTGGTTAATAGACCTCTTACCCTAGGCAAAACTCAAACCTTAACCCTAGGAAGGAAAATCAGCCTATGGTTCGGGATGGTCTCATGGAAATATCAGTGGTGGCAGCCAAGTTGTGTCACTTTTGCGCTCCCCTTGGGATGCCTTTCGCAGCTGCAGTGTGCCTGGAGCCCAGGGCTTCCTGGTTTTAAAAGTCCTAGGCCTAAGCCTAACAGTAACCCTAGGAAGGTAAATCAGCCGGGTATTAGGGTTCTTCCTAAGGGAAAAGCCGTGAAAGCAGCCATGTTGTGGCACTTCTGCACTCCCTTTGGGATGCCTTTGGCAGATGCAGTAAGCCTGGAACTCAGGGCTTCCTAGTTAAAAAAATCCTAGCCCTAGGCCGAACCCCAACCCTAAGACGAGAAAGGCAAATCAGCCAGGAATTAGGCATGTCCCCAAGGAAAAAGCTGTGGAGGCAGGCATGTTGTGGTACTTTTGCGCTCTTCTTGGGTAGTCCTTCGCAGCTGCTGTGTTCTTGGAACTCAGGGCTTTCTGGTTAATAGACCTCTTACCCTAGGCGTAACTCAAACCTTAACCCTAGGAAGGAAAATCAGCCTATGGTTCGGGATGGTCTCATGAGAATAGAAGCAGAGGCAGCCAAGTTGTGTCACTTCTGCGGCCCTCTTGGGATGCCTTTAACAGCTGCAGTGTGCCTGGAGCCCAGGGCTTCCTGGTTTTAAAAGTCCTAGGCCTAAGCCTAACAGTAACCCTAGGAAGGTAAATCAGCCGCGTATTAGGGTTCTTCCTAAGGGAAAAGCCGTGAAAGCAGCCATGTTGTGGCACTTCTGCACTCCCTTTGGGATGCCTTTGGAAGATGAAGTAAGCCTGGAACTCAGGGCTTCCTAGTTAAAAATATCCTAGCCCTAGGCCGAACCCCAACCCTAAGACGAGAAAGGCAAATCAGCCAGGAATTAGGCATGTCCCCAAGGAAAAAGCTGTGGAGGCAGGCATGTTGTGGTACTTTTGCGCTCTTCTTGGCTAGTCCTTCGCAGCTGCTGTGTTCTTGGAACTCAGGGCTTTCTGGTTAATAGACCTCTTACCCTAGGCGTAACTCAAACCTTAACCCTAGGAAGGAAAATCAGCCTAGGGTTCGGGATGGTCTCATGAGAATAGAAGCAGAGGCAGCCAAGTTGTGTCACTTCTGCGGCCCTCTTGGGATGCCTTTAACAGCTGCAGTGTGCCTGGAGCCCAGGGCTTCCTGGTTTTAAAAGTCCTAGGCCTAAGCCTAACAGTAACCCTAGGAAGGTAAATCAGCCGGGTATTAGGGTTCTTCCTAAGGGAAAAGCCGTGAAAGCAGCCATGTTGTGGCACTTTTGCACTCCCTTTGGGATGCATTTGGCAGATGCAGTAAGCCTGGAACTCAGGGCTTCCTGGTTAAAAAACTCCAAGCCCTAGGCTGAACCCTAACCCTAACCCTAGGCAGATAAATCAGCCTAGGTATAGGGATGGTGCCAAGGAAAAAGCTGTGAAAGCTGCCATGTTGTTGCACTTTTGTACTCCCCTTGGGATGCCTTGAATAGCTGCAGTGTGCCTGGATCTAATGGCTTCCTAGTTTTAAAAATCCTAGCCCTAGGCCTAAGCCTTACAGTAACCCTGGGAAGGGAAATCAGCCTGGTGTTAAGCTTCTTGCCAAGGAAAAAGCCGTGAAAGCAACCATGTTGTGGCACTTTTGCACTCCCTTTTGGATGCCTTTCACAGCTCCAGTGTGCCTGGAACTCAGGGCTTCCTGATTTTAAAAATCCTAGCCCTAGGCCGAACCCCAACCCTAAGACGAGAAAGGCAAATCAGCCAGGAATTAGGCATGTCCCCAAGGAAAAAGCTGTGGAGGCAGGCATGTTGTGGTACTTTTGCGCTCTTCTTGGCTAGTCCTTCGCAGCTGCTGTGTTCTTGGAACTCAGGGCTTTCTGGTTAATAGACCTCTTACCCTAGGCGTAACTCTAACATTAACCCTAGGAAGGAAAATCAGCCTATGGTTCGGGATGGTCTCATGAGAATAGAAGCAGAGGCAGCCAAGTTGTGTCACTTCTGCGGCCCTCTTGGGATGCCTTTAACAGCTGCAGTGTGCCTGGAGCCCAGGGCTTCCTGGTTTTAAAAGTCCTAGGCCTAAGCCTAACAGTAACCCTAGGAAGGTAAATCAGCCGCGTATTAGGGTTCTTCCTAAGGGAAAAGCCGTGAAAGCAGCCATGTTGTGGCACTTTTGCACTCCCTTTGGGATGCTTTTGGCAGATGCAGTAAGCCTGGAACACAGGGCTTCCTAGTTAAAAATATCCTAGCCCTAGGCCGAACCCCAACCCTAAGACGAGAAAGGCAAATCAGCCAGGAATTAGGCATGTCCCCAAGGAAAAAGCTGTGGAGGCAGGCACGTTGTGGTACTTTTGCGCTCTTCTTGGGTAGTCCTTCGCAGCTGCTGTGTTCTTGGAACTCAGGGCTTTCTGGTTAATAGACCTCTTACCCTAGGCGAAACTCAAACCTTAACCCTAGGAAGGAAAATCAGCCTATGGTTCGGGATGGTCTCATGGAAATATCAGTGGTGGCATCCAAGTTGTGTCACTTTTGCGCTCCCCTTGGGATGCCTTTCGCAGCTGCAGTGTGCCTGGAGCCCAGGGCTTCCTGGTTTTAAAAGTCCTAGGCCTAAGCCTAACAGTAACCCTAGGAAGGCAAATCAGCCGCGTATTAGGGTTCTTCCTAAGGGAAAAGCCGTGAAAGCAGCCATGTTGTGGCACTTCTGCACTCCCTTTGGGATGCCTTTGGCAGATGCAGTAAGCCTGGAACTCAGGGCTTCCTAGTTAAAAAAATCCTAGCCCTAGGCCGAACCCCAACCCTAAGACGAGAAAGGCAAATCAGCCAGGAATTAGGCATGTCCCCAAGGAAAAAGCTGTGGAGGCAGGCATGTTGTGGTACTTTTGCGCTCTTCTTGGGTAGTCCTTCGCAGCTGCTGTGTTCTTGGAACTCAGGGCTTTCTGGTTAATAGAACCCTTACCCTAGGCGTAACTCAAACCTTAACCCTAAGAAGGAAAATCAGCCTATGGTTCGGGATGGTCTCATGAGAATAGAAGCAGAGGCAGCCAAGTTGTGTCACTTCTGCGGCCCTCTTGGGATGCCTTTAACAGCTGCAGTGTGCCTGGAGCCCAGGGCTTCCTGGTTTTAAAAGTCCTAGGCCTAAGCCTAACAGTAACCCTAGGAAGGTAAAGCAGCCGCGTATTAGGGTTCTTCCTAAGGGAAAAGCCGTGAAAGCAGCCATGTTGTGGCACTTCTGCACTCCCTTTGGGATGCCTTTGGCAGATGAAGTAAGCCTGGAACTCAGGGCTTCCTAGTTAAAAATATCCTAGCCCTAGGCCGAACCCCAACCCTAAGACGAGAAAGGCAAATCAGCCAGGAATTAGGCATGTCCCCAAGGAAAAAGCTGTGGAGGCAGGCATGTTGTGGTACTTTTGCGCTCTTCTTGGCTAGTCCTTCGCAGCTGCTGTGTTCTTGGAACTCAGGGCTTTCTGGTTAATAGACCTCTTACCCTAGGCGTAACTCAAACCTTAACCCTAGGAAGGAAAATCAGCCTATGGTTCGGGATGGTCTCATGAGAATAGAAGCAGAGGCAGCCAAGTTGTGTCACTTCTGCGGCCCTCTTGGGATGCCTTTAACAGCTGCAGTGTGCCTGGAGCCCAGGGCTTCCTGGTTTTAAAAGTCCTAGGCCTAAGCCTAACAGTAACCCTAGGAAGGTAAATCAACCGCGTATTAGGGTTCTTCCTAAGGGAAAAGCCGTGAAAGCAGCCATGTTGTGGCACTTTTGCACTCCCTTTGGGATGCCTTTGGCAGATGCAGTAAGCCTGGAACTCAGGGCTTCCTGGTTAAAAAACTCCAAGCCCTAGGCTGAACCCTAACCCTAACCCTAGGCAGATAAATCAGCCTATGTATAGGGATGGTGCCAAGGAAAAAGCTGTGAAAGCTGCCATGTTGTTGCACTTTTGTACTCCCCTTGGGATGCCTTGAATAGCTGCAGTGTGCCTGGATCTAATGGCTTCCTAGTTTTAAAAATCCTAGCCCTAGGCCTAAGCCTTACAGTAACCCTGGGAAGGGAAATCAGCCTGGTGTTAAGCTTCTTGCCAAGGAAAAAGCCGTGAAAGCAAACATGTTGTGGCACTTTTGCACTCCCTTTTGGATGCCTTTCACAGCTCCAGTGTGCCTGGAACTCAGGGCTTCCTGATTTTAAAAATCCTAGCCCTAGGCCGAACCCCAACCCTAAGACGAGAAAGGCAAATCAGCCAGGAATTAGGCATGTCCCCAAGGAAAAAGCTGTGGAGGCAGGCATGTTGTGGTACTTTTGCGCTCTTCTTGGCTAGTCCTTCGCAGCTGCTGTGTTCTTGGAACTCAGGGCTTTCTGGTTAATAGAACCCTTACCCTACGCGTAACTCAAACCTTAACCCTAGGAAGGAAAATCAGCCTATGGTTCGGGATGGTCTCATGAGAATAGCAGCAGAGGCAGCCAAGTTGTGTCACTTCTGCGGCCCACTTGGGATGCCTTTAACAGCTGCATGTGCCTGGAGCCCAGGGCTTCCTGGTTTTAAAAGTCCTAGGCCTAAGCCTAACAGTAACCCTAGGAAGGTAAATCAGCCGCGTATTAGGGTTCTTCCTAAGGGAAAAGCCGTGAAAGCAGCCATGTTGTGGCACTTCTGCACTCCCTTTGGGATGCCTTTGGCAGATGCAGTAAGCCTGGAACTCAGGGCTTCCTGGTTAAAAAACTCCAAGCCCTAGGCTGAACCCTAACCCTAACCCTAGGCAGATAAATCAGCCTAGGTATAGGGATGGTGCCAAGGAAAAAGCTGTGAAAGCTGCCATGTTGTGGTACTTTAGTACTCCCCTTGGGATGCCTTGAACAGCTGCAGTGTGCCTGGATCTAAGTGCTTCCTAGTTTTAAATGTCCTAGTCCTAAGCCTAACAGTAACCCTAGGAAGGAAAATCAGCCACGTATTAGGGTTCTTCCTAAGGGGAAAGCCGTGAAAGCAAACATGTTGTGGCACTTTTGCACTCCCTTTTGGATGCTTTTGGCAGATGAAGTAAGCCTGGAACTCAGGGCTTCCTAGTTAAAAAAATCCTATCCCTAGGCCGAACCCCAACCCTAAGACGAGAAAGGCAAATCAGCCAGGAATTAGGCATGTCCCCAAGGAAAAAGCTGTGGAGGCAGGCATGTTGTGGTACTTTTGCGCTCTTCTTGGCTAGTCCTTCGCAGCTGCTGTGTTCTTGGAACTCAGGGCTTTCTGGTTAATAGAACCCTTACCCTAGGCGTAACTCAAACCTTAACCCTAGGAAGGAAAATCAGCCTATGGTTCGGGATGGTCTCATGGAAATATCAGTGGTGGCAGCCAAGTTGTGTCACTTTTGCGCTCCCCTTGGGATGCCTTTCGCAGCTGCAGTGTGCCTGGAGCCCAGGGCTTCCTGGTTTTAAAAGTCCTAGGACTAAGCCTAACAGTAACCCTAGGAAGGTAAAGCAGCCGCGTATTAGGGTTCTTCCTAAGGGAAAAGCCGTGAAAGCAACCATGCTGTGGCACTTCTGCACTCCCTTTGGGATGCCTTTGGCAGATGCAGTAAGCCTGGAACTCAGGGCTTCCTAGTTAAAAAAATCCTAGCCCTAGGCCGAACCCCAACCCTAAGACGAGAAAGGCAAATCAGCCAGGAATTAGGCATGTCCCCAAGGAAAAAGCTGTGGAGGCAGGCATGTTGTGGTACTTTTGCGCTCTTCTTGGGTAGTCCTTCGCAGCTGCTGTGTTCTTGGAACTCAGGTCTTTCTGGTTAATAGACCTCTTACCCTAGGCGTAACTCAAACCTTAACCCTAGGAAGGAAAATCAGCCTATGGTTCGGGATGGTCTCAGGAGAATAGAAGCAGAGGCAGCCAAGTTGTGTCACTTTTGCGCTCCCCTTGGGATGCCTTTCGCAGCTGCAGTGTGCCTGGAGCCCAGGGCTTCCTGGTTTTAAAAGTCCTAGGCCTAAGCCTAACAGTAACCCTAGGAAGGTAAATCAGCCGCGTATTAGGGTTCTTCCTAAGGGAAAAGCTGTGAAAGCAGCCATGTTGTGGCACTTCTGCACTCCCTTTGGGATGCCTTTGGCAGATGCAGTAAGCCTGGAACTCAGGGCTTCCTGGTTGAAAAACTCCAAGCCCTAGGCTGAAGCCTAACCCTAACCCTAGGCAGATAAATCAGCCTAGGTATAGGGATGGTGCCAAGGAAAAAGCTGTGAAAGCTGCCATGTTTTGCACTTTTGTACTCCTCTTGGGATGCCTTGAACAGCTGCAGTGTGCCTGGATCTAATGGCTTCCTAGTTTTAAAAACCCTAGCCCTAGGCCTAAGCCTAACAGTAACCCTAGGAAGGTAAATCAGCCGCGTATTAGGGTTCTTCCTAAGGGAAAAGCCGTGAAAGCAACCATGTTGTGGCACTTTTGCACTCCCTTTTGGATGCCTTTCACAGCTCCAGTGTGCCTGGAACTCAGGGCTTCCTGATTTTAAAAATCCTAGCCCTAGGCCGAACCCCAACCCTAAGACGAGAAAGGCAAATCAGCCAGGAATTAGGCATGTCCCCAAGGAAAAAGCTGTGGAGGCAGGCATGTTGTGGTACTTTTGCGCTCTTCTTGGCTAGTCCTTCGCAGCTGCTGTGTTCTTGGAACTCAGGGCTTTCTGGTTAATAGAACCCTTACCCTAGGCGTAACTCAAACCTTAACCCTAGGAAGGAAAATCAGCCTATGGTTCGGGATGGTCTCATGGAAATATCAGTGGTGGCAGCCAAGTTGTGTCACTTTTGCGCTCCCCTTGGGATGCCTTTCGCAGCTGCAGTGTGCCTGGAGCCCAGGGCTTCCTGGTTTTAAAAGTCCTAGGACTAAGCCTAACAGTAACCCTAGGAAGGTAAATCAGCCGCGTATTAGGGTTCTTCCTAAGGGAAAAGCCGTGAAAGCAGCCATGTTGTGGCACTTCTGCACTCCCTTTGGGATGCCTTTGGCAGATGCAGTAAGCCTGGAACTCAGGGCTTCCTAGTTAAAAAAATTCTAGCCCTAGGCCGAACCCCAACCCTAAGACGAGAAAGGCAAATCAGCCAGGAATTAGGCATGTCCCCAAGGAAGAAGCTGTGGAGGCAGGCACGTTGTGGTACTTTTGCGCTCTTCTTGGGTAGCCCTTCGCAGCTGCTGTGTTCTTGGAACTCAGGGCTTTCTGGTTAATAGACCTCTTACCCTAGGCGTAACTCAAACCTTAACCCTAGGAAGGAAAATCAGCCTATGGTTCGGGATGGTCTCATGAGAATAGAAGCAGAGGCAGCCAAGTTGTGTCACTTCTGCGGCCCTCTTGGGATGCCTTGAACAGCTGCAGTGTGCCTGGAGCCCAGGGCTTCCTGGTTTTAAAAGTCCTAGGCCTAAGCCTAACAGTAACCCTAGGAAGGTAAATCAGCCGCGTATTAGGGTTCTTCCTAAGGGAAAAGCCGTGAAAGCAGCCATGTTGTGGCACTTTTGCACTCCCTTTGGGATGCATTTGGCAGATGCAGTAAGCCTGGAACTCAGGGCTTCCTGGTTAAAAAACTCCAAGCCCTAGGCTGAACCTAACCCTAACCCTAGGCAGATAAATCAGCCTAGGTATAGGGATGGTGCCAAGGAAAAAGCTGTGAAAGCTGCCATGTTGTTGCACTTTTGTACTCCCCTTGGGATGCCTTGAATAGCTGCAGTGTGCCTGGATCTAATGGCTTCCTAGTTTTAAAAATCCTAGCCCTAGGCCTAAGCCTTACAGTATCCCTGGGAAGGGAAATCAGCCTGGTGTTAAGCTTCTTGCCAAGGAAAAAGCCGTGAAAGCAAACATGTTGTGGCACTTTTGCACTCCCTTTTGGATGCCTTTCACAGCTCCAGTGTGCCTGGAACTCAGGGCTTCCTGATTTTAAAAATCCTAGCCCTAGGCCGAACCCCAACCCTAAGACGAGAAAGGCAAATCAGCCAGGAATTAGGCATGTCCCCAAGGAAAAAGCTGTGGAGGCAGGCATGTTGTGGTACTTTTGCGCTCTTCTTGGGTAGTCCTTCGCAGCTGCTGTGTTCTTGGAACTCAGGGCTTTCTGGTTAATAGAACCCTTACCCTAGGCGTAACTCAAACCTTAACCCTAGGAAGGAAAATCAGCCTATGGTTCGGGATGGTCTCATGAGAATAGCAGCAGAGGCAGCCAAGTTGTGTCACTTCTGCGGCCCTCTTGGGATGCCTTTAACAACTGCATGTGCCTGGACCCCAGGGCTTCCTAGTTTTAAAAATCCTAGCCCTAGGCCTAAGCCTTACAGTAACCCTAGGAAGGTAAATCAGCCGGGTATTAGGGTTCTTCCTAAGGGGAAAAGCCGTGAAAGCAGCCATGTTGTGGCACTTCTGCACTCCCTTTGGGTTGCCTTTGGCAGATGCAGTAAGCCTGGAACTCAAGGCTTCCTAGTTAAAAAAATCCTAGCCCTAGGCCGAACCCCAACCCTAAGACGAGAAAGGCAAATCAGCCAGGAATTAGGCATGTCCCCAAGGAAAAAGCTGTGGAGGCAGGCATGTTGTGGTACTTTTGCGCTCTTCTTGGGTAGTCCTTCGCAGCTGCTGTGTTCTTGGAACTCAGGGCTTTCTGGTTAATAGACCTCTTACCCTAGGCGAAACTCAAACATTAACCCTAGGAAGGAAAATCAGCCTATGGTTCGGGATGGTCTCATGAGAATAGAAGCAGAGGCAGCCAAGTTGTGTCACTTCTGCGGCCCTCTTGGGATGCCTTTAACAGCTGCAGTGTGCCTGGAGCCCAGGGCTTCCTGGTTTTAAAAGTCCTAGGCCTAAGCCTAACAGTAACCCTAGGAAGGTAAATCAGCCGCGTATTAGGGTTCTTCCTAAGGGAAAAGCCGTGAAAGCTGCCATGTTGTGGCACTTTTGCACTCCCTTTGGGATGCATTTGGCAGATGCAGTAAGCCTGGAACTCAGGGCTTCCTGGTTAAAAAACTCCAAGCCCTAGGCTGAACCCTAACCCTAACCCTAGGCAGATAAATCAGCCTATGTATAGGGATGGTGCCAAGGAAAAAGCTGTGAAAGCTGCCATGTTGTTGCACTTTTGTACTCCCCTTGGGATGCCTTGAATAGCTGCAGTGTGCCTGGATCTAATGGCTTCCTAGTTTTAAAAATCCTAGCCCTAGGCCTAAGCCTTACAGTAACCCTGGGAAGGGAAATCAGCCTGGTGTTAAGCTTCTTGCCAAGGAAAAAGCCGTGAAAGCAAACATGTTGTGGCACTTTTGCACTCCCTTTTGGATGCCTTTCACAGCTCCAGTGTGCCTGGAACTCAGGGCTTCCTGATTTTAAAAATCCTAGCCCTAGGCCGAACCCCAACCCTAAGACGAGAAAGGCAAATCAGCCAGGAATTAGGCATGTCCCCAAGGAAAAAGCTGTGGAGGCAGGCATGTTGTGGTACTTTTGCGCTCTTCTTGGCTAGTCCTTCGCAGCTGCTGTGTTCTTGGAACTCAGGGCTTTCTGGTTAATAGAACCCTTACCCTAGGCGTAACTCAAACCTTAACCCTAGGAAGGAAAATCAGCCTATGGTTCGGGATGGTCTCATGAGAATAGCAGCAGAGGCAGCCAAGTTGTGTCACTTCTGCGGCCCACTTGGGATGCCTTTAACAGCTGCATGTGCCTGGAGCCCAGGGCTTCCTGGTTTTAAAAGTCCTAGGCCTAAGCCTAACAGTAACCCTAGGAAGGTAAATCAGCCGCGTATTAGGGTTCTTCCTAAGGGAAAAGCCGTGAAAGCAGCCATGTTGTGGCACTTCTGCACTCCCTTTGGGATGCCTTTGGCAGATGCAGTAAGCCTGGAACTCAGGGCTTCCTGGTTAAAAAACTCCAAGCCCTAGGCTGAACCCTAACCCTAACCCTAGGCAGATAAATCAGCCTAGGTATAGGGATGGTGCCAAGGAAAAAGCTGTGAAAGCTGCCATGTTTTGCACTTTTGTACTCCTCTTGGGATGCCTTGAACAGCTGCAGTGTGCCTGGATCTAATGGCTTCCTAGTTTTAAAAACCCTAGCCCTAGGCCTAAGCCTAACAGTAACCCTAGGAAGGTAAATCAGCCGCGTATTAGGGTTCTTCCTAAGGGAAAAGCCGTGAAAGCAACCATGTTGTGGCACTTTTGCACTCCCTTTTGGATGCCTTTCACAGCTCCAGTGTGCCTGGAACTCAGGGCTTCCTGATTTTAAAAATCCTAGCCCTAGGCCGAACCCCAACCCTAAGACGAGAAAGGCAAATCAGCCAGGAATTAGGCATGTCCCCAAGGAAAAAGCTGTGGAGGCAGGCATGTTGTGGTACTTTTGCGCTCTTCTTGGCTAGTCCTTCGCAGCTGCTGTGTTCTTGGAACTCAGGGCTTTCTGGTTAATAGAACCCTTACCCTAGGCGTAACTCAAACCTTAACCCTAGGAAGGAAAATCAGCCTATGGTTCGGGATGGTCTCATGGAAATATCAGTGGTGGCAGCCAAGTTGTGTCACTTTTGCGCTCCCCTTGGGATGCCTTTCGCAGCTGCAGTGTGCCTGGAGCCCAGGGCTTCCTGGTTTTAAAAGTCCTAGGACTAAGCCTAACAGTAACCCTAGGAAGGTAAATCAGCCGCGTATTAGGGTTCTTCCTAAGGGAAAAGCCGTGAAAGCAGCCATGTTGTGGCACTTCTGCACTCCCTTTGGGATGCCTTTGGCAGATGCAGTAAGCCTGGAACTCAGGGCTTCCTAGTTAAAAAAATTCTAGCCCTAGGCCGAACCCCAACCCTAAGACGAGAAAGGCAAATCAGCCAGGAATTAGGCATGTCCCCAAGGAAGAAGCTGTGGAGGCAGGCACGTTGTGGTACTTTTGCGCTCTTCTTGGGTAGCCCTTCGCAGCTGCTGTGTTCTTGGAACTCAGGGCTTTCTGGTTAATAGACCTCTTACCCTAGGCGTAACTCAAACCTTAACCCTAGGAAGGAAAATCAGCCTATGGTTCGGGATGGTCTCATGAGAATAGAAGCAGAGGCAGCCAAGTTGTGTCACTTCTGCGGCCCTCTTGGGATGCCTTGAACAGCTGCAGTGTGCCTGGAGCCCAGGGCTTCCTGGTTTTAAAAGTCCTAGGCCTAAGCCTAACAGTAACCCTAGGAAGGTAAATCAGCCGCGTATTAGGGTTCTTCCTAAGGGAAAAGCCGTGAAAGCAGCCATGTTGTGGCACTTTTGCACTCCCTTTGGGATGCATTTGGCAGATGCAGTAAGCCTGGAACTCAGGGCTTCCTGGTTAAAAAACTCCAAGCCCTAGGCTGAACCTAACCCTAACCCTAGGCAGATAAATCAGCCTAGGTATAGGGATGGTGCCAAGGAAAAAGCTGTGAAAGCTGCCATGTTGTTGCACTTTTGTACTCCCCTTGGGATGCCTTGAATAGCTGCAGTGTGCCTGGATCTAATGGCTTCCTAGTTTTAAAAATCCTAGCCCTAGGCCTAAGCCTTACAGTATCCCTGGGAAGGGAAATCAGCCTGGTGTTAAGCTTCTTGCCAAGGAAAAAGCCGTGAAAGCAAACATGTTGTGGCACTTTTGCACTCCCTTTTGGATGCCTTTCACAGCTCCAGTGTGCCTGGAACTCAGGGCTTCCTGATTTTAAAAATCCTAGCCCTAGGCCGAACCCCAACCCTAAGACGAGAAAGGCAAATCAGCCAGGAATTAGGCATGTCCCCAAGGAAAAAGCTGTGGAGGCAGGCATGTTGTGGTACTTTTGCGCTCTTCTTGGGTAGTCCTTCGCAGCTGCTGTGTTCTTGGAACTCAGGGCTTTCTGGTTAATAGAACCCTTACCCTAGGCGTAACTCAAACCTTAACCCTAGGAAGGAAAATCAGCCTATGGTTCGGGATGGTCTCATGAGAATAGCAGCAGAGGCAGCCAAGTTGTGTCACTTCTGCGGCCCTCTTGGGATGCCTTTAACAACTGCATGTGCCTGGACCCCAGGGCTTCCTAGTTTTAAAAATCCTAGCCCTAGGCCTAAGCCTTACAGTAACCCTAGGAAGGTAAATCAGCCGCGTATTAGGGTTCTTCCTAAGGGAAAAGCCGTGAAAGCAACCATGTTGTGGCACTTCTGCACTCCCTTTGGGTTGCCTTTGGCAGATGCAGTAAGCCTGGAACTCAAGGCTTCCTAGTTAAAAAAATCCTAGCCCTAGGCCGAACCCCAACCCTAAGACGAGAAAGGCAAATCAGCCAGGAATTAGGCATGTCCCCAAGGAAAAAGCTGTGGAGGCAGGCATGTTGTGGTACTTTTGCGCTCTTCTTGGGTAGTCCTTCGCAGCTGCTGTGTTCTTGGAACTCAGGGCTTTCTGGTTAATAGACCTCTTACCCTAGGCGAAACTCAAACATTAACCCTAGGAAGGAAAATCAGCCTATGGTTCGGGATGGTCTCATGAGAATAGAAGCAGAGGCAGCCAAGTTGTGTCACTTCTGCGGCCCTCTTGGGATGCCTTTAACAGCTGCAGTGTGCCTGGAGCCCAGGGCTTCCTGGTTTTAAAAGTCCTAGGCCTAAGCCTAACAGTAACCCTAGGAAGGTAAATCAGCCGCGTATTAGGGTTCTTCCTAAGGGAAAAGCCGTGAAAGCTGCCATGTTGTGGCACTTTTGCACTCCCTTTGGGATGCATTTGGCAGATGCAGTAAGCCTGGAACTCAGGGCTTCCTGGTTAAAAAACTCCAAGCCCTAGGCTGAACCCTAACCCTAACCCTAGGCAGATAAATCAGCCTATGTATAGGGATGGTGCCAAGGAAAAAGCTGTGAAAGCTGCCATGTTGTTGCACTTTTGTACTCCCCTTGGGATGCCTTGAATAGCTGCAGTGTGCCTGGATCTAATGGCTTCCTAGTTTTAAAAATCCTAGCCCTAGGCCTAAGCCTTACAGTAACCCTGGGAAGGGAAATCAGCCTGGTGTTAAGCTTCTTGCCAAGGAAAAAGCCGTGAAAGCAAACATGTTGTGGCACTTTTGCACTCCCTTTTGGATGCCTTTCACAGCTCCAGTGTGCCTGGAACTCAGGGCTTCCTGATTTTAAAAATCCTAGCCCTAGGCCGAACCCCAACCCTAAGACGAGAAAGGCAAATCAGCCAGGAATTAGGCATGTCCCCAAGGAAAAAGCTGTGGAGGCAGGCATGTTGTGGTACTTTTGCGCTCTTCTTGGCTAGTCCTTCGCAGCTGCTGTGTTCTTGGAACTCAGGGCTTTCTGGTTAATAGAACCCTTACCCTAGGCGTAACTCAAACCTTAACCCTAGGAAGGAAAATCAGCCTATGGTTCGGGATGGTCTCATGAGAATAGCAGCAGAGGCAGCCAAGTTGTGTCACTTCTGCGGCCCACTTGGGATGCCTTTAACAGCTGCATGTGCCTGGAGCCCAGGGCTTCCTGGTTTTAAAAGTCCTAGGCCTAAGCCTAACAGTAACCCTAGGAAGGTAAATCAGCCGCGTATTAGGGTTCTTCCTAAGGGAAAAGCCGTGAAAGCAGCCATGTTGTGGCACTTCTGCACTCCCTTTGGGATGCCTTTGGCAGATGCAGTAAGCCTGGAACTCAGGGCTTCCTGGTTAAAAAACTCCAAGCCCTAGGCTGAACCCTAACCCTAACCCTAGGCAGATAAATCAGCCTAGGTATAGGGATGGTGCCAAGGAAAAAGCTGTGAAAGCTGCCATGTTGTGGTACTTTAGTACTCCCCTTGGGATGCCTTGAACAGCTGCAGTGTGCCTGGATCTAAGTGCTTCCTAGTTTTAAAAGTCCTAGTCCTAAGCCTAACAGTAACCCTAGGAAGGAAAATCAGCCACGTATTAGGGTTCTTCCTAAGGGGAAAGCCGTGAAAGCAAACATGTTGTGGCACTTTTGCACTCCCTTTTGGATGCTTTTGGCAGATGAAGTAAGCCTGGAACTCAGGGCTTCCTAGTTAAAAAAATCCTATCCCTAGGCCGAACCCCAACCCTAAGACGAGAAAGGCAAATCAGCCAGGAATTAGGCATGTCCCCAAGGAAAAAGCTGTGGAGGCAGGCATGTTGTGGTACTTTTGCGCTCTTCTTGGCTAGTCCTTCGCAGCTGCTGTGTTCTTGGAACTCAGGGCTTTCTGGTTAATAGAACCCTTACCCTAGGCGTAACTCAAACCTTAACCCTAGGAAGGAAAATCAGCCTATGGTTCGGGATGGTCTCATGGAAATATCAGTGGTGGCAGCCAAGTTGTGTCACTTTTGCGCTCCCCTTGGGATGCCTTTCGCAGCTGCAGTGTGCCTGGAGCCCAGGGCTTCCTGGTTTTAAAAGTCCTAGGACTAAGCCTAACAGTAACCCTAGGAAGGTAAAGCAGCCGCGTATTAGGGTTCTTCCTAAGGGAAAAGCCGTGAAAGCAACCATGTTGTGGCACTTCTGCACTCCCTTTGGGATGCCTTTGGCAGATGCAGTAAGCCTGGAACTCAGGGCTTCCTAGTTAAAAAAATCCTAGCCCTAGGCCGAACCCCAACCCTAAGACGAGAAAGGCAAATCAGCCAGGAATTAGGCATGTCCCCAAGGAAAAAGCTGTGGAGGCAGGCATGTTGTGGTACTTTTGCGCTCTTCTTGGGTAGTCCTTCGCAGCTGCTGTGTTCTTGGAACTCAGGTCTTTCTGGTTAATAGACCTCTTACCCTAGGCGTAACTCAAACCTTAACCCTAGGAAGGAAAATCAGCCTATGGTTCGGGATGGTCTCAGGAGAATAGAAGCAGAGGCAGCCAAGTTGTGTCACTTTTGCGCTCCCCTTGGGATGCCTTTCGCAGCTGCAGTGTGCCTGGAGCCCAGGGCTTCCTGGTTTTAAAAGTCCTAGGCCTAAGCCTAACAGTAACCCTAGGAAGGTAAATCAGCCGCGTATTAGGGTTCTTCCTAAGGGAAAAGCTGTGAAAGCAGCCATGTTGTGGCACTTCTGCACTCCCTTTGGGATGCCTTTGGCAGATGCAGTAAGCCTGGAACTCAGGGCTTCCTGGTTAAAAAACTCCAAGCCCTAGGCTGAAGCCTAACCCTAACCCTAGGCAGATAAATCAGCCTAGGTATAGGGATGGTGCCAAGGAAAAAGCTGTGAAAGCTGCCATGTTTTGCACTTTTGTACTCCTCTTGGGATGCCTTGAACAGCTGCAGTGTGCCTGGATCTAATGGCTTCCTAGTTTTAAAAACCCTAGCCCTAGGCCTAAGCCTAACAGTAACCCTAGGAAGGTAAATCAGCCGCGTATTAGGGTTCTTCCTAAGGGAAAAGCCGTGAAAGCAACCATGTTGTGGCACTTTTGCACTCCCTTTTGGATGCCTTTCACAGCTCCAGTGTGCCTGGAACTCAGGGCTTCCTGATTTTAAAAATCCTAGCCCTAGGCCGAACCCCAACCCTAAGACGAGAAAGGCAAATCAGCCAGGAATTAGGCATGTCCCCAAGGAAAAAGCTGTGGAGGCAGGCATGTTGTGGTACTTTTGCGCTCTTCTTGGCTAGTCCTTCGCAGCTGCTGTGTTCTTGGAACTCAGGGCTTTCTGGTTAATAGAACCCTTACCCTAGGCGTAACTCAAACCTTAACCCTAGGAAGGAAAATCAGCCTATGGTTCGGGATGGTCTCATGGAAATATCAGTGGTGGCAGCCAAGTTGTGTCACTTTTGCGCTCCCCTTGGGATGCCTTTCGCAGCTGCAGTGTGCCTGGAGCCCAGGGCTTCCTGGTTTTAAAAGTCCTAGGACTAAGCCTAACAGTAACCCTAGGAAGGTAAATCAGCCGCGTATTAGGGTTCTTCCTAAGGGAAAAGCCGTGAAAGCAGCCATGTTGTGGCACTTCTGCACTCCCTTTGGGATGCCTTTGGCAGATGCAGTAAGCCTGGAACTCAGGGCTTCCTAGTTAAAAAAATTCTAGCCCTAGGCCGAACCCCAACCCTAAGACGAGAAAGGCAAATCAGCCAGGAATTAGGCATGTCCCCAAGGAAGAAGCTGTGGAGGCAGGCACGTTGTGGTACTTTTGCGCTCTTCTTGGGTAGCCCTTCGCAGCTGCTGTGTTCTTGGAACTCAGGGCTTTCTGGTTAATAGACCTCTTACCCTAGGCGTAACTCAAACCTTAACCCTAGGAAGGAAAATCAGCCTATGGTTCGGGATGGTCTCATGAGAATAGAAGCAGAGGCAGCCAAGTTGTGTCACTTCTGCGGCCCTCTTGGGATGCCTTGAACAGCTGCAGTGTGCCTGGAGCCCAGGGCTTCCTGGTTTTAAAAGTCCTAGGCCTAAGCCTAACAGTAACCCTAGGAAGGTAAATCAGCCGCGTATTAGGGTTCTTCCTAAGGGAAAAGCCGTGAAAGCAGCCATGTTGTGGCACTTTTGCACTCCCTTTGGGATGCATTTGGCAGATGCAGTAAGCCTGGAACTCAGGGCTTCCTGGTTAAAAAACTCCAAGCCCTAGGCTGAACCTAACCCTAACCCTAGGCAGATAAATCAGCCTAGGTATAGGGATGGTGCCAAGGAAAAAGCTGTGAAAGCTGCCATGTTGTTGCACTTTTGTACTCCCCTTGGGATGCCTTGAATAGCTGCAGTGTGCCTGGATCTAATGGCTTCCTAGTTTTAAAAATCCTAGCCCTAGGCCTAAGCCTTACAGTATCCCTGGGAAGGGAAATCAGCCTGGTGTTAAGCTTCTTGCCAAGGAAAAAGCCGTGAAAGCAAACATGTTGTGGCACTTTTGCACTCCCTTTTGGATGCCTTTCACAGCTCCAGTGTGCCTGGAACTCAGGGCTTCCTGATTTTAAAAATCCTAGCCCTAGGCCGAACCCCAACCCTAAGACGAGAAAGGCAAATCAGCCAGGAATTAGGCATGTCCCCAAGGAAAAAGCTGTGGAGGCAGGCATGTTGTGGTACTTTTGCGCTCTTCTTGGGTAGTCCTTCGCAGCTGCTGTGTTCTTGGAACTCAGGGCTTTCTGGTTAATAGAACCCTTACCCTAGGCGTAACTCAAACCTTAACCCTAGGAAGGAAAATCAGCCTATGGTTCGGGATGGTCTCATGAGAATAGCAGCAGAGGCAGCCAAGTTGTGTCACTTCTGCGGCCCTCTTGGGATGCCTTTAACAACTGCATGTGCCTGGACCCCAGGGCTTCCTAGTTTTAAAAATCCTAGCCCTAGGCCTAAGCCTTACAGTAACCCTAGGAAGGTAAATCAGCCGCGTATTAGGGTTCTTCCTAAGGGAAAAGCCGTGAAAGCAACCATGTTGTGGCACTTCTGCACTCCCTTTGGGTTGCCTTTGGCAGATGCAGTAAGCCTGGAACTCAAGGCTTCCTAGTTAAAAAAATCCTAGCCCTAGGCCGAACCCCAACCCTAAGACGAGAAAGGCAAATCAGCCAGGAATTAGGCATGTCCCCAAGGAAAAAGCTGTGGAGGCAGGCATGTTGTGGTACTTTTGCGCTCTTCTTGGGTAGTCCTTCGCAGCTGCTGTGTTCTTGGAACTCAGGGCTTTCTGGTTAATAGACCTCTTACCCTAGGCGAAACTCAAACATTAACCCTAGGAAGGAAAATCAGCCTATGGTTCGGGATGGTCTCATGAGAATAGAAGCAGAGGCAGCCAAGTTGTGTCACTTCTGCGGCCCTCTTGGGATGCCTTTAACAGCTGCAGTGTGCCTGGAGCCCAGGGCTTCCTGGTTTTAAAAGTCCTAGGCCTAAGCCTAACAGTAACCCTAGGAAGGTAAATCAGCCGCGTATTAGGGTTCTTCCTAAGGGAAAAGCCGTGAAAGCTGCCATGTTGTGGCACTTTTGCACTCCCTTTGGGATGCATTTGGCAGATGCAGTAAGCCTGGAACTCAGGGCTTCCTGGTTAAAAAACTCCAAGCCCTAGGCTGAACCCTAACCCTAACCCTAGGCAGATAAATCAGCCTAGGTATAGGGATGGTGCCAAGGAAAAAGCTGTGAAAGCTGCCATGTTGTTGCACTTTTGTACTCCCCTTGGGATGCCTTGAACAGCTGCAGTGTGCCTGGATCTAAGGGCTTCCTAGTTTTAAAAATCCTAGCCCTAGGCCTAAGCCTTACAGTAACCCTGGGAAGGGAAATCAGCCTGGTGTTAAGCTTCTTGCCAAGGAAAAAGCCGTGAAAGCAAACATGTTGTGGCACTTTTGCACTCCCTTTTGGATGCCTTTCACAGCTCCAGTGTGCCTGGAACTCAGGGCTTCCTGATTTTAAAAATCCTAGCCCTAGGCCGAACCCCAACCCTAAGACGAGAAAGGCAAATCAGCCAGGAATTAGGCATGTCCCCAAGGAAAAAGCTGTGGAGGCAGGCATGTTGTGGTACTTTTGCGCTCTTCTTGGGTAGTCCTTCGCAGCTGCTGTGTTCTTGGAACTCAGGGCTTTCTGGTTAATAGAACCCTTACCCTAGGCGTAACTCAAACCTTAACCCTAGGAAGGAAAATCAGCCTATGGTTCGGGATGGTCTCATGAGAATAGCAGCAGAGGCAGCCAAGTTGTGTCACTTCTGCGGCCCTCTTGGGATGCCTTTCGCAGCTGCAGTGTGCCTGGAGCCCAGGGCTTCCTGGTTTTAAAAGTCCTAGGCCTAAGCCTAACAGTAACCCTAGGAAGGTAAATCAGCCGCGTATTAGGGTTCTTCCTAAGGGAAAAGCCGTGAAAGCAGCCATGTTGTGGCACTTCTGCACTCCCTTTGGGATGCCTTTGGCAGATGCAGTAAGCCTGGAACTCAGGGCTTCCTAGTTAAAAAAATCCTAGCCCTAGGCCGAACCCCAACCCTAAGACGAGAAAGGCAAATCAGCCAGG
Organism: Ammospiza maritima maritima; assembly: GCA_036010785.1. Classification (NCBI taxonomy): domain Eukaryota; kingdom Metazoa; phylum Chordata; class Aves; order Passeriformes; family Passerellidae; genus Ammospiza; species Ammospiza maritima. Next base: position 364,820 of record JAYKTQ010000354.1, on the reverse strand, counting down.
AATTAGGCATGTCCCCAAGGAAAAAGCTGTGGAGGCAGGCATGTTGTGGTACTTTTGCGCTCTTCTTGGGTAGCCCTTCGCAGCTGCTGTGTTCTTGGAACTCAGGGCTTTCTGGTTAATAGAACCCTTACCCTAGGCGTAACTCAAACCTTAACCCTAGGAAGGAAAATCAGCCTATGGTTCGGGATGGTCTCATGAAAATATCAGTGGTGGCAGCCAAGTTGTGTCACTTTTGCGCTCCCCTTGGGATGCCTTTCGCAGCTGCAGTGTGCCTGGAGCCCAGGGCTTCCTGGTTTTAAAAGTCCTAGGCCTAAGCCTAACAGTAACCCTAGGAAGGTAAAGCAGCCGCGTATTAGGGTTCTTCCTAAGGGAAAAGCCGTGAAAGCAGCCATGTTGTGGCACTTCTGCACTCCCTTTGGGATGCCTTTGGCAGATGAAGTAAGCCTGGAACTCAGGGCTTCCTAGTTAAAAATATCCTAGCCCTAGGCCGAACCCCAACCCTAAGACGAGAAAGGCAAATCAGCCAGGAATTAGGCATGTCCCCAAGGAAAAAGCTGTGGAGGCAGGCATGTTGTGGTACTTTTGCGCTCTTCTTGGCTAGTCCTTCGCAGCTGCTGTGTTCTTGGAACTCAGGTCTTTCTGGTTAATAGACCTCTTACCCTAGGCGTAACTCAAACCTTAACCCTAGGAAGGAAAATCAGCCTATGGTTCGGGATGGTCTCATGAGAATAGAAGCAGAGGCAGCCAAGTTGTGTCACTTCTGCGGCCCTCTTGGGATGCCTTTAACAGCTGCAGTGTGCCTGGAGCCCAGGGCTTCCTGGTTTTAAAAGTCCTAGGCCTAAGCCTAACAGTAACCCTAGGAAGGTAAATCAGCCGCGTATTAGGGTTCTTCCTAAGGGAAAAGCCGTGAAAGCAGCCATGTTGTGGCACTTTTGCACTCCCTTTGGGATGCATTTGGCAGATGCAGTAAGCCTGGAACTCAGGGCTTCCTGGTTAAAAAACTCCAAGCCCTAGGCTGAACCCTAACCCTAACCCTAGGCAGATAAATCAGCCTAGGTATAGGGATGGTGCCAAGGAAAAAGCTGTGAAAGCTGCCATGTTGTTGCACTTTTGTACTCCCCTTGGGATGCCTTGAATAGCTGCAGTGTTCCTGGATCTAATGGCTTCCTAGTTTTAAAAATCCTAGCCCTCGGCCTAAGCCTTACAGTATCCCTGGGAAGGGAAATCAGCCTGGTGTTAAGCTTCTTGCCAAGGAAAAAGCCGTGAAAGCAAACATGTTGTGGCACTTTTGCACTCCCTTTTGGATGCCTTTCACAGCTCCAGTGTGCCCGGAACTCAGGGCTTCCTGATTTTAAAAATCCTAGCCCTAGGCCGAACCCCAACCCTAAGACGAGAAAGGCAAATCAGCCAGGAATTAGGCATGTCCCCAAGGAAAAAGCTGTGGAGGCAGGCATGTTGTGGTACTTTTGCGCTCTTCTTGGGTAGTCCTTCGCAGCTGCTGTGTTCTTGGAACTCAGGGCTTTCTGGTTAATAGAACCCTTACCCTAGGCGTAACTCAAACCTTAACCCTAGGAAGGAAAATCAGCCTATGGTTCGGGATGGTCTCATGAGAATAGCAGCAGAGGCAGCCAAGTTGTGTCACTTCTGCGGCCCTCTTGGGATGCCTTTAACAGCTGCATGTGCCTGGACCCCAGGGCTTCCTGGTTTTAAAAGTCCTAGGCCTAAGCCTAACAGTAACCCTAGGAAGGTAAATCAGCCGCGTATTAGGGTTCTTCCTAAGGGAAAAGCCGTGAAAGCAGCCATGTTGTGGCACTTCTGCACTCCCTTTGGGATGCCTTTGGCAGATGCAGTAAGCCTGGAACTCAGGGCTTCCTGGTTAAAAAACTCCAAGCCCTAGGCTGAACCCTAACCCTAACCCTAGGCAGATAAATCAGCCTTGGTATAGGGATGGTGCCAAGGAAAAAGCTGTGAAAGCTGCCATGTTGTTGCACTTTTGTACTCCCCTTGGGATGCCTTGAACAGCTGCAGTGTGCCTGGATCTAAGGGCTTCCTAGTTTTAAAAATCCTAGCCCTAAGCTTAAGCCTAACAGTAACCCTAGGAAGGTACATCAGCAGGGTTTTAGGGTTCTTCCTAAGGGAAAAGCCGTGTAAGCAGCCATGTTGTGGCACTTCTGCACTCCCTTTGGGATGCCTTTGGCAGATGCAGTAAGCCTGGAACTCAGGGCTTCCTAGTTAAAAATATCCTAGCCCTTGGCCGAACCCCAACCCTAAGACGAGAAAGGCAAATCAGCCAGGAATTAGGCATGTCCCCAAGGAAAAAGCTGTGGAGGCAGGCACGTTGTGGTACTTTTGCGCTCTTCTTGGGTAGTCCTTTGCAGCTGCTGTGTTGTTGGAACTCAGGGCTTTCTGGTTAATAGAACTCTTACCCTAGGCGTAACTCAAACCTTAACCCTAGGAAGGAAAATCAGCCAATGGTTCGGGATGGTCTCATGAGAATAGCAGCAGAGGCAGCCAAGTTGTGTCACTTCTGCGGCCCTCTTGGGATGCCTTTAACAGCTGCATGTGCCTGGAGCCCAGGGCTTCCTGGTTTTAAAAGTCCTAGGCCTAAGCCTAACAGTAACCCTAGGAAGGTAAATCAGCCGCGTATTAGGGTTCTTCCTAAGGGAAAAGCCGTGAAAGCAGCCATGTTGTGGCACTTCTGCACTCCCTTTGGGATGCTTTTGGCAGATGCAGTAAGCCTGGAACTCAGGGCTTCCTAGTTAAAAAAATCCTAGCCCTAGGCCGAACCCCAACATTAAGATGAGAAAGGCAAATCAGCCAGGAATTAGGCATGTCCCCAAGGAAAAAGCTGTGGAGGCAGGCATGTTGTGGTACTTTTGCGCTCTTCTTGGGTAGTCCTTCGCAGCTGCTGTGTTCTTGGAACTCTGGTTCTTCTGGTTAATAGACCTCTTACCCTAGGCGAAACTCAAACATTAACCCTAGGAAGGAAAATCAGCCTATGGTTCGGGATGGTCTCATGAGAATAGAAGCAGAGGCAGCCAAGTTGTGTCACTTCTGCGGCCCTCTTGGGATGCCTTTAACAGCTGCAGTGTGCCTGGAGACCAGGGCTTCCTGGTTTTAAAAGTCCTAGGCCTAAGCCTAACAGTAACCCTAGGAAGGTAAATCAGCCGCGTATTAGGGTTCTTCCTAAGGGAAAAGCCGTAAAAGCAGCCATGTTGTGGCACTTTTGCACTCCCTTTGGGATGCCTTTGGCAGATGCAGTAAGCCTGGAACTCAGGGCTTCCTGGTTAAAAAACTCCAAGCCCTAGGCTGAAGCCTAACCCTAACCCTAGGCAGATAAATCAGCCTAGGTATAGGGATGGTGCCAAGGAAAAAGCTGTGAAAGCTGCCATGTTGTTGCACTTTTGTACTCCCCTTGGGATGCCTTGAACAGCTGCAGTGTGCCTGGATCTAAGGGCTTCCTAGTTTTAAAAATCCTAGCCCTAAGCTTAAGCCTTACAGTAACCCTGGGAAGGGAAATCAGCCTGGTGTTAAGCTTCTTGCCAAGGAAAAAGCCGTGAAAGCAACCATGTTGTGGCACTTTTGCACTCCCTTTTGGATGCCTTTCACAGCTCCAGTGTGCCTGGAACTCAGGGCTTCCTGATTTTAAAAATCCTTGCCCTAGGCCGAACCCCAACCCTAGGACGAGAAAGGTAAATCAGCAAGGAATTAGGCATGTCCCCAAGGAAAAAGCTGTGGAGGCAGGCATGTTGTGGTACTTTTGCGCTCTTCTTGGCTAGTCCTTCGCAGCTGCTGTGTTCTTGGAACTCAGGGCTTTCTGGTTAATAGAACCCTTACCCTAGGCGTAACTCAAACCTTAACCCTAGGAAGGAAAATCAGCCTATGGTTCGGGATGGTCTCATGGAAATATCAGTGGTGGCAGCCAAGTTGCGTCACTTTTGCGCTCCCCTTGGGATGCCTTTCGCAGCTGCAGAGTGCCTGGAGCCCAGGGCTTCCTGGTTTTAAAAGTCCTAGGCCTAAGCCTAACAGTAACCCTAGGAAGGTAAATCAGCCGCGTATTAGGGTTCTTCCTAAGGGAAAAGCCGTGAAAGCAGCCATGTTGTGGCACTTTTGCACTCCCTTTGGGATGCCTTTGGCAGATGCAGTAAGCCTGGAACTCAGGGCTTCCTGGTTAAAAACTCCAAGCCCTAGGCTGAACCCTAACCCTAACCCTAGGCAGATAAATCAGCCTATGTATAGGGATGGTGCCAAGGAAAAAGCTGTGAAAGCTGCCATGTTGTGGTACTTTAGTACTCCCCTTGGGATGCCTTGAACAGCTGCAGTGTGCCTGGATCTAAGGGCTTCCTACTTTTAAAATTCCTAGGCCTAAGCCTAACAGTAACCCTAGGAAGGTAAATCAGCCGCGTATTAGGGTTCTTCCTAAGGGAAAAGCCGTGTAAGCAGCCATGTTGTGGCCCTTCTGCACTCCCTTTGGGATGCCTTTGGCAGATGCAGTAAGCCTGGAACTCAGGGCTTCCTAGTTAAAAATATCCTAGCCCTAGGCCGAACCCCAACCCTAAGACGAGAAAGGCAAATCAGCCAGGAATTAGGCATGTCCCCAAGGAAAAAGCTGTGGAGGCAGGCACGTTGTGGTACTTTTGCGCTCTTCTTGGCTAGTCCTTTGCAGCTGCTGTGTTCTTGGAACTCAGGGCTTTCTGGTTAATAGAACTCTTACCCTAGGCGTAACTCAAACCTTAACCCTAGGAAGGAAAATCAGCCTATGGTTCGGGATGGTCTCATGAGAATAGCAACAGAGGCAGCCAAGTTGTGTCACTTCTGCGGCCCTCTTGGGATGCCTTGAACAGCTGCATGTGCCTGGAGCCCAGGGCTTCCTGGTTTTAAAAGTCCTAGGCCTAAGCCTAACAGTAACCCTAGGAAGGTAAATCAGCCGCGTATTAGGGTTCTTCCTAAGGGAAAAGCCATGAAAGCAGCCATGTTGTGGCACTTCTGCACTCCCTTTGGGATGCATTTGGCAGATGCAGTAAGCCTGGAATTTTGGGCTTCCTGGTTAAAAAAATCCTAGCCCTAGGCCGAACCCCAACCCTAAGACGAGAAAGGCAAATCAGCCAGGAATTAGGCATGTCCCCAAGGAAAAAGCTGTGGAGGCAGGCACGTTGTGGTACTTTTGCGCTCTTCTTGGGTAGTCCTTCGCAGCTGCTGTGTTCTTGGAACTCAGGGCTTTCTGGTTAATAGAACCCTTACCCTAGGCGTAACTCAAACCTTAACCCTAGGAAGGAAAATCAGCCTATGGTTCGGGATGGTCTCATGGAAATATCAGTGGTGGAAGCCAAGTTGTGTCACTTTTGCGCTCCCCTTGGGATGCCTTTGGCAGCTGCAGTGTGCCTGGAGCCCAGGGCTTCCTGGTTTTAAAAGTCCTAGGCCTAAGCCTAACAGTAACCCTAGGAAGGTAAATCAGCCGCGTATTAGGGTTCTTCCTAAGGGAAATGCTGAGAAAGCAGCCATGTTGTGGCACTTTTGCACTCCCTTTGGGATGCCTTTGGCAGATGCAGTAAGCCTGGAACTCAGGGCTTCCTGGTTAAAAAACTCCAAGCCCTAGGCTGAACCCTAACCCTAACCCTAGGCAGATAAATCAGCCTAGGTATAGGGATGGTGCCAAGGAAAAAGCTGTGAAAGCTGCCATGTTGTTGCACTTTTGTACTCCCCTTGGGATGCCTTGAACAGCTGCAGTGTGCCTGGATCTAAGGGCTTCCTAGTTTTAAAAATCCTAGCCCTAGGCCGAACCCCAACCCTAAGACGAGAAAGGCAAATCAGCCAGGAATTAGGCATGTCCCCAAGGAAAAAGCTGTGGAGGCAGGCATGTTGTGGTACTTTTGCGCTCTTCTTGGGTAGTCCTTCGCAGCTGCTGTGTTCTTGGAACTCAAGGCTTTCTGGTTAATAGAACCCTTACCCTAGGCGTAACTCAAACCTTAACCCTAGGAAGGAAAATCAGCCTATGGTTCGGGATGGTCTCATGGAAATATAAGTGGTGGCAGCCAAGTTGTGTCACTTTTGCGCTCCCCTTGGGATGCCTTTGGCAGCTGCAGTGTGCCTGGAGCCCAGGGCTTCCTGGTTTTAAAAGTCCTAGGCCTAAGCCTAACAGTAACCCTAGGAAGGTAAATCAGCCGCGTATTAGGGTTCTTCCTAAGGGAAAAGCCGTGAAAGCAGCCATGTTGTGGCACTTCTGCACTCCCTTTGGGATGCCTTTGGCAGATGCAGTAAGCCTGGAACTCAGGGCTTCCTAGTTAAAAAAATCCTAGCCCTAGGCCGAACCCCAACCCTAAGACGAGAAAGGCAAATCAGCCAGGAATTAGGCATGTCCCCAAGGAAAAAGCTGTGGAGGCACGCATGTTGTGGTACTTTTGCGCTCTTCTTGGCTAGTCCTTCGCAGCTGCTGTGTTCTTGGAACTCAGGGCTTTCTGGTTAATAGAACCCTTACCCTAGGCGTAACTCAAACCTTAACCCTAGGAAGGAAAATCAGCCTATGGTTCAGGATGGTCTCATGAGAATAGAAGCAGAGGCAGCCAAGTTGTGTCACTTTTGCGCTCCCCTTGGGATGCCTTTCGCAGCTGCAGTGTGCCTGGAGCCCAGGGCTTCCTGGTTTTAAAAGTCCTAGGCCTAAGCCTAACAGTAACCCTAGGAAGGTAAATCAGCTGCGTATTAGGGTTCTTCCTAAGGGAAAAGCCGTGAAAGCAGCCATGTTGTGGCACTTCTGCACTCCCTTTTGGATGCTTTTTGCAGATGAAGTAAGCCTGGAACTCAGGGCTTCCTAGTTAAAAAATCCTAGCCCTAGGCCGAACCCCAACCCTAAGACGAGAAAGGCAAATCAGCCAGGAATTAGGCATGTCCCCAAGGAAAAAGCTGTGGAGGCAGGCATGTTGTGGTACTTTTGCGCTCTTCTTGGGAAGTCCTTCGCAGCTGCTGTGTTCTTGGAACTCAGGGCTTTCTGGTTAATAGAACCCTTACCCCAGGCGTAACTCAAACCTTAACCCTAGGAAGGAAAATCAGCCTATGGTTCGATATGGTCTCATGAGAATAGCAGCAGAGGCAGCCAAGTTGTGTCACTTTTGCGCTCCCCTTGGGATGCCTTTCGCAGCTGCAGTGTGCCTGGAGCCCAGGGCTTCCTGGTTTTAAAAGTCCTAGGCCTAAGCCTAACAGTAACCCTAGGAAGGTAAATCAGCTGGGTATTAGTGTTCTTCCTAAGGGAAAAGCCGTGAAAGCAGCCATGTTGCGGCACTTTTGCACTCCCTTTTGGTAGCCTTTCACAGCTCCAGTGTGCCTGGAACTCAGGGCTTCCTGATTTTAAAAGTCCTAACCCAAATCCTAACCCCAACCCTAAGACGACAAAGGCAAATCAGCCAGGAATTAGGCATGTCCCCAAGGAAAAAGCTGTGGAGGCAGGCATGTTGTGGTACTTTTGCGCTCTTCTTGGGAAGTCCTTCGCAGCTGCTGTGTTCTTGGAACTCAGGGCTTTCTGGTTAATAGAACCCTTACCCTAGGCGTAACTCAAAACTTAACCCTAGGAAGGAAAATCAGCCAATGGTTCGGGATGGTCTCATGAGAATAGAAGCAGAGGCAGCCAAGTCGTGTCACTTTTGCGCTCCCCTTGGGATGCCTTTCGCAGCTGCAGTGTGCCTGGAGCCCAGGGCTTCCTGGTTTTAAAAGTCATAGGCCTAAGCCTAACAGTAACCCTAGGAAGGTAAATCAGCTGGGTATTAGGGTTCTTCCTAAGGGAAAAGCCGTGAAAGCAGCCATGTTGTGGCACTTCTGCACTCCCTCTGGGATGCTTTTGGCAGATGCAGTAAGCCTGGAACTCAGGGCTTCCTAGTTAAAAAAATCCTAGCCCTAGGCCGAACCCCAACCCTAAGACGAGAAAGGCAAATCAGCCAGGAATTAGGCATGTCCCCAAGGAAAAAGCTGTGGAGGCAGGCATGTTGTGGTACTTTTGCGCTCTTCTTGGCTAGTCCTTCGCAGCTGCTGTGTTCTTGGAACTCAGGGCTTTCTGGTTAATAGAACCCTTACCCTAGGCGTAACTCAAACCTTAACCCTAGGAAGGAAAATCAGCCTATGGTTCGGGATGGTCTCATGGAAATATCAGTGGTGGCAGCCAAGTTGTGTCACTTTTGCGCTCCCCTTGGGATGCCTTTCGCAGCTGCAGTGTGCCTGGAGCCCAGGGCTTCCTGGTTTTAAAAGTCCTAGGCCTAAGCCTAACAGTAACCCTAGGAAGGTAAATCAGCCGCGTATTAGGGTTCTTCCTAAGGGAAAAGCCGTGAAAGCAGCCATGTTGTGGCACTTCTGCACTCCCTTAGGGATGCCTTTGGCAGATGCAGTAAGCCTGGAACTCAGGGCTTCCTAGTTAAAAATATCCTAGCCCTAGGCCGAACACCAACCCTAAGACGAGAAAGGCAAATCAGCCAGGAATTAGGCATGTCCCCAAGGAAAAAGCTGTGGAGGCAGGCATGTTGTGGTACTTTTGCGCTCTTCTTGGCTAGTCCTTCGCAGCTGCTGTGTTCTTGGAACTCTGGTCCTTCTGGTTAATAGACCTCTTACCCTAGGCGAAACTCAAACATTAACCCTGGGAAGGAAAATCAGCCTATGGTTCGGGATGGTCTCATGAGAATAGAAGCAGAGGCAGCCAAGTTGTGTCACTTCTGCGGCCCTCTTGGGATGCCTTTAACAGCTGCAGTGTGCCTGGAGACCAGGGCTTCCTGGTTTTAAAAGTCCTAGGCCTAAGCCTAACAGTAACCCTAGGAAGGTAAATCAGCCGCGTATTAGGGTTCTTCCTAAGGGAAAAGCCGTAAAAGCAGCCATGTTGTGGCACTTTTGCACTCCCTTTGGGATGCCTTTGGCAGATGCAGTAAGCCTGGAACTCAGGGCTTCCTGGTTAAAAAACTCCAAGCCCTAGGCTGAAGCCTAACCCTAACCCTAGGCAGATAAATCAGCCTAGGTATAGGGATGGTGCCAAGGAAAAAGCTGTGAAAGCTGCCATGTTGTTGCACTTTTGTACTCCCCTTGGGATGCCTTGAACAGCTGCAGTGTGCCTGGATCTAAGGGCTTCCTAGTTTTAAAAATCCTAGCCCTAAGCTTAAGCCTTACAGTAACCCTGGGAAGGGAAATCAGCCTGGTGTTAAGCTTCTTGCCAAGGAAAAAGCCGTGAAAGCAACCATGTTGTGGCACTTTTGCACTCCCTTTTGGATGCCTTTCACAGCTCCAGTGTGCCTGGAACTCAGGGCTTCCTGATTTTAAAAATCCTAGCACTAGGCCGAACCCCAACCCTAAGACGAGAAAGGCAAATCAGCCAGGAATTAGGCATGTCCCCAAGGAAAAAGCTGTGGAGGCAGGCATGTTGTGGTACTTTTGCGCTCTTCTTGGCTAGTCCTTCGCAGCTGCTGTGTTCTTGGAACTCAGGGCTTTCTGGTTAATAGAACCCTTACCCTAGGCGTAACTCAAACCTTAACCCTAGGAAGGAAAATCAGCCTATGGTTCGGGATGGTCTCATGAGAATAGAAGCAGAGGCAGCCAAGTTGTGTCACTTTTGCGCTCCCCTTGGGATGCCTTTCGCAGCTGCAGTGTGCCTGGAGCCCAGGGCTTCCTGGTTTTAAAAGTCCTAGGCCTAAGCCTAACAGTAACCCTAGGAAGGTAAATCAGCCGCGTATTAGGGTTCTTCCTAAGGGAAAAGCCGTGAAAGCTGCCATGTTGTGGCACTTTTGCACTCCCTTTGGGATGCCTTTGGCAGATGCAGTAAGCCTGGAACTCAGGGCTTCCTAGTTAAAAAACTCCAAGCCCTAGGCTGAACCCTAACCCTAACCCTAGGCAGATAAATCAGCCTATGTATAGGGATGGTGCCAAGGAAAAAGCTGTGAAAGCTGCCATGTTGTGGTACTTTAGTACTCCCCTTGGGATGCCTTGAACAGCTGCAGTGTGCCTGGATCTAAGGGCTTCCTACTTTTAAAATTCCTAGGCCTAAGCCTAACAGTAACCCTAGGAAGGTAAATCAGCTGGGTATTAGGGTTCTTCCTAAGGGAAAAGCCGTGTAAGCAGCCATGTTGTGGCACTTCTGCACTCCCTTTGGGATGCTTTTGCCAGATGCAGTAAGCCTGGAACTCAGGGCTTCCTAGTTAAAAAATCCTAGCCCTAGGCCGAACCCCAACCCTAAGACGAGAAAGGCAAATCAGCCAGGAATTAGGCATGTCCCCAAGGAAAAAGCTGTGGAGGCAGGCATGTTGTGGTACTTTTGCGCTCTTCTTGGGAAGTCCTTCGCAGCTGCTGTGTTCTTGGAACTCAGGGCTTTCTGGTTAATAGAACCCTTACCCCAGGCGTAACTCAAACCTTAACCCTAGGAAGGAAAATCAGCCTATGGTTCGATATGGTCTCATGAGAATAGCAGCAGAGGCAGCCAAGTTGTGTCACTTTTGCGCTCCCCTTGGGATGCCTTTCGCAGCTGCAGTGTGCCTGGAGCCCAGGGCTTCCTGGTTTTAAAAGTCCTAGGCCTAAGCCTAACAGTAACCCTAGGAAGGTAAATCAGCTGGGTATTAGTGTTCTTCCTAAGGGAAAAGCCGTGAAAGCAGCCATGTTGCGGCACTTTTGCACTCCCTTTTGGTAGCCTTTCACAGCTCCAGTGTGCCTGGAACTCAGGGCTTCCTGATTTTAAAAGTCCTAACCCAAATCCTAACCCCAACCCTAAGACGACAAAGGCAAATCAGCCAGGAATTAGGCATGTCCCCAAGGAAAAAGCTGTGGAGGCAGGCATGTTGTGGTACTTTTGCGCTCTTCTTGGGAAGTCCTTCGCAGCTGCTGTGTTCTTGGAACTCAGGGCTTTCTGGTTAATAGAACCCTTACCCTAGGCGTAACTCAAAACTTAACCCTAGGAAGGAAAATCAGCCAATGGTTCGGGATGGTCTCATGAGAATAGAAGCAGAGGCAGCCAAGTCGTGTCACTTTTGCGCTCCCCTTGGGATGCCTTTCGCAGCTGCAGTGTGCCTGGAGCCCAGGGCTTCCTGGTTTTAAAAGTCCTAGGCCTAAGCCTAACAGTAACCCTAGGAAGGTAAATCAGCTGGGTATTAGGGTTCTTCCTAAGGGAAAAGCCGTGAAAGCAGCCATGTTGTGGCACTTCTGCACTCCCTCTGGGATGCTTTTGGCAGATGCAGTAAGCCTGGAACTCAGGGCTTCCTAGTTAAAAAAATCCTAGCCCTAGGCCGAACCCCAACCCTAAGACGAGAAAGGCAAATCAGCCAGGAATTAGGCATGTCCCCAAGGAAAAAGCTGTGGAGGCAGGCATGTTGTGGTACTTTTGCGCTCTTCTTGGCTAGTCCTTCGCAGCTGCTGTGTTCTTGGAACTCAGGGCTTTCTGGTTAATAGAACCCTTACCCTAGGCGTAACTCAAACCTTAACCCTAGGAAGGAAAATCAGCCTATGGTTCGGGATGGTCTCATGGAAATATCAGTGGTGGCAGCCAAGTTGTGTCACTTTTGCGCTCCCCTTGGGATGCCTTTCGCAGCTGCAGTGTGCCTGGAGCCCAGGGCTTCCTGGTTTTAAAAGTCCTAGGCCTAAGCCTAACAGTAACCCTAGGAAGGTAAATCAGCCGCGTATTAGGGTTCTTCCTAAGGGAAAAGCCGTGAAAGCAGCCATGTTGTGGCACTTCTGCACTCCCTTAGGGATGCCTTTGGCAGATGCAGTAAGCCTGGAACTCAGGGCTTCCTAGTTAAAAATATCCTAGCCCTAGGCCGAACACCAACCCTAAGACGAGAAAGGCAAATCAGCCAGGAATTAGGCATGTCCCCAAGGAAAAAGCTGTGGAGGCAGGCATGTTGTGGTACTTTTGCGCTCTTCTTGGCTAGTCCTTCGCAGCTGCTGTGTTCTTGGAACTCTGGTCCTTCTGGTTAATAGACCTCTTACCCTAGGCGAAACTCAAACATTAACCCTAGGAAGGAAAATCAGCCTATGGTTCGGGATGGTCTCATGAGAATAGAAGCAGAGGCAGCCAAGTTGTGTCACTTCTGCGGCCCTCTTGGGATGCCTTTAACAGCTGCAGTGTGCCTGGAGACCAGGGCTTCCTGGTTTTAAAAGTCCTAGGCCTAAGCCTAACAGTAACCCTAGGAAGGTAAATCAGCCGCGTATTAGGGTTCTTCCTAAGGGAAAAGCCGTGAAAGCAGCCATGTTGTGGCACTTTTGCACTCCCTTTGGGATGCCTTTGGCAGATGCAGTAAGCCTGGAACTCAGGGCTTCCTGGTTAAAAAACTCCAAGCCCTAGGCTGAAGCCTAACCCTAACCCTAGGCAGATAAATCAGCCTAGGTATAGGGATGGTGCCAAGGAAAAAGCTGTGAAAGCTGCCATGTTGTTGCACTTTTGTACTCCCCTTGGGATGCCTTGAACAGCTGCAGTGTGCCTGGATCTAAGGGCTTCCTAGTTTTAAAAATCCTAGCCCTAAGCTTAAGCCTTACAGTAACCCTGGGAAGGGAAATCAGCCTGGTGTTAAGCTTCTTGCCAAGGAAAAAGCCGTGAAAGCAACCATGTTGTGGCACTTTTGCACTCCCTTTTGGATGCCTTTCACAGCTCCAGTGTGCCTGGAACTCAGGGCTTCCTGATTTTAAAAATCCTAGCACTAGGCCGAACCCCAACCCTAAGACGAGAAAGGCAAATCAGCCAGGAATTAGGCATGTCCCCAAGGAAAAAGCTGTGGAGGCAGGCATGTTGTGGTACTTTTGCGCTCTTCTTGGCTAGTCCTTCGCAGCTGCTGTGTTCTTGGAACTCAGGGCTTTCTGGTTAATAGAACCCTTACCCTAGGCGTAACTCAAACCTTAACCCTAGGAAGGAAAATCAGCCTATGGTTCGGGATGGTCTCATGAGAATAGAAGCAGAGGCAGCCAAGTTGTGTCACTTTTGCGCTCCCCTTGGGATGCCTTTCGCAGCTGCAGTGTGCCTGGAGCCCAGGGCTTCCTGGTTTTAAAAGTCCTAGGCCTAAGCCTAACAGTAACCCTAGGAAGGTAAATCAGCCGCGTATTAGGGTTCTTCCTAAGGGAAAAGCCGTGAAAGCAGCCATGTTGTGGCACTTTTGCACTCCCTTTGGGATGCCTTTGGCAGATGCAGTAAGCCTGGAACTCAGGGCTTCCTAGTTAAAAAACTCCAAGCCCTAGGCTGAACCCTAACCCTAACCCTAGGCAGATAAATCAGCCTATGTATAGGGATGGTGCCAAGGAAAAAGCTGTGAAAGCTGCCATGTTGTGGTACTTTAGTACTCCCCTTGGGATGCCTTGAACAGCTGCAGTGTGCCTGGATCTAAGGGCTTCCTACTTTTAAAATTCCTAGGCCTAAGCCTAACAGTAACCCTAGGAAGGTAAATCAGCTGGGTATTAGGGTTCTTCCTAAGGGAAAAGCCGTGTAAGCAGCCATGTTGTGGCACTTCTGCACTCCCTTTGGGATGCTTTTGCCAGATGCAGTAAGCCTGGAACTCAGGGCTTCCTAGTTAAAAATATCCTAGCCCTAGGCCGAACCCCAACCCTAAGACGAGAAAGGCAAATCAGCCAGGAATTAGGCATGTCCCCAAGGAAAAAGCTGTGGAGGCAGGCACGTTGTGGTACTTTTGCGCTCTTCTTGGCTAGTCCTTTGCAGCTGCTGTGTTCTTGGAACTCAGGGCTTTCTGGTTAATAGAACTCTTACCCTAGGCGTAACTCAAACCTTAACCCTAGGAAGGAAAATCAGCCTATGGTTCGGGATGGTCTCATGAGAATAGCAACAGAGGCAGCCAAGTTGTGTCACTTCTGCGGCCCTCTTGGGATGCCTTGAACAGCTGCATGTGCCTGGAGCCCAGGGCTTCCTGGTTTTAAAAGTCCTAGGCCTAAGCCTAACAGTAACCCTAGGAAGGTAAATCAGCCGCGTATTAGGGTTCTTCCTAAGGGAAAAGCCGTGAAAGCAGCCATGTTGTGGCACTTCTGCACTCCCTTTGGGATGCATTTGGCAGATGCAGTAAGCCTGGAATTTTGGGCTTCCTGGTTAAAAAAATCCTAGCCCTAGGCCGAACCCCAACATTAAGATGAGAAAGGCAAATCAGCCAGGAATTAGGCATGTCCCCAAGGAAAAAGCTGTGGAGGCAGGAACGTTGTGGTACTTTTGCGCTCTTCTTGGGTAGTCCTTCGCAGCTGCTGTGTTCTTGGAACTCAGGGCTTTCTGGTTAATAGAACCCTTACCCTAGGCGTAACTCAAACCTTAACCCTAGGAAGGAAAATCAGCCTATGGTTCGGGATGGTCTCATGGAAATATCAGTGGTGGCAGCCAAGTTGTGTCACTTTTGCGCTCCCCTTGGGATGCCTTTCGCAGCTGCAGTGTGCCTGGAGCCCAGGGCTTCCTGGTTTTAAAAGTCCTAGGCCTAAGCCTAACAGTAACCCTAGGAAGGTAAATCAGCCGCGTATTAGGGTTCTTCCTAAGGGAAATGCTGTGAAACCAGCCATGTTGTGGCACTTTTGCACTCCCTTTGGGATGCCTTTGGCAGATGCAGTAAGCCTGGAACTCAGGGCTTCCTGGTTAAAAAACTCCAAGCCCTAGGCTGAAGCTTAACCCTAACCCTAGGCAGATAAATCAGCCTAGGTATAGGGATGGTGCCAAGGAAAAAGCTGTGAAAGCTGCCATGTTGTTGCACTTTTGTACTCCCCTTGGGATGCCTTGAACAGCTACAGTGTGCCTGGATCTAAGGGCTTCCTAGCTTTAAAAATCCTAGCCCTAGGCCGAACCCCAACCCTAAGACGAGAAAGGCAAATCAGCCAGGAATTAGGCATGTCCCCAAGGAAAAAGCTGTGGAGGCAGGCATGTTGTGGTACTTTTGCGCTCTTCTTGGGTAGTCCTTTGCAGCTGCTGTGTTCTTGGAACTCAGGGCTTTCTGGTTAATAGAACCCTTACCCTAGGCGTAACTCAAACCTTAACCCTAGGAAGGAAAATCAGCCTATGGTTTGGGATGGTCTCATGGAAATATCAGTGGTGGCAGCCAAGTTGTGTCACTTTTGCGCTCCCCTTGGGATGCCTTTCGCAGCTGCAGTGTGCCTGGAGCCCAGGGCTTCCTGGTTTTAAAAGTCCTAGGCCTAAGCCTAACAGTAACCCTAGGAAGGTAAATCAGCCGCGTATTAGGGTTCTTCCTAAGGGAAAAGCCGTGAAAGAAGCCATGTTGTGGCACTTCTGCACTCCCTTTTGGATGCCTTTGGCAGATGCAGTAAGCCTGGAACTCAGGGCTTCCTAGTTAAAAAAATCCTAGCCCTAGGCCGAACCCCAACATTAAGATGAGAAAGGCAAATCAGCCAGGAATTAGGCATGTCCCCAAGGAAAAAGCTGTGGAGGCAGGCATGTTGTGGTACTTTTGCGCTCTTCTTGGCTAGTCCTTCGCAGCTGCTGTGTTCTTGGAACTCTGGTCCTTCTGGTTAATAGACCTCTTACCCTAGGCGAAACTCAAACATTAACCCTAGGAAGGAAAATCAGCCTATGGTTCGGGATGGTCTCATGAGAATAGAAGCAGAGGCAGCCAAGTTGTGTCACTTCTGCGGCCCTCTTGGGATGCCTTTAACAGCTGCAGTGTGCCTGGAGACCAGGGCTTCCTGGTTTTAAAAGTCCTAGGCCTAAGCCTAACAGTAACCCTAGGAAGGTAAATCAGCCGCGTATTAGGGTTCTTCCTAAGGGAAAAGCCGTAAAAGCAGCCATGTTGTGGCACTTTTGCACTCCCTTTGGGATGCCTTTGGCAGATGCAGTAAGCCTGGAACTCAGGGCTTCCTGGTTAAAAAACTCCAAGCCCTAGGCTGAAGCCTAACCCTAACCCTAGGCAGATAAATCAGCCTAGGTATAGGGATGGTGCCAAGGAAAAAGCTGTGAAAGCTGCCATGTTGTTGCACTTTTGTACTCCCCTTGGGATGCCTTGAACAGCTGCAGTGTGCCTGGATCTAAGGGCTTCCTAGTTTTAAAAATCCTAGCCCTAAGCTTAAGCCTTACAGTAACCCTGGGAAGGGAAACCAGCCTGGTGTTAAGCTTCTTGCCAAGGAAAAAGCCGTGAAAGCAACCATGTTGTGGCACTTTTGCACTCCCTTTTGGATGCCTTTCACAGCTCCAGTGTGCCTGGAACTGAGGGCTTCCTGATTTTAAAAATCCTAGCACTAGGCCGAACCCCTACCCTAAGACGAGAAAGGCAAATCAGCCAGGAATTAGGCATGTCCCCAAGGAAAAAGCTGTGGAGGCAGGCATGTTGTGGTACTTTTGCGCTCTTCTTGGCTAGTCCTTCGCAGCTGCTGTGTTCTTGGAACTCAGGGCTTTCTGGTTAATAGAACCCTTACCCTAGGCGTAACTCAAACCTTAACCCTAGGAAGGAAAATCAGCCTATGGTTCGGGATGGTCTCATGGAAATATCAGTGGTGGCAGCCAAGTTGCGTCACTTTTGCGCTCCCCTTGGGATGCCTTTCGCAGCTGCAGAGTGCCTGGAGCCCAGGGCTTCCTGGTTTTAAAAGTCCTAGGCCTAAGCCTAACAGTAACCCTAGGAAGGTAAAGCAGCCGCGTATTAGGGTTCTTCCTAAGGGAAAAGCCGTGAAAGCAGCCATGTTGTGGCACTTTTGCACTCCCTTTGGGATGCCTTTGGCAGATGCAGTAAGCCTGGAACTCAGGGCTTCCTGGTTAAAATACTCCAAGCCCTAGGCTGAACCCTAACCCTAACCCTAGGCAGATAAATCAGCCTATGTATAGGGATGGTGCAAAGGAAAAAGCTGTGAAAGCTGCCATGTTGTGGTACTTTAGTACTCCCCTTGGGATGCCTTGAACAGCTGCAGTGTGCCTGGATCTAAGGGCTTCCTACTTTTAAAATTCCTAGGCCTAAGCCTAACAGTAACCCTAGGAAGGTAAATCAGCCGCGTATTAGGGTTCTTCCTAAGGGAAAAGCCGTGTAAGCAGCCATGTTGTGGCACTTCTGCACTCCCTTTGGGATGCTTTTGGCAGATGCAGTAAGCCTGGAACTCAGGGCTTCCTAGTTAAAAATATCCTAGCCCTAGGCCGAACCCCAACCCTAAGACGAGAAAGGCAAATCAGCCAGGAATTAGGCATGTCCCCAAGGAAAAAGCTGTGGAGGCAGGCACGTTGTGGTACTTTTGCGCTCTTCTTGGGTAGTCCTTTGCAGCTGCTGTGTTCTTGGAACTCAGGGCTTTCTGGTTAATAGAACTCTTACCCTAGGCGTAACTCAAACCTTAACCCTAGGAAGGAAAATCAGCCTATGGTTCGGAATGGTCTCATGAGAATAGCAACAGAGGCAGCCAAGTTGTGTCACTTCTGCGGCCCTCTTGGGATGCCTTGAACAGCTGCATGTGCCTGGAGCCCAGGGCTTCCTGGTTTTAAAAGTCCTAGGCCTAAGCCTAACAGTAACCCTAGGAAGGTAAATCAGCCGCGTATTAGGGTTCTTCCTAAGGGAAAAGCCGTGAAAGCAGCCATGTTGTGGCACTTCTGCACTCCCTTTGGGATGCATTTGGCAGATGCAGTAAGCCTGGAATTTAGGGCTTCCTGGTTAAAAAAATCCTAGCCCTAGGCCGAACCCCAACATTAAGATGAGAAAGGCAAATCAGCCAGGAATTAGGCATGTCCCCAAGGAAAAAGCTGTGGAGGCAGGCATGTTGTGGTACTTTTGCGCTCTTCTTGGGAAGTCCTTCGCAGCTGCTGTGTTCTTGGAACTCAGGGCTTTCTGGTTAATAGACCTCTTACCCTAGGCGAAACTCAAACCTTAACCCTAGGAAGGAAAATCAGCCTATGGTTCGGGATGGTCTCATGGAAATATCAGTGGTGGCAGCCAAGTTGTGTCACTTTTGCGCTCCCCTTGAGATGCCTTTCGCAGCTGCAGTGTGCCTGGAACCCAGGGCTTCCTTGTTTTAAAAGTCCTAGGCCTAAGCCTAACAGTAACCCTAGGAAGGTAAATCAGCCGGGTATTAGGGTTCTTCCTAAGGGAAAAGCCGTGAAAGCAGCCATGTTGTGGCACTTATGCACTCCCTTTGGGATGCCTTTGGCAGATGCAGTAAGCCTGGAACTCAGGGCTTCCTGGTTAAAAAATTCCAAGACCTAGGCTGAAGCCTAACCCTATCCCCAGGAAGGAAAATCAGGCTAAGTATAGGGATCGTTCAACGTCTAGAACACGATGGGAGATGTTTTCTGTGCTGGCACAGTTTTTCCTCGCCAGACATAGTGGAAAAGCTTTTTGCTAAGATGTAGACGAGAAGAGACGCTAAAGACGAAGGTACGATGCTCTCCGGAGCTAAGAGCCGCTCCCGGGCGTCTTTCGGCAGAAGCCGCGCTAAGGAGTGCACAGTGAGCGGCACAATCGTCTTTGCGCGAAGAAGCCGCTTCTTCGCCTCCGGGAGCCGGAGAGAGCGGCACCTTCGGAAAGGTGAAGAAGGAAGCTGTACAACACTGGGATTGTGTGCGCAGCTTGCCAACTGATAGAAACCAGTACCTTTGCACTCTCCTGACTTTTCCAATCACATGAACATTCGATTGGAAGCTGTTTTGGACAACTTTTCTTTTCTTCATGCCAAACACTCGGCACACCTCCGTGCAACGTCTAGAACACGATGGGAGATGTTTTCTGTGCTGGCACAGTTTTTCCTCGCCAGACATAGTGGAAAAGCTTTTTGCTAAGATGTAGACGAGAAGAGAC
The DNA here is from genome assembly GCA_036010785.1 of Ammospiza maritima maritima. Taxonomy (NCBI): domain Eukaryota; kingdom Metazoa; phylum Chordata; class Aves; order Passeriformes; family Passerellidae; genus Ammospiza; species Ammospiza maritima. The sequence goes on along the minus strand of JAYKTQ010000354.1, from coordinate 346,131 downwards.
GCTAAAGACGAAGGTACGATGCTGTCCGGAGCTAAGAGCCGCTCCCGGGCGTCTTTCGGCAGAAGCCGCGCTAAGGAGTGCACAGTGAGCGGCACAATCGTCTTTGCGCGAAGAAGCCGCTTCTTCGCCTCCGGGAGCCGGAGAGAGCGGCACCTTCGGAAAGGTGAAGAAGGAAGCTGTACAACACTGGGATTGTGTGCACAGCTTGCCAACTGCTAGAAAACAGTACCTTTGCACTCTCCTGACTTTTCCAATCACATGAACATTCGATTGGAAGCTGTTTTGGACAACTTTTCTTTCCTTCATGCCAAACACTCGGCACACCTCCGTGCAACGTCTAGAACACGATGGGAGATGTTTTCTGTGCTGGCACAGTTTTTCCTCGCCAGACATAGTAGAAAAGCTTTTTGCTAAGATGTAGACGAGAAGAGACGCTAAAGACGAAGGTAAGATGCTGTCCGGAGCTAAGAGCCGCTCCCGGGCGTCTTTCGGCAGAAGCCGCGCTAAGGAGTGCACAGTGAGCGGCACAATCGTCTTTGCGCGAAGAAGCCGCTTCTTCGCCTCCGGGAGCCGGAGAGAGCGGCACCTTCGGAAAGGTGAAGAAGGAAGCTGTACAACACTGGGATTGTGTGCGCAGCTTGCCAACTGATAGAAAACAGTACCTTTGCACTCTCCTGACTTTTCCAATCACATGAACATTCGATTGGAAGCTGTTTTGGACAACTTTTCTTTCCTTCATGCCAAACACTCGGCACACCTCCGTGCAACGTCTAGAACACGATGGGAGATGTTTTCTGTGCTGGCACAGTTTTTCCTCGCCAGACATAGTAGAAAAGCTTTTTGCTAAGATGTAGACGAGAAGAGACGCTAAAGACGAAGGTACGATGCTGTCCGGAGCTAAGAGCCGCTCCCGGGCGTCTTTCGGCAGAAGCCGCGCTAAGGAGTGCACAGTGAGCGGCACAATCGTCTTTGCGCGAAGAAGCCGCTTCTTCGCCTCCGGGAGCCGGAGAGAGCGGCACCTTCGGAAAGGTGAAGAAGGAAGCTGTACAACACTGGGATTTTGTGCGCAGCTTGCCAACTGATAGAAAACAGTACCTTTGCACTCTCCTGACTTTTCCAATCACATGAACATTCGATTGGAAGCTGTTTTGGACAAGTTTTCTTTCCTTCATGCCAAACACTCGGCACACCTCCGTGCAACGTCTTGAACACGATGGGAGATGTTTTCTGTGCTGGCACAGTTTTTCCTCGCCAGACATAGTGGAAAAGCTTTTTGCTAAGATGTAGACGAGAAGAGACGCTAAAGACGAAGGTACGATGCTCTCCGGAGCTAAGAGCCGCTCCCGGGCGTCTTTCGGCAGAAGCCGCGCTAAGGAGTGCACAGTGAGCGGCACAATCGTCTTTGCGCGAAGAAGCCGCTTCTTCGCCTCCGGGAGCCGGAGAGAGCGACACCTTCTGAAAGGTGAGGAAGGAAGCTGTACAACACTGGGATTGTGTGCGCAGCTTGCCAACTGATAGAAAACAGTACCTTTGCACTCTCCTGACTTTTCCAATCACATGAACATTCGATTGGAAGCTGTTTTGGACAACTTTTCTTTCCTTCATGCCAAACACTCGGCACACCTCCGTGCAACGTCTAGAACACGATGGGAGATGTTTTCTGTGCTGGCACAGTTTTTCCTCGCCAGACATAGTGGAAAAGCTTTTTGCTAAGATGTAGACGAGAAGAGACGCTAAAGACGAAGGTACGATGCTGTCCGGAGCTAAGAGCCGCTCCCGGGCGTCTTTCGGCAGAAGCCGCGCTAAGGAGTGTACAGTGAGCGGCACAATCGTCTTTGCGCGAAGAAGCCGCTTCTTCGCCTCCGGGAGCCGGAGAGAGCGGCACCTTCGGAAAGGTGAAGAAGTAAGCTGTACAACACTGGGATTGTGTGCGCAGCTTGCCAACTGATAGAAAACAGTACCTTTGCACTCTCCTGACTTTTCCAATCACATGAACATTCGATTGGAAGCTGTTTTGGACAACTTTTCTTTCCTTCATGCCAAACACTCGGCACACCTCCTTGCAACGTCTAGAACACGATAGGAGATGTTTTCTGTGCTGGCACAATTTCTCCTTGCCAGACATAGTGGAAAAGCCTTTTGCTAAGATGTAGACGACAAGAGAGGCTAAGGACTGGATGTAAGCAAATGACACTCATCTTCAAAAAAGGCAATTAGGAGGACTCGCAATCGTACAAACCAGCCAGCCTCTCTTTTATCCCCAGGAAGTTGATGAAGCAGCTCTTCCTGGAAAACCTTGCCAGGCACATGAAAGACGACACAATAATGTAGTTAGCATGATTTTTCAGGGGCATTTCATGCTGAACATAACTTTAAACTCCTCTGATGAATCAACTTGACTGGTAGATGAAGGGAATATTATCTGCCTGGGCTTCAGGGAGGTTTTTGACATATCTCTACATGGCAGCACACATCCATATGGAAGCAATAGTGCAAAGGGGAGGGAATCAGTGTCTTTTCAGTGATGCTGAGTGAAAAGACAAGAGGCAGTGGGCACACACTGAAATACAGGAACATCAGGAAATGATTCTTTACTGTGAGGGTGAGTGAACCACGGCACAGATTGCCCAGAAAGATTGTGGAGCCTGGATCTTTGAAGACATTAAAAGTACACCCAGATAGAATCCTGGGCAAGAGGCTCTAGGTATCCTGGTTTAGGCAGGGGGGTTGGGCCTGGTTAGCCCCACCAACCCCTTCCACTCTCATTCATTCTGTGCTAGTGAATTCTCTTCAAGATGCATTTCAAGCACTGGCATGACAAAGTTCTGTGCAGACACAGATCCAAATGGACATGGCATCTAAGTTCCTTAAGCAGTCTTCAAGAAGAATGTAAACCTCTGGGGCAAGTGTCTCTTCCCTAACTGAATCCCTTTCATGGGAAAATTCCCAGCTCTAGAAAGATCTTCTGATATGCATGCTTAAGACTGACACTGGCTGAGCAAATTTCTCCCTATGTGTATCTAAGACCAGTTAGGATCTTCACCCAAAGTGCTGTCAACATAGTCACAGAATGCCTATTGTTAAGAAGTGACAACTTCCATCAGAATGGCAACTATTGGTCCACCAAATGGATGAATGGATGGGAATTATCTGCTTGGGTTAAAAACAAAAAGAAAGAGTTGGTCTTTACTTATCAATTTCATTGCAATATTGATAAGGGAAGAAAAAGACCTAAGTCCTTGACTTTCTTAACTGGAGGAAAGATTTTAAAAATTCCTTGTAAAAATGTATGATCACAATCAGACTATTGAAACCATTTGAGTTGGGAAAAAAGTTCCAAAATTGTCTAGAGAGTGGCAAAGAAGCCAAGAAAATAGGAAAGAAACAAAAAGAGGGCAAAAGAGTAAGCTTCAGTGTACAAGCTCGTTCTAGAAGTAGTCTGCCGGGGAAAGGAAGCCCCAGTTGAATTTCCAATGTATTCCTGAGCTTGATTCAGTAACTGGTCAATGTAAAAACCAATCCTTTTGTATAACTTCTTCCAGCAACAAAAACTCCAACAGGTTGACACTACCATCATGCCTGTTCCAGACATATTTCAAAGAGAAATGATGATTTTCTTGAAAACCTACTTGCATAAAAGTTGCAAGATGGTGGAGGGATTGCCACATCCTCCTTCCTCCATCTGGCTTGAAAGTAGATTTGATAAAATATGCAACAAAGCACATGATTTATAAGGTAGAGTGAAATGGATGATTTGGGAATTGATCTCTTGTTGATAGTAAACTTCACATCCACTCTGTGTGACCTTTCTAAAACAAAATGTGGAGCTGAGGCATGAATCTGCCACAACAATTGTAAAGAAAACATACACACTCCCCTTCACATGCCCCCCCTTCCACACACACCTAGGCACACACAGAGATCAGCATAGCAGATCATGAACACCTTGGAAAAACTGAAATGCTAAATGCCTCTCTTGATGGGCAAAAGAGCTGGTGCAGTAATTCAAATGCCTGGTACAAAAATTCTGTTTCATATTTAGCTCCTATTTAAAACACAGCTTTTCATTTCATTCTATTTACAGAATATTTTCTTTTCATTTGTTTCTTTAAAATTACTTAGTTCTCACCTGTTGTATGTCTAGGAATATTTTCTTCCAAAAATAGAAAAAAATAGATGCTATCTTTTCAGCAGAAAACATTGGTTGATACAATTTTAAACCATCATGATATGGAAGAATTGTTCTGTCCCTCTCGAAGGTGGAAGAAGCATTTGGATCACAGATCATCTACAATGAAATACTTGACATGTTTAAGATGCTTTCAATCAATTTTGATCGTCAATTGCTTCTTCGTTGTAAACAGTCATTTTTCAGTGAAGGGAAAGTGTGTGTGGTATATCTACATGATGTGGTCAAACCCAGTTCCTACTAATGGCCAGGCTGAATTCCAGGAAATAACGTCCCGAATGATATTTTTCCGCCTTCTTTGGCACGTCATGAAATCTTACCATGATGAAGTGCTGAAACACAGAGATTTTCTCTTAGAGAGTGTCTCATGTTGTAACCCATCCCATGGATTTTATGCTGTAATTCTTATCTCTTTTAAAATTTGCTATCTTCTGTACAGTTTTCATGAACATTTCTGTTACAGTAGTGAATAGCACAGATAAATGTAATTTTGTACAACTTTGAATTTACCCCAAGAGCTGAGAGAAAACTTGCTCCTATACTTCAATCCCAGTTTCTTCTATAGTCCAACTTTGTTTCTCTACCATCAAGCTTCTCCTTTGTTGCTGCTCCAAGCCCCGTCCAAGCTGACCTTGAATACTTTCAGGGATGGGACACCCACAACTTCCCTGGGCAACCTGTTCCAGTGTTCCAGCACTCCCACAGTAAAAAAGGCCTTCCTTTCATCTAATATGTGTAGGAAATCATAAATCTAGGCATAGAAATTTGGAGTGCAAATTTGAAATTCTTTTGATTTGAAGCACATTTTATATGAATACTGACTTACAGATGACTAAAAGATGTTGATGGGCATTTGAGCTGACAAGTTTTGAAAAAGTGTACGGAAATTAACATTGAAACCACTAAAATTAAAAACTTCTTCCCATTTTCTTTCTCCTCTCCTATTCAAAATTGCAAATGTCAGATATCAGTGCTTCATGCAAACCTCTCAGATGCTCTCAGGGAAAAAGCATTTATTTCAGACTAAGTTGCGGTTGACGTAAAACACTGCCTTTAACAGCTGCAGTGTGCCTGGAATTCAGGGCTTCCTGTTTGAAAAAATCCTATCTCTAGGCTGAACCCTAACCCTAACCCTAGGCAGATAAATCAGCCTGGGTATAGGGATGTTCCCAAGGAAAAAAGCACTGGAAGGAGCATGTTGAGGCAATTTTTGGCTGCCCTTGGGAAGCCTTTTGCAGCTGAACTGGGTCTGGAGCTCAGGGTTTACTGATTTAAAATAACTATCCCTTGGCATGACCATAGGTGCAACTGGAGGCAAGTAAATCAGCCTAGGTTCAATGATGGTCCCAAGGAAAAAGCGCTGGAGGCAGCCATGTTGTGGCACTTTTCCCCTCCTCTTGGGTACTCCTTGGCAGCTGCTGTGTTCTTGGAACTCAGGGCTTTCTGGTTAAAAAAACACTAACCCTAGGCGTAACTCTAACTCTCACCCTAGGAAGGAAAATCAGCCTATGGTTCGGGATGGACTCATGAGAATAGCAGCAGAGGCAGCCAAGTTGTGTCACTTCTGCGGCCCTCTTGGGATGCCTTGAACAGCTGCAGTGTGCCTGGATCTAATGGCTTCCTAGTTTTAAAAATCCTAGCCCTAGGCCTAAGCCTTACAGTAACCCTAGGAAGGTAAATCAGCCGCGTATTAGGGTTCTTCCTAAGGGAAAAGCCGTGAAAGCAGCCATGTTGTGGCACTTCTGCACTCCCTTTGGGATGCCTTTGGCAGATGCAGTAAGCCTGGAACTCAGGGCTTCCTAGTTAAAAATATCCTAGCCCTAGGCCGAACCCCAACCCTAAGACGAGAAAGGCAAATCAGCCAGGAATTAGGCATGTCCCCAAGGAAAAAGCTATCGACGCAGGCATGTTGTGGTACTTTTGCGCTCTTCTTGGGTAGTCCTTCGCAGCTGCTGTGTTCTTGGAACTCAGGGCTTTCTGGTTAATAGAACCCTTACCCTAGGCGTAACTCAAACCTTAACCCTAGGAAGGAAAATCAGCCTATGATTTGGGATGGTCTCATGGAAATATCAGTGGTGGCAGCCAAGTTGTGTCACTTTTGCGCTCCCCTTGGGATGCCTTTCGCAGCTGCAGTGTGCCTGGAGCCCAGGGCTTCCTGGTTTTAAAAGTCCTAGGCCTAAGCCTAACAGTAACCCTAGGAAGGTAAATCAGCCGCGTATTAGGGTTCTTCCTAAGGGAAAAGCCGTGAAAGCAGCCATGTTGTGGCACTTTTGCACTCCCTTTGGGATGCCTTTGGCAGATGCAGTAAGCCTGGAACTCAGGGCTTCCTGGTTAAAAAACTCCAAGCCCTAGGCTGAACCCTAACCCTAACCCTAGGCAGATAAATCAGCCTAGGTATAGGGATGGTGCCAAGGAAAAAGCTGTGAAAGCTGCCATGTTGTTGCACTTTTGTACTCCCCTTGGGATGCCTTGAACAGCTGCAGTGTGCCTGGATCTAAGGGCTTCCTAGTGTTAAAAAACCTAGCCCTAGTCCTAAGCCTTACAGTAACCCTGGGAAGGGAAATCAGCCTGGTGTTAAGCTTCTTGCCAAGGAAAAAGCCGTGAAAGCAACCATGTTGTGGCACTTTTGCACTCCCTTTTGGATGCCTTTCACAGCTCCAGTGTGCCTGGAACTCAGGGCTTCCTGATTTTAAAAATCCTAGCCCTAGGCCGAACCCCAACCCTAAGACGAGAAAGGCGAATCAGCCAGGAATTAGGCATGTCCCCAAGGAAAAAGCTGTGGAGGCAGGCATGTTGTGGTACTTTTGCGCTCTTCTTGGGAAGTCCTTCGCAGCTGCTGTGTTCTTGGAACTCAGGGCTTTCTGGTTAATAGAACCCTTACCCTAGGCGTAACTCAAACCTTAACCCTAGGAAGGAAAATCAGCCTATGGTTCGGGATGGTCTCATGGAAATATCAGTGGTGGCAGCCAAGTTGTGTCACTTTTGCGCTCCCCTTGGGATGCCTTTCGCAGCTGCAGTGTGCCTGGAGCCCAGGGCTTCCTGGTTTTAAAAGTCCTAGGCCTAAGCCTAACAGTAACCCTAGGAAGGTAAATCAGCCGCGTATTAGGGTTCTTCCTAAGGGAAAAGCCGTGAAAGCAGCCATGTTGTGGCACTTCTGCACTCCCTTTGGGATGCCTTTGGCAGATGCAGTAAGCCTGGAACTCAGGGCTTCCTAGTTAAAAATATCCTAGCCCTAGGCCGAACCCCAACCCTAAGACGAGAAAGGCAAATCAGCCAGGAATTAGGCATGTCCCCAAGGAAAAAGCTGTGGAGGCAGGCATGTTGTGGTACTTTTGCGCTCTTCTTGGCTAGTCCTTCGCAGCTGCTGTGTTCTTGGAACTCAGGGCTTTCTGGTTAATAGAACCCTTACCCTAGGCGTAACTCAAACCTTAACCCTAGGAAGGAAAATCAGCCTATGATTTGGGATGGTCTCATGGAAATATCAGTGGTGGCAGGCAAGTTGTGTCACTTTTGCGCTCCCCTTGGGATGCCTTTAACAGCTGCAGTGTGCCTGGAGCCCAGGGCTTCCTGGTTTTAAAAGTCCTAGGCCTTAGCCTAACAGTAACCCTAGGAAGGTAAATCAGCCGGGTATTAGGGTTCTTCCTAAGGGAAAAGCCGTGAAAGCAGCCATGTTGTGGCACTTCTGCTCTCCCTTTGGGATGCCTTTGGCAGATGCAGTAAGCCTGGAACTCAGGGCTTCCTAGTTAAAAATATTCTAGCCCTAGGCCGAACCCCAACCCTAAGACGAGAAAGGCAAATCAGCCAGGAATTAGGCATGTCCCCAAGGAAAAAGCTGTGGAGGCAGGCATGTTGTGGTACTTTTGCGCTCTTCTTGGCTAGTCCTTCGCAGCTGCTGTGTTCTTGGAACTCTGGTCCTTATGGTTAATAGACCTCTTACCCTAGGCGAAACTCAAACATTAACCCTAGGAAGGAAAATCAGCCTATGGTTCGGGATGGTCTCATGAGAATAGAAGCAGAGGCAGCCAAGTTGTGTCACTTCTGCGGCCCTCTTGGGATGCCTTAAACAGCTGCAGTGTGCCTGGAGCCCAGGGCTTCCTGGTTTTAAAAGTCCTAGGCCGAAGCCTAACAGTAACCCTAGGAAGGTAAATCAGCCGCGTATTAGGGTTCTTCCTAAGGGAAAAGCTGTGAAAGCAGCCATGTTGTGGCACTTTTGCACTCCCTTTGGGATGTCTTTGGCAGATGCAGTAAGCCTGGAACTCAGGGCTTCCTGGTTAAAAAACTCCAAGCCCTAGGCTGAAGCCTAACCCTAACCCTAGGCAGATAAATCAGCCTAGGTATAGGGATGGTGCCAAGGAAAAAGCTGTGAAAGCTGCCATGTTGTTGCACTTTTGTACTCCCCTTGGGATGCCTTGAACAGCTGCAGTGTGCCTGGATCTAATGGCTTCCTAGTTTTAAAAATCCTAGCCCTAGGCCTAAGCCTTACAGTAACCCTGGGAAGGGAAATCAGCCTGGTGTTAGGCTTCTTGCCAAGGAAAAAGCCGTGAAAGCAGCCATGTTGTGGCACTTTTGCACTCCCTTTTGGATGCCTTTCACATCTCCAGTGTGCCTGGAACTCAGGGATTCCTGATTTTAAAAATCCTAGCCCTAGGCCGAACCCCAACCCTAAGACGAGAAAGGCAAATCAGCCAGGAATTAGGCATGTCCCCAAGGAAAAAGCTATCGACCCAGGCATGTTGTGGCACTTTTGCGCTCTTCTTGGGTAGTCCTTCGCAGCTGCTGTGTTCTTGGAACTCAGGGCTTTCTGGTTAATAGAACCCTTACCCTAGGAGTAACTCAAACCTTAACCCTAGGAAGGAAAATCAGCCTATGTTTCGGGATGGTCTCATGGAAATATCAGTGGTGGCAGCCAAGTTGCGTCACTTTTGCGCTCCCCTTGGGATGCCTTTGGCAGCTGCAGAGTGCCTGGAGCCCAGGGCTTCCTGGTTTTAAAAGTCCTAGGCCTAAGCCTAACAGTAACCCTAGGAAGGTAAAGCAGCCGCGTATTAGGGTTCTTCCTAAGGGAAAAGCCGTGAAAGCAGCCATGTTGTGGCACTTCTGCACTCCCTTTGGGATGCATTTGGCAGATGCAGTAAGCCTGGAACTCAGGGCTTCCTGGTTAAAAAACTCCAAGCCCTAGGCTGAACCCTAACCCTAACCCTAGGCAGATAAATCAGCCTATGTATAGGGATGGTGCCAAGGAAAAAGCTGTGAAAGCTGCCATGTTGTGGTACTTTAGTACTCTCCTTGGGATGCCTTGAACAGCTGCAGTGAGACTGGATCTAAGGGCTTCCTAGTTTTAAAAGTCCTAGGCCTAAGCCTAACAGTAACCCTAGGAAGGTAAATCAGCCGCGTATTAGGGTTCTTCCTAAGGGGAAAGCCGTGAAAGCAGCCATGTTGTGGCACTTCTGCACTCCCTTTGGGATGCTTTTGGCAGATGAAGTAAGCCTGGAACTCAGGGCTTCCTAGTTAAAAAAATCCTAGCCCTAGGCCGAACCCCAACCCTAAGACGAGAAAGGCAAATCAGCCAGGAATTAGGCATGTCCCCAAGGAAAAAGCTGTGGAGGCAGGCACGTTGTGGTACGTTTGCGCTCTTCTTGGGTAGTCCTTCGCAGCTGCTGTGTTCTTGGAACTCAGGGCTTTCTGGTTAATAGAACTCTTACCCTAGGCGTAACTCAAACCTTAACCCTAGGAAGGAAAATCAGCCTATGGTTCGGGATGGTCTCATGAGAATAGCAAGAGAGGCAGCCAAGTTGTGTCACTTCTGTGGCCCTCCTGGGATGCCTTGAACAGCTGCATGTGCCTGGAGCCCAGGGCTTCCTGGTTTTAAAAGTCCTAGGCCTAAGCCTAACAGTAACCCTAGGAAGGTAAATCAGCCGCGTATTAGGGTTCTTCCTAAGGGAAAAGCCGTGAAAGCAGCCATGTTGTGGCACTTTTGCACTCCCTTTGGGATGCCTTTGGCAGATGCAGTAAGCCTGGAACTCAGGGCTTCCTGGTTAAAAAACTCCAAGCCCTAGGCTGAAGCCTAACCCTAACCCTAGGCAGATAAATCAGCCTAGGTATAGGGATGGTGCCAAGGAAAAAGCTGTGAAAGCTGCCATGTTGTTGCACTTTTGTACTCCTCTTGGGATGCCTTGAACAGCTGCAGTGTGCCTGGATCTAATGGCTTCCTAGTTTTAAAAATCCTAGCCCTAGGCCTAAGCCTTACAGTAACCCTGGGAAGGGAAATCAGCCTGGTGTTAGGCTTCTTGCCAAGGAAAAAGCCGTGAAAGCAGCCATGTTGTGGCACTTTTGCACTCCCTTTTGGATGCCTTTCACAGCTCCAGTGTGCCTGGAACTCAGGGCTTCCTGATTTTAAAAATCCTAGCACTAGGCCGAACCCCAACCCTAAGACGAGAAAGGCAAATCAGCCAGGAATTAGGCATGTCCCCAAGGAAAAAGCTGTGGAGGCAGGCATGTTGTGGTACTTTTGCGCTCTTCTTGGGTAGTCCTTCGCAGCTGCTGTGTTCTTGGAACTCAGGGCTTTCTGGTTAATAGAACCCTTACCCTAGGCGTAACTCAAACCTTAACCCTAGGAAGGAAAATCAGCCTATGGTTCGGGATGGTCTCATGGAAATATCAGTGGTGGCAGCCAAGTTGCGTCACTTTTGCGCTCCCCTTGGGATGCCTTTGGCAGCTGCAGAGTGCCTGGAGCCCAGGGCTTCCTGGTTTTAAAAGTCCTAGGCCTAAGCCTAACAGTAACCCTAGGAAGGTAAATCAGCCGCGTATTAGGGTTCTTCCTAAGGGAAATGCTGTGAAAGCAGCCATGTTGTGGCACTTTTGCACTCCCTTTGGGATGCCTTTGGCAGATGCAGTAAGCCTGGAACTCAGGGCTTCCTGGTTAAAAAACTCCAAGCCCTAGGCTGAAGCCTAACCCTAACCCTAGGCAGATAAATCAGCCTAGGTATAGGGATGGTGCCAAGGAAAAAGCTGTGAAAGCTGCCATGTTGTTGCACTTTTGTACTCCCCTTGGGATGCCTTGAACAGCTGCAGTGTGCCTGGATCTAAGGGCTTCCTAGTTTTAAAAATCCTAGCCCTAGGCCGAACCCCAACCCTAAGACGAGAAAGGCAAATCAGCCAGGAATTAGGCATGTCCCCAAGGAAAAAGCTGTGGAGGCAGGCATGTTGTGGTACTTTTGCGCTCTTCTTGGGTAGTCCTTCGCAGCTGCTGTGTTCTTGGAACTCAGGGCTTTCTGGTTAATAGAACCCTTACCCTAGGCGTAACTCAAACCTTAACCCTAGGAAGGAAAATCAGCCGATGGTTCGGGATGGTCTCATGGAAATATCAGTGGTGGCAGCCAAGTTGTGTCACTTTTGCGCTCCCCTTGGGATGCCTTTCGCAGCTGCAGTGTGCCTGGAGCCCAGGGCTTCCTGGTTTTAAAAGTCCTAGGCCTAAGCCTAACAGTAACCCTAGGAAGGTAAATCAGCCGCGTATTAGGGTTCTTCCTAAGGGAAAAGCCGTGAAAGCAGCCATGTTGTGGCACTTCTGCACTCCCTTAGGGATGCTTTTGGCAGATGCAGTAAGCCTGGAACTCAGGGCTTCCTAGTTAAAAAAATCCTAGCCCTAGGCCGAACCCCAACATTAAGATGAGAAAGGCGAATCAGCCAGGAATTAGGCATGTCCCCAAGGAAAAAGCTGTGGAGGCAGGCATGTTGTGGTACTTTTGCGCTCTTCTTGGCTAGTCCTTCGCAGCTGCTGTGTTCTTGGAACTCTGGTCCTTCTGGTTAATAGACCTCCTACCCTAGGCGAAACTCAAACCTTAACCCTAGGAAGGAAAATCAGCCTATGGTTCGGGATGGTCTCATGAGAAGAGAAGCAGAGGCAGCCAAGTTGTGTCACTTCTGCGGCCCTCTTGGGATGCCTTTAACAGCTGCAGTGTGCCTGGAGACCAGGGCTTCCTGGTTTTAAAAGTCCTAGGCCTAAGCCTAACAGTAACCCTAGGAAGGTAAATCAGCCGCGTATTAGGGTTCTTCCTAAGGGAAAAGCCGTGAAAGCAGCCATGTTGTGGCACTTTTGCACTCCCTTTGGGATGCTTTTGGCAGATGCAGTAAGCCTGGAACTCAGGGCTTCCTGGTTAAAAAACTCCAAGCCCTAGGCTGAAGCCTAACCCTAACCCTAGGCAGATAAATCAGCCTAGGTATAGGGATGGTGCCAAGGAAAAAGCTGTGAAAGCTGCCATGTTGTTGCACTTTTGTACTCCCCTTGGGATGCCTTGAACAGCTGCAGTGTGCCTGGATCTAAGGGCTTCCTAGTTTTAAAAATCCTAGCCCTAAGCTTAAGCCTTACAGTAACCCTGGGAAGGGAAATCAGCCTGGTGTTAAGCTTCTTGTCAAGGAAAAAGCTGTGAAAGCAACCATGTTGTGGCACTTTTGCACTCCCTTTTGGATGCCTTTCACAGCTCCAGTGTGCCTGGAACTCAGGGCTTCCTGATTTTAAAAATCCTAGCACTAGGCCGAACCCCAACCCTAAGACGAGAAAGGCAAATCAGCCAGGAATTAGGCATGTCCCCAAGGAAAAAGCTGTGGAGGCAGGCATGTTGTGGTACTTTTGCGCTCTTCTTGGCTAGTCCTTCGCAGCTGCTGTGTTCTTGGAACTCAGGGCTTTCTGGTTAATAGAACCCTTACCCTAGGCGTAACTCAAACCTTAACCCTAGGAAGGAAAATCAGCCTATGGTTCGGGATGGTCTCATGGAAATATCAGTGGTGGCAGCCAAGTTGCGTCACTTTTGCGCTCCCCTTGGGATGCCTTTGGCAGCTGCAGAGTGCCTGGAGCCCAGGGCTTCCTGGTTTTAAAAGTCCTAGGCCTAAGCCTAACAGTAACCCTAGGAAGGTAAAGCAGCCGCGTATTAGGGTTCTTCCTAAGGGAAAAGCCGTGAAAGCAGCCATGTTGTGGCACTTTTGCACTCCCTTTGGGATGCCTTTGGCAGATGCAGTAAGCCTGGAACTCAGGGCTTCCTGGTTAAAAAACTCCAAGCCCTAGGCTGAACCCTAACCCTAACCCTAGGCAGATAAATCAGCCTATGTATAGGGATGGTGCCAAGGAAAAAGCTGTGAAAGCTGCCATGTTGTGGTACTTTAGTACTCCCCTTGGGATGCCTTGAACAGCTGCAGTGTGCCTGGATCTAAGGGCTTCGTACTTTTAAAAGTCCTAGGCCTAAGCCTAACAGTAACCCTAGGAAGGTAAATCAGCTGGGTATTAGGGTTCTTCCTAAGGGAAAAGCCGTGTAAGCAGCCATGTTGTGGCACTTCTGCACTCCCTTTGGGATGCTTTTGGCAGATGCAGTAAGCCTGGAACTCAGGGCTTCCTAGTTAAAAATATCCTAGCCCTAGGCCGAACCCCAACCCTAAGACGAGAAAGGCAAATCAGCCAGGAATTAGGCATGTCCCCAAGGAAAAAGCTGTGGAGGCAGGCACGTTGTGGTACTTTTGCGCTCTTCTTGGGTAGTCCTTTGCAGCTGCTGTGTTCTTGGAACTCAGGGCTTTCTGGTTAATAGAACTCTTACCCTAGGCGTAACTCAAACCTTAACCCTAGGAAGGAAAATCAGCCTATGGTTCGGGATGGTCTCATGAGAATAGCAACAGAGGCAGCCAAGTTGTGTCACTTCTGCGTCCCTCTTGGGATGCCTTGAACAGCTGCATGTGCCTGGAGCCCAGGGCTTCCTGGTTTTAAAAGTCATAGGCCTAAGCCTAACAGTAACCCTAGGAAGGTAAATCAGACGCGTATTAGGGTTCTTCCTAAGGGAAAAGCCGTGAAAGCAGCCATGTTGTGGCACTTCTGCACTCCCTTTGGGATGCATTTGGCAGATGCAGTAAGCCTGGAATTTAGGGCTTCCTGGTTAAAAAAATCCTAGCCCTAGGCCGAACCCCAACATTAAGATGAGAAAGGCAAATCAGCCAGGAATTAGGCATGTCCCCAAGGAAAAAGCTGTGGAGGCAGGAACGTTGTGGTACTTTTGCGCTCTTCTTGGCTAGTCCTTCGCAGCTGCTGTGTTCTTGGAACTCAGGGCTTTCTGGTTAATAGAACCCTTACCCTAGGCGTAACTCAAACCTTAACCCTAGGAAGGAAAATCAGCCTATGGTTCGGGATGGTCTCATGGAAATATCAGTGGTGGCAGCCAAGTTGTGTCACTTTTGCGCTCCCCTTGGGATGCCTTTGGCAGCTGCAGTGTGCCTGGAGCCCAGGGCTTCCTGGTTTTAAAAGTCCTAGGCCTAAGCCTAACAGTAACCCTAGGAAGGTAAATCAGCCGCGTATTAGGGTTCTTCCTAAGGGAAATGCTGTGAAAGCAGCCATGTTGTGGCACTTTTGCACTCCCTTTGGGATGCCTTTGGCAGATGCAGTAAGCCTGGAACTCAGGGCTTCCTGGTTAAAAAACTCCAAGCCCTAGGCTGAACCCTAACCCTAACCCTAGGCAGATAAATCAGCCTAGGTATAGGGATGGTGCCAAGGAAAAAGCTGTGAAAGCTGCCATGTTGTTGCACTTTTGTACTCCCCTTGGGATGCCTTGAACAGCTACAGTGTGCCTGGATGTAAGGGCTTCCTAGTTTTAAAAATCCTAGCCCTAGGCCGAACCCCAACCCTAAGACGAGAAAGGCAAATCAGCCAGGAATTAGGCATGTCCCCAAGGAAAAAGCTGTGGAGGCAGGCATGTTGTGGTACTTTTGCGCTCTTCTTGGGTAGTCCTTCGCAGCTGCTGTGTTCTTGGAACTCAGGGCTTTCTGGTTAATAGAACCCTTACCCTAGGCGTAACTCAAACCTTAACCCTAGGAAGGAAAATCAGCCGATGGTTCGGGATGTTCTCATGGCAATATCAGTGGTGGCAGCCAATTTGTGTCACTTTTGCGCTCCCCGTGGGATGCCTTTCGCAGCTGCAGTGTGCCTGGAGCCCAGGGCCTCCTGGTTTTAAAAGTCCTAGGCCTAAGCCTAACAGTAACCCTAGGAAGGTAAATCAGCCGCGTATTAGGGTTCTTCCTAAGGGAAAAGCCGTGAAAGAAGCCATGTTGTGGCACTTCTGCACTCCCTTTTGGATGCCTTTGGCAGATGCAGTAAGCCTGGAACTCAGGGCTTCCTGGTTAAAAAACTCCAAGCCCTAGGCTGAACCCTAACCCTAACCCTAGGCAGACAAATCAGCCTAGGTATAGGGATGGTGCCAAGGAAAAAGCTGTGAAAGCTGCCATGTTGTTGCACTTTTGTACTCCCCTTGGGATGCCTTGAACAGCTGCAGTGTGCCTGGAACTAAGGGCTTCCTAGTTTTAGAAATCCTAGCCCTAAGCCTAAGCCTAACTGTAACCCTGGGAAGGGAAATCAGCCTGGTGTTAGGCTTCTTGCCAAGGAAAAAGCCGTGAAAGCAGCCATGTTGTGGCACTTTTGCACTCCCTTTTGGATGCCTTTCACAGCTCCAGTGTGCCTGGAACTCAGGGCTTCCTAGTTAAAAATATCCTAGCCCTAGGCCGAACCCCAACCCTAAGACGAGAAAGGCAAATCAGCCAGGAATTAGGCATGTCCCCAAGGAAAAAGCTGTGGAGGCAGGCATGTTGTGGTACTTTTGCGCTCTTCTTGGCTAGTCCTTCGCAGCTGCTGTGTTCTTGGAACTCAGGGCTTTCTGGTTAATAGAACCCTTACCCTAGGCATAACTCAAACCTTAACCCTAGGAAGGAAAATCAGCCTATGTTTCGGGATGGTCTCATGGAAATATCAGTGGTGGCAGCCAAGTTGCGTCACTTTTGCGCTCCCCTTGGGATGCCTTTCGCAGCTGCAGAGTGCCTGGAGCCCAGGGCTTCCTGGTTTTAAAAGTCCTAGGCCTAAGCCTAACAGTAACCCTAGGAAGGTAAATCAGCCGCGTATTAGGGTTCTTCCTAAGGGAAATGCTGTGAAAGCAGCCATGTTGTGGCACTTTTGCACTCCCTTTGGGATGCATTTGGCAGATGCAGTAAGCCTGGAACTCAGGTCTTCCTGGTTAAAAAACTCCAAGCCCTAGGCTGAACCCTAACCCTTACCCTAGGCAGATAAATCATCCTATGTATAGGGATGGTGCCAAGGAAAAAGCTGTGAAAGCTGCCATGTTGTAGAACTTTAGTACTCCCCTTGGGATGCCTTTCGCAGCTGCAGTGTGCCTGGAACCCAGGGCTTCCTGGTTTTAAAAGTCCTAGGCCTAAGCCTAACAGTAACCCTAGGAAGGTAAATCAGCCGGGTATTAGGGTTCTTCCTAAGGGAAAAGCCGTGAAAGCAGCCATGTTGTGGCACTTCTGCACTCCCTTTGGGATGCCTTTGGCAGATGCAGTAAGCCTGGAACTCAGGGCTTCCTGGTTAAAAAATTCCAAGACCTAGGCTGAAGCCTAACCCTATCCCCAGGAAGGAAAATCAGGCTAAGTATAGGGATCGTTCAACGTCTAGAACACGATGGGAGATGTTTTCTGTGCTGGCACAGTTTTTCCTCGCCAGACATAGTGGAAAAGCTTTTTGCTAAGATGTAGACGAGAAGAGACGCTAAAGACGAAGGTACGATGCTCTCCGGAGCTAAGAGCCGCTCCCGGGCGTCTTTCGGCAGAAGCCGCGCTAAGGAGTGCACAGTGAGCGGCACAATCGTCTTTGCACGAAGAAGCCGCTTCTTCGCCTCCGGGAGCCGGAGAGAGCGGCACCTTCGGAAAGGTGAAGAAGGAAGCTGTACAACACTGGGATTGTGTGCGCAGCTTGCCAACTGATAGAAAACAGTACCTTTGCACTCTCCTGACTTTTCCAATCACATGAACATTCGATTGGAAGCTGTTTTAGACAACTTTTCTTTTCTTCATGCCAAACACTCGGCACACCTCCGTGCAACGTCTAGAACACGATGGGAGATGTTTTCTGTGCTGGCACAGTTTTTCCTCGCCAGACATAGTGGAAAAGCTTTTTGCTAAGATGTAGACGAGACGAGACGCTAAAGACGAAGGTACGATGCTGTCCGGAGCTAAGAGCCGCTCCCGGGCGTCTTTCGGCAGAAGCCGCGCTAAGGAGTGCACAGTGAGCGGCACAATCGTCTTTGCGCGAAGAAGCCGCTTCTTCGCCTCCGGGAGCTGGAGAGAGCGGCACCTTCGGAAAGGTGAAGAAGGAAGCTGTACAACACTGGGATTGTGTGCGCAGCTTGCCAACTGATAGAAAACAGTACCTTTGCACTCTCCTGACTTTTCCAATCACATGAACATTCGATTGGAAGCTGTTTTGGACAACTTTTCTTTCCTTCATGCCAAACACTCGGCACACCTCCGTGCAACGTCTAGAACACGATGGGAGATGTTTTCTGTGCTGGCACAGTTTTTCCTCGCCAGACATAGTGGAAAAGCTTTTTGCTAAGATGTAGACGAGAAGAGACGCTAAAGACGAAGGTACGATGCTGTCTGGAGCTAAGAGCCGCTCCCGGGCGTCTTTCGGCAGAAGCCGCGCTAAGGAGTGCACAGTGAGCGGCACAATCATCTTTGCGCGAAGAAGCCGCTTCTTCGCCTCCGGGAGCCGGAGAGAGCGGCACCTTCGGAAAGGTGAAGAAGGAAGCTGTACAACACTGGGATTGTGTGCGCAGCTTGCCAACTGATAGAAAACAGTACCTTTGCACTCTCCTGACTTTTCCAATCACATGAACATTCGATTGGAAGCTGTTTTGGACAACTTTTCTTTCCTTCATGCCAAACACTCGGCACACCTCCGTGCAACGTCTAGAACACGATGGGAGATGTTTTCTGTGCTGGCACAGTTTTTCCTCGCCAGACATAGTGGAAAAGCTTTTTGCTAAGATGTAGACGAGAAGAGACGCTAAAGACGAAGGTACGATGCTCTCCGGAGCTAAGAGCCGCTCCCGGGCGTCTTTCGGCAGAAGCCGCGCTAAGGAGTGCACAGTGAGCGGCACAATCGTCTTTGCGCGAAGAAGCCGCTTCTTCGCCTCCGGGAGCCGGAGAGAGCGGCACCTTCGGAAAGGTGAAGAAGGAAGCTGTACAACACTGGGATTGTGTGCGCAGCTTGCCAACTGATAGAAAACAGTACCTTTGCACTCTCCTGACTTTTCCAATCTCATGAACATTCGATTGGAAGCTGTTTTGGACAACTTTTCTTTCCTTCATGCCAAACACTCGGCACACCTCCGTGCAACGTCTAGAACACGATGGGAGATGTTTTCTGTGCTGGCACAGTTTTTCCTCGCCAGACATAGTAGAAAAGTTTTTTGCTAAGATGTAGACGAGAAGAGACGCTAAAGACGAAGGTACGATGCTGTCCGGAGCTAAGAGCCGCTCCCGGGCGTCTTTCGGCAGAAGCCGCGCTAAGGAGTGCACAGTGAGCGGCACAATCGTCTTTGCGCGAAGAAGCCGCTTCTTCGCCTCCGGGAGCCGGAGAGAGCGGCACCTTCGGAAAGGTGAAGAAGGAAGCTGTACAACACTGGGATTGTGTGCGCAGCTTGCCAACTGCTAGAAAACAGTACCTTTGCACTCTCCTGACTTTTCCAATCTCATGAACATTCGATTGGAAGCTGTTTTGGACAACTTTTCTTTCCTTCATGCCAAACACTCGGCACACCTCCGTGCAACGTCTAGAACACGATGGGAGATGTTTTCTGTGCTGGCACAGTTTTTCCTCGCCAGACATAGTAGAAAAGCTTTTTCCTAAGATGTAGACGAGAAGAGACGCTAAAGACGAAGGTACGATGCTGTCCGGAGCTAAGAGCCGCTCCCGGGCGTCTTTCGGCAGAAGCCGCGCTAAGGAGTGCACAGTGAGCGGCACAATCGTCTTTGCGCGAAGAAGCCGCTTCTTCGCCTCCGGGAGCTGGAGAGAGCGGCACCTTCGGAAAGGTGAAGAAGGAAGCTGTACAACACTGGGATTGTGTGCGCAGCTTGCCAACTGATAGAAAACAGTACCTTTGCACTCTCCTGACTTTTCCAATCACATGAACATTCGATTGGAAGCTGTTTTGGACAAGTTTCTTTCCCTTCTTCCAAAACACTCGGCACACCTCCGTGCAACGTCTAGAACACGATGGGAGATGTTTTCTGTGCTGGCACAGTTTTTCCTCGCCAGACATAGTGGAAAAGCTTTTTGCTAAGATGTAGACGAGAAGAGACGCTAAAGACGAAGGTACGATGCTGTCCGGAGCTAAGAGCCGCTCCCGGGCGTCTTTCGGCAGAAGCCGCGCTAAGGAGTGCACAGTGAGCGGCACAATCGTCTTTGCGCGAAGAAGCCGCTTCTTCGCCTCCGGGAGCCGGAGAGAGCGGCACCTTCGGAAAGGTGAAGAAGGACGCTGTACAACACTGGGATTGTGTGCGCAGCTTGCCAACTGCTAGAAAACAGTACCTTTGCACTCTCCTGACTTTTCCAATCACATGAACATTCGATTGGAAGCTGTTTTGGACAACTTTTCTTTTCTTCATGCCAAACACTCGGCACACCTCCGTGCAACGTCTAGAACACGATAGGAGATGTTTTCTGTGCTGGCACCATTTCTCCTTGCCAGACATAGTGGAAAAGCCTTTTGCTAAGATGTAGACGACAAGAGAGGCTAAGGACTGGATGTAAGCAAATGACACTCATCTTCAAAAAAGGCAATTAGGAGGACTCGCAATCGTACAAACCAGCCAGCCTCTCTTTTATCCCCAGGAAGTTGATGAAGCAGCTCTTCCTGGAAAACCTTGCCAGGCACATGCAAGACGACACAATAATGTAGTTAGCATGATTTTTCAGGGGCATTTCATGCTGAACATAACTTTAAACTCCTCTGATGAATCAACTTGACTGGTAGATGAAGGGAATATTATCTGCCTGGGCTTCAGGGAGGTTTTTGACATATCTCTACATGGCAGCACACATCCATATGGAAGCAATAGTGCAAAGGGGAGGGAATCAGTGTCTTTTCAGTGATGCTGAGTGAAAAGACAAGAGGCAGTGGGCACACACTGAAATACAGGAACATCAGGAAATGATTCTTTACTGTGAGAGTGAGTGAACCACGGCACAGATTGCCCAGAAAGATTGTGGAGCCTGGATCTTTGAAGACATTAAAAGTACACCCAGATAGAATCCTGGGCAAGAGGCTCTAGGTATCCTGGTTTAGGCAGGGGGGTTGGGCCTGGTTAGCCCCACCAACCCCTTCCACTCTCATTCATTCTGTGCTAGTGAATTCTCTTCAAGATGCATTTCAAGCACTGGCATGACAAAGTTCTGTGCAGACACAGATCCAAATGGACATGGCATCTAAGTTCCTTAAGCAGTCTTCAAGAAGAATGTAAACCTCTGGGGCAAGTGTCTCTTCCCTAACTGAATCCCTTTCATGGGAAAATTCCCAGCTCTAGAAAGATCTTCTGATACGCATGCTTAAGACTGACACTGGCTGAGCAAATTTCTCCCTATGTGTATCTAAGACCAGTTAGGATCTTCACCCAAAGTGCTGTCAACATAGTCACAGAATGCCTATTGTTAAGAAGTGACAACTTCCATCAGAATGGCAACTATTGGTCCACCAAATGGATGAATGGATGGGAATTATCTGCTTGGGTTAAAAACAAAAAGAAAGAGTTGGTCTTTACTTATCAATTTCATTGCAATATTGATAAGGGAAGAAAAAGACCTAAGTCCTTGACTTTCTTAACTGGAGGAAAGATTTTAAAAATTCCTTGTAAAAATGTATGATCACAATCAGACTATTGAAACCATTTGAGTTGGGAAAAAAGTTCCAAAATTGTCTAGAGAGTGGCAAAGAAGCCAAGAAAATAGGAAAGAAACAAAAAGAGGGCAAAAGAGTAAGCTTCAGTGTACAAGCTCGTTCTAGAAGTAGTCTGCCGGGGAAAGGAAGCCCCAGTTGAATTTCCAATGTATTCCTGAGCTTGATTCAGTAACTGGTCAATGTAAAAACCAATCCTTTTCTATAACTTCTTCCAGCAACAAAAACTCCAACAGGTTGACACTACCATCATGCCTGTTCCAGACATATTTCAAAGAGAAATGATGATTTTCTTGAAAACCTACTTGCATAAAAGTTGCAAGATGGTGGAGGGATTGCCACATCCTCCTTCCTCCATCTGGCTTGAAAGTAGATTTGATAAAATATGCAACAAAGCACATGATTTATAAGGTAGAGTGAAATGGATGATTTGGGAATTGATCTCTTGTTGATAGTAAACTTCACATCCACTCTGTGTGACCTTTCTAAAACAAAATGTGGAGCTGAGGCATGAATCTGCCACAACAATTGTAAAGCAAACATACACACTCCCCTTCACATGCCCCCCCTTCCACACACACCTAGGCACACACAGAGATCAGCATAGCAGATCATGAACACCTTGGAAAAGACTGAAATGCTAAATGCCTCTCTTGATGGGCAAAAGAGCTGGTGCAGTAATTCAAATGCCTGGTACAAAAATTCTGTTTCATATTTAGCTCCTATTTAAAACACAGCTTTTCATTTCATTCTATTTACAGAATATTTTCTTTTCATTTGTTTCTTTAAAATTACTTAGTTCTCACCTGTTGTATGTCTAGGAATATTTTCTTCCAAAAATAGAAAAAAATAGATGCTATCTTTTCAGCAGAAAACATTGGTTGATACAATTTTAAACCATCATGATATGGAAGAATTGTTCTGTCCCTCTCGAAGGTGGAAGAAGCATTTGGATCACAGATCATCTACAATGAAATACTTGACATGTTTAAGATGCTTTCAATCAATTTTGATCGTCAATTGCTTCTTCGTTGTAAACAGTCATTTTTCAGTGAAGGGAAAGTGTGTGTGGTATATCTACATGATGTGTTCAAACCCAGTTCCTACTAATGGCCAGGCTGAATTCCAGGAAATAACGTCCCGAATGATATTTTTCCGCCTTCTTTGGCACGTCATGAAATCTTACCATGATGAAGTGCTGAAACACAGAGATTTTCTCTTAGAGAGTGTCTCATGTTGTAACCCATCCCATGGATTTTATGCTGTAATTCTTATCTCTTTTAAAATTTGCTATCTTCTGTACAGTTTTCATGAACATTTCTGTTACAGTAGTGAATAGCACAGATAAATGTAATTTTGTACAACTTTGAATTTACCCCAAGAGCTGAGAGAAAACTTGCTCCTATACTTCAATCCCAGTTTCTTCTATAGTCCAACTTTGTTTCTCTACCATCAAGCTTCTCCTTTGTTGCTGCTCCAAGCCCCGTCCAAGCTGACCTTGAATACTTTCAGGGATGGGACACCCACAACTTCCCTGGGCAACCTGTTCCAGTGTTCCAGCACTCCCACAGTAAAAAAGGCCTTCCTTTCATCTAATATGTGTAGGAAATCATAAATCTAGGCATAGAAATTTGGAGTGCAAATTTGAAATTCTTTTGATTTGAAGCACATTTTATATGAATACTGACTTACAGATGACTAAAAGATGTTGATGGGCATTTGAGCTGACAAGTTTTGAAAAAGTGTACGGAAATTAACATTGAAACCACTAAAATTAAAAACTTCTTCCCATTTTCTTTCTCCTCTCCTATTCAAAATTGCAAATGTCAGATATCAGTGCTTCATGCAAACCTCTCAGATGCTCTCAGGGAAAAAGCATTTATTTCAGACTAAGTTGCGGTTGACGTAAAACACTGCCTTTAACAGCTGCAGTGTGCCTGGAATTCAGGGCTTCCTGTTTGAAAAAATCCTATCTCTAGGCTGAACCCTAACCCTAACCCTAGGCAGATAAATCAGCCTGGGTATAGGGATGTTCCCAAGGAAAAAAGCACTGGAAGGAGCATGTTGAGGCAATTTTTGGCTGCCCTTGGGAAGCCTTTTGCAGCTGCACTGGGTCTGGAGCTCAGGGTTTACTGATTTAAAATCCCTATCCCTTGGCGTGACCATAGGTGCAACTGGAGGCAAGTAAATCAGCCTAGGTTCAATGATGGTCCCAAGGAAAAAGCGCTGGAGGCAGCCATGTTGTGGCACTTTTCCCCTCATCTTGGGTAGCCCTTGGCTGCTGCTGTGTTCTTGGAACTCAGGACTTTCTGGTTAAAAAAACACTAACCCTAGGCGTAACTCTAACCCACACCCTAGGAAGGAAAATCAGCCTATGGTTCGGGATGGACTCATGAGAATAGCAGCAGAGGCAGCCAAGTTGTGTCACTTCTGCGGCCCTCTTGGGATGCCTTGAACAGCTGCAGTGTGCCTGGAGCCCAGGGCTTCCTGGTTTTAAAAGTCCTAGGCCTAAGCCTAACAGTAACCCTAGGAAGGTAAATCAGCCGCGTATTAGGGTTCTTCCTAAGGGAAAAGCCGTGAAAGCAGCCATGTTGTGGCACTACTGCACTCCCTTTGGGATGCCTTTGGCAGATGCAGTAAGCCTGGAACTCAGGGCTTCCTAGTTAAAAATATCCTAGCCCTAGGCCGAACCCCAACCCTAAGACAAGAAAGGCAAATCAGCCAGGAATTAGGCATGTCCCCAAGGAAAAAGCTATCGACGCAGGCATGTTGTGGTACTTTTGCGCTCTTCTTGGGTAGTCCTTCGCAGCTGCTGTGTTCTTGGAACTCAGGGCTTTCTGGTTAATAGAACCCTTACCCTAGGCGTAACTCAAACCTTAACCCTAGGAAGGAAAATCAGCCTATGATTTGGGATGGTCTCATGGAAATATCAGTGGTGGCAGCGAAGTTGTGTCACTTTTGCGCTCCCCTTGGGATGCCTTTCGCAGCTGCAGTGTGCCTGGAGCCCAGGGCTTCCTGGTTTTAAAAGTCCTAGGCCTAAGCCTAACAGTAACCCTAGGAAGGTAAATCAGCCGCGTATTAGGGTTCTTCCTAAGGGAAAAGCCGTGAAAGCAGCCATGTTGTGGCACTTTTGCACTCCCTTTGGGATGCCTTTGGCAGATGCAGTAAGCCTGGAACTCAGGGCTTCCTGGTTAAAAAACTCCAAGCCCTAGGCTGAAGCCTAACCCTAACCCTAGGCAGATAAATCAGCCTATGTATTGGGATGGTGCCAAGGAAAAAGCTGTGAAAGCTGCCATGTTGTTGCACTTTTGTACTCCCCTTGGGATGCCTTGAACAGCTGCAGTGTGCCTGGATCTAAGGGCTTCCTAGTTTTAAAAATCCTAGCCCTAGTCCTAAGCCTTACAGTAACCCTGGGAAGGGAAATCAGCCTGGTGTTAAGCTTCTTGCCAAGGAAAAAGCCGTGAAAGCAACCATGTTGTGGCACTTTTGCACTCCCTTTTGGATGCCTTTCACAGCTCCAGTGTGCCTGGAACTCAGGGCTTCCTGATTTTAAAAATCCTAGCCCTAGGCCGAACCCCAACCCTAAGACGAGAAAGGCAAATCAGCCAGGAATTAGGCATGTCCCCAAGGAAAAAGCTGTGGAGGCAGGCATGTTGTGGTACTTTTGCGCTCTTCTTGGGAAGTCCTTCGCAGCTGCTGTGTTCTTGGAACTCAGGGCTTTCTGGTTAATAGAACCCTTACCCTAGGCGTAACTCAAACCTTAACCCTAGGAAGGAAAATCAGCCTATGGTTCGGGATGGTCTCATGGAAATATCAGTGGTGGCAGCCAAGTTGTGTCACTTTTGCGCTCCCCTTGGGATGCCTTTCGCAGCTGCAGTGTGCCTGGAGCCCAGGGCTTCCTGGTTTTAAAAGTCCTAGGCCTAAGCCTAACAGTAACCCTAGGAAGGTAAATCAGCCGGGTATTAGGGTTCTTCCTAAGGGAAAAGCCGTGAAAGCAGCCATGTTGTGGCACTTCTGCACTCCCTTTGGGATGCCTTTGGCAGATGCAGTAAGCCTGGAACTCAGGGCTTCCTAGTTAAAAATATCCTAGCCCTAGGCCGAACCCCAACCCTAAGACCAGAAAGGCAAATCAGCCAGGAATTAGGCATGTCCCCAAGGAAAAAGCTGTGGAGGCAGGCATGTTGTGGTACTTTTGCGCTCTTCTTGGCTAGTCCTTCGCAGCTGCTGTGTTCTTGGAACTCAGGGCTTTCTGGTTAATAGAACCCTTACCCTAGGCGTAACTCAAACCTTAACCCTAGGAAGGAAAATCAGCCTATGATTTGGGATGGTCTCATGGAAATATCAGTGGTGGCAGCCAAGTTGTGTCACTTTTGCGCTCCCCTTGGGATGCCTTTAACAGCTGCAGTGTGCCTGGAGCCCAGGGCTTCCTGGTTTTAAAAGTCCTAGGCCTTAGCCTAACAGTAACCCTAGGAAGGTAAATCAGCCGGGTATTAGGGTTCTTCCTAAGGGAAAAGCCGTGAAAGCAGCCATGTTGTGGCACTTCTGCTCTCCCTTTGGGATGCCTTTGGCAGATGCAGTAAGCCTGGAACTCAGGGCTTCCTAGTTAAAAATATCCTAGCCCTAGGCCGAACCCCAACCCTAAGACGAGAAAGGCAAATCAGCCAGGAATTAGGCATGTCCCCAAGGAAAAAGCTGTGGAGGCAGGCATGTTGTGGTACTTTTGCGCTCTTCTTGGCTAGTCCTTCGCAGCTGCTGTGTTCTTGGAACTCTGGTCCTTATGGTTAATAGACCTCTTACCCTAGGCGAAACTCAAACATTAACCCTAGGAAGGAAAATCAGCCTATGGTTCGGGATGGTCTCATGAGAATAGAAGCAGAGGCAGCCAAGTTGTGTCACTTCTGCGGCCCTCTTGGGATGCCTTAAACAGCTGCAGTGTGCCTGGAGCCCAGGGCTTCCTGGTTTTAAAAGTCCTAGGCCTAAGCCTAACAGTAACCCTAGGAAGGTAAATCAGCCGCGTATTAGGGTTCTTCCTAAGGGAAAAGCTGTGAAAGCAGCCATGTTGTGGCACTTTTGCACTCCCTTTGGGATGCCTTTGGCAGATGCAGTAAGCCTGGAACTCAGGGCTTCCTGGTTAAAAAACTCCAAGCCCTAGGCTGAAGCCTAACCCTAACCCTAGGCAGATAAATCAGCCTAGGTATAGGGATGGTGCCAAGGAAAAAGCTGTGAAAGCTGCCATGTTGTTGCACTTTTGTACTCCCCTTGGGATGCCTTGAACAGCTGCAGTGTGCCTGGATCTAATGGCTTCCTAGTTTTAAAAATCCTAGCCCTAGGCCTAAGCCTTACAGTAACCCTGGGAAGGGAAATCAGCCTGGTGTTAGGCTTCTTGCCAAGGAAAAAGCCGTGAAAGCAGCCATGTTGTGGCACTTTTGCACTCCCTTTTGGATGCCTTTCACAGCTCCAGTGTGCCTGGAACTCAGGGATTCCTGATTTTAAAAATCCTAGCCCTAGGCCGAACCCCAACCCTAAGACGAGAAAGGCAAATCAGCCAGGAATTAGGCATGTCCCCAAGGAAAAAGCTATCGACCCAGGCATGTTGTGGCACTTTTGCGCTCTTCTTGGGTAGTCCTTCGCAGCTGCTGTGTTCTTGGAACTCAGGGCTTTCTGGTTAATAGAACCCTTACCCTAGGCGTAACTCAAACCTTAACCCTAGGAAGGAAAATCAGCCTATGTTTCGGGATGGTCTCATGGAAATATCAGTGGTGGCAGCCAAGTTGCGTCACTTTTGCGCTCCCCTTGGGATGCCTTTGGCAGCTGCAGAGTGCCTGGAGCCCAGGGCTTCCTGGTTTTAAAAGTCCTAGGCCTAAGCCTAACAGTAACCCTAGGAAGGTAAAGCAGCCGCGTATTAGGGTTCTTCCTAAGGGAAAAGCCGTGAAAGCAGCCATGTTGTGGCACTTCTGCACTCCCTTTGGGATGCATTTGGCAGATGCAGTAAGCCTGGAACTCAGGGCTTCCTGGTTAAAAAACTCCAAGCCCTAGGCTGAACCCTAACCCTAACCCTAGGCAGATAAATCAGCCTATGTATAGGGATGGTGCCAAGGAAAAAGCTGTGAAAGCTGCCATGTTGTGGTACTTTAGTACTCCCCATGGGATGCCTTGAACAGCTGCAGTGAGACTGGATCTAAGGGCTTCCTAGTTTTAAAAGTCCTAGGCCTAAGCCTAACAGTAACCCTAGGAAGGTAAATCAGCCGCGTATTAGGGTTCTTCCTAAGGGGAAAGCCGTGAAAGCAGCCATGTTGTGGCACTTCTGCACTCCCTTTGGGATGCTTTTGGCAGATGAAGTAAGCCTGGAACTCAGGGCTTCCTAGTTAAAAAAATCCTAGCCCTAGGCCGAACCCCAACCCTAAGACGAGAAAGGCAAATCAGCCAGGAATTAGGCATGTCCCCAAGGAAAAAGCTGTGGAGGCAGGCACGTTGTGGTACGTTTGCGCTCTTCTTGGGTAGTCCTTCGCAGCTGCTGTGTTCTTGGAACTCAGGGCTTTCTGGTTAATAGAACTCTTACCCTAGGCGTAACTCAAACCTTAACCCTAGGAAGGAAAATCAGCCTATGGTTCGGGATGGTCTCATGAGAATAGCAAGCGAGGCAGCCAAGTTGTGTCACTTCTGTGGCCCTCCTGGGATGCCTTGAACAGCTGCATGTGCCTGGAGCCCAGGGCTTCCTGGTTTTAAAAGTCCTAGGCCTAAGCCTAACAGTAACCCTAGGAAGGTAAATCAGCCGCGTATTAGGGTTCTTCCTAAGGGAAAAGCCGTGAAAGCAGCCATGTTGTGGCACTTTTGCACTCCCTTTGGGATGCCTTTGGCAGATGCAGTAAGCCTGGAACTCAGGGCTTCCTGGTTAAAAAACTCCAAGCCCTAGGCTGAAGCCTAACCCTAACCCTAGGCAGATAAATCAGCCTAGGTATAGGGATGGTGCCAAGGAAAAAGCTGTGAAAGCTGCCATGTTGTTGCACTTTTGTACTCCTCTTGGGATGCCTTGAACAGCTGCAGTGTGCCTGGATCTAATGGCTTCCTAGTTTTAAAAATCCTAGCCCTAGGCCTAAGCCTTACAGTAACCCTGGGAAGGGAAATCAGCCTGGTGTTAGGCTTCTTGCCAAGGAAAAAGCCGTGAAAGCAGCCATGTTGTGGCACTTTTGCACTCCCTTTTGGATGCCTTTCACAGCTCCAGTGTGCCTGGAACTCAGGGCTTCCTGATTTTAAAAATCCTAGCACTAGGCCGAACCCCAACCCTAAGACGAGAAAGGCAAATCAGCCAGGAATTAGGCATGTCCCCAAGGAAAAAGCTGTGGAGGCAGGCATGTTGTGGTACTTTTGCGCTCTTCTTGGGTAGTCCTTCGCAGCTGCTGTGTTCTTGGAACTCAGGGCTTTCTGGTTAATAGAACCCTTACCCTAGGCGTAACTCAAACCTTAACCCTAGGAAGGAAAATCAGCCTATGGTTCGGGATGGTCTCATGGAAATATCAGTGGTGGCAGCCAAGTTGCGTCACTTTTGCGCTCCCCTTGGGATGCCTTTGGCAGCTGCAGAGTGCTTGGAGCCCAGGGCTTCCTGGTTTTAAAAGTCCTAGGCCTAAGCCTAACAGTAACCCTAGGAAGGTAAATCAGCCGCGTATTAGGGTTCTTCCAAAGGGAAAAGCCGTGAAAGCAGCCATGTTGTGGCACTTCTGCACTCCCTTTGGGATGCCTTTGGCAGATGCAGTAAGCCTGGAACTCAGGGCTTCCTGGTTAAAAAACTCCAAGCCCTAGGCTGAACCCTAACCCTAACCCTAGGCAGATAAATCAGCCTATGTATTGGGATGGTGCCAAGGAAAAAGCTGTGAAAGCTGCCATGTTGTGGTACTTTAGTACTCCCCTTGGGATGCCTTGAACAGCTGCAGTGTGCCTGGATCTAAGGGCTTCCTAGTTTTACAAGTCCTAGGCCTAAGCCTAACAGTAACCCTAGGAAGGTAAATCAGCCGCGTATTAGGGTTCTTCCTAAGGGGAAAGCCGTGAAAGCAGCCATGTTGTGGCACTTCTGCACTCCCTTTGGGATGCCTTTGGCAGATGAAGTAAGCCTGGAACTCAGGGCTTCCTAGTTAAAAAAATCCTAGCCCTAGGCCGAACCCCAACCCTAAGACGAGAAAGGCAAATCAGCCAGGAATTAGGCATGTCCCCAAGGAAAAAGCTGTGGAGGCAGGCACGTTGTGGTACTTTTGCGCTCTTCTTGGGTAGTCCTTCGCAGCTGCTGTGTTCTTGGAACTCAGGGCTTTCTGGTTAATAGAACTCTTACCCTAGGCGTAACTCAAACCTTAACCCTAGGAAGGAAAATCAGCCTATGGTTCGGGATGGACTCATGAGAATAGCAGCAGAGGCAGCCAAGTTGTGTCACTTCTGCGGCCCTCTTGGGATGCCTTGAACAGCTGCAGTGTGCCTGGATCTAATGGCTTCCTGGTTTTAAAAGTCCTAGGCCTAAGCCTAACAGTAACCCTAGGAAGGTAAATCAGCCGCGTATTAGGGTTCTTCCTAAGGGAAAAGCCGTGAAAGCAGCCATGTTGTGGCACTTCTGCACTCCCTTTGGGATGCCTTTGGCAGATGCAGTAAGCCTGGAACTCAGGGCTTCCTAGTTAAAAATATCCTAGCCCTAGGCCGAACCCCAACCCTAAGACGAGAAAGGCAAATCAGCCAGGAATTAGGCATGTCCCCAAGGAAAAAGCTGTGGAGGCAGGCATGTTGTGGTACTTTTGCGCTCTTCTTGGCTAGTCCTTCGCAGCTGCTGTGTTCTTGGAAGTCAGGGCTTTCTGGTTAATAGAACCCTTACCCTAGGCGTAACTCAAACCTTAACCCTAGGAAGGAAAATCAGCCTATGATTTGGGATGGTCTCATGGAAATATCAGTGGTGGCAGCCAAGTTGTGTCACTTTTGCGCTCCCCTTGGGATGCCTTTAACAGCTGCAGTGTGCCTGGAGCCCAGGGCTTCCTGGTTTTAAAAGTCCTAGGCCTAAGCCTAACAGTAACCCTAGGAAGGTAAATCAGCCGGGTATTAGGGTTCTTCCTAAGGGAAAAGCTGTGAAAGCAGCCATGTTGTGGCACTTTTGCACTCCCTTTGGGATGTCTTTGGCAGATGCAGTAAGCCTGGAACTCAGGGCTTCCTGGTTAAAAAACTCCAAGCCCTAGGCTGAAGCCTAACCCTAACCCTAGGCAGATAAATCAGCCAGGAATTAGGCATGTCCCCAAGGAAAAAGCTGTGGAGGCAGGCATGTTGTGGTACTTTTGCGCTCTTCTTGGGTAGTCCTTCGCAGCTGCTGTGTTCTTGGAACTCAGGGCTTTCTGGTTAATAGTACCCTTACCCTAGGCGTAACTCAAACCTTAACCCTAGGAAGGAAAATCAGCCGATGGTTCGGGATGGTCTCATGGAAATATCAGTGGTGGCAGCCAAGTTGTGTCACTTTTGCGCTCCCCTTGGGATGCCTTTCGCAGCTGCAGTGTGCCTGGAGCCCAGGGCTTCCTGGTTTTAAAAGTCCTAGGCCTAAGCCTAACAGTAACCCTAGGAAGGTAAATCAGCCGCGTATTAGGGTTCTTCCTAAGGGAAAAGCCGTGAAAGCAACCATGTTGTGGCACTTCTGCACTCCCTTAGGGATGCCTTTGGCAGATGCAGTAAGCCTGGAACTCAGGGCTTCCTAGTTAAAAATATACTAGCCCTAGGCCGAACCCCAACCCTAAGACGAGAAAGGCAAATCAGCCAGGAATTAGGCATGTCCCCAAGGAAAAAACTGTGGAGGCAGGCATGTTGTGGTACTTTTGCGCTCTTCTTGGCTAGTCCTTCGCAGCTGCTGTGTTCTTGGAACTCAGGTCTTTCTGGTTAATAGACCTCTTACCCTAGGCCTAACTCAAACATTAACCCTAGGAAGGAAAATCAGCCTATGGTTCAGGATGGTCTCATGAGAATAGAAGCAGAGGCAGCCAAGTTGTGTCACTTCTGCGGCCCTCTTGGGATGCCTTTAACAGCTGCAGTGTGCCTGGAGCCCAGGGCTTCCTGGTTTTAAAAGTCCTAGGCCTAAGCCTAACAGTAACCCTAGGAAGGTAAATCAGCCGCGTATTAGGGTTCTTCCTAAGGGAAAAGCCGTGAAAGCAGCCATGTTGTGGCACTTTTGCACTCCCTTTGGGATGCATTTGGCAGATGCAGTAAGCCTGGAACTCAGGGCTTCCTGGTTAAAAAACTCCAAGCCCTAGGCTGAACCCTAACCCTAACCCTAGGCAGATAAATCAGCCTAGGTATAGGGATGGTGCCAAGGAAAAAGCTGTGAAAGCTGCCATGTTGTTGCACTTTTGTACTCCTCTTGGGATGCCTTGAACAGCTGCAGTGTGCCTGGATCTAATGGCTTCCTAGTTTTAAAAATCCTAGCCCTAGGCCTAAGCCTTACAGTAACCCTGGGAAGGGAAATCAGCCTGGTGTTAGGCTTCTTGCCAAGGAAAAAGCCGTGAAAGCAGCCATGTTGTGGCACTTTTGCACTCCCTTTTGGATGCCTTCACAGCTCCAGTGTGCCTGGAACTCAGGGCTTCCTGATTTTAAAAATCCTAGCACTAGGCCGAACCCCAACCCTAAGACGAGAAAGGCAAATCAGACAGGAATTAGGCATGTCCCCAAGGAAAAAACTGTGGAGGCAGGCATGTTGTGGTACTTTTGCGCTCTTCTTGGCTAGTCCTTCGCAGCTGCTGTGTTCTTGGAACTCAGGGCTTTCTGGTTAATAGAACCCTTACCCTAGGCGTAACTCAAACCTTAACCCTAGGAAGGAAAATCAGCCTATGGTTCGGGATGGTCTCATGGAAATATCAGTGGTGGCAGCCAAGTTGCGTCACTTTTGCGCTCCCCTTGGGATGCCTTTCGCAGCTGCAGTGTGCCTGGAGCCCAGGGCTTCCTGGTTTTAAAAGTCCTAGGCCTAAGCCTAACAGTAACCCTAGGAAGGTAAATCAGCCGCGTATTAGGGTTCTTCCTAAGGGAAAAGCCGTGAAAGCAGCCATGTTGTGGCACTTCTGCACTCCCTTTGGGATGCCTTTGGCAGATGCAGTAAGCCTGGAACTCAGGGCTTCCTGGTTAAAAAACTCCAAGCCCTAGGCTGAACCCTAACCCTAACCCTAGGCAGATAAATCAGCCTATGTATAGGGATGGTGCCAAGGAAAAAGCTGTGAAAGCTGCCATGTTGTGGTACTTTAGTACTCCCCTTGGGATTCCTTGAACAGCTGCAGTGTGCCTGGATCTAAGGGCTTCCTATTTAAAAGTCCTAGGCCTAAGCCTAACAGTAACCCTAGGAAGATAAATCAGCCGCGTTTTAGGGTTCTTCCTAAGGGGAAAGCCGTGAAAGCAACCATGTTGTGGAACTTCTGCACTCCCTTTGGGATGCCTTTGGCAGATGAAGTAAGCCTGGAACTCAGGGCTTCCTAGTTAAAAAAATCCTAGCCCTAGGCCGAACCCCAACCCTAAGACGAGAAAGGCAAATCAGCCAGGAATTAGGCATGTCCCCAAGGAAAAAGCTGTGGAGGCAGGCATGTTGTGGTACTTTTGCGCTCTTCTTGGGTAGTCCTTCGCAGCTGCTGTGTTCTTGGAACTCAGGGCTTTCTGGTTAATAGAACCCTTACCCTAGGCGTAACTCAAACCTTAACCCTAGGAAGGAAAATCAGCCTATGGTTCGGGATGGTCTCATGAGAATAGCAACAGAGGCAGCCAAGTTGTGTCACTTCTGCGGCCCTCTTGGGATGCCTTGAACAGCTGCATGTGCCTGGAGCCCAGGGCTTCCTGGTTTTAAAAGTCCTAGGCCTAAGCCTAACAGTAACCCTAGGAAGGTAAATCAGCCGCGTATTAGGGTTCTTCCTAAGGGAAAAGCCGTGAAAGCAGCCATGTTGTGGCACTTCTGCACTCCCTTTGGGATGCCTTTGGCAGATGCAGTAAGCCTGGAACTCAGGGCTTCCTAGTTAAAAATATCCTAGCCCTAGGCCGAACCCCAACCCTAAGACGAGAAAGGCAAATCAGCCAGGAATTAGGCATGTCCCCAAGGAAAAAGCTGTGGAGGCAGGCATGTTGTGGTACTTTTGCGCTCCTCTTGGCTAGTCCTTCGCAGCTGCTGTGTTCTTGGAACTCAGGGCTTTCTGGTTAATAGAACCCTTACCCTAGGCGTAACTCAAACCTTAACCCTAGGAAGGAAAATCAGCCTATGATTTGGGATGGTCTCATGGAAATATCAGTGGTGGCAGCCAAGTTGTGTCACTTTTGCGCTCCCCTTGGGATGCCTTTCGCAGCTGCAGTGTGCCTGGAGCCCAGGGCTTCCTGGTTTTAAAAGTCCTAGGACTAAGCCTAACAGTAACCCTAGGAAGGTAAATCAGCCGCGTATTAGGGTTCTTCCTAAGGGAAAAGCTGTGAAAGCAGCCATGTTGTGGCACTTCTGCTCTCCCTTTGGGATGCCTTTGGCAGATGCAGTAAGCCTGGATCTCAGGGCTTCCTAGTTAAAAAAATCCTAGCCCTAGGCCGAACCCCAACCCTAAGACGAGAAAGGCAAATCAGCCAGGAATTAGGCATGTCCCCAAGGAAAAAGCTGTGGAGGCAGGCATGTTGTGGTACTTTTGCGCTCTTCTTGGCTAGTCCTTCGCAGCTGCTGTGTTCTTGGAACTCAGGGCTTTCTGGTTAATAGAACCCTTACCCTAGGCGTAACTCAAACCTTAACCCTAGGAAGGAAAATCAGCCTATGGTTCGGGATGGTCTCATGAGAATAGAAGCAGAGGCAGCCAAGTTGTGTCACTTCTGCGGCCCTCTTGGGATGCCTTAAACAGCTGCAGTGTGCCTGGAGCCCAGGGCTTCCTGGTTTTAAAAGTCCTAGGCCTAAGCCTAACAGTAACCCTAGGAAGGTAAATCAGCCGGGTATTAGGGTTCTTCCTAAGGGAAAAGCTGTGAAAGCAGCCATGTTGTGGCACTTTTGCACTCCCTTTGGGATGTCTTTGGCAGATGCAGTAAGCCTGGAACTCAGGGCTTCCTGGTTAAAAATATCCTAGCACTAGGCCAAACCCCAACCCTAAGACGAGAAAGGCAAATCAGCCAGGAATTAGGCATGTCCCCAAGGAAAAAGCTGTGGAGGCAGGCATGTTGTGGTACTTTTGCGCTCTTCTTGGGTAGTCCTTCGCAGCTGCTGTGTTCTTGGAACTCTGGTCCTTCTGGTTAATAGACCTCTTACCCTAGGGGAAACTCAAACATTAACCCTAGGAAGGAAAATCAGCCTATGGTTCGGGATGGTCTCATGAGAATAGCAACAGAGGCAGCCAAGTTGTGTCACTTCTGCGGCCCTCTTGGGATGCCTTTAACAGCTGCAGTGTGCCTGGAGCCCAGGGCTTCCTGGTTTTAAAAGTCCTAGGCCTAATCCTAACAGTAACCCTAGGAAGGTAAATCAGCCGCGTATTAGGGTTCTTCCTAAGGGAAAAGCCGTGAAAGCAGCCATGTTGTGGCACTTCTGCACTCCCTTTGGGATGCATTTGGCAGATGCAGTAAGCCTGGAACTCAGGGCTTCCTGGTTGAAAAACTCCAAGCCCTAGGCTGAACCCTAACCCTAACCCTAGGCAGATAAATCAGCCTAGGTATAGGGATGGTGCCAAGGAAAAAGCTGTGAAAGCTGCCATGTTGTTGCACTTTGGTACTCCTCTTGGGATGCCTTGAACAGCTGCAGTGTGCCTGGAGCCCAGGGCTTCCTGGTTTTAAAAATCCTAGCCCTAGGCCTAAGCCTTACAGTAACCCTGGGAAGGGAAATCAGCCTGGTGTTAAGCTTCTTGCCAAGGAAAAAGCCGTGAAAGCAACCATGTTGTGGCACTTTTGCACTCCCTTTTGGATGCCTTTCACAGCTCCAGTGTGCCTGGAACTCAGGGCTTCCTGATTTTAAAAATCCTAGCCCTAGGCCGAACCCCAACCCTAAGACGAGAAAGGCAAATCAGCCAGGAATTAGGCATGTCCCCAAGGAAAAAGCTGTGGAGGCAGGCATGTTGTGGTACTTTTGCGCTCTTCTTGGGTAGTCCTTCGCAGCTGCTGTGTTCTTGGAACTCAGGGCTTTCTGGTTAATAGAACCCTTACCCTAGGCGTAACTCAAACCTTAACCCTAGGAAGGAAAATCAGCCTATGGTTCGGGATGGTCTCATGGAAATATCAGTGGTGGCAGCCAAGTTGTGTCACTTTTGCGCTCCCCTTGGGATGCCTTTCGCAGCTGCAGTGTGCCTGGAGCCCAGGGCTTCCTGGTTTTAAAAGTCCTAGGCCTAAGCCTAACAGTAACACTAGGAAGGTAAATCAGCCGCGTATTAGGGTTCTTCCTAAGGGAAAAGCCGTGAAAGCAGCCATGTTGTGGCACTTCTGCACTCCCTTAGGGATGCCTTTGGCAGATGCAGTAAGCCTGGAACTCAGGGCTTCCTGGTTAAAAAACTCCAAGCCCTAGGCTGAACCCTAACCCTAACCCTAGGCAGATAAATCAGCATATGTATAGGGATGGTGCCAAGGAAAAAGCTGTGAAAGCTGCCATGTTGTGGTACTTTAGTACTCCCCTTGGGATGCCTTGAACAGCTGCAGTGTGACTGGATCTAAGGGCTTCCTAGTTTTAAAAGTCCTAGGCCTTAGCCTAACAGTAACCCTAGGAAGGTAAATCAGCCGCGTATTAGGGTTCTTCCTAAGGGGAAAGCCGTGAAAGCAGCCATGTTGTGGCACTTCTGCACTCCCTTTGGGATGCTTTTGGCAGATGCAGTAAGCCTGGAACTCAGGGCTTCCTAGTTAAAAAAATCCTAGCCCTAGGCCGAACCCCAACCCTAAGACGAGAAAGGCAAATCAGCCAGGAATTAGGCATGTCCCCAAGGAAAAAGCTGTGGAGGCAGGCACTATGTGGTACTTTTGCGCTCTTCTTGGGTAGTCCTTCGCAGCTGCTGTGTTCTTGGAACTCAGGGCTTTCTGGTTAATAGAACTCTTACCCTAGGCGTAACTCAAACCTTAACCCTAGGAAGGAAAATCAGCCTATGGTTCGGGATGGTGTCATGAGAATAGCAACACAGGCAGCCAAGTTGTGTCACTTCTGCGGCCCTCTTGGGATGCCTTGAACAGCTGCATGTGCCTGGAGCCCAGGGCTTCCTGGTTTTAAAAGTCCTAGGCCTAAGCCTAACAGTAACCCTAGGAAGGTAAATCAGCCGCGTATTAGGGTTCTTCCTAAGGGAAAAGCCGTGAAAGCAGCCATGTTGTGGCACTTCTGCACTCCCTTTGGGATGCCTTTGGCAGATGCAGTAAGCCTGGAACTCATGGCTTCCTAGTTAAAAATATCCTAGCCCTAGGCCGAACCCCAACCCTAAGACGAGAAAGGCAAATCAGCCAGGAATTAGGCATGTCCCCAAGGAAAAAGCTGTGGAGGCAGGCATGTTGTGGTACTTTTGCGCTCTTCTTGGCTAGTCCTTCGCAGCTGCTTTGTTCTTGGAACTCAGGGCTTTCTGGTTAATAGAACCCTTACCCTAGGCGTAACTCAAACCTTAACCCTAGGAAGGAAAATCAGCCTATGATTTGGGATGGTCTCATGGAAATATCAGTGGTGGCAGCCAAGTTGTGTCACTTTTGCGCTCCCCTTGGGATGCCTTTCGCAGCTGCAGTGTGCCTGGAGCCCAGGGCTTCCTGGTTTTAAAAGTCCTAGGCCTAAGCCTAACAGCAACCCTAGGAAGGTAAATCAGCCGCGTATTAGGGTTCTTCCTAAGGGAAAAGCCGTGAAAGCAGCCATGTTGTGGCACTTCTGCACTCCCTTAGGGATGCCTTTGGCAGATGCAGTAAGCCTGGAACTCAGGGCTTCCTAGTTAAAAAAATCCTAGCCCTAGGCCGAACCCCAACCCTAAGACGAGAAAGGCAAATCAGCCAGGAATTAGGTATGTCCCCAAGGAAAATCTGTGGAGGCAGGCATGTTGTGGTACTTTTGCGCTCTTCTTGGCTAGTCCTTCGCAGCTGCTGTGTTCTTGGAACTCTGGTCCTTATGGTTAATAGACCTCTTACCCTAGGCGAAACTCAAACATTAACCCTAGGAAGGAAAATCAGCCTATGGTTCGGGATGGTCTCATGAGATAAGAAGCAGAGGCAGCCAAGTTGTGTCACTTCTGCGGCCCTCTTGGGATGCCTTTAATAGCTGCAGTGTGCCTGGAGCCCAGGGCTTCCTGGTTTTAAAAGTCCTAGGCCTAAGCCTAACAGTAACCCTAGGAAGGTAAATCAGCCGGGTATTAGGGTTCTTCCTAAGGGAAAAGCTGTGAAAGCAGCCATGTTGTGGCACTTTTGCACTCCCTTTGGGATGTCTTTGGCAGATGCAGTAAGCCTGGAACTCAGGGCTTCCTGGTTAAAAAACTCCAAGCCCTAGGCTGAAGCCTAACCCTAACCCTAGGCAGATAAATCAGCCAGGAATTAGGCATGTCCCCAAGGAAAAAGCTATCGACGCAGGCATGTTGTGGTACTTTTGCGCTCTTCTTGGCTAGTCCTTCGCAGCTGCTGTGTTCTTGGAACTCAGGGCTTTCTGGTTAATAGAACCCTTACCCTAGGCGTAACTCAAACCTTAACCCTAGGAAGGAAAATCAGCCGATGGTTCGGGATGGTCTCATGGAAATATCAGTGGTGGCAGCCAAGTTGTGTCACTTTTGCGCTCCCCTTGGGATGCCTTTCGCAGCTGCAGTGTGCCTGGAGCCCAGGGCTTCCTGGTTTTAAAAGTCCTAGGCCTAAGCCTAACAGTAACCCTAGGAAGGTAAATCAGCCGCGTATTAGGGTTCTTCCTAAGGGAAAAGCCGTGAAAGC
This sequence comes from Ammospiza maritima maritima, assembly GCA_036010785.1. Lineage (NCBI taxonomy): Eukaryota > Metazoa > Chordata > Aves > Passeriformes > Passerellidae > Ammospiza > Ammospiza maritima. The sequence continues at coordinate 308,349 of JAYKTQ010000354.1, read as the reverse complement.
AACCATGTTGTGGCACTTCTGCACTCCCTTAGGGATGCCTTTGGCAGATGCAGTAAGCCTGGAACTCAGGGCTTCCTAGTTAAAAATATACTAGCCCTAGGCCGAACCCCAACCCTAAGACGAGAAAGGCAAATCAGCCAGGAATTAGGCATGTCCCCAAGGAAAAAACTGTGGAGGCAGGCATGTTGTGGTACTTTTGCGCTCTTCTTGGCTAGTCCTTCGCAGCTGCTGTGTTCTTGGAACTCAGGTCTTTCTGGTTAATAGACCTCTTACCCTAGGCCTAACTCAAACATTAACCCTAGGAAGGAAAATCAGCCTATGGTTCAGGATGGTCTCATGAGAATAGAAGCAGAGGCAGCCAAGTTGTGTCACTTCTGCGGCCCTCTTGGGATGCCTTTAACAGCTGCAGTGTGCCTGGAGCCCAGGGCTTCCTGGTTTTAAAAGTCCTAGGCCTAAGCCTAACAGTAACCCTAGGAAGGTAAATCAGCCGCGTATTAGGGTTCTTCCTAAGGGAAAAGCCGTGAAAGCAGCCATGTTGTGGCACTTTTGCACTCCCTTTGGGATGCATTTGGCAGATGCAGTAAGCCTGGAACTCAGGGCTTCCTGGTTAAAAAACTCCAAGCCCTAGGCTGAACCCTAACCCTAACCCTAGGCAGATAAATCAGCCTAGGTATAGGGATGGTGCCAAGGAAAAAGCTGTGAAAGCTGCCATGTTGTTGCACTTTTGTACTCCTCTTGGGATGCCTTGAACAGCTGCAGTGTGCCTGGATCTAATGGCTTCCTAGTTTTAAAAATCCTAGCCCTAGGCCTAAGCCTTACAGTAACCCTGGGAAGGGAAATCAGCCTGGTGTTAGGCTTCTTGCCAAGGAAAAAGCCGTGAAAGCAGCCATGTTGTGGCACTTTTGCACTCCCTTTTGGATGCCTTCACAGCTCCAGTGTGCCTGGAACTCAGGGCTTCCTGATTTTAAAAATCCTAGCACTAGGCCGAACCCCAACCCTAAGACGAGAAAGGCAAATCAGACAGGAATTAGGCATGTCCCCAAGGAAAAAACTGTGGAGGCAGGCATGTTGTGGTACTTTTGCGCTCTTCTTGGGTAGTCCTTCGCAGCTGCTGTGTTCTTGGAACTCAGGGCTTTCTGGTTAATAGAACCCTTACCCTAGGCGTAACTCAAACCTTAACCCTAGGAAGGAAAATCAGCCTATGGTTCGGGATGGTCTCATGGAAATATCAGTGGTGGCAGCCAAGTTGCGTCACTTTTGCGCTCCCCTTGGGATGCCTTTCGCAGCTGCAGAGTGCCTGGAGCCCAGGGCTTCCTGGTTTTAAAAGTCCTAGGCCTAAGCCTAACAGTAACCCTAGGAAGGTAAATCAGCCGCGTATTAGGGTTCTTCCTAAGGGAAAAGCCGTGAAAGCAGCCATGTTGTGGCACTTCTGCACTCCCTTTGGGATGCCTTTGGCAGATGCAGTAAGCCTGGAACTCAGGGCTTCCTGGTTAAAAAACTCCAAGCCCTAGGCTGAACCCTAACCCTAACCCTAGGCAGATAAATCAGCCTATGTATAGGGATGGTGCCAAGGAAAAAGCTGTGAAAGCTGCCATGTTGTGGTACTTTAGTACTCCCCTTGGGATTCCTTGAACAGCTGCAGTGTGCCTGGATCTAAGGGCTTCCTATTTAAAAGTCCTAGGCCTAAGCCTAACAGTAACCCTAGGAAGATAAATCAGCCGCGTTTTAGGGTTCTTCCTAAGGGGAAAGCCGTGAAAGCAACCATGTTGTGGCACTTCTGCACTCCCTTTGGGATGCCTTTGGCAGATGAAGTAAGCCTGAACTCAGGGCTTCCTAGTTAAAAAAATCCTAGCCCTAGGCCGAACCCCAACCCTAAGACGAGAAAGGCAAATCAGCCAGGAATTAGGCATGTCCCCAAGGAAAAAGCTGTGGAGGCAGGCATGTTGTGGTACTTTTGCGCTCTTCTTGGGTAGTCCTTCGCAGCTGCTGTGTTCTTGGAACTCAGGGCTTTCTGGTTAATAGAACCCTTACCCTAGGCGTAACTCAAACCTTAACCCTAGGAAGGAAAATCAGCCTATGGTTCGGGATGGTCTCATGAGAATAGCAACAGAGGCAGCCAAGTTGTGTCACTTCTGCGGCCCTCTTGGGATGCCTTGAACAGCTGCATGTGCCTGGAGCCCAGGGCTTCCTGGTTTTAAAAGTCCTAGGCCTAAGCCTAACAGTAACCCTAGGAAGGTAAATCAGCCGCGTATTAGGGTTCTTCCTAAGGGAAAAGCCGTGAAAGCAGCCATGTTGTGGCACTTCTGCACTCCCTTTGGGATGCCTTTGGCAGATGCAGTAAGCCTGGAACTCAGGGCTTCCTAGTTAAAAATATCCTAGCCCTAGGCCGAACCCCAACCCTAAGACGAGAAAGGCAAATCAGCCAGGAATTAGGCATGTCCCCAAGGAAAAAGCTGTGGAGGCAGGCATGTTGTGGTACTTTTGCGCTCCTCTTGGCTAGTCCTTCGCAGCTGCTGTGTTCTTGGAACTCAGGGCTTTCTGGTTAATAGAACCCTTACCCTAGGCGTAACTCAAACCTTAACCCTAGGAAGGAAAATCAGCCTATGATTTGGGATGGTCTCATGGAAATATCAGTGGTGGCAGCCAAGTTGTGTCACTTTTGCGCTCCCCTTGGGATGCCTTTCGCAGCTGCAGTGTGCCTGGAGCCCAGGGCTTCCTGGTTTTAAAAGTCCTAGGCCTAAGCCTAACAGTAACACTAGGAAGGTAAATCAGCCGCGTATTAGGGTTCTTCCTAAGGGAAAAGCTGTGAAAGCAGCCATGTTGTGGCACTTCTGCTCTCCCTTTGGGATGCCTTTGGCAGATGCAGTAAGCCTGGATCTCAGGGCTTCCTAGTTAAAAAAATCCTAGCCCTAGGCCGAACCCCAACCCTAAGACGAGAAAGGCAAATCAGCCAGGAATTAGGCATGTCCCCAAGGAAAAAGCTGTGGAGGCAGGCATGTTGTGGTACTTTTGCGCTCTTCTTGGCTAGTCCTTCGCAGCTGCTGTGTTCTTGGAACTCAGGGCTTTCTGGTTAATAGAACCCTTACCCTAGGCGTAACTCAAACCTTAACCCTAGGAAGGAAAATCAGCCTATGGTTCGGGATGGTCTCATGAGAATAGAAGCAGAGGCAGCCAAGTTGTGTCACTTCTGCGGCCCTCTTGGGATGCCTTAAACAGCTGCAGTGTGCCTGGAGCCCAGGGCTTCCTGGTTTTAAAAGTCCTAGGCCTAAGCCTAACAGTAACCCTAGGAAGGTAAATCAGCCGGGTATTAGGGTTCTTCCTAAGGGAAAAGCTGTGAAAGCAGCCATGTTGTGGCACTTTTGCACTCCCTTTGGGATGTCTTTGGCAGATGCAGTAAGCCTGGAACTCAGGGCTTCCTGGTTAAAAATATCCTAGCACTAGGCCAAACCCCAACCCTAAGACGAGAAAGGCAAATCAGCCAGGAATTAGGCATGTCCCCAAGGAAAAAGCTGTGGAGGCAGGCATGTTGTGGTACTTTTGCGCTCTTCTTGGGTAGTCCTTCGCAGCTGCTGTGTTCTTGGAACTCTGGTCCTTCTGGTTAATAGACCTCTTACCCTAGGGGAAACTCAAACATTAACCCTAGGAAGGAAAATCAGCCTATGGTTCGGGATGGTCTCATGAGAATAGCAACAGAGGCAGCCAAGTTGTGTCACTTCTGCGGCCCTCTTGGGATGCCTTTAACAGCTGCAGTGTGCCTGGAGCCCAGGGCTTCCTGGTTTTAAAAGTCCTAGGCCTAATCCTAACAGTAACCCTAGGAAGGTAAATCAGCCGCGTATTAGGGTTCTTCCTAAGGGAAAAGCCGTGAAAGCAGCCATGTTGTGGCACTTCTGCACTCCCTTTGGGATGCATTTGGCAGATGCAGTAAGCCTGGAACTCAGGGCTTCCTGGTTGAAAAACTCCAAGACCTAGGCTGAACCCTAACCCTAACCCTAGGCAGATAAATCAGCCTAGGTATAGGGATGGTGCCAAGGAAAAAGCTGTGAAAGCTGCCATGTTGTTGCACTTTGGTACTCCTCTTGGGATGCCTTGAACAGCTGCAGTGTGCCTGGAGCCCAGGGCTTCCTGGTTTTAAAAATCCTAGCCCTAGGCCTAAGCCTTACAGTAACCCTGGGAAGGGAAATCAGCCTGGTGTTAAGCTTCTTGCCAAGGAAAAAGCCGTGAAAGCAACCATGTTGTGGCACTTTTGCACTCCCTTTTGGATGCCTTTCACAGCTCCAGTGTGCCTGGAACTCAGGGCTTCCTGATTTTAAAAATCCTAGCCCTAGGCCGAACCCCAACCCTAAGACGAGAAAGGCAAATCAGCCAGGAATTAGGCATGTCCCCAAGGAAAAAGCTGTGGAGGCAGGCATGTTGTGGTACTTTTGCGCTCTTCTTGGGAAGTCCTTCGCAGCTGCTGTGTTCTTGGAACTCAGGGCTTTCTGGTTAATAGAACCCTTACCCGAGGCGTAACTCAAACCTTAACCCTAGGAAGGAAAATCAGCCTATGGTTCGGGATGGTCTCATGGAAATATCAGTGGTGGCAGCCAAGTTGTGTCACTTTTGCGCTCCCCTTGGGATGCCTTTCGCAGCTGCAGTGTGCCTGGAGCCCAGGGCTTCCTGGTTTTAAAAGTCCTAGGCCTAAGCCTAACAGTAACACTAGGAAGGTAAATCAGCCGCGTATTAGGGTTCTTCCTAAGGGAAAAGCCGTGAAAGCAGCCATGTTGTGGCACTTCTGCACTCCCTTAGGGATGCCTTTGGCAGATGCAGTAAGCCTGGAACTCAGGGCTTCCTGGTTAAAAAACTCCAAGCCCTAGGCTGAACCCTAACCCTAACCCTAGGCAGATAAATCAGCATATGTATAGGGATGGTGCCAAGGAAAAAGCTGTGAAAGCTGCCATGTTGTGGTACTTTAGTACTCCCCTTGGGATGCCTTGAACAGCTGCAGTGTGACTGGATCTAAGGGCTTCCTAGTTTTAAAAGTCCTAGGCCTTAGCCTAACAGTAACCCTAGGAAGGTAAATCAGCCGCGTATTAGGGTTCTTCCTAAGGGAAAAGCCGTGAAAGCAGCCATGTTGTGGCACTTCTGCACTCCCTTTGGGATGCTTTTGGCAGATGCAGTAAGCCTGGAACTCAGGGCTTCCTAGTTAAAAATTCCTAGCCCTAGGCCGAACCCCAACCCTAAGACGAGAAAGGCAAATCAGCCAGGAATTAGGCATGTCCCCAAGGAAAAAGCTGTGGAGGCAGGCACTATGTGGTACTTTTGCGCTCTTCTTGGGTAGTCCTTCGCAGCTGCTGTGTTCTTGGAACTCAGGGCTTTCTGGTTAATAGAACTCTTACCCTAGGCGTAACTCAAACCTTAACCCTAGGAAGGAAAATCAGCCTATGGTTCGGGATGGTGTCATGAGAATAGCAACAGAGGCAGCCAAGTTGTGTCACTTCTGCGGCCCTCTTGGGATGCCTTGAACAGCTGCATGTGCCTGGAGCCCAGGGCTTCCTGGTTTTAAAAGTCCTAGGCCTAAGCCTAACAGTAACCCTAGGAAGGTAAATCAGCCGCGTATTAGGGTTCTTCCTAAGGGAAAAGCCGTGAAAGCAGCCATGTTGTGGCACTTCTGCACTCCCTTTGGGATGCCTTTGGCAGATGCAGTAAGCCTGGAACTCATGGCTTCCTAGTTAAAAATATCCTAGCCCTAGGCCGAACCCCAACCCTAAGACGAGAAAGGCAAATCAGCCAGGAATTAGGCATGTCCCCAAGGAAAAAGCTGTGGAGGCAGGCATGTTGTGGTACTTTTGCGCTCTTCTTGGCTAGTCCTTCGCAGCTGCTTTGTTCTTGGAACTCAGGGCTTTCTGGTTAATAGAACCCTTACCCTAGGCGTAACTCAAACCTTAACCCTAGGAAGGAAAATCAGCCTATGATTTGGGATGGTCTCATGGAAATATCAGTGGTGGCAGCCAAGTTGTGTCACTTTTGCGCTCCCCTTGGGATGCCTTTCGCAGCTGCAGTGTGCCTGGAGCCCAGGGCTTCCTGGTTTTAAAAGTCCTAGGCCTAAGCCTAACAGTAACCCTAGGAAGGTAAATCAGCCGCGTATTAGGGTTCTTCCTAAGGGAAAAGCCGTGAAAGCAGCCATGTTGTGGCACTTCTGCACTCCCTTTGGGATGCCTTTGGCAGATGCAGTAAGCCTGGAACTCAGGGCTTCCTAGTTAAAAAAATCCTAGCCCTAGGCCGAACCCCAACCCTAAGACGAGAAAGGCAAATCAGCCAGGAATTAGGCATGTCCCCAAGGAAAAAGCTGTGGAGGCAGGCATGTTGTGGTACTTTTGCGCTCTTCTTGGCTAGTCCTTCGCAGCTGCTGTGTTCTTGGAACTCTGGTCCTTATGGTTAATAGACCTCTTACCCTAGGCGAAACTCAAACATTAACCCTAGGAAGGAAAATCAGCCTATGGTTCGGGATGGTCTCATGAGATAAGAAGCAGAGGCAGCCAAGTTGTGTCACTTCTGCGGCCCTCTTGGGATGCCTTTAATAGCTGCAGTGTGCCTGGAGCCCAGGGCTTCCTGGTTTTAAAAGTCCTAGGCCTAAGCCTAACAGTAACCCTAGGAAGGTAAATCAGCCGGGTATTAGGGTTCTTCCTAAGGGAAAAGCTGTGAAAGCAGCCATGTTGTGGCACTTTTGCACTCCCTTTGGGATGTCTTTGGCAGATGCAGTAAGCCTGGAACTCAGGGCTTCCTGGTTAAAAAACTCCAAGCCCTAGGCTGAAGCCTAACCCTAACCCTAGGCAGATAAATCAGCCAGGAATTAGGCATGTCCCCAAGGAAAAAGCTATCGACGCAGGCATGTTGTGGTACTTTTGCGCTCTTCTTGGCTAGTCCTTCGCAGCTGCTGTGTTCTTGGAACTCAGGGCTTTCTGGTTAATAGAACCCTTACCCTAGGCGTAACTCAATCCTTAACCCTAGGAAGGAAAATCAGCCGATGGTTCGGGATGGTCTCATGGAAATATCAGTGGTGGCAGCCAAGTTGTGTCACTTTTGCGCTCCCCTTGGGATGCCTTTCGCAGCTGCAGTGTGCCTGGAGCCCAGGGCTTCCTGGTTTTAAAAGTCCTAGGCCTAAGCCTAACAGTAACCCTAGGAAGGTAAATCAGCCGGGTATTAGGGTTCTTCCTAAGGGAAAAGCCGTGAAAGCAGCCATGTTGTGGCACTTCTGCACTCCCTTAGGGATGCCTTTGGCAGATGCAGTAAGCCTGGAACTCAGGGCTTCCTAGTTAAAAATATCCTAGCCCTAGGCCGAACCCCAACCCTAAGACGAGAAAGGCAAATCAGCCAGGAATTAGGCATGTCCCCAATGAAAAAACTGTGGAGGCAGGCATGTTGTGGTACTTTTGCGCTCTTCTTGGCTACTCCTTCGCAGCTGCTGTGTTCTTGGAACTCAGGTCTTTCTGGTTAATAGACCTCTTACCCTAGGCGTAACTCAAACATTAACCCTAGGAAGGAAAATCAGCCTATGGTTCAGGATGGTCTCATGAGAATAGAAGCAGAGGCAGCCAAGTTGTGTCACTTCTGCGGCCCTCTTGGGATGCCTTTAACAGCTGCAGTGTGCCTGGAGCCCAGGGCTTCCTGGTTTTAAAAGTCCTAGGCCTAAGCCTAACAGTAACCCTAGGAAGGTAAATCAGCCGCGTATTAGGGTTCTTCCTAAGGGAAAAGCCGTGAAAGCAGCCATGTTGTGGCACTTTTGCACTCCCTTTGGGATGCATTTGGCAGATGCAGTAAGCCTGGAACTCAGGGCTTCCTGGTTAAAAAACTCCAAGCCCTAGGCTGAACCCTAACCCTAACCCTAGGCAGATAAAACAGACTAGGTATAGGGATGGTGCCAAGGAAAAAGCTGTGAAAGCTGCCATGTTGTGGTACTTTAGTACTCCCCTTGGGATGCCTTGAACAGCTGCAGTGTGCCTGGATCTAAGGGCTTCCTAGTTTTAAAAATCCTAGCCCTAGGCCTAAGCCTTACAGTAACCCTGGGATGGGAAATCAGCCTGGTGTTAGGCTTCTTGCCAAGGAAAAAGCCGTGAAAGCAGCCATGTTGTGGCACTTTTGCACTCCCTTTTGGATGCCTTTCACAGCGCCAGTGTGCCTGGAACTCAGGGCTTCCTGATTTTAAAAATCCTAGCCCTAGGCCGAACCCCAACCCTAAGACGAAAAAGGCAAATCAGCCAGGAATTAGGCATGTCCCCAAGGAAAAAGCTGTGGAGGCAGGCACGTTGTGGTACTTTTGCGCTCTTCTTGGGTAGTCCTTCGCAGCTGCTGTATTCTTGGAACTCAGGGCTTTCTGGTTAATAGAACCCTTACCCTAGGCGTAACTCAAACCTTAACCCTAGGAAGGAAAATCAGCCTATGGTTCGGGATGGTCTCATGGAAATATCAGTGGTGGCAGCCAAGTTGCGTCACTGTTGCACTCCCCTTGGGATGCCTTTCGCAGCTGCAGTGTGCCTGGAGCCCAGGGCTTCCTGGTTTTAAAAGTCCTAGGCCTAAGCCTAACAGTAACCCTAGGAAGGTAAATCAGCCGCGTATTAGGGTTCTTCCTAAGGGAAAAGCCGTGAAAGCAGCCATGTTGTGGCACTTCTGCACTCCCTTTGGGATGCCTTTGGCAGATGCAGTAAGCCTGGAACTCAGGGCTTCCTGGTTAAAAAACTCCAAGCCCTAGGCTGAACCCTAATCCTAACCCTAGGCAGATAAATCAGCATATGTATAGGGATGGTGCCAAGGAAAAAGCTGTGAAAGCTGCCATGTTGTGGTACTTTAGTACTCCCATTGGGATGCCTTGAACAGCTGCAGTGTGACTGGATCTAAGGGCTTCCTAGTTTAAAAAGTCCTAGGCCTAAGCCTTACAGTAACCCTAGGAAGGTAAATCAGCCGCGTATTAGGGTTCTTCCTAAGGGAAAAGCTGTGAAAGCAGCCATGTTGTGGCACTTCTGCACTCCCTTTGGGATGCTTTTGGCAGATGAAGTAAGCCTGGAACTCAGGGCTTCCTAGTTAAAAAAATCCTAGCCCTAGGCCGAACCCCAACCCTAAGACGAGAAAGGCAAATCAGCCAGGAATTAGGCATGTCCCCAAGGAAAAAGCTGTGGAGGCAGGCACGTTGTGGTACTTTTGCGCTCTTCTTGGCTAGTCCTTCGCAGCTGCTGTGTTCTTGGAACTCAGGGCTTTCTGGTTAATAGAACTCTTACCCTAGGCGTAACTCAAACCTTAACCCTAGGAAGGAAAATCAGCCTATGGTTCGGGATGGTCTCATGAGAATAGCAACAGAGGCAGTCAAGTTGTGTCACTTCTGCGGCCCTCTTGGGATGCCTTGAACAGCTGCATGTGCCTGGAGCCCAGGGCTTCCTGGTTTTAAAAGTCCTAGGCCTAAGCCTAACAGTAACCCTAGGAAGGTAAATCAGCCGCGTATTAGGGTTCTTCCTAAGGGAAAAGCCGTGAAAGCAGCCATGTTGTGGCACTTCTGCACTCCCTTTGGGATGCATTTGGCAGATGCAGTAAGCCTGGAACTCAGGGCTTCCTAGTTAAAAATATCCTAGCCCTAGGCCGAACCCCAACCCTAAGACGAGAAAGGCAAATCAGCCAGGAATTAGGCATGTCCCCAAGGAAAAAGCTGTGGAGGCAGGCATGTTGTGGTACTTTTGCGCTCTTCTTGGGTAGTCCTTCGCAGCTGCTGTGTTCTTGGAACTCAGGGCTTTCTGGTTAATAGACCTCTTACCCTAGGCCAAACTCAAACCTTAACCCTAGGAAGGAAAATCAGCCTATGGTTCGGGATGGTCTCATGGAAATATCAGTGGTGGCAGCCAAGTTGTGTCACTTTTGCGCTCCCCTTGGGATGCCTTTCGCAGCTGCAGTGTGCCTGGAGCCCAGGGCTTCCTGGTTTTAAAAGTCCTAGGCCTAAGCCTAACAGTAACCCTAGGAAGGTAAATCAGCCGCGTATTAGGGTTCTTCCTAAGGGAAAAGCCGTGAAAGCAGCCATGTTGTGGCACTTTTGCACTCCCTTTGGGATGCCTTTGGCAGATGCAGTAAGCCTGGAACTCAGGGCTTCCTGGTTAAAAAACTCCAAGCCCTAGGCTGAAGCCTAACCCTAACCCTAGGCAGATAAATCAGCCTAGGTATAGGGATGGTGCCAAGGAAAAAGCTGTGAAAGCTGCCATGTTGTTGCACTTTTGTACTCCTCTTGGGATGCCTTGAACAGCTGCAGTGTGCCTGGATCTAATGGCTTCCTAGTTTTAAAAATCCTAGCCCTTGGCCTAAGCCTTACAGTAACCCTGGGAAGGGAAATCAGCCTGGTGTTAGGCTTCTCGCCAAGGAAAAAGCCGTGAAAGCAGCCATGTTGTGGCACTTTTGCACTCCCTTTTGGATGCCTTTCACAGCTCCAGTGTGCCTGGAACTCAGGGCTTCCTGATTTTAAAAGTCCTAGCCCTAGGCCGAACCCCAACCCTAAGACGAGAAAGGCAAATCAGCCAGGAATTAGGCATGTCCCCAAGGAAAAAGCTGTGGAGGCAGGCATGTTGTGGTACTTTTGCGCTCTTCTTGGGTAGTCCTTCGCAGCTGCTGTGTTCTTGGAACTCAGGGCTTTCTGGTTAATAGAACCCTTACCCTAGGCGTAACTCAAACCTTAACCCTAGGAAGGAAAATCAGCCTATGGTTCGGGATGGTCTCATGGAAATATCAGTGGTGGCAGCCAAGTTGCGTCACTTTTGCGCTCCCCTTGGGATGCCTTTAACAGCTGCAGAGTGCCTGGAGCCCAGGGCTTCCTGGTTTTAAAAGTCCTAGGCCTAAGCCTAACAGTAACCCTAGGAAGGTAAATCAGCCGCGTATTAGGGTTCTTCCTAAGGGAAAAGCCGTGAAAGCAGCCATGTTGTGGCACTTCTGCACTCCCTTTGGGATGCCTTTGGCAGATGCAGTAAGCCTGGAACTCAGGGCTTCCTGGTTAAAAAACTCCAAGCCCTAGGCTGAACCCTAACCCTAACCCTAGGCAGATAAATCAGCCTATGTATAGGGATGGTGCCAAGGAAAAAGCTGTGAAAGCTGCCATGTTGTGGTACTTTAGTACTCCCCTTGGTATTCCTTGAACAGCTGCATGTGCCTGGAGCCCAGGGCTTCCTGGTTTTAAAAGTCCTAGGCCTAAGCCTAACAGTAACCCTAGGAAGGTAAATCAGCCGCGTATTAGGGTTCTTCCTAAGGGAAAAGCCGTGAAAGCAGCCATGTTGTGGCACTTCTGCACTCCCTTTGGGATGCCTTTGGCAGATGCAGTAAGCCTGGAACTCAGGGCTTCCTAGTTAAAAATATCCTAGCCCTAGGCCGAACCCCAACCCTAAGACGAGAAAGGCAAATCAGCCAGGAATTAGGCATGTCCCCAAGGAAAAAGCTGTGGAGGCAGGCATGTTGTGGTACTTTTGCGCTCTTCTTGGCTAGTCCTTCGCAGCTGCTGTGTTCTTGGAACTCAGGTCCTTCTGGTTAATAGACCTCTTACCCTAGGCGAAACTCAAACATTAACCCTAGGAAGGAAAATCAGCCTATGGTTCGGGATGGTCTCATGGAAATATCAGTGGTGGCAGCCAAGTTGTGTCACTTTTGCGCTCCCCTTGGGATGCCTTTCGCAGCTGCAGTGTGCCTGGAGCCCAGGGCTTCCTGGTTTTAAAAGTCCTAGGCCTAAGCCTAACAGTAACCCTAGGAAGGTAAATCAGCCGCGTATTAGGGTTCTTCCTAAGGGAAAAGCCGTGAAAGCAGCCATGTTGTGGCACTTCTGCACTCCCTTTGGGATGCCTTTGGCAGATGCAGTAAGCCTGGAACTCAGGGCTTCCTAGTTAAAAAAATCCTAGCCCTAGGCCGAACCCCAACCCTAAGACGAGAAAGGCAAATCAGCCAGGAATTAGGCATGTCCCCAAGGAAAAAGCTGTGGAGGCAGGCATGTTGTGGTACTTTTGCGCTCTTCTTGGGTAGTCCTTCGCAGCTGCTGTGTTCTTGGGACTCAGGGCTTTCTGGTTAATAGAACCCTTACCCTAGGCGTAACTCAAACCTTAACCCTAGGAAGGAAAATCAGCCTATGGTTCGGGATGGTCTCATGAGAATAGCAACAGAGGCAGCCAAGTTGTGTCACTTCTGCGGCCCTCTTGGGATGCCTTTAACAGCTGCAGTGTGCCTGGAGCCCAGGGCTTCCTGGTTTTAAAAGTCCTAGGCCTAAGCCTAACAGTAACCCTAGGAAGGTAAATCAGCCGCGTATTAGGGTTCTTCCTAAGGGACAAGCCGTGAAAGCAGCCATGTTGTTGCACTTCTGCACTCCCTTTGAGATGCATTTGGCAGATGCAGTAAGCCTGGAACTCAGGGCTTCCTGGTTGAAAAACTCCAAGACCTAGGCTGAACCCTAACCCTGACCCTAGGCAGATAAATCAGCCTAGGTATAGGGATGGTGCCAAGGAAAAAGCTGTGAAAGCTGCCATGTTGTTGCACGTAGGTACTCCCCTTGGGATGCCTTGAACAGCTGCAGTGTGCCTGGATCTAAGGGCTTCCTAGTTTTAAAAATCCTAGCCCTAGGCCTAAGCCTTACAGTAACCCTGGGAAGGGAAATCAGCCTGGTGTTAAGCTTCTTGCCAAGGAAAAAGCCGTGAAAGCAACCATGTTGTGGCACTTTTGCACTCCCTTTTGGATGCCTTTCACAGCTCCAGTGTGCCTGGAACTCAGGGCTTCCTGATTTTAAAAATCCTAGCCCTAGGCCGAACCCCAACCCTAAGACGAGAAAGGCAAATCAGCCAGGAATTAGGCATGTCCCCAAGGAAAAAGCTGTGGAGGCAGGCATGTTGTGGTACTTTTGCGCTCTTCTTGGGAAGTCCTTCGCAGCTGCTGTGTTCTTGGAACTCAGGGCTTTCTGGTTAATAGAACCCTTACCCTAGGCGTAACTCAAACCTTAACCCTAGGAAGGAAAATCAGCCTATGGTTCGGGATGGTCTCATGGAAATATCAGTGGTGGCAGCCAAGTTGCGTCACTTTTGCGCTCCCCTTGGGATGCCTTTCGCAGCTGCAGTGTGCCTGGAGCCCAGGGCTTCCTGGTTTTAAAAGTCCTAGGCCTAAGCCTAACAGTAACCCTAGGAAGGTAAATCAGCCGCGTATTAGGGTTCTTCCTAAGGGAAAAGCCGTGAAAGCAGCCATGTTGTGGCACTTCTGCACTCCCTTTGGGATGCCTTTGGCAGATGCAGTAAGCCTGGAACTCAGGGCTTCCTGGTTAAAAAACTCCAAGCCCTAGGCTGAACCCTAACCCTAACCCTAGGCAGATAATTCAGCATATGTATAGGGATGGTGCCAAGGAAAAAGCTGTGAAAGCTGCCATGTTGTGGTACTTCAGTACTCCCCTTGGGATGCCTTGAACAGCTGCAGTGTGACTGGATCTAAGGGCTTCCTAGTTTTAAATGTCCTAGGCCTTAGCCTAACAGTAACCCTAGGAAGGTAAATCAGCCGCGTATTAGGGTTCTTCCTAAGGGGAAAGCCGTGAAAGCAACCATGTTGTGGCACTTCTGCACTCCCTTTGGGATGCTTTTGGCAGATGAAGTAAGCCTGGAACTCAGGGCTTCCTAGTTAAAAAAATCCTAGCCCTAGGCCGAACCCCAACCCTAAGACGAGAAAGGCAAATCAGCCAGGAATTAGGCATGTCCCCAAGGAAAAAGCTGTGGAGGCAGGCACGTTGTGGTACTTTTGCGCTCTTCTTGGGTAGTCCTTGGCAGCTGCTGTGTTCTTGGAACTCAGGGCTTTCTGGTTAATAGAACTCTTACCCTAGGCGTAACTCAAACCTTAACCCTAGGAAGGAAAATCAGCCTATGGTTCGGGATGGTCTCATGAGAATAGCAACAGAGGCAGCCAAGTTGTGTCACTTCTGTGGCCCTCTTGGGATGCCTTGAACAGCTGCATGTGCCTGGAGCCCAGGGCTTCCTGGTTTTAAAAGTCCTAGGCCTAAGCCTAACAGTAACCCTAGGAAGGTAAATCAGCCGCGTATTAGGGTTCTTCCTAAGGGAAAAGCCGTGAAAGGAGCCATGTTGTGGCACTTCTGCACTCCCTTTGGGATGCATTTGGCAGATGCAGTAAGCCTGGAACTCAGGGCTTCCTAGTTAAAAAAATCCTAGCCCTAGGCCGAACCCCAACCCTAAGACGAGAAAGGCAAATCAGCCAGGAATTAGGCATGTCCCCAAGGAAAAAGCTGTGGAGGCAGGCATGTTGTGGTACTTTTGCGCTCTTCTTGGCTAGTCCTTCGCAGCTGCTGTTTTCTTGGAACTCAGGGCTTTATGGTTAATAGAACCCTTACCCTAGGCGTAACTCAAACCTTAACCCTAGGAAGGAAAATCAGCCTATGATTCGGGATGGTCTCATGAGAATAGAAGCAGAGGCAGCCAAGTTGCGTCACTTTTGCGCTCCCCTTGGGATGCCTTTAACAGCTGCAGAGTGCCTGGAGCCCAGGGCTTCCTGGTTTTAAAAGTCCTAGGCCTAAGCCTAACAGTAACCCTAGGAAGGTAAATCAGCCGGGTATTAGGGTTCTTCCTAAGGGAAAAGCCGTGAAAGCAGCCATGTTGTGGCACTTCTGCACTCCCTTTGGGATGTCTTTGGCAGATGCAGTAAGCCTGGAACTCAGGGCTTCCTGGTTAAAAAACTCCAAGCCTTAGGCTGAACCCTAACCCTAACCCTAGGCAGATAAATCAGCCTATGTATAGGGATGGTGCCAAGGAAAAAGCTGTGAAAGCTGCCATGTTGTGGTACTTTAGTACTTCCTTTGGGATTCCTTGAACAGCTGCAGTGTGCCTGGATCTAAGGGCTTCCTAGTTTTAAAAGTCCTAGGCCTAAGCCTAACAGTAACCCTAGGAAGGTAAATCAGCCGCGTATTAGGGTTCTTCCTAAGGGGAAAGCCGTGAAAGCAGCCATGTTGTGGCACTTCTGCACTCCCTTTGGGATGCCTTTGGCAGATGAAGTAAGCCTGGAACTCAGGGCTTCCTAGTTAAAAAAATCCTAGCCCTAGGCCGAACCCCAACCCTAAGACGAGAAAGGCAAATCAGCCAGGAATTAGGCATGTCCCCAAGGAAAAAGCTGTGGAGGCAGGCACGTTGTGGTACTTTTGCGCTCTTCTTGGCTAGTCCTTCGCAGCTGCTGTGTTCTTGGAACTCAGGGCTTTCTGGTTAATAGAACTCTTACCCTAGGCGTAACTCAAACCTTAACCCTAGGAAGGAAAATCAGCCTATGGTTCGGGATGGTCTCATGAGAATAGCAACAGAGGCAGCCAAGTTGTGTCACTTCTGCGGCCCTCTTGGGATGCCTTGAACAGCTGCATGTGCCTGGTGCCCAGGGCTTCCTGGTTTTAAAAGTCCTAGGCCTAAGCCTAACAGTAACCCTAGGAAGGTAAATCAGCCGCGTATTAGGGTTCTTCCTAAGGGAAAAGCCATGAAAGCAGCCATGTTGTGGCACTTCTGCACTCCCTTTGGGATGCCTTTGGCAGATGCAGTAAGCCTGGAACTCAGGGCTTCCTAGTTAAAAATATCCTAGCCCTAGGCCGAACCCCAACCCTAAGACGAGAAAGGCAAATCAGCCAGGAATTAGGCATGTCCCCAAGGAAAAAGCTGTGGAGGCAGGCATGTTGTGGTACTTTTGCGCTCTTCTTGGCTAGTCCTTCGCAGCTGCTGTGTTCTTGGAACTCAGGTCCTTCTGGTTAATAGACCTCTTACCCTAGGCGAAACTCAAACCTTAACCCTAGGAAGGAAAATCAGCCTATGGTTCGGGATGGTCTCATGGAAATATCAGTGGTGGCAGCCAAGTTGTGTCACTTTTGCGCTCCCCTTGGGATGCCTTTCGCAGCTGCAGTGTGCCTGGAGCCCAGGGCTTCCTGGTTTTAAAAGTCCTAGGCCTAAGCCTAACAGTAACCCTAGGAAGGTAAATCAGCCGCGTATTAGGGTTCTTCCTAAGGGGAAAGCCGTGAAAGCAGCCATGTTGTGGCACTTCTGCACTCCCTTTGGGATGCCTTTGGCAGATGCAGTAAGCCTGGAACTCAGGGCTTCCTAGTTAAAAAAATCCTAGCCCTAGGCCGAACCCCAACCCTAAGACGAGAAAGGCAAATCAGCCAGGAATTAGGCATGTCCCCAAGGAAAAAGCTGTGGAGGCAGGCATGTTGTGGTACTTTTGCGCTCTTCTTGGGTAGTCCTTCGCAGCTGCTGTGTTCTTGGAACTCAGGGCTTTCTGGTTAATAGAACCCTTACCCTAGGCGTAACTCAAACCTTAACCCTAGGAAGGAAAATCAGCCTATGGTTCGGGATGGTCTCATGAGAATAGCAACAGAGGCAGCCAAGTTGTGTCACTTCTGCGGCCCTCTTGGGATGCCTTTAACAGCTGCAGTGTGCCTGGAGCCCAGGGCTTCCTGGTTTTAAAAGTCCTAGGCCTAAGCCTAACAGTAACCCTAGGAAGGTAAATCAGCCGCGTATTAGGGTTCTTCCTAAGGGAAAAGCCGTGAAAGCAGCCATGTTGTTGCACTTCTGCACTCCCTTTGGGATGGATTTGGCAGATGCAGTAAGCCTGGAACTCAGGGCTTCCTGGTTGAAAAACTCCAATACCTAGGCTGAACCCTAACCCTAACCCTAGGCAGATAAATCAGCCTAGGTATAGGGATGGTGCCAAGGAAAAAGCTGTGAAAGCTGCCATGTTGTTGCACTTTTGTACTCCCCTTGGGATGCCTTGAACAGCTGCAGTGTGCCTGGATCTAAGGGCTTCCTAGTTTTAAAAATCCTAGCCCTAGGCCTAAGCCTTACAGTAACCCTGGGAAGGGAAATCAGCCTGGTGTTAAGCTTCTTGCCAAGGAAAAAGCCGTGAAAGCAACCATGTTGTGGCACTTTTTCACTCCCTTTTGGATGCCTTTCACAGCGCCAGTGTGCCTGGAACTCAGGGCTTCCTGATTTTAAAAATCCTAGCCCTAGGCCGAACCCCAACCCTAAGACGAGAAAGGCAAATCAGCCAGGAATTAGGCATGTCCCCAAGGAAAAAGCTGTGGAGGCAGGCATGTTGTGGTACTTTTGCGCTCTTCTTGGGAAGTCCTTCGCAGCTGCTGTGTTCTTGGAACTCAGGGCTTTCTGGTTAATAGAACCCTTACCCTAGGCGTAACTCAAACCTTAACCCTAGGAAGGAAAATCAGCCTATGGTTCGGGATGGTCTCATGGAAATATCAGTGGTGGCAGCCAAGTTGTGTCACTTTTGCGCTCCCCTTGGGATGCCTTTCGCAGCTGCAGTGTGCCTGGAGCCCAGGGCTTCCTGGTTTTAAAAGTCCTAGGCCTAAGCCTAACAGTAACCCTAGGAAGGTAAATCAGCCGCGTATTAGGGTTCTTCCTAAGGGAAAAGCCGTGAAAGCAGCCATGTTGTGGCACTTCTGCACTCCCTTAGGGATGCCTTTGGCAGATGCAGTAAGCCTGGAACTCAGGGCTTCCTGGTTAAAAAACTCCAAGCCCTAGGCTGAACCCTAACCCTAACCCTAGGCAGATAATTCAGCATATGTATAGGGATGGTGCCAAGGAAAAAGCTGTGAAAGCTGCCATGTTGTGGTACTTTAGTACTCCCCTTGGGATGCCTTGAACAGCTGCAGTGTGACTGGATCTAAGGGCTTCCTAGTTTTAAAAGTCCTAGGCCTTAGCCTAACAGTAACCCTAGGAAGGTAAATCAGCCGCGTATTAGGGTTCTTCCTAAGAGGAAAGCCGTGAAAGCAGCCATGTTGTGGCACTTCTGCACTCCCTTTGGGATTCTTTTGGCAGATGAAGTAAGCCTGGAACTCAGGGCTTCCTAGTTAAAAAAATCCTAGCCCTAGGCCGAACCCCAACCCTAAGACGAGAAAGGCAAATCAGCCAGGAATTAGGCATGTCCCCAAGGAAAAAGCTGTGGAGGCAGGCATGTTGTGGTACTTTTGCGCTCTTCTTGGGTAGTCCTTCGCAGCTGCTGTGTTCTTGGAACTCAGGGCTTTCTGGTTAATAGAACTCTTACCCTAGGCGTAACTCAAACCTTAACCCTAGGAAGGAAAATCAGCCTATGGTTCGGGATGGTCTCATGAGAATAGCAACAGAGGCAGCCAAGTTGTGTCACTTCTGTGGCCCTCTTGGGATGCCTTGAACAGCTGCATGTGCCTGGAGCCCAGGGCTTCCTGGTTTTAAAAGTCCTAGGCCTAAGCCTAACAGTAACCCGAGGAAGGTAAATCAGCCGCGTATTAGGGTTCTTCCTAAGGGAAAAGCCGTGAAAGCAGCCATGTTGTGGCACTTCTACACTCCCTTTGGGATGCATTTGGCAGATGCAGTAAGCCTGGAACTCAGGGCTTCCTAGTTAAAAAAATCCTAGCCCTAGGCCGGACCCCAACCCTAAGACGAGAAAGGCAAATCAGCCAGGAATTAGGCATGTCCCCAAGGAAAAAGCTGTGGAGGCAGGCATGTTGTGGTACTTTTGCTCTCTTCTTGGCTAGTCCTTCGCAGCTGCTGTGTTCTTGGAACTCAGGTCTTTCTGGTTAATAGACCTCTTACCCTAGGCGTAACTCAAACCTTAACCCTAGGAAGGAAAATCAGCCTATGGTTCGGGATGGTCTCATGGAAATATCAGTGGTGGCAGCCAAGTTGCGTCACTTTTGCGCTCCCCTTGGGATGCCTTTAACAGCTGCAGAGTGCCTGGAGCCCAGGGCTTCCTGGTTTTAAAAGTCCTAGGCCTAAGCCTAACAGTAACCCTAGGAAGGTAAATCAGCCGCGTATTAGGGTTCTTCCTAAGGGAAAAGCCGTGAAAGCAGCCATGTTGTGGCACTTCTGCACTCCCTTTGGGATGCCTTTGGCAGATGCAGTAAGCCTGGAACTCAGGGCTTCCTGGTTAAAAAACTCCAAGCCCTAGGCTGAACCCTAACCCTAACCCTAGGCAGATAAATCAGCCTATGTATAGGGATGGTGCCAAGGAAAAAGCTGTGAAAGCTGCCATGTTGTGGTACTTTAGTACTTCCTTTGGGATTCCTTGAACAGCTGCAGTGTGCCTGGATCTAAGGGCTTCCTAGTTTTAAAAGTCCTAGGCCTAAGCCTAACAGTAACCCTAGGAAGGTAAATCAGCCGCGTATTAGGGTTCTTCCTAAGGGAAAAGCCGTGAAAGCAGCCATGTTGTGGCACTTCTGCTCTCCCTTTGGGATGCCTTTGGCAGATGCAGTAAGCCTGGAACTCAGGGCTTCCTAGTTAAAAATATCCTAGCCCTAGGCCGAACCCCAACCCTAAGACGAGAAAGGCAAATCAGCCAGGAATTAGGCATGTCCCCAAGGAAAAAGCTGTGGAGGCAGGCATGTTGTGGTACTTTTGTGCTCTTCTTGGCTAGTCCTTCGCAGCTGCTGTGTTCTTGGAACTCTGGTCCTTCTGGTTAATAGACCTCTTACCCTAGGCCAAACTCAAACATTAACCCTAGGAAGGAAAATCAGCCTATGGTTCGGGATGGTCTCATGAGAATAGAAGCAGAGGCAGCCAAGTTGTGTCACTTCTGCGGCCCTCTTGGGATGCCTTTAACAGCTGCAGTGTGCCTGGAGCCCAGGGCTTCCTGGTTTTAAAAGTCCTAGGCCTAAGCCTAACAGTAACCCTAGGAAGGTAAATCAGCCGGGTATTAGGGTTCTTCCTAAGGGAAAAGCCGTGAAAGCAGCCATGTTGTGGCACTTCTGCACTCCCTTTGGGATGCCTTTGGCAGATGCAGTAAGCCTGGAACTCAGGGCTTCCTAGTTAAAAATATCCTAGCCCTAGGCCGAACCCCAACCCTAGGACGAGAAAGGCAAATCAGCCAGGAATTAGGCATGTCCCCAAGGAAAAAGCTGTGGAGGCAGGCATGTTGTGGTACTTTTGCGCTCTTCTTGGCTAGTCCTTTGCAGCTGCTGTGTTCTTGGAACTCAGGTCATTCTGGTTAATAGACCTCTTACCCTAGGCGTAACTCAAACATTAACCCTAGGAAGGAAAATCAGCCTATGGTTCAGGATGGTCTCATGAGAATAGAAGAAGAGGCAGCCAAGTTGTGTCACTTCTGCGGCCCTCTTGGGATGCCTTTAACAGCTGCAGTGTGCCTGGAGCCCAGGGCTTCCTGGTTTTAAAAGTCCTAGGCCTAAGCCTAACAGTAACCCTAGGAAGGTAAATCAGCCGCGTATTAGGGTTCTTCCTAAGGGAAAAGCCGTGAAAGCAGCCATGTTGTGGCACTTTTGCACTCCCTTTGGGATGCATTTGGCAGATGCAGTAAGCCTGGAACTCAGGGCTTCCTGGTTAAAAAACTCCAAGCCCTAGGCTGAACCCTAACCCTAACCCTAGGCAGATAAAACAACCTAGGTATAGGGATGGTGCCAAGGAAAAAGCTGTGAAAGCTGCCATGTTGTGGTACTTTAGTACTCCCCTTGGGATGCCTTGAACAGCTGCAGTGTGCCTGGATCTAAGGGCTTCCTAGTTTTAAAAATCCTAGCCCTAGGCCTAAGCCTTACAGTAACCCTGGGAAGGGAAATCAGCCTGGTGTTAGGCTTCTTGCCAAGGAAAAAGCCGTGAAAGCAGCCATGTTGTGGCACTTTTGCACTCCCTTTTGGATGCCTTTCACAGCGCCAGTGTGCCTGGAACTCAGGGCTTCCTGATTTTAAAAATCCTAGCCCTAGGCCGAACCCCAACCCTAAGACGAGAAAGGCAAATCAGCCAGGAATTAGGCATGTCCCCAAGGAAAAAGCTGTGGAGGCAGGCATGTTGTGGTACTTTTGCGCTCTTCTTGGGTAGTCCTTCGCAGCTGCTGTGTTCTTGGAACTCAGGGCTTTCTGGTTAATAGAACCCTTACCCTAGGCGTAACTCAAACCTTAACCCTAGGAAGGAAAATCAGCCTATGGTTCGGGATGGTCTCATGGAAATATCAGTGGTGGCAGCCAAGTTGCGTCACTTTTGCACTCCCCTTGGGATGCCTTTCGCAGCTGCAGTGTGCCTGGAGCCCAGGGCTTCCTGGTTTTAAAAGTCCTAGGCCTAAGCCTAACAGTAACCCTAGGAAGGTAAATCAGCCGAGTATTAGGGTTCTTCCTAAGGGAAAAGCCGTGAAAGCAGCCATGTTGTGGCACTTCTGCACTCCCTTTGGGATGCCTTTGGCAGATGCAGTAAGCCTGGAACTCAGGGCTTCCTAGTTAAAAATATCCTAGCCCTAGGCCGAACCCCAACCCTAAGACGAGAAAGGCAAATCAGCCAGGAATTAGGCATGTCCCCAAGGAAAAAGCTATCGACGCAGGCATGTTGTGGTACTTTTGCGCTCTTCTTGGGTAGTCCTTCGCAGCTGCTGTGTTCTTGGAACTCAGGGCTTTCTGGTTAATAGAACCCTTACCCTAGGCGTAACTCAAACCTTAACCCTAGGAAGGAAAATCAGCCTATGGTTCGGGATGGTCTCATGGAAATATCAGTGGTGGCAGCCAAGTTGCGTCACTTTTGCACTCCCCTTGGGATGCCTTTCGCAGCTGCAGTGTGCCTGGAGCCCAGGGCTTCCTGGTTTTAAAAGTCCTAGGCCTAAGCCTAACAGTAACCCTAGGAAGGTAAATCAGCCGGGTATTAGGGTTCTTCCTAAGGGAAAAGCCGTGAAAGCAGCCATGTTGTGGCACTTCTGCACTCCCTTTGGGATGCCTTTGGCAGATGCAGTAAGCCTGGAACTCAGGGCTTCCTGGTTAAAAAACTCCAAGCCCTAGGCTGAACCCTAACCCTAACCCTAGGCAGATAAATCAGCCTATGTATAGGGATGGTGCCAAGGAAAAAGCTGTGAAAGCTGCCATGTTGTGGTACTTTAGTACTTCCTTTGGGATTCCTTGAACAGCTGCAGTGTGCCTGGATCTAAGGGCTTCCTAGTTTTAAAAGTCCTAGGCCTAAGCCTAACAGTAACCCTAGGAAGGTAAATCAGCCGCGTATTAGGGTTCTTCCTAAGGGAAAAGCCGTGAAAGCAGCCATGTTGTGGCACTTCTGCTCTCCCTTTGGGATGCCTTTGGCAGATGCAGTAAGCCTGGAACTCAGGGCTTCCTAGTTAAAAATATCCTAGCCCTAGGCCGAACCCCAACCCTAAGACGAGAAAGGCAAATCAGCCAGGAATTAGGCATGTCCCCAAGGAAAAAGCTGTGGAGGCAGGCATGTTGTGGTACTTTTGCGCTCTTCTTGGCTAGTCCTTCGCAGCTGCTGTGTTCTTGGAACTCTGGTCCTTCTGGTTAATAGACCTCTTACCCTAGGCCAAACTCAAACATTAACCCTAGGAAGGAAAATCAGCCTATGGTTCGGGATGGTCTCATGAGAATAGAAGCAGAGGCAGCCAAGTTGTGTCACTTCTGCGGCCCTCTTGGGATGCCTTTAACAGCTGCAGTGTGCCTGGAGCCCAGGGCTTCCTGGTTTTAAAAGTCCTAGGCCTAAGCCTAACAGTAACCCTAGGAAGGTAAATCAGCCGGGTATTAGGGTTCTTCCTAAGGGAAAAGCCGTGAAAGCAGCCATGTTGTGGCACTTCTGCACTCCCTTTGGGATGCCTTTGGCAGATGCAGTAAGCCTGGAACTCAGGGCTTCCTAGTTAAAAATATCCTAGCCCTAGGCCGAACCCCAACCCTAGGACGAGAAAGGCAAATCAGCCAGGAATTAGGCATGTCCCCAAGGAAAAAGCTGTGGAGGCAGGCATGTTGTGGTACTTTTGCGCTCTTCTTGGCTAGTCCTTTGCAGCTGCTGTGTTCTTGGAACTCAGGTCTTTCTGGTTAATAGACCTCTTACCCTAGGCGTAACTCAAACATTAACCCTAGGAAGGAAAATCAGCCTATGGTTCAGGATGGTCGCATGAGAATAGAAGAAGAGGCAGCCAAGTTGTGTCACTTCTGCGGCCCTCTTGGGATGCCTTTAACAGCTGCAGTGTGCCTGGAGCCCAGGGCTTCCTGGTTTTAAAAGTCCTAGGCCTAAGCCTAACAGTAACCCTAGGAAGGTAAATCAGCCGCGTATTAGGGTTCTTCCTAAGGGAAAAGCCGTGAAAGCAGCCATGTTGTGGCACTTTTGCACTCCCTTTGGGATGCATTTGGCAGATGCAGTAAGCCTGGAACTCAGGGCTTCCTGGTTAAAAAACTCCAAGCCCTAGGCTGAACCCTAACCCTAACCCTAGGCAGATAAAACAGCCTAGGTATAGGGATGGTGCCAAGGAAAAAGCTGTGAAAGCTGCCATGTTGTGGTACTTTAGTACTCCCCTTGGGATGCCTTGAACAGCTGCAGTGTGCCTGGATCTAAGGGCTTCCTAGTTTTAAAAATCCTAGCCCTAGGCCTAAGCCTTACAGTAACCCAGGGAAGGGAAATCAGCCTGGTGTTAGGCTTCTTGCCAAGGAAAAAGCCGTGAAAGCAGCCATGTTGTGGCACTTTTGCACTCCCTTTTGGATGCCTTTCACAGCGCCAGTGTGCCTGGAACTCAGGGCTTCCTGATTTTAAAAATCCTAGCCCTAGGCCGAACCCCAACCCTAAGACGAGAAAGGCAAATCAGCCAGGAATTAGGCATGTCCCCAAGGAAAAAGCTGTGGAGGCAGGCATGTTGTGGTACTTTTGCGCTCTTCTTGGGTAGTCCTTCGCAGCTGCTGTGTTCTTGGAACTCAGGGCTTTCTGGTTAATAGAACCCTTACCCTAGGCGTAACTCAAACCTTAACCCTAGGAAGGAAAATCAGCCTATGGTTCGGGATGGTCTCATGGAAATATCAGTGGTGGCAGCCAAGTTGCGTCACTTTTGCACTCCCCTTGGGATGCCTTTCGCAGCTGCAGTGTGCCTGGAGCCCAGGGCTTCCTGGTTTTAAAAGTCCTAGGCCTAAGCCTAACAGTAACCCTAGGAAGGTAAATCAGCCGAGTATTAGGGTTCTTCCTAAGGGAAAAGCCGTGAAAGCAGCCATGTTGTGGCACTTCTGCACTCCCTTTGGGATGCCTTTGGCAGATGCAGTAAGCCTGGAACTCAGGGCTTCCTAGTTAAAAATATCCTAGCCCTAGGCCGAACCCCAACCCTAAGACGAGAAAGGCAAATCAGCCAGGAATTAGGCATGTCCCCAAGGAAAAAGCTATCGACGCAGGCATGTTGTGGTACTTTTGCGCTCTTCTTGGGTAGTCCTTCGCAGCTGCTGTGTTCTTGGAACTCAGGGCTTTCTGGTTAATAGAACCCTTACCCTAGGCGTAACTCAAACCTTAACCCTAGGAAGGAAAATCAGCCTATGGTTCGGGATGGTCTCATGGAAATATCAGTGGTGGCAGCCAAGTTGCGTCACTTTTGCACTCCCCTTGGGATGCCTTTCGCAGCTGCAGTGTGCCTGGAGCCCAGGGCTTCCTGGTTTTAAAAGTCCTAGGCCTAAGCCTAACAGTAACCCTAGGAAGGTAAATCAGCCGCGTATTAGGGTTCTTCCTAAGGGAAAAGCCGTGAAAGCAGCCATGTTGTGGCACTTCTGCACTCCCTTTGGGATGCCTTTGGCAGATGCAGTAAGCCTGGAACTCAGGGCTTCCTAGTTAAAAATATCCTAGCCCTAGGCCGAACCCCAACCCTAAGACGAGAAAGGCAAATCAGCCAGGAATTAGGCATGTCCCCAAGGAAAAAGCTGTGGAGGCAGGCATGTTGTGGTACTTTTGCGCTCTTCTTGGCTAGTCCTTCGCAGCTGCTGTGTTCTTGGAACTCTGGTCCTTCTGGTTAATAGACCTCTTACCCTAGGCGAAACTCAAACATTAACCTAAGGAAGGAAAATCAGCCTATGGTTCGGGATGGTCTCATGAGAATAGAAGCAGAGGAGGCCAAGTTGTGTCACTTCTGCGGCCCTCTTGGGATGCCTTTAACAGCTGCAGTGTGCCTGGAGCCCAGGGCTTCCTGGTTTTAAAAGTCCTAGGCCTAAGCCTAACAGTAACCCTAGGAAGGTAAATCAGACGGGTATTAGGGTTCTTCCTAAGGGAAAAGCTGTGAAAGCAGCCATGTTGTGGCACTTTTGCACTCCCTTTGGGATGTCTTTGGCAGATGCAGTAAGCCTGGAACTCAGGGCTTCCTGGTTAAAAAACTCCAAGCCCTAGGCTGAACCCTAACCCTAACCCTAGGCAGATAAAACAGCCTAGGTATAGGGATGGTGCCAAGGAAAAAGCTGTGAAAGCTGCCATGTTGTGGTACTTTAGTACTCCCCTTGGGATGCCTTGAACAGCTGCAGTGTGCCTGGATCTAAGGGCTTCCTAGTTTTAAAAATCCTAGCCCTAGGCCTAAGCCTTACAGTAACCCTGGGAAGGGAAATCAGCCTGGTGTTAGGCTTCTTGCCAAGGAAAAAGCCGTGAAAGCAGCCATGTTGTGGCACTTTTGCACTCCCTTTTGGATGCCTTTCACAGCGCCAGTGTGCCTGGAACTCAGGGCTTCCTGATTTTAAAAATCCTAGCCCTAGGCCGAACCCCAACCCTAAGACGAGAAAGGCAAATCAGCCAGGAATTAGGCATGTCCCCAAGGAAAAAGCTGTGGAGGCAGGCATGTTGTGGTACTTTTGCGCTCTTCTTGGCTAGTCCTTCGCAGCTGCTGTGTTCTTGGAACTCAGGGCTTTCTGGTTAATAGAACCCTTACCCTAGGCGTAACTCAAACCTTAACCCTAGGAAGGAAAATCAGCCTATGGTTCGGGATGGTCTCATGGAAATATCAGTGGTGGCAGCCAAGTTGCGTCACTTTTGCACTCCCCTTCGGATGCCTTTCGCAGCTGCAGTGTGCCTGGAGCCCAGGGCTTCCTGGTTTTAAAACTCCTAGGCCTAAGCCTAACAGTAACCCTAGGAAGGTAAATCAGCCGCGTATTAGGGTTCTTCCTAAGGGAAAAGCCGTGAAAGCAGCCATGTTGTGGCACTTCTGCACTCCCTTTGGGATGCCTTTGGCAGATGCAGTAAGCCTGGAACTCAGGGCTTCCTGGTTAAAAAACTCCAAGCCCTAGGCTGAACCCTAACCCTAACCCTAGGCAGATAAATCAGCATATGTATAGGGATGGTGCCAAGGAAAAAGCTGTGAAAGCTGCCATGTTGTGGTACTTTAGTACTCCCCTTGGGATGCCTTGAACAGCTGCAGTGTGACTGGATCTAAGGGCTTCCTAGTTTTAAAAGTCCTAGGCCTAAGCCTAACAGTAACCCTAGGAAGGTAAATCAGCCGGGTATTAGGGTTCTTCCTAAGGGGAAAGCCGTGAAAGCAGCCATGTTGTGGCACTTCTGCACTCCCTTTGGGATGCTTTTGGCAGATGAAGTAAGCCTGGAACTCAGGGCTTCCTAGTTAAAAAAATCCTAGCCCTAGGCCGAACCCCAACCCTAAGACGAGAAAGGCAAATCAGCCAGGAATTAGGCATGTCCCCAAGGAAAAAGCTGTGGAGGCAGGAACGTTGTGGTACTTTTGCGCTCTTCTTGGCTAGTCCTTCGCAGCTGCTGTGTTCTTGGAACTCAGGGCTTTCTGGTTAATAGAACTCTTACCCTAGGCGTAACTCAAACCTTAACCCTAGGAAGGAAAATCAGCCTATGGTTCGGGATGGTCTCATGAGAATAGCAACAGAGGCAGTCAAGTTGTGTCACTTCTGCGGCCCTCTTGGGATGCCTTGAACAGCTGCATGTGCCTGGAGCCCAGGGCTTCCTGGTTTTAAAAGTCCTAGGCCTAAGCCTAACAGTAACCCTAGGAAGGTAAATCAGCCGCGTATTAGGGTTCTTCCTAAGGGAAAAGCCGTGAAAGCAGCCATGTTGTGGCACTTCTGCACTCCCTTTGGGATGCCTTTGGCAGATGCAGTAAGCCTGGAACTCAGGGCTTCCTAGTTAAAAATATCCTAGCCCTAGGCCGAACCCCAACCCTAAGACGAGAAAGGGAAATCAGCCAGGAATTAGGCATGTCCCCAAGGAAAAAGCTGTGGAGGCAGGCATGTTGTGGTACTTTTGCGCTCTTCTTGGCTAGTCCTTCGCAGCTGCTGTGTTCTTGGAACTCAGGTCCTTCTGGTTAATAGACCTCTTACCCTAGGCGAAACTCAAACCTTAACCCTAGGAAGGAAAATCAGCCTATGGTTCGGGATGGTCTCATGGAAATATCAGTGGCGGCAGCCAAGTTGTGTCACTTTTGCGCTCCCCTTGGGATGCCTTTCGCAGCTGCAGTGTGCCTGGAGCCCAGGGCTTCCTGATTTTAAAAATCCTAGCACTAGGCCGAACCCCAACCCTAAGACGAGAAAGGCAAATCAGCCAGGAATTAGGCATGTCCCCAAGGAAAAAGCTATCGACGCAGGCATGTTGTGGTACTTTTGCGCTCTTCTTGGGTAGTCCTTCGCAGCTGCTGTGTTCTTGGAACTCAGGGCTTTCTGGTTAATAGAACCCTTACCCTAGGCGTAACTCAAACCTTAACCCTAGGAAGGAAAATCAGCCTATGGTTCGGGATGGTCTCATGGAATAATCAGTGGTGGCAGCCAAGTTGCGTCACTTTTGCGCTCCCCTTGGGATGCCTTTCGCAGCTGCAGAGTGCCTGGAGCCCAGGGCTTCCTGGTTTTAAAAGTCCTAGGCCTAAGCCTAACAGTAACCCTAGGAAGGTAAATCAGCCGCGTATTAGGGTTCTTCCTAAGGGAAAAGCCGTGAAAGCAGCCATGTTGTGGCACTTCTGCACTCCCTTTGGGATGCCTTTGGCAGATGCAGTAAGCCTGGAACTCAGGGCTTCCTGGTTAAAAAACTCCAAGCCCTAGGCTGAACCCTAACCCTAACCCTAGGCAGATAAATCAGCCTATGTATAGGGATGGTGCCAAGGAAAAAGCTGTGAAAGCTGCCATGTTGTGGTACTTTAGTACTCCCCTTGGGATGCCTTGAACAGCTGCAGTGTGCCTGGATCTAAGGGCTTCCTAGTTTTAAAAGTCCTTGGCCTAAGCCTAACAGTAACCCTAGGAAGGTAAATCAGCCGCGTATTAGGGTTCTTCCTAAGGGGAAAGCCGTGAAAGCAGCCATGTTGTGGCACTTCTGCACTCCCTTTGGGATGCCTTTGGCAGATGAAGTAAGCCTGGAACTCAGGGCTTCCTAGTTAAAAAAATCCTAGCCCTAGGCCGAACCCCAACCCTAAGACGAGAAAGGCAAATCAGCCAGGAATTAGGCATGTCCCCAAGGAAAAAGCTGTGGAGGCAGGCACGTTGTGGTACTTTTGCGCTCTTCTTGGGTAGTCCTTCGCAGCTGCTGTGTTCTTGGAACTCAGGGCTTTCTGGTTAATAGAACTCTTACCCTAGGCGTAACTCAAACCTTAACCCTAGGAAGGAAAATCAGCCTATGGTTCGGGATGGTCTCATGAGAATAGCAACAGAGGCAGCCAAGTTGTGTCACTTCTGCGGCCCTCTTGGGATGCCTTGAACAGCTGCATGTGCCTGGAGCCCAGGGCTTCCTGGTTTTAAAAGTCCTAGGCCTAAGCCTAACAGTAACCCTAGGAAGGTAAATCAGCCGCGTATTAGGGTTCTTCCTAAGGGAAAAGCCGTGAAAGCAGCCATGTTGTGGCACTTCTGCACTCCCTTTGGGATGCCTTTGGCAGATGCAGTAAGCCTGGAACTCAGGGCTTCCTAGTTAAAAATATCCTAGCCCTAGGCCGAACCCCAACCCTAAGACGAGAAAGGCAAATCAGCCAGGAATTAGGCATGTCCCCAAGGAAAAAGCTGTGGAGGCAGGCATGTTGTGGTACTTTTGCGCTCTTCTTGGCTAGTCCTTCGCAGCTGCTGTGTTCTTGGAACTCAGGTCCTTCTGGTTAATAGACCTCTTACCCTAGGCGAAACTCAAACCTTAACCCTAGGAAGTAAAATCAGCCTATAGTTCGGGATGGTCTCATGGAAATATCAGTGGCGGCAGCCAAGTTGTGTCACTTTTGCGCTCCCCTTGGGATGCCTTTCGCAGCTGCAGTGTGCCTGGAGCCCAGGGCTTCCTGGTTTTAAAAGTCCTAGGCCTAAGCCTAACAGTAACCCTAGGAAGGTAAATCAGCCGCGTATTAGGGTTCTTCCTAAGGGAAAAGCCGTGAAAGCAGCCATGTTGTGGCACTTCTGCACTCCCTTTGGGATGCCTTTGGCAGATGCAGTAAGCCTGGAACTCAGGGCTTCCTAGTTAAAAATATCCTAGCCCTAGGCCGAACCCCAACCCTAAGACGAGAAAGGCAAATCAGCCAGGAATTAGGCATGTCCCCAACGAAAAAGCTGTGGAGGCAGGCATGTTGTGGTACTTTTGCGCTCTTCTTGGCTAGTCCTTCGCAGCTGCTGTGTTCTTGGAACTCAGGTCCTTCTGGTTAATAGACCTCTTACCCTAGGCGAAACTCAAACCTTAACCCTAGGAAGGAAAATCAGCCTATGGTTCGGGATGGTCTCATGGAAATATCAGTGGTGGCAGCCAAGTTGTGTCACTTTTGCGCTCCCCTTGGGATGCCTTTCGCAGCTGCAGTGTGCCTGGAGCCCAGGGCTTCCTGGTTTTAAAAGTCCTAGGCCTAAGCCTAACAGTAACCCTAGGAAGGTAAATCAGCCGCGTATTAGGGTTCTTCCTAAGGGAAAAGCCGTGAAAGCAGCCATGTTGTGGCACTTCTGCACTCCCTTTGGGATGCCTTTGGCAGATGCAGTAAGCCTGGAACTCAGGGCTTCCTAGTTAAAAAAATCCTAGCCCTAGGCCGAACCCCAACCCTAAGACGAGAAAGGCAAATCAGCCAGGAATTAGGCATGTCCCCAAGGAAAAAGCTCTGGAGGCAGGCATGTTGTGGTACTTTTGCGCTCTTCTTGGGTAGTCCTTCGCAGCTGCTGTGTTCTTGGAACTCAGGGCTTTCTGGTTAATAGACCTCTTACCCTAGGCGAAACTCAAACCTTAACCCTAGGAAGTAAAATCAGCCTATGGTCCGGGATGGTCTCATGAGAATAGAAGAAGAGGCAGCCAAGTTGTGTCACTTCTGCGGCCCTCTTGGGATGCCTTTAACAGCTGCAGTGTGCCTGGAGCCCAGGGCTTCCTGGTTTTAAAAGTCCTAGGCCTAAGCCTAACAGTAACCCTAGGAAGGTAAATCAGCCGCGTATTAGGGTTCTTCCTAAGGGAAAAGCCGTGAAAGCAGCCATGTTGTGGCACTTCTGCACTCCCTTTGGGATGCCTTTGGCAGATGCAGTAAGCCTGGAACTCAGGGCTTCCTGGTTAAAAATATCCTAGCCCTAGGCCGAACCCCAACCCTAAGACGAGAAAGGCAAATCAGCCAGGAATTAGGCATGTCCCCAAGGAAAAAGCTGTGGAGGCAGGCATGTTGTGGTACTTTTGCGCTCTTCTTGGCTAGTCCTTCGCAGCTGCTGTGTTCTTGGAACTCTGGTTTTTCTGGTTAATAGACCTCTTACCCTTGGCGAAACTCAAACATTAACCCTAGGAAGGAAAATCAGCCTATGGTTCGGGATGGTCTCATGAGAATAGCAACAGAGGCAGCCAAGTTGTGTCACTTCTGCGGCCCTCTTGGGATGCCTTTAACAGCTGCAGTGTGCCTGGAGCCCAGGGCTTCCTGGTTTTAAAAGTCCTAGGCCTAAGCCTAACAGTAACCCTAGGAAGGTAAATCAGCCGGGTATTAGGGTTCTTCCTAAGGAAAAAGCCGTGAAAGCAGCCATGTTGTGGCACTTCTGCACTCCCTTTGGGATGCATTTGGCAGATGCAGTAAGCCTGGAACTCAGGGCTTCCTGGTTGAAAAACTCCAAGACCTAGGCTGAACCCTAACCCTAACCCTAGGCAGATAAATCAGCCTAGGTATAGGGATGGTGCCAAGGAAAAAGCTGTGAAAGCTGCCATGTTGTTGCACTTTGGTACTCCCCTTGGGATGCCTTGAACAGCTGCAGTGTGCCTGGATCTAAGGGCTTCCTAGTTTTAAAAATCCTAGCCCTAGGCCTAAGCCTTACAGTAACCCTGGGAAGGGAAATCAGCCTGGTGTTAAGCTTCTTGCCAAGGAAAAAGCCGTGAAAGCAACCATGTTGTGGCACTTTTGCACTCCCTTTTGGATGCCTTTCACAGCTCCAGTGTGCCTGGAACTCAGGGCTTCCTGATTTTAAAAATCCTAGCCCTAGGCCGAACCCCAACCCTAAGATGAGAAAGGCAAATCAGCCAGGAATTAGGCATGTCCCCAAGGAAAAAGCTGTGGAGGCAGGCATGTTGTGGTACTTTTGCGCTCTTCTTGGCTAGTCCTTCGCAGCTGCTGTGTTCTTGGAACTCAGGGCTTTCTGGTTAATAGAACCCTTACCCTAGGCGTAACTCAAACCTTAACCCTAGGAAGGAAAATCAGCCTATGGTTCGGGATGGTCTCATGGAAATATCAGTGGCGGCAGCCAAGTTGTGTCACTTTTGCGCTCCCCTTGGGATGCCTTTCGCAGCTGCAGTGTGCCTGGAGCCCAGGGCTTCCTGGTTTTAAAAGTCCTAGGCCTAAGCCTAACAGTAACCCTAGGAAGGTAAATCAGCCGCGTATTAGGGTTCTTCCTAAGGGAAAAGCCGTGAAAGCAGCCATGTTGTGGCACTTCTGCACTCCCTTAGGGATGCCTTTGGCAGATGCAGTAAGCCTGGAACTCAGGGCTTCCTGGTTAAAAAACTCCAAGCCCTAGGCTGAACACTAACCCTAACCCTAGGCAGATAAATCAGCATATGTATAGGGATGGTGCCAAGGAAAAAGCTGTGAAAGCTGCCATGTTGTGGTACTTTAGTACTCCCCTTGGGATGCCTTGAACAGCTGCAGTGTGACTGGATCTAAGGGCTTCCTAGTTTTAAAAGTCCTAGGCCTAAGCCTAACAGTAACCCTAGGAAGGTAAATCAGCCGCGTATTAGGGTTCTTCCTAAGGGAAAAGCCGTGAAAGCAGCCATGTTGTGGCACTTCTGCACTCCCTTTGGGATGCATTTGGCAGATGCAGTAAGCCTGGAACTCAGGGCTTCCTAGTTAAAAAAATCCTAGCCCTAGGCCGAACCCCAACCCTAAGACGAGAAAGGCAAATCAGCCAGGAATTAGGCATGTCCCCAAGGAAAAAGCTGTGGAGGCAGGCATGTTGTGGTACTTTTGCGCTCTTCTTGGCTAGTCCTTCGCAGCTGCTGTGTTCTTGGAACTCAGGGCTTTCTGGTTAATAGAACTCTTACCCTAGGCGTAACTCAAACCTTAACCCTAGGAAGGAAAATCAGGCTATGATTTGGGATGGTCTCATGAGAATAGCAACAGAGGCAGCCAAGTTGTGTCACTTCTGTGGCCCTCTTGGGATGCCTTGAACAGCTGCATGTGCCTGGAGCCCAGGGCTTCCTGGTTTTAAAAGTCCTAGGCCTAAGCCTAACAGTAACCCTAGGAAGGTAAATCAGCCGCGTATTAGGGTTCTTCCTAAGGGAAAAGCCGTGAAAGCAGCCATGTTGTGGCACTTCTGCACTCCCTTTGGGATGCCTTTGGCAGATGCAGTAAGCCTGGAACTCAGGGCTTCCTAGTTAAAAATATCCTAGCCCTAGGCCGAACCCCAACACTAAGACGAGAAAGGCAAATCAGCCAGGAATTAGGCATGTCCCCAACGAAAAAGCTGTGGAGGCAGGCATGTTGTGGTACTTTTGCGCTCTTCTTGGCTAGTCCTTCGCAGCTGCTGTGTTCTTGGAACTCAGGTCCTTCTGGTTAATAGACCTCTTACCCTAGGCGAAACTCAAACCTTAACCCTAGGAAGGAAAATCAGCCTATGGTTCGGGATGGTCTCATGGAAATATCAGTGGTGGCAGCCAAGTTGTGTCACTTTTGCGCTCCCCTTGGGATGCCTTTCGCAGCTGCAGTGTGCCTGGAGCCCAGGGCTTCCTGATTTTAAAAATCCTAGCACTAGGCCGAACCCCAACCCGAAGACGAGAAAGGCAAATCAGCCAGGAATTAGGCATGTCCCCAAGGAAAAAGCTATCGACGCAGGCATGTTGTGGTACTTTTGCGCTCTTCTTGGGTAGTCCTTCGCAGCTGCTGTGTTCTTGGAACTCAGGGCTTTCTGGTTAATAGAACCCTTACCCTAGGCGTAACTCAAACCTTAACCCTAGGAAGGAAAATCAGCCTATGGTTCGGGATGGTCTCATGGAATAATCAGTGGTGGCAGCCAAGTTGCGTCACTTTTGCGCTCCCCTTGGGATGCCTTTGGCAGCTGCAGAGTGCCTGGAGCCCAGGGCTTCCTGGTTTTAAAAGTCCTAGGCCTAAGCCTAACAGTAACCCTAGGAAGGTAAAGCAGCCGGGTATTAGGGTTCTTCCTAAGGGAAAAGCCGTAAAAGCAGCCATGTTGTGGCACTTCTGCACTCCCTTTGGGATGCCTTTGGCAGATGCAGTAAGCCTGGAACTCAGGGCTTCCTGGTTAAAAAACTCCAAGCCCTAGGCTGAACCCTAACCCTAACCCTAGGCAGATAAATCAGCCTATGTATAGGGATGGTGCCAAGGAAAAAGCTGTGAAAGCTGCCATGTTGTGGTACTTTAGTACTCCCCTTGGGATGCCTTGAACAGCTGCAGTGTGCCTGGATCTAAGGGCTTCCTAGTTTTAAAAGTCCTAGGCCTAAGCCTAACAGTAACCCTAGGAAGGTAAATCAGCCACGTATTAGGGTTCTTCCTAAGGGGAAAGCCGTGAAAGCAGCCATGTTGTGGCACTTCTGCACTCCCTTTGGGATGCCTTTGGCAGATGAAGTAAGCCTGGAACTCAGGGCTTCCTAGTTAAAAAAATCCTAGCCCTAGGCCGAACCCCAACCCTAAGACGAGAAAGGCAAATCAGCCAGGAATTAGGCATGTCCCCAAGGAAAAAGCTGTGGAGGCAGGCACGTTGTGGTACTTTTGCGCTCTTCTTGGCTAGTCCTTCGCAGCTGCTGTGTTCTTGGAACTCAGGGCTTTCTGGTTAATAGAACTCTTACCCTAGGCGTAACTCAAACCTTAACCCTAGGAAGGAAAATCAGCCTATGGTTCGGGATGGTCTCATGAGAATAGCAACAGAGGCAGCCAAGTTGTGTCACTTCTGCGGCCCTCTTGGGATGCCTTGAACAGCTGCATGTGCCTGGAGCCCAGGACTTCCTGGTTTTAAAAGTCCTAGGCCTAAGCCTAACAGTAACCCTAGGAAGGTAAATCAGCCGCGTATTAGGGTTCTTCCTAAGGGAAAAGCCGTGAAAGCAGCCATGTTGTGGCACTTCTGCACTCCCTTTGGGATGCCTTTGGCAGATGCAGTAAGCCTGGAACTCAGGGCTTCCTAGTTAAAAATATCCTAGCCCTAGGCCGAACCCCAACCCTAAGACGAGAAAGGCAAATCAGCCAGGAATTAGGCATGTCCCCAACGAAAAAGCTGTGGAGGCAGGCATGTTGTGGTACTTTTGCGCTCTTCTTGGCTAGTCCTTCGCAGCTGCTGTGTTCTTGGAACTCAGGTCCTTCTGGTTAATAGACCTCTTACCCTAGGCGAAACTCAAACCTTAACCCTAGGAAGTAAAATCAGCCTATAGTTCGGGATGGTCTCATGGAAATATCAGTGGCGGCAGCCAAGTTGTGTCACTTTTGCGCTCCCCTTGGGATGCCTTGAACAGCTGCATGTGCCTGGAGCCCAGGGCTTCCTGGTTTTAAAAGTCCTAGGCCTAAGCCTAACAGTAACCCTAGGAAGGTAAATCAGCCGCGTATTAGGGTTCTTCCTAAGGGAAAAGCCGTGAAAGCAGCCATGTTGTGGCACTTCTGCACTCCCTTTGGGATGCCTTTGGCAGATGCAGTAAGCCTGGAACTCAGGGCTTCCTAGTTAAAAATATCCTAGCCCTAGGCCGAACCCCAACCCTAAGACGAGAAAGGCAAATCAGCCAGGAATTAGGCATGTCCCCAACGAAAAAGCTGTGGAGGCAGGCATGTTGTGGTACTTTTGCGCTCTTCTTGGCTAGTCCTTCGCAGCTGCTGTGTTCTTGGAACTCTGGTCCTTCTGGTTAATAGACCTCTTACCCTAGGCGAAACTCAAACCTTAACCCTAGGAAGGAAAATCAGCCTATGGTTCGGGATGGTCTCATGGAAATATCAGTGGTGGCAGCCAAGTTGTGTCACTTTTGCGCTCCCCTTGGGATGCCTTTCGCAGCTGCAGTGTGCCTGGAGCCCAGGGCTTCCTGGTTTTAAAAGTCCTAGGCCTAAGCCTAACAGTAACCCTAGGAAGGTAAATCAGCCGCGTATTAGGGTTCTTCCTAAGGGAAAAGCCGTGAAAGCAGCCATGTTGTGGCACTTCTGCACTCCCTTTGGGATGCCTTTGGCAGATGCAGTAAGCCTGGAACTCAGGGCTTCCTAGTTAAAAAAATCCTAGCCCTAGGCCGAACCCCAACCCTAAGACGAGAAAGGCAAATCAGCCAGGAATTAGGCATGTCCCCAAGGAAAAAGCTGTGGAGGCAGGCATGTTGTGGTACTTTTGCGCTCTTCTTGGCTAGTCCTTCGCAGCTGCTGTGTTCTTGGAACTCAGGGCTTTCTGGTTAATAGAACCCTTACCCTAGGCGTAACTCAAACCTGAACCCTAGGAAGGAAAATCAGCCTATGGTTCGGGATGGTCTCATGAGAATAGAAGAAGAGGCAGCCAAGTTGTGTCACTTCTGCGGCCCTCTTGGGATGCCTTTAACAGCTGCAGTGTGCCTGGAGCCCAGGGCTTCCTGGTTTTAAAAGTCCTAGGCCTAAGCCTAACAGTAACCCTAGGAAGGTAAATCAGCCGCGTATTAGGGTTCTTCCTAAGGGAAAAGCCGTGAAAGCAGCCATGTTGTGGCACTTCTGCACTCCCTTTGGGATGCCTTTGGCAGATGCAGTAAGCCTGGAACTCAGGGCTTCCTGGTTAAAAATATCCTAGCCCTAGGCCGAACCCCAACCCTAAGACGAGAAAGGCAAATCAGCCAGGAATTAGGCATGTCCCCAAGGAAAAAGCTGTGGAGGCAGGCATGTTGTGGTACTTTTGCGCTCGTCTTGGCTAGTCCTTCGCAGCTGCTGTGTTCTTGGAACTCTGGTTTTTCTGGTTAATAGACCTCTTACCCTTGGCGAAACTCAAACATTAACCCTAGGAAGGAAAATCAGCCTATGGTTCGGGATGGTCTCATGAGAATAGCAACAGAGGCAGCCAAGTTGTGTCACTTCTGTGGCCCTCTTGGGATGCCTTGAACAGCTGCAGTGTGCCTGGAGCCCAGGGCTTCCTGGTTTTAAAAGTCCTAGGCCTAAGCCTAACAGTAACCCTAGGAAGGTAAATCAGCCGCGTATTAGGGTTCTTCCTAAGGGAAAAGCCGTGAAAGCAGCCATGTTGTGGCACTTCTGCACTCCCTTTGGGATGCATTTGGCAGATGCAGTAAGCCTGGAACTCAGGGCTTCCTGGTTGAAAAACTCCAAGACCTAGGCTGAACCCTAACCCTAACCCTAGGCAGATAAATCAGCCTAGGTATAGGGATGGTGCCAAGGAAAAAGCTGTGAAAGCTGCCATGTTGTTGCACTTTGGTACTCCCCTTGGGATGCCTTGAACAGCTGCAGTGTGCCTGGATCTAAGGGCTTCCTAGTTTTAAA
The DNA here is from genome assembly GCA_036010785.1 of Ammospiza maritima maritima. Classification (NCBI taxonomy): domain Eukaryota; kingdom Metazoa; phylum Chordata; class Aves; order Passeriformes; family Passerellidae; genus Ammospiza; species Ammospiza maritima. The sequence continues at coordinate 271,824 of JAYKTQ010000354.1, read as the reverse complement.
AATCCTAGCCCTAGGCCTAAGCCTTACAGTAACCCTGGGAAGGGAAATCAGCCTGGTGTTAAGCTTCTTGCCAAGGAAAAAGCCGTGAAAGCAACCATGTTGTGGCACTTTTGCACTCCCTTTTGGATGCCTTTCACAGCTCCAGTGTGCCTGGAACTCAGGGCTTCCTGATTTTAAAAATCCTAGCCCTAGGCCGAACCCCAACCCTAAGATGAGAAAGGCAAATCAGCCAGGAATTAGGCATGTCCCCAAGGAAAAAGCTGTGGAGGCAGGCATGTTGTGGTACTTTTGCGCTCTTCTTGGCAAGTCCTTCGCAGCTGCTGTGTTCTTGGAACTCAGGGCTTTCTGGTTAATAGAACCCTTACCCTAGGCGTAACTCAAACCTTAACCCTAGGAAGGAAAATCAGCCTATGGTTCGGGATGGTCTCATGGAAATATCAGTGGCGGCAGCCAAGTTGTGTCACTTTTGCGCTCCCCTTGGGATGCCTCTCGCAGCTGCAGAGTGCCTGGAGCCCAGGGCTTCCTGGTTTTAAAAGTCCTAGGCCTAAGCCTAACAGTAACCCTAGGAAGGTAAATCAGCCGCGTATTAGGGTTCTTCCTAAGGGAAAAGCCGTGAAAGCAGCCATGTTGTGGCACTTCTGCACTCCCTTTGGGATGCCTTTGGCAGATGCAGTAAGCCTGGAACTCAGGGCTTCCTGGTTAAAAAACTCCAAGCCCTAGGCTGAACCCTAACCCTAACCCTAGGCAGATAAATCAGCCTATGTATAGGGATGGTGCCAAGGAAAAAGCTGTGAAAGCTGCCATGTTGTGGTACTTTAGTACTCCCCTTGGGATTCCTTGAACAGCTGCAGTGTGCCTGGATCTAAGGGCTTCCTAGTTTTAAAAGTCCTAGGCCTAAGCCTAACAGTAACCCTAGGAAGGTAAATCAGCCGCGTATTAGGGTCCTTCCTAAGGGGAAAGCCGTGAAAGCAGCCATGTTGTGGCACTTCTGCACTCCCTTTGGGATGCCTTTGGCAGATGAAGTAAGCCTGGAACTCAGGGCTTCCTAGTTAAAAAAATCCTAGCCCTAGGCCGAACCCCAACCCTAAGACGAGAAAGGCAAATCAGCCAGGAATTAGGCATGTCCCCAAGGAAAAATCTGTGGAGGCAGGCACGTTGTGGTACTTTTGCGCTCTTCTTGGGTAGTCCTTCGCAGCTGCTGTGTTCTTGGAACTCAGGGCTTTCTGGTTAATAGAACTCTTACCCTAGGCGTAACTCAAACCTTAACCCTAGGAAGGAAAATCAGCCGATGGTTCGGGATGGTCTCATGAGAATAGCAACAGAGGCAGCCAAGTTGTGTCACTTCTGCGGCCCTCTTGGGATGCCTTGAACAGCTGCATGTGCCTGGAGCCCAGGGCTTCCTGGTTTTAAAAGTCCTAGGCCTAAGCCTAACAGTAACCCTAGGAAGGTAAATCAGCCGCGTATTAGGGTTCTTCCTAAGGGAAAAGCCGTGAAAGCAGCCATGTTGTGGCACTTCTGCACTCCCTTTGGGATGCCTTTGGCAGATGCAGTAAGCCTGGAACTCAGGGCTTCCTAGTTAAAAATATCCTAGCCCTAGGCCGAACCCCAACCCTAAGACGAGAAAGGCAAATCAGCCAGGAATTAGGCATGTCCCCAAGGAAAAAGCTGTGGAGGCAGGCATGTTGTGGTACTTTTGCGCTCTTCTTGGCTAGTCCTTCGCAGCTGCTGTGTTCTTGGAACTCAGGTCCTTCTGGTTAATAGACCTCTTACCCTAGGCGAAACTCAAACCTTAACCCTAGGAAGTAAAATCAGCCTATGGTTCGGGATGGTCTCATGGAAATATCAGTGGCGGCAGCCAAGTTGTGTCACTTTTGCGCTCCCCTTGGGATGCCTTTCGCAGCTGCAGTGTGCCTGGAGCCCAGGGCTTCCTGGTTTTAAAAGTCCTAGGCCTAAGCCTAACAGTAACCCTAGGAAGGTAAATCAGCCGCGTATTAGGGTTCTTCCTAAGGGAAAAGCCGTGAAAGCAGCCATGTTGTGGCACTTCTGCACTCCCTTTAGGATGCCTTTGGCAGATGCAGTAAGCCTGGAACTCAGGGCTTCCTAGTTAAAAAAATCCTAGCCCTAGGCCGAACCCCAACCCTAAGACGAGAAAGGCAAATCAGCCAGGAATTAGGCATGTCCCCAAGGAAAAAGCTGTGGAGGCAGGCATGTTGTGGTACTTTTGCACTCTTCTTGGCTAGTCCTTCGCAGCTGCTGTGTTCTTGGAACTCAGGTCCTTCTGGTTAATAGACCTCTTACCCTAGGCGAAACTCAAACCTTAACCCTAGGAAGGAAAATCAGCCTATGGTTCGGGATGGTCTCATGGAAATATCAGTGGTGGCAGCCAAGTTGTGTCACTTTTGCGCTCCCCTTGGGATGTCTTTCGCAGCTGCAGTGTGCCTGGAGCCCAGGGCTTCCTGGTTTTAAAAGTCCTAGGCCTAAGCCTAACAGTAACCCTAGGAAGGTAAATCAGCCGCGTATTAGGGTTCTTCCTAAGGGAAAAGCCGTGAAAGCAGCCATGTTGTGGCACTTTTGCACTCCCTTTGGGATGCATTTGGCAGATGCAGTAAGCCTGGAACTCAGGGCTTCCTGGTTGAAAAACTCCAAGACCTAGGCTGAACCCTAACCCTAACCCTAGGCAGATAAATCAGCCTAGGTATAGGGATGGTGCCAAGGAAAAAGCTGTGAAAGCTGCCATGTTGTTGCACTTTGGTACTCCCCTTGGGATGCCTTGAACAGCTGCAGTGTGCCTGGATCTAAGGGCTTCCTAGTTTTAAAAATCCTAGCCCTAGGCCTAAGCCTTACAGTAACCCTGGGAAGGGAAATCAGCCTGGTGTTAAGCTTCTTGCCAAGGAAAAAGCCGTGAAAGCAACCATGTTGTGGCACTTTTGCACTCCCTTTTGGATGCCTTTCACAGCTCCAGTGTGCCTGGAACTCAGGGCTTCCTGATTTTAAAAATCCTAGCCCAAGGCCGAACCCCAACCCTAAGACGAGAAAGGCAAATCAGCCAGGAATTAGGCATGTCCCCAAGGAAAAAGCTGTGGAGGCAGGCATGTTGTGGTACTTTTGCGCTCTTCTTGGCTAGTCCTTCACAGCTGCTGTGTTCTTGGAACTCAGGGCTTTCTGGTTAATAGAAACCTTACCCTAGGCGTAACTCAAACCTTAACCCTAGGAAGGAAAATCAGCCTATGGTTCGGGATGGTCTCATGGAAATATCAATGGCGGCAGCCAAGTTGTGTCACTTTTGCGCTCCCCTTGGGATGCCTTTCGCAGCTGCAGTGTGCCTGGAGCCCAGGGCTTCCTGGTTTTAAAAGTCCTAGGCCTAAGCCTAACAGTAACCCTAGGAAGGTAAATCAGCCGCGTATTAGGGTTCTTCCTAAGGGAAAAGCCGTGAAAGCAGCCATGTTGTGGCACTTCTGCACTCCCTTTGGGATGCCTTTGGCAGATGCAGTAAGCCTGGAACTCAGGGCTTCCTAGTTAAAAATATCCTACCCCTAGGCCGAACCCCAACCCTAAGACGAGAAAGGCAAATCAGCCAGGAATTAGGCATGTCCCCAAGGAAAAAGCTGTGGAGGCAGGCATGTTGTGGTACTTTTGCGCTCTTCTTGGCTAGTCCTTCGCAGCTGCTGTGTTCTTGGAACTCAGGTCCTTCTGGTTAATAGACCTCTTACCCTAGGCGAAACTCAAACCTTAACCCTAGGAAGTAAAATCAGCCTATGGTTCGGGATGGTCTCATGGAAATATCAGTGGCGGCAGCCAAGTTGTGTCACTTTTGCGCTCCCCTTGGGATGCCTTTCGCAGCTGCAGTGTGCCTGGAGCCCAGGGCTTCCTGGTTTTAAAAGTCCTAGGCCTAAGCCTAACAGTAACCCTAGGAAGGTAAATCAGCCGCGTATTAGGGTTCTTCCTAAGGGAAAAGCCGTGAAAGCAGCCATGTTGTGGCACTTCTGCACTCCCTTTGGGATGCCTTTGGCAGATGCAGTAAGCCTGGAACTCAGGGCTTCCTGGTTAAAAAACTCCAAGCCCTAGGCTGAACCCTAACCCTAACCCTAGGCAGATAAATCAGCCTATGTATAGGGATGGTGCCAAGGAAAAAGCTGTGAAAGCTGCCATGTTGTGGTACTTTAGTACTCCCCTTGGGATTCCTTGAACAGCTGCAGTGTGCCTGGATCTAAGGGCTTCCTAGTTTTAAAAGTCCTAGGCCTAAGCCTAACAGTAACCCTAGGAAGGTAAATCAGCCGCGTATTAGGGTTCTTCCTAAGGGGAAAGCCGTGAAAGCAGCCATGTTGTGGCACTTCTGCACTCCCTTTGGGATGCCTTTGGCAGATGAAGTAAGCCTGGAATTCAGGGCTTCCTAGTTAAAAAAATCCTAGCCCTAGGCCGAACCCCAACCCTAAGACGAGAAAGGCAAATCAGCCAGGAATTAGGCATGTCCCCAAGGAAAAAGCTGTGGAGGCAGGCACGTTGTGGTACTTTTGCGCTCTTCTTGGGTAGTCCTTCGCAGCTGCTGTGTTCTTGGAACTCAGGGCTTTCTGGTTAATAGAACTCTTACCCTAGGCGTAACTCAAACCTTAACCCTAGGAAGGAAAATCAGCCGATGGTTCGGGATGGTCTCATGAGAATAGCAACAGAGGCAGCCAAGTTGTGTCACTTCTGCGGCCCTCTTGGGATGCCTTGAACAGCTGCATGTGCCTGGAGCCCAGGGCTTCCTGGTTTTAAAAGTCCTAGGCCTAAGCCTAACAGTAACCCTAGGAAGGTAAATCAGCCGCGTATTAGGGTTCTTCCTAAGGGAAAAGCCGTGAAAGCAGCCATGTTGTGGCACTTCTGCACTCCCTTTGGGATGCCTTTGGCAGATGCAGTAAGCCTGGAACTCAGGGCTTCCTAGTTAAAAATATCCTAGCCCTAGGCCGAACCCCAACCCTAAGACGAGAAAGGCAAATCAGCCAGGAATTAGGCATGTCCCCAAGGAAAAAGCTGTGGAGGCAGGCATGTTGTGGTACTTTTGCGCTCTTCTTGGCTAGTCCTTCGCAGCTGCTGTGTTCTTGGAACTCAGGTCCTTCTGGTTAATAGACCTCTTACCCTAGGCGAAACTCAAACCTTAACCCTAGGAAGTAAAATCAGCCTATGGTTCGGGATGGTCTCATGGAAATATCAGTGGCGGCAGCCAAGTTGTGTCACTTTTGCGCTCCCCTTGGGATGCCTTTCGCAGCTGCAGTGTGCCTGGAGCCCAGGGCTTCCTGGTTTTAAAAGTCCTAGGCCTAAGCCTAACAGTAACCCTAGGAAGGTAAATCAGCCGCGTATTAGGGTTCTTCCTAAGGGAAAAGCCGTGAAAGCAGCCATGTTGTGGCACTTCTGCACTCCCTTTAGGATGCCTTTGGCAGATGCAGTAAGCCTGGAACTCAGGGCTTCCTAGTTAAAAAAATCCTAGCCCTAGGCCGAACCCCAACCCTAAGACGAGAAAGGCAAATCAGCCAGGAATTAGGCATGTCCCCAAGGAAAAAGCTGTGGAGGCAGGCATGTTGTGGTACTTTTGCGCTCTTCTTGGCTAGTCCTTCGCAGCTGCTGTGTTCTTGGAACTCAGGTCCTTCTGGTTAATAGACCTCTTACCCTAGGCGAAACTCAAACCTTAACCCTAGGAAGGAAAATCAGCCTATGGTTCGGGATGGTCTCATGGAAATATCAGTGGTGGCAGCCAAGTTGTGTCACTTTTGCGCTCCCCTTGGGATGTCTTTCGCAGCTGCAGTGTGCCTGGAGCCCAGGGCTTCCTGGTTTTAAAAGTCCTAGGCCTAAGCCTAACAGTAACCCTAGGAAGGTAAATCAGCCGCGTATTAGGGTTCTTCCTAAGGGAAAAGCCGTGAAAGCAGCCATGTTGTGGCACTTTTGCACTCCCTTTGGGATGCATTTGGCAGATGCAGTAAGCCTGGAACTCAGGGCTTCCTGGTTGAAAAACTCCAAGACCTAGGCTGAACCCTAACCCTAACCCTAGGCAGATAAATCAGCCTAGGTATAGGGATGGTGCCAAGGAAAAAGCTGTGAAAGCTGCCATGTTGTTGCACTTTGGTACTCCCCTTGGGATGCCTTGAACAGCTGCAGTGTGCCTGGATCTAAGGGCTTCCTAGTTTTAAAAATTTTAGCCCTAGGCCTAAGCCTTACAGTAACCCTGGGAAGGGAAATCAGCCTGGTGTTAAGCTTCTTGCCAAGGAAAAAGCCGTGAAAGCAACCATGTTGTGGCACTTTTGCACTCCCTTTTGGATGCCTTTCACAGCTCCAGTGTGCCTGGAACTCAGGGCTTCCTGATTTTAAAAATCCTAGCCCAAGGCCGAACCCCAACCCTAAGACGAGAAAGGCAAATCAGCCAGGAATTAGGCATGTCCCCAAGGAAAAAGCTGTGGAGGCAGGCATGTTGTGGTACTTTTGCGCTCTTCTTGGCTAGTCCTTCGCAGCTGCTGTGTTCTTGGAACTCAGGGCTTTCTGGTTAATAGAACCCTTACCCTAGGCGTAACTCAAACCTTAACCCTAGGAAGGAAAATCAGCCTATGGTTCGGGATGGTCTCATGGAAATATCAATGGCGGCAGCCAAGTTGTGTCACTTTTGCGCTCCCCTTGGGATGCCTTTCGCAGCTGCAGTGTGCCTGGAGCCCAGGGCTTCCTGGTTTTAAAAGTCCTAGGCCTAAGCCTAACAGTAACCCTAGGAAGGTAAATCAGCCGCGTATTAGGGTTCTTCCTAAGGGAAAAGCCGTGAAAGCAGCCATGTTGTGGCACTTCTGCACTCCCTTTGGGATGCCTTTGGCAGATGCAGTAAGCCTGGAACTCAGGGCTTCCTAGTTAAAAATATCCTAGCCCTAGGCCGAACCCCAACCCTAAGACGAGAAAGGCAAATCAGCCAGGAATTAGGCATGTCCCCAAGGAAAAAGCTGTGGAGGCAGGCATGTTGTGGTACTTTTGCGCTCTTCTTGGCTAGTCCTTCGCAGCTGCTGTGTTCTTGGAACTCAGGTCCTTCTGGTTAATAGACCTCTTACCCTAGGCGAAACTCAAACCTTAACCCTAGGAAGTAAAATCAGCCTATGGTTCGGGATGGTCTCATGGAAATATCAGTGGCGGCAGCCAAGTTGTGTCACTTTTGCGCTCCCCTTGGGATGCCTTTCGCAGCTGCAGTGTGCCTGGAGCCCAGGGCTTCCTGGTTTTAAAAGTCCTAGGCCTAAGCCTAACAGTAACCCTAGGAAGGTAAATCAGCCGCGTATTAGGGTTCTTCCTAAGGGAAAAGCCGTGAAAGCAGCCATGTTGTGGCACTTCTGCACTCCCTTTGGGATGCCTTTGGCAGATGCAGTAAGCCTGGAACTCAGGGCTTCCTGGTTGAAAAACTCCAAGACCTAGGCTGAACCCTAACCCTAACCCTAGGCAGATAAATCAGCCTAGGTATAGGGATGGTGCCAAGGAAAAAGCTGTGAAAGCTGCCATGTTGTTGCACTTTGGTACTCCCCTTGGGATGCCTTGAACAGCTGCAGTGTGCCTGGATCTAAGGGCTTCCTAGTTTTAAAAATTTTAGCCCTAGGCCTAAGCCTTACAGTAACCCTTGGAAGGGAAATCAGCCTGGTGTTAAGCTTCTTGCCAAGGAAAAAGCCGTGAAAGCAACCATGTTGTGGCACTTTTGCACTCCCTTTTGGATGCCTTTCACAGCTCCAGTGTGCCTGGAACTCAGGGCTTCCTGATTTTAAAAATCCTAGCCCAAGGCCGAACCCCAACCCTAAGACGAGAAAGGCAAATCAGCCAGGAATTAGGCATGTCCCCAAGGAAAAAGCTGTGGAGGCAGGCATGTTGTGGTACTTTTGCGCTCTTCTTGGCTAGTCCTTCGCAGCTGCTGTGTTCTTGGAACTCAGGGCTTTCTGGTTAATAGAACCCTTACCCTAGGCGTAACTCAAACCTTAACCCTAGGAAGGAAAATCAGCCTATGGTTCGGGATGGTTTTATGGAAATATCAATGGCGGCAGCCAAGTTGTGTCACTTTTGCGCTCCCCTTGGGATGCCTTTCGCAGCTGCAGTGTGCCTGGAGCCCAGGGCTTCCTGGTTTTAAAAGTCCTAGGCCTAAGCCTAACAGTAACCCTAGGAAGGTAAATCAGCCGCGTATTAGGGTTCTTCCTAAGGGAAAAGCCGTGAAAGCAGCCATGTTGTGGCACTTCTGCACTCCCTTTGGGATGCCTTTGGCAGATGCAGTAAGCCTGGAACTCAGGGCTTCCTAGTTAAAAATATCCTAGCCCTAGGCCGAACCCCAACCCTAAGACGAGAAAGGCAAATCAGCCAGGAATTAGGCATGTCCCCAAGGAAAAAGCTGTGGAGGCAGGCATGTTGTGGTACTTTTGCGCTCTTCTTGGCTAGTCCTTCGCAGCTGCTGTGTTCTTGGAACTCAGGTCCTTCTGGTTAATAGACCTCTTACCCTAGGCGAAACTCAAACCTTAACCCTAGGAAGTAAAATCAGCCTATGGTTCGGGATGGTCTCATGGAAATATCAGTGGCGGCAGCCAAGTTGTGTCACTTTTGCGCTCCCCTTGGGATGCCTTTCGCAGCTGCAGTGTGCCTGGAGCCCAGGGCTTCCTGGTTTTAAAAGTCCTAGGCCTAAGCCTAACAGTAACCCTAGGAAGGTAAATCAGCCGCGTATTAGGGTTCTTCCTAAGGGAAAAGCCGTGAAAGCAGCCATGTTGTGGCACTTCTGCACTCCCTTTGGGATGCCTTTGGCAGATGCAGTAAGCCTGGAACTCAGGGCTTCCTAGTTAAAAATATCCTAGCCCTAGGCCGAACCCCAACCCTAAGACGAGAAAGGCAAATCAGCCAGGAATTAGGCATGTCCCCAAGGAAAAAGCTGTGGAGGCAGGCATGTTGTGGTACTTTTGCGCTCTTCTTGGCTAGTCCTTCGCAGCTGCTGTGTTCTTGGAACTCAGTTCCTTCTGGTTAATAGACCTCTTACCCTAGGCGAAACTCAAACCTTAACCCTAGGAAGGAAAATCAGCCTATGGTTCGGGATGGTCTCATGGAAATATCAGTGGTGGCAGCCAAGTTGTGTCACTTTTGCGCTCCCCTTGGGATGCCTTTCGCAGCTGCAGTGTGCCTGGAGCCCAGGGCTTCCTGGTTTTAAAAGTCCTAGGCCTAAGCCTAACAGTAACCCTAGGAAGGTAAATCAGCCGCGTATTAGGGTTCTTCCTAAGGGAAAAGCCGTGAAAGCAGCCATGTTGTGGCACTTCTGCACTCCCTTTGGGATGCTTTTGGCAGATGAAGTAAGCCTGGAACTCAGGGCTTCCTAGTTAAAAAAATCCTAGCCCTAGGCCGAACCCCAACCCTAAGACGAGAAAGGCAAACCAGCCAGGAATTAGGCATGTCCCCAAGGAAAAAGCTGTGGAGGCAGGCATGTTGTGGTACTTTTGCGCTCTTCTTGGCTAGTCCTTCGCAGCTGCTGTGTTCTTGGAACTCAGGGCTTTCTGGTTAATAGAACCCTTACCCTAGGCGTAACTCAAACCTTAACCCTAGGAAGGAAAATCAGCCTATGGTTCGGGATGGTCTCATGAGAATAGAAGAAGAGGCAGCCAAGTTGTGTCACTTCTGCGGCCCTCTTGGGATGCCTTTAACAGCTGCAGTGTGCCTGGAGCCCAGGGCTTCCTGGTTTTAAAAGTCCTAGGCCTAAGCCTAACAGTAACCCTAGGAAGGTAAATCAGCCGCGTATTAGGGTTCTTCCTAAGGGAAAAGCTGTGAAAGCAGCCATGTTGTGGCACTTTTGCACTCCCTTTGGGATGTCTTTGGCAGATGCAGTAAGCTTGGAACTCAGGGCTTCCTGGTTAAAAATATCCTAACCCTAGGCCGAACCCCAACCCTAAGACGAGAAAGGCAAATCAGCCAGGAATTAGGCATGTCCCCAAGGAAAAAGCTGTGGAGGCAGGCATGTTGTGGTACTTTTGCGCTCTTCTTGGCTAGTCCTTCGCAGCTGCTGTGTTCTTGGAACTCAGGGCTTTCTGGTTAATAGAACCCTTACCCTAGGCGTAACTCAAACCTTAACCCTAGGAAGGAAAATCAGCCTATGGTTCGGGATGGTCTCATGGAAATATCAGTGGTGGCAGCCAAGTTGTGTCACTTTTGCGCTCCCCTTGGGATGCCTTTCGCAGCTGCAGTGTGCCTGGAGCCCAGGGCTTCCTGGTTTTAAAAGTCCTAGGCCTAAGCCTAACAGTAACCCTAGGAAGGTAAATCAGCCGCGTATTAGGGTTCTTCCTAAGGGAAAAGCCGTGAAAGCAGCCATGTTGTGGCACTTCTGCACTCCCTTTGGGATGCCTTTGGCAGATGCAGTAAGCCTGGAACTCAGGGCTTCTTGGTTAAAAAACTCCAAGCCCTAGGCTGAACCCTAACCCTAACCCTAGGCAGATAAATCAGCCTATGTATAGGGATGGTGCCAAGGAAAAAGCTGTGAAAGCTGCCATGTTGTGGTACTTTGGTACTCCCCTTGGGATGCCTTGAACAGCTGCAGTGTGCCTGGATCTAAGGGCTTCCTAGTTTTAAAAATTTTAGCCCTAGGCCTAAGCCTTACAGTAACCCTGGGAAGGGAAATCAGCCTGGTGTTAAGCTTCTTGCCAAGGAAAAAGCCGTGAAAGCAACCATGTTGTGGCACTTTTGCACTCCCTTTTGGATGCCTTTCACAGCTCCAGTGTGCCTGGAACTCAGGGCTTCCTGATTTTAAAAATCCTAGCCCAAGGCCGAACCCCAACCCTAAGACGAGAAAGGCAAATCAGCCAGGAATTAGGCATGTCCCCAAGGAAAAAGCTGTGGAGGCAGGCATGTTGTGGTACTTTTGCGCTCTTCTTGGCTAGTCCTTCGCAGCTGCTGTGTTCTTGGAACTCAGGGCTTTCTGGTTAATAGAAACCTTACCCTAGGCGTAACTCAAACCTTAACCCTAGGAAGGAAAATCAGCCTATGGTTCGGGATGGTCTCATGGAAATATCAATGGCGGCAGCCAAGTTGTGTCACTTTTGCGCTCCCCTTGGGATGCCTTTCGCAGCTGCAGTGTGCCTGGAGCCCAGGGCTTCCTGGTTTTAAAAGTCCTAGGCCTAAGCCTAACAGTAACCCTAGGAAGGTAAATCAGCCGCGTATTAGGGTTCTTCCTAAGGGAAAAGCCGTGAAAGCAGCCATGTTGTGGCACTTCTGCACTCCCTTTGGGATGCCTTTGGCAGATGCAGTAAGCCTGGAACTCAGGGCTTCCTAGTTAAAAATATCCTAGCCCTAGGCCGAACCCCAACCCTAAGACGAGAAAGGCAAATCAGCCAGGAATTAGGCATGTCCCCAAGGAAAAAGCTGTGGAGGCAGGCATGTTGTGGTACTTTTGCGCTCTTCTTGGCTAGTCCTTCGCAGCTGCTGTGTTCTTGGAACTCAGGTCCTTCTGGTTAATAGACCTCTTACCCTAGGCGAAACTCAAACCTTAACCCTAGGAAGTAAAATCAGCCTATGGTTCGGGATGGTCTCATGGAAATATCAGTGGCGGCAGCCAAGTTGTGTCACTTTTGCGCTCCCCTTGGGATGCCTTTCGCAGCTGCAGTGTGCCTGGAGCCCAGGGCTTCCTGGTTTTAAAAGTCCTAGGCCTAAGCCTAACAGTAACCCTAGGAAGGTAAATCAGCCGCGTATTAGGGTTCTTCCTAAGGGAAAAGCCGTGAAAGCAGCCATGTTGTGGCACTTCTGCACTCCCTTTGGGATGCCTTTGGCAGATGCAGTAAGCCTGGAACTCAGGGCTTCCTAGTTAAAAATATCCTAGCCCTAGGCCGAACCCCAACCCTAAGACGAGAAAGGCAAATCAGCCAGGAATTAGGCATGTCCCCAAGGAAAAAGCTGTGGAGGCAGGCATGTTGTGGTACTTTTGCGCTCTTCTTGGCTAGTCCTTCGCAGCTGCTGTGTTCTTGGAACTCAGTTCCTTCTGGTTAATAGACCTCTTACCCTAGGCGAAACTCAAACCTTAACCCTAGGAAGGAAAATCAGCCTATGGTTCGGGATGGTCTCATGGAAATATCAGTGGCGGCAGCCAAGTTGTGTCACTTTTGCGCTCCCCTTGGGATGCCTTTCGCAGCTGCAGTGTGCCTGGAGCCCAGGGCTTCCTGGTTTTAAAAGTCCTAGGCCTAAGCCTAACAGTAACCCTAGGAAGGTAAATCAGCCGCGTATTAGGGTTCTTCCTAAGGGAAAAGCCGTGAAAGCAGCCATGTTGTGGCACTTCTGCACTCCCTTTGGGATGCTTTTGGCAGATGAAGTAAGCCTGGAACTCAGGGCTTCCTAGTTAAAAAAATCCTAGCCCTAGGCCGAACCCCAACCCTAAGACGAGAAAGGCAAACCAGCCAGGAATTAGGCATGTCCCCAAGGAAAAAGCTGTGGAGGCAGGCATGTTGTGGTACTTTTGCGCTCTTCTTGGCTAGTCCTTCGCAGCTGCTGTGTTCTTGGAACTCAGGGCTTTCTGGTTAATAGAACCCTTACCCTAGGCGTAACTCAAACCTTAACCCTAGGAAGGAAAATCAGCCTATGGTTCGGGATGGTCTCATGAGAATAGAAGAAGAGGCAGCCAAGTTGTGTCACTTCTGCGGCCCTCTTGGGATGCCTTTAACAGCTGCAGTGTGCCTGGAGCCCAGGGCTTCCTGGTTTTAAAAGTCCTAGGCCTAAGCCTAACAGTAACCCTAGGAAGGTAAATCAGCCGCGTATTAGGGTTCTTCCTAAGGGAAAAGCTGTGAAAGCAGCCATGTTGTGGCACTTTTGCACTCCCTTTGGGATGTCTTTGGCAGATGCAGTAAGCTTGGAACTCAGGGCTTCCTGGTTAAAAATATCCTAACCCTAGGCCGAACCCCAACCCTAAGACGAGAAAGGCAAATCAGCCAGGAATTAGGCATGTCCCCAAGGAAAAAGCTGTGGAGGCAGGCATGTTGTGGTACTTTTGCGCTCTTCTTGGCTAGTCCTTCGCAGCTGCTGTGTTCTTGGAACTCAGGGCTTTCTGGTTAATAGAACCCTTACCCTAGGCGTAACTCAAACCTTAACCCTAGGAAGGAAAATCAGCCTATGGTTCGGGATGGTCTCATGGAAATATCAGTGGTGGCAGCCAAGTTGTGTCACTTTTGCGCTCCCCTTGGGATGCCTTTCGCAGCTGCAGTGTGCCTGGAGCCCAGGGCTTCCTGGTTTTAAAAGTCCTAGGCCTAAGCCTAACAGTAACCCTAGGAAGGTAAATCAGCCGCGTATTAGGGTTCTTCCTAAGGGAAAAGCCGTGAAAGCAGCCATGTTGTGGCACTTCTGCACTCCCTTTGGGATGCCTTTGGCAGATGCAGTAAGCCTGGAACTCAGGGCTTCTTGGTTAAAAAACTCCAAGCCCTAGGCTGAACCCTAACCCTAACCCTAGGCAGATAAATCAGCCTATGTATAGGGATGGTGCCAAGGAAAAAGCTGTGAAAGCTGCCATGTTGTGGTACTTGAGTACTCCCCTTGGGATGCCTTTCGCAGCTGCAGTGTGCCTGGAGCCCAGGGCTTCCTGGTTTTAAAAGTCCTAGGCCTAATCCTAACAGTAACCCTAGGAAGGTAAATCAGCCGCGTATTAGGGTTCTTCCTAAGGGAAAAGCCGTGAAAGCAGCCATGTTGTGGCACTTCTGCACTCCCTTTGGGATGCCTTTGGCAGATGAAGTAAGCCTGGAATTCAGGGCTTCCTAGTTAAAAAAATCCTAGCCCTAGGCCGAACCCCAACCCTAAGACGAGAAAGGCAAATCAGCCAGGAATTAGGCATGTCCCCAAGGAAAAAGCTGTGGAGGCAGGCATGTTGTGGTACTTTTGCGCTCTTCTTGGCTAGTCCTTCGCAGCTGCTGTGTTCTTGGAACTCAGGTCCTTCTGGTTAATAGACCTCTTACCCTAGGCGAAACTCAAACCTTAACCCTAGGAAATAAAATCAGCCTATGGTTCGGGATGGTCTCATGGAAATATCAGTGGCGGCAGCCAAGTTGTGTCACTTTTGCGCTCCCCTTGGGATGCCTTTCGCAGCTGCAGTGTGCCTGGAGCCCAGGGCTTCCTGGTTTTAAAAGTCCTAGGCCTAAGCCTAACAGTAACCCTAGGAAGGTAAATCAGCCGCGTATTAGGGTTCTTCCTAAGGGAAAAGCCGTGAAAGCAGCCATGTTGTGGCACTTCTGCACTCCCTTTGGGATGCCTTTGGCAGATGAAGTAAGCCTGGAACTCAGGGCTTCCTAGTTAAAAATATCCTAGCCCTAGGCCGAACCCCAACCCTAAGACGAGAAAGGCAAATCAGCCAGGAATTAGGCATGTCCCCAAGGAAAAAGCTGTGGAGGCAGGCATGTTGTGGTACTTTTGCGCTCTTCTTGGGTAGTCCTTCGCAGCTGCTGTGTTCTTGGAACTCAGGTCCTTCTGGTTAATAGACCTCTTACCCTAGGCAAAACTCAAACCTTAACCCTAGGAAGGAAAATCAGCCTATGGTTCGGGATGGTCTCATGGAAATATCAGTGGTGGCAGCCAAGTTGTGTCACTTTTGCGCTCCCCTTGGGATGCCTTTCGCAGCTGCAGTGTGCCTGGAGCCCAGGGCTTCCTGGTTTTAAAAGTCCTAGGCCTAAGCCTAACAGTAACCCTAGGAAGGTAAATCAGCCGCGTATTAGGGTTCTTCCTAAGGGAAAAGCCGTGAAAGCAGCCATGTTGTGGCACTTCTGCACTCCCTTTGTGATGCCTTTGGCAGATGCAGTAAGCCTGGAACTCAGGGCTTCCTAGTTAAAAAAATCCTAGCCCTAGGCCGAACCCCAACCCTAAGACGAGAAAGGCAAATCAGCCAGGAATTAGGCATGTCCCCAAGGAAAAAGCTGTGGAGGCAGGCATGTTGTGGTACTTTTGCGCTCTTCTTGGCTAGTCCTTCGCAGCTGCTGTGTTCTTGGAACTCAGGGCTTTCTGGTTAATAGAACCCTTACCCTAGGCGTAACTCAAACCTTAACCCTAGGAAGGAAAATCAGCCTATGGTTCGGGATGGTCTCATGAGAATAGAAGAAGAGGCAGCCAAGTTGTGTCACTTCTGCGGCCCTCTTGGGATGCCTTTAACAGCTGCAGTGTGCCTGGAGCCCAGGGCTTCCTGGTTTTAAAAGTCCTAGGCCTAAGCCTAACAGTAACCCTAGGAAGGTAAATCAGCCGCGTATTAGGGTTCTTCCTAAGGGAAAAGCTGTGAAAGCAGCCATGTTGTGGCACTTTTGCACTCCCTTTGGGATGTCTTTGGCAGATGCAGTAAGCTTGGAACTCAGGGCTTCCTGGTTAAAAATATCCTAGCCCTAGGCCGAACCCCAACCCTAAGACGAGAAAGGCAAATCAGCCAGGAATTAGGCATGTCCCCAAGGAAAAAGCTGTGGAGGCAGGCATGTTGTGGTACTTTTGCGCTCTTCTTGGGTAGTCCTTCGCAGCTGCTGTGTTCTTGGAACTCAGGGCTTTCTGGTTAATAGAACCCTTACCCTAGGCGTAGCTCAAACCTTAACCCTAGGAAGGAAAATCAGCCTATGGTTCGGGATGGTCTCATGGAAATATCAGTGGTGGCAGCCAAGTTGCGTCACTTTTGCGCTCCCCTTGGGATGCCTTTAACAGCTGCAGAGTGCCTGGAGCCCAGGGCTTCCTGGTTTTAAAAGTCCTAGGCCTAAGCCTAACAGTAACCCTAGGAAGGTAAATCAGCCGCGTATTAGGGTTCTTCCTAAGGGAAAAGCCGTGAAAGCAGCCATGTTGTGGCACTTCTGCACTCCCTTTGGGATGCCTTTGGCAGATGCAGTAAGCCTGGAACTCAGGGCTTCTTGGTTAAAAAACTCCAAGCCCTAGGCTGAACCCTAACCCTAACCCTAGGCAGATAAATCAGCCTATGTATAGGGATGGTGCCAAGGAAAAAGCTGTGAAAGCTGCCATGTTGTGGTACTTGAGTACTCCCCTTGGGATGCCTTTCGCAGCTGCAGTGTGCCTGGAGCCCAGGGCTTCCTGGTTTTAAAAGTCCTAGGCCTAAGCCTAACAGTAACCCTAGGAAGGTAAATCAGCCGCGTATTAGGGTTCTTCCTAAGGGAAAAGCCGTGAAAGCAGCCATGTTTTGGCACTTCTGCACTCCCTTTGGGATGCCTTTGGCAGATGAAGTAAGCCTGGAATTCAGGGCTTCCTAGTTAAAAAAATCCTAGCCCTAGGCCGAACCCCAACCCTAAGACGAGAAAGGCAAATCAGCCAGGAATTAGGCATGTCCCCAAGGAAAAAGCTGTGGAGGCAGGCATGTTGTGGTACTTTTGCGCTCTTCTTGGCTAGTCCTTCGCAGCTGCTGTGTTCTTGGAACTCAGGTCCTTCTGGTTAATAGACCTCTTACCCTAGGCGAAACTCAAACCTTAACCCTAGGAAATAAAATCAGCCTATGGTTCGGGATGGTCTCATGGAAATATCAGTGGCGGCAGCCAAGTTGTGTCACTTTTGCGCTCCCCTTGGGATGCCTTTCGCAGCTGCAGTGTGCCTGGAGCCCAGGGCTTCCTGGTTTTAAAAGTCCTAGGCCTAAGCCTAACAGTAACCCTAGGAAGGTAAATCAGCCGCGTATTAGGGTTCTTCCTAAGGGAAAAGCCGTGAAAGCAGCCATGTTGTGGCACTTTTGCACTCCCTTTTGGATGCCTTTCACAGCGCCAGTGTGCCTGGAACTCAGGGCTTCCTGATTTTAAAAATCCTAGCCCTAGGCCGAACCCCAACCCTAAGACGAGAAAGGCAAATCAGCCAGGAATTAGGCATGTCCCCAAGGAAAAAGCTGTGGAGGCAGGCATGTTGTGGTACTTTTGCGCTCTTCTTGGCTAGTCCTTCGCAGCTGCTGTGTTCTTGGAACTCAGGGCTTTCTGGTTAATAGAACCCTTACCCTAGGCGTAACTCAAACCTTAACCCTAGGAAGGAAAATCAGCCTATGGTTCGGGATGGTCTCATGAGAATAGAAGAAGAGGCAGCCAAGTTGTGTCACTTCTGCGGCCCTCTTGGGATGCCTTTAACAGCTGCAGTGTGCCTGGAGCCCAGGGCTTCCTGGTTTTAAAAGTCCTAGGCCTAAGCCTAACAGTAACCCTAGGAAGGTAAATCAGCCGCGTATTAGGGTTCTTCCTAAGGGAAAAGCTGTGAAAGCAGCCATGTTGTGGCACTTTTGCACTCCCTTTGGGATGTCTTTGGCAGATGCAGTAAGCTTGGAACTCAGGGCTTCCTGGTTAAAAATATCCTAACCCTAGGCCGAACCCCAACCCTAAGACGAGAAAGGCAAATCAGCCAGGAATTAGGCATGTCCCCAAGGAAAAAGCTGTGGAGGCAGGCATGTTGTGGTACTTTTGCGCTCTTCTTGGCTAGTCCTTCGCAGCTGCTGTGTTCTTGGAACTCTGGTTTTTCTGGTTAATAGAACTCTTACCCTAGGCGAAACTCAAACATTAACCCTAGGAAGGAAAATCAGCCTATGGTTCGGGATGGTCTCATGAGAATAGCAACAGAGGCAGCCAAGTTGTGTCACTTCTGCGGCCCTCTTGGGATGCCTTTAACAGCTGCAGTGTGCCTGGAGCCCAGGGCTTCCTGGTTTTAAAAGTCCTAGGCCTAAGCCTAACAGTAACCCTAGGAAGGTAAATCAGCCGCGTATTAGGGTTCTTCCTAAGGGAAAAGCCGTGAAAGCAGCCATGTTGTGGCACTTCTGCACTCCCTTAGGGATGCCTTTGGCAGATGCAGTAAGCCTGGAACTCAGGGCTTCCTGGTTAAAAAACTCCAAGCCCTAGGCTGAACCCTAACCCTAACCCTAGGCAGATAAATCAGCATATGTATAGGGATGGTGCCAAGGAAAAAGCTGTGAAAGCTGCCATGTTGTTGCACTTTTGTACTCCTCTTGGGATGCCTTGAACAGCTGCAGTGTGCCTGTATCTAATGGCTTCCTAGTTTTAAAAATCCTAGCCCTAGGCCTAAGCCTTACAGTAACCCTGGGAAGGGAAATCAGCCTGGTGTTAGGATACTTGCCAAGGAAAAAGCCGTGAAAGCAGCCATGTTGTGGCACTTTTGCACTCCCTTTTGGATGCCTTTCACAGCTCCAGTGTGCCTGGAACTCAGGGCTTCCTGATTTTAAAAATCCTAGCACTAGGCCGAACCCCAACCCTAAGACGAGAAAGGCAAATCAGCCAGGAATTAGGCATGTCCCCAAGGAAAAAGCTATCGACGCAGGCATGTTGTGGTACTTTTGCGCTCTTCTTGGCTAGTCCTTCGCAGCTGCTGTGTTCTTGGAACTCAGGGCTTTCTGGTTAATAGAACCCTTACCCTAGGCGTAACTCAAACCTTAACCCTAGGAAGGAAAATCAGCCTATGGTTCGGGATGGTCTCATGGAAATATCAGTGGTGGCAGCCAAGTTGCGTCACTTTTGCGCTCCCCTTGGGATGCCTTTCGCAGCTGCAGAGTGCCTGGAGCCCAGGGCTTCCTGGTTTTAAAAGTCCTAGGCCTAAGCCTAACAGTAACCCTAGGAAGGTAAATCAGCCGCGTATTAGGGTTCTTCCTAAGGGGAAAGCCGTGAAAGCAGCCATGTTGTGGCACTTCTGCACTCCCTTTGGGATGCCTTTGGCAGATGCAGTAAGCCTGGAACTCAGGGCTTCCTGGTTAAAAAACTCCAAGCCCTAGGCTGAACCCTAACCCTAACCCTAGGCAGATAAATCAGCCTATGTATAGGGATGGTGCCAAGGAAAAAGCTGTGAAAGCTGCCATGTTGTGGTACTTTAGTACTCCCCTTGGGATTCCTTGAACAGCTGCAGTGTGCCTGGATCTAAGGGCTTCCTAGTTTTAAAAGTCCTAGGCCTAAGCCTAACAGTAACCCTAGGAAGGTAAATCAGCCGCGTATTAGGATTCTTCCTAAGGGGAAAGCCGTGAAAGCAGCCATGTTGTGGCACTTCTGCACTCCCTTTGGGATGCCTTTGGCAGATGAAGTAAGCCTGGAACTCAGGGCTTCCTAGTTAAAAAAATCCTAGCCCTAGGCCGAACCCCAACCCTAAGACGAGAAAGGCAAATCAGCCAGGAATTAGGCATGTCCCCAAGGAAAAAGCTGTGGAGGCAGGCACGTTGTGGTACTTTTGCGCTCTTCTTGGGTAGTCCTTCGCAGCTGCTGTGTTCTTGGAACTCAGGGCTTTCTGGTTAATAGAACTCTTACCCTAGGCGTAACTCAAACCTTAACCCTAGGAAGGAAAATCAGCCTATGGTTCGGGATGGTCTCATGAGAATAGCAACAGAGGCAGCCAAGTTGTGTCACTTCTGCGGCCCTCTTGGGATGCCTTGAACAGCTTCATGTGCCTGGAGCCCAGGGCTTCCTGGTTTTAAAAGTCCTAGGCCTAAGCCTAACAGTAACCCTAGGAAGGTAAATCAGCCGCGTATTAGGGTTCTTCCTAAGGGAAAAGCCGTGAAAGCAGCCATGTTGTGGCACTTCTGCACTCCCTTTTGGATGCCTTTGGCAGATGCAGTAAGCCTGGAACTCAGGGCTTCCTAGTTAAAAATATCCTAGCCCTAGGCCGAACCCCAACCCTAGGACGAGAAAGGCAAATCAGCCAGGAATTAGGCATGTCCCCAAGGAAAAAGCTGTGGAGGCAGGCATGTTGTGGTACTTTTGCGCTCTTCTTGGCTAGTCCTTCGCAGCTGCTGTGTTCTTGGAACTCAGGTCCTTCTGGTTAATAGACCTCTTACCCTAGGCGAAACTCAAACCTTAACCCTAGGAAGTAAAATCAGCCTATGGTTCGGGATGGTCTCATGGAAATATCAGTGGCGGCAGCCAAGTTGTGTCACTTTTGCGCTCCCCTTGGGATGCCTTTCGCAGCTGCAGTGTGCCTGGAGCCCAGGGCTTCCTGGTTTTAAAAGTCCTAGGCCTAAGCCTAACAGTAACCCTAGGAAGGTAAATCAGCCGCGTATTAGGGTTCTTCCTAAGGGAAAAGCCGTGAAAGCAGCCATGTTGTGGCACTTCTGCACTCCCTTTGGGATGCCTTTGGCAGATGCAGTAAGCCTGGAACTCAGGGCTTCCTAGTTAAAAATATCCTAGCCCTAGGCCGAACCCCAACCCTAAGACGAGAAAGGCAAATCAGCCAGGAATTAGGCATGTCCCCAAGGAAAAAGCTGTGGAGGCAGGCATGTTGTGGTACTTTTGCGCTCTTCTTGGCTAGTCCTTCGCAGCTGCTGTGTTCTTGGAACTCAGGGCTTTCTGGTTAATAGAACCCTTACCCTAGGCGTAACTCAAACCTTAACCCTAGGAAGGAAAATCAGCCTATGATTTGGGATGGTCTCATGGAAATATCAGTGGTGGCAGCCAAGTTGCGTCACTTTTGCGCTCCCCTTGGGATGCCTTTCGCAGCTGCAGTGTGCCTGGAGCCCAGGGCTTCCTGGTTTTAAAAGTCCTAGGCCTAAGCCTAACAGTAACCCTAGGAAGGTAAATCAGCCGCGTATTAGGGTTCTTCCTAAGGGAAAAGCCGTGAAAGCAGCCATGTTGTGGCACTTCTGCTCTCCCTTTGGGATGCCTTTGGCAGATGCAGTAAGCCTGGAACTCAGGGCTTCCTAGTTAAAAATATCCTAGCCCTAGGCCGAACCTCAACCCTAAGACGAGAAAGGCAAATCAGCCAGGAATTAGGCATGTCCCCAAGGAAAAAGCTGTGGAGGCAGGCATGTTGTGGTACTTTTGCGCTCTTCTTGGCTAGTCCTTCGCAGCTGCTGTGTTCTTGGAACTCTGGTCCTTCTAGTTAATAGACCTCTTAGCCTAGGCGAAACTCAAACATTAACCCTAGGAAGGAAAATCAGCCTATGGTTCGGGATGGTCTCATGAGAATAGAAGCAGAGGCAGCCAAGTTGTGTCACTTCTGCGACCCTCTTAGGATGCCTTTAACAGCTGCAGTGTGCCTGGAGCCCAGGGCTTCCTGGTTTTAAAAGTCCTAGGCCTAAGCCTAACAGTAACCCTAGGAAGGTAAATCAGCCGGGTATTAGGGTTCTTCCTAAGGGAAAAGCTGTGAAAGCAGCCATGTTGTGGCACTTTTGCACTCCCTTTGGGATGTCTTTGGCAGATGCAGTAAGCCTGGAACTCAGGGCTTCCTGGTTAAAAAACTCCAAGCCCTAGGCTGAAGCCTAACCCTAACCCTAGGCAGATAAATCAGCCAGGAATTAGGCATGTCCCCAAGGAAAAAGCTGTGGAGGCAGGCATGTTGTGGTACTTTTGCGCTCTTCTTGGCTAGTCCTTCGCAGCTGCTGTGTTCTTGGAACTCAGGGCTTTCTGGTTAATAGAACCCTTACCCTAGGCGTAACTCAAACCTTAACCCTAGGAAGGAAAATCAGCCTATGGTTCGGGATGGTCTCTTGGAAATATCAGTGGTGGCAGCCAAGTTGTGTCACTTTTGCGCTCCCCTTGGGATGCCTTTAACAGCTGCAGTGTGCCTGGAGCCCAGGGCTTCCTGGTTTTAAAAGTCCTAGGCCTAAGCCTAACAGTAACCCTAGGAAGGTAAATCAGCCGGGTATTAGGGTTCATCCTAAGGGAAAAGCCGTGAAAGCAGCCATGTTGTGGCACTTCTGCACTCCCTTAGGAATGCCTTTGGCAGATGCAGTAAGCCTGGAACTCAGGGCTTCCTAGTTAAAAATATCCTAGCCCTAGGCCGAACCCCAACCCTAAGACGAGAAAGGCAAATCAGCCAGGAATTAGGCATGTCCCCAAGGAAAAAACTGTGGAGGCAGGCATGTTGTGGTACTTTTGCGCTCTTCTTGGGTAGTCCTTCGCAGCTGCTGTGTTCTTGGAACTCTGGTCTTTCTGGTTAATAGACCTCTTACCCTAGGCGTAACTCAAACTTTAACCCTAGGAAGGAAAATCAGCCTATGGTTCAGGATGGTCTCATGAGAATAGAAGCAGAGGCAGCCAAGTTGTGTCACTTCTGCGGCCCTCTTGGGATGCCTTTAACAGCTGCAGTGTGCCTGGAGCCCAGGGCTTCCTGGTTTTAAAAGTCCTAGGCCTAAGCCTAACAGTAACCCTAGGAAGGTAAATCAGCCGCGTATTAGGGTTCTTCCTAAGGGAAAAGCCGTGAAAGCAGCCATGTTGTGGCACTTTTGCACTCCCTTTGGGATGCATTTGGCAGATGCAGTAAGCCTGGAACTCAGGGCTTCCTGGTTAAAAAACTCCAAGCCCTAGGCTGAACCCTAACCCTAACCCTAGGCAGATAAAACAGCCTAGGTATAGGGATGGTGCCAAGGAAAAAGCTGTGAAAGCTGCCATGTTGTGGTACTTTAGTACTCCCCTTGGGATGCCTTGAACAGCTGCAGTGTGCCTGGATCTAAGGGCTTCCTAGTTTTAAAAATCCTAGCCCTAGGCCTAAGCCTTACAGTAACCCTGGGAAGGGAAATCAGCCTGGTGTTAGGCTTCTTGCCAAGGAAAAAGCCGTGAAAGCAGCCATGTTGTGGCACTTTTGCACTCCCTTTTGGATGCCTTTCACAGCGCCAGTGTGCCTGGAACTCAGGGCTTCCTGATTTTAAAAATCCTAGCCCTAGGCCAAACCCCAACCCTAAGACGAGAAAGGCAAATCAGCCAGGAATTCGGCATGTCCCCAAGGAAAAAGCTATCGACGCAGGCATGTTGTGGTACTTTTGCGCTCTTCTTGGCTAGTCCTTCGCAGCTGCTGTGTTCTTGGAACTCAGGGCTTTCTGGTTAATAGAACCCTTACCCTAGGCGTAACTCAAACCTTAACCCTAGGAAGGAAAATCAGCCTATGGTTCGGGATGGTCTCATGGAAATATCAGTGGTGGCAGCCAAGTTGCGTCACTTTTGCACTCCCCTTGGGATGCCTTTCGCAGCTGCAGTGTGCCTGGAGCCCAGGGCTTCCTGGTTTTAAAAGTCCTAGGCCTAAGCCTAACAGTAACCCTAGGAAGGTAAATCAGCCGCGTATTAGGGTTCTTCCTAAGGGAAAAGCCGTGAAAGCAGCCATGTTGTGGCACTTCTGCACTCCCTTTGGGATGCCTTTGGCAGATGCAGTAAGCCTGGAACTCAGGGCTTCCTGGTTAAAAAACTCCAAGCCCTAGGCTGAACCCTAACCCTAACCCTAGGCAGATAAATCAGCATATGTATAGGGATGGTGCCAAGGAAAAAGCTGTGAAAGCTGCCATGTTGTGGTACTTTAGTACTCCCCTTGGGATGCCTTGAACAGCTGCAGTGTGACTGGATCTAAGGCTTCCTAGTTTTAAAAGTCCTAGGCCTAAGCCTAACAGTAACCCTAGGAAGGTAAATCAGCCGCGTATTAGGGTTCTTCCTAAGGGGAAAGCCGTGAAAGCAGCCATGTTGTGGCACTTCTGCACTCCCTTTGGGATGCTTTTGGCAGATGAAGTAAGCCTGGAACTCAGGGCTTCCTAGTTAAAAAAATCCTAGCCCTAGGCCGAACCCCAACCCTAAGACGAGAAAGGCAAATCAGCCAGGAATTAGGCATGTCCCCAAGGAAAAAGCTGTGGAGGCAGGCACGTTGTGGTACTTTTGCGCTCTTCTTGGGTAGTCCTTCGCAGCTGCTGTGTTCTTGGAACTCAGGGCTTTCTGGTTAATAGAACTCTTACCCTAGGCGTAACTCAAACCTTAACCCTAGGAAGGAAAATCAGCCTATGGTTCGGGATGGTCTCATGAGAATAGCAAAAGAGGCAGCCAAGTTGTGTCACTTCTGTGGCCCTCTTGGGATGCCTTGAACAGCTGCATGTGCCTGGAGCCCAGGGCTTCCTGGTTTTAAAAGTCCTAGGCCTAAACCTAACAGTAACCCTAGGAAGGTAAATCAGCCGCGTATTAGGGTTCTTCCTAAGGGAAAAGCCGTGAAAGCAGCCATGTTGTGGCACTTCTGCACTCCCTTTGGGATGCCTTTGGCAGATGCAGTAAGCCTGGAACTCAGGGCTTCCTGGTTAAAAAACTCCAAGCCCTAGGCTGAACCCTAACCCTAACCCTAGGCAGATAAATCAGCATATGTATAGGGATGGTGCCAAGGAAAAAGCTGTGAAAGCTGCCATGTTGTGGTACTTTAGTACTCCCCTTGGGATGCCTTGAACAGCTGCAGTGTGACTGGATCTAAGGGCTTCCTAGTTTTAAAAGTCCTAGGCCTAAGCCTAACAGTAACCCTAGGAAGGTAAATCAGCCGCGTATTAGGGTTCTTCCTAAGGGGAAAGCCGTGAAAGCAGCCATGTTGTGGCACTTCTGCACTCCCTTTGGGATGCTTTTGGCAGATGAAGTAAGCCTGGAACTCAGGGCTTCCTAGTTAAAAAAATCCTAGCCCTAGGCCGAACCCCAACCCTAAGACGAGAAAGGCAAATCAGCCAGGAATTAGGCATGTCCCCAAGGAAAAAGCTGTGGAGGCAGGCACGTTGTGGTACTTTTGCGCTCTTCTTGGGTAGTCCTTCGCAGCTGCTGTGTTCTTGGAACTCAGGGCTTTCTGGTTAATAGAACTCTTACCCTAGGCGTAACTCAAACCTTAACCCTAGGAAGGAAAATCAGCCTATGGTTCGGGATGGTCTCATGAGAATAGCAAAAGAGGCAGCCAAGTTGTGTCACTTCTGTGGCCCTCTTGGGATGCCTTGAACAGCTGCATGTGCCTGGAGCCCAGGGCTTCCTGGTTTTAAAAGTCCTAGGCCTAAGCCTAACAGTAACCCTAGGAAGGTAAATCAGCCGCGTATTAGGGTTCTTCCTAAGGGAAAAGCCGTGAAAGCAGCCATGTTGTGGCACTTTTGCACTCCCTTTGGGATGCCTTTGGCAGATGCAGTAAGCCTGGAACTCAGGGCTTCCTGGTTAAAAAACTCCAAGCCCTAGGCTGAAGCCTAACCCTAACCCTAGGCAGATAAATCAGCCTAGGTATAGGGATGGTGCCAAGGAAAAAGCTGTGAAAGCTGCCATGTTGTTGCACTTTTGTACACCTCTTGGGATGCCTTGAACAGCTGCAGTGTGCCTGGATCTAATGGCTTCCTAGTTTTAAAAATCCTAGCCCTAGGCCTAAGCCTTACAGTAACCCTGGGAAGGGAAATCAGCCTGGTGTTAGGATACTTGCCAAGGAAAAAGCCGTGAAAGCAGCCATGTTGTGGCACTTTTGCACTCCCTTTTGGATGCCTTTCACAGCTCCAGTGTGCCTGGAACTCAGGGCTTCCTGATTTTAAAAATCCTAGCACTAGGCCGAACCCCAACCCTAAGACGAGAAAGGCAAATCAGCCAGGAATTAGGCATGTCCCCAAGGAAAAAGCTATCGACGCAGGCATGTTGTGGTACTTTTGCGCTCTTCTTGGCTAGTCCTTCGCAGCTGCTGTGTTCTTGGAACTCAGGGCTTTCTGGTTAATAGAACCCTTACCCTAGGCGTAACTCAAACCTTAACCCTAGGAAGGAAAATCAGCCTATGGTTCGGGATGGTCTCATGGAAATATCAGTGGTGGCAGCCAAGTTGCGTCACTTTTGCGCTCCCCTTGGGATGCCTTTCGCAGCTGCAGAGTGCCTGGAGCCCAGGGCTTCCTGGTTTTAAAAGTCCTAGGCCTAAGCCTAACAGTAACCCTAGGAAGGTAAATCAGCCGGGTATTAGGGTTCTTCCTAAGGGAAAAGCCGTGAAAGCAGCCATGTTGTGGCACTTCTGCACTCCCTTTGGGATGCCTTTGGCAGATGCAGTAAGCCTGGAACTCAGGGCTTCCTGGTTAAAAAACTCCAAGCCCTAGGCTGAACCCTAACCCTAACCCTAGGCAGATAAAACAGCCTAGGTATAGGGATGGTGCCAAGGAAAAAGCTGTGAAAGCTGCCATGTTGTGGTACTTTAGTACTCCCCTTGGGATTCCTTGAACAGCTGCAGTGTGCCTGGATCTAAGGGCTTCCTAGTTTTAAAAGTCCTAGGCCTAAGCCTAACAGTAACCCTAGGAAGGTAAATCAGCCGCGTATTAGGATTCTTCCTAAGGGGAAAGCCGTGAAAGCAGCCATGTTGTGGCACTTCTGCACTCCCTTTGGGAGGCCTTTGGCAGATGAAGTAAGCCTGGAACTCAGGGCTTCCTAGTTAAAAAAATCCTAGCCCTAGGCCGAACCCCAACCCTAAGACGAGAAAGGCAAATCAGCCAGGAATTAGGCATGTCCCCAAGGAAAAAGCTGTGGAGGCAGGCACGTTGTGGTACTTTTGCGCTCTTCTTGGGTAGTCCTTCGCAGCTGCTGTGTTCTTGGAACTCAGGGCTTTCTGGTTAATAGAACTCTTACCCTAGGCGTAACTCAAACCTTAACCCTAGGAAGGAAAATCAGCCTATGGTTCGGGATGGTCTCATGAGAATAGCAACAGAGGCAGCCAAGTTGTGTCACTTCTGCGGCCCTCTTGGGATGCCTTGAACAGCTTCATGTGCCTGGAGCCCAGGGCTTCCTGGTTTTAAA
This sequence comes from Ammospiza maritima maritima, assembly GCA_036010785.1. Taxonomy (NCBI): domain Eukaryota; kingdom Metazoa; phylum Chordata; class Aves; order Passeriformes; family Passerellidae; genus Ammospiza; species Ammospiza maritima. The sequence continues at coordinate 245,413 of JAYKTQ010000354.1, read as the reverse complement.
AGTCCTAGGCCTAAGCCTAACAGTAACCCTAGGAAGGTAAATCAGCCGCGTATTAGGGTTCTTCCTAAGGGAAAAGCCGTGAAAGCAGCCATGTTGTGGCACTTCTGCACTCCCTTTGGGATGCCTTTGGCAGATGCAGTAAGCCTGGAACTCAGGGCTTCCTAGTTAAAAATATCCTAGCCCTAGGCCGAACCCCAACCCTAGGACGAGAAAGGCAAATCAGCCAGGAATTAGGCATGTCCCCAATGAAAAAGCTGTGGAGGCAGGCATGTTGTGGTACTTTTGCGCTCTTCTTGGCTAGTCCTTCGCAGCTGCTGTGTTCTTGGAACTCAGGTCCTTCTGGTTAATAGACCTCTTACCCTAGGCGAAACTCAAACCTTAACCCTAGGAAGTAAAATCACCCTATGGTTCGGGATGGTCTCATGGAAATATCAGTGGCGGCAGCCAAGTTGTGTCACTTTTGCGCTCCCCTTGGGATGCCTTTCGCAGCTGCAGTGTGCCTGGAGCCCAGGGCTTCCTGGTTTTAAAAGTCCTAGGCCTAAGCCTAACAGTAACCCTAGGAAGGTAAATCAGCCGCGTATTAGGGTTCTTCCTAAGTGAAAAGCCGTGAAAGCAGCCATGTTGTGGCACTTCTGCACTCCCTTTGGGATGCCTTTGGCAGATGAAGTAAGCCTGGAACTCAGGGCTTCCTAGTTAAAAATATCCTAGCCCTAGGCCGAACCCCAACCCTAAGACGAGAAAGGCAAATCAGCCAGGAATTAGGCATGTCCCCAAGGAAAAAGCTGTGGAGGCAGGCATGTTGTGGTACTTTTGCGCTCTTCTTGGCTAGTCCTTCGCTGCTGCTGTGTTCTTGGAACTCAGGGCTTTCTGGTTAATAGACCTCTTACCCTAGGCGAAACTCAAACCTTAACCCTAGGAAGGAAAATCAGCCTATGGTTCGGGATGGTCTCATGAGAATAGAAGCAGAGGCAGCCAAGTTGTGTCACTTCTGCGGCCCTCTTGGGATGCCGTGAACACCTGCAGTGTGCCTGGAGCCCAGGGCTTCCTGGTTTTAAAAGTCCTAGGCCTAAGCCTAACAGTAACCCTAGGAAGGTAAATCAGCCGCGTATTAGGGTTCTTCCTAAGGGAAAAGCCGTGAAAGCAGCCATGTTGTGGCACTTTTGCACTCCCTTTGGGATGCATTTGGCAGATGCAGTAAGCCTGGAACTCAGGGCTTCCTGGTTAAAAAACTCCAAGCCCTAGGCTGAACCCTAACCCTAACCCTAGGCAGATAAATCAGCCTAGGTATAGGGATGGTGCCAAGGAAAAAGCTGTGAAAGCTGCCATGTTGTTGCACTTTTGTACTCCCCTTGGGATGCCTTGAACAGCTGCAGTGTGCCTGGATCTAAGGGCTTCCTAGTTTTAAAAATCCTAGCCCTAGGCCTAAGCCTTACAGTAACCCAGGGAAGGGAAATCAGCCTGGTGTTAAGCTTCTTGCCAAGGAAAAAGCCGTGAAAGCAACCATGTTGTGGCACTTTTGCACTCCCTTTTGGATGCCTTTCACAGCTCCAGTGTGCCTGGAACTCAGGGCTTCCTGATTTTAAAAATCCTAGCCCTAGGCCGAACCCCAACCCTAAGACGAGAAAGGCAAATCAGCCAGGAATTAGGCATGTCCCCAAGGAAAAAGCTGTGGAGGCAGGCATGTTGTGGTACTTTTGCGCTCTTCTTGGCTAGTCCTTCGCAGCTGCTGTGTTCTTGGAACTCAGGGCTTTCTGGTTAATAGAACCCTTACCCTAGGCGTAACTCAAACCTTAACCCTAGGAAGGAAAATCAGCCTATGGTTCGGGATGGTCTCATGGAAATATCAGTGGTGGCAGCCAAGTTGCGTCACTTTTGCGCTCCCCTTGGGATGCCTTTCGCAGCTGCAGAGTGCCTGGAGCCCAGGGCTTCCTGGTTTTAAAAGTCCTAGGCCTAAGCCTAACAGTAACCCTAGGAAGGTAAATCAGCCGCGTATTAGGGTTCTTCCTAAGGGAAAAGCCGTGAAAGCAGCCATGTTGTAGCACTTCTGCACTCCCTTTGGGATGCCTTTGGCAGATGCAGTAAGCCTGGAACTCAGGGCTTCCTGGTTAAAAAACTCCAAGCCCTAGGCTGAACCCTAACCCTAACCCTAGGCAGATAAATCAGCATATGTATAGGGATGGTGCCAAGGAAAAAGCTGTGAAAGCTGCCATGTTGTGGTACTTTAGTACTCCCCTTGGGATGCCTTGAACAGCTGCAGTGTGACTGGATCTAAGGGCTTCCTAGTTTTAAAAGTCCTAGGCCTAAGCCTAACAGTAACCCTAGGAAGGTAAATCAGCCGCGTATTAGGGTTCTTCCTAAGGGGAAAGCCGTGAAAGCAGCCATGTTGTGGCACTTCTGCACTCCCTTTGGGATGCTTTTGGCAGATGAAGTAAGCCTGGAACTCAGGGCTTCCTAGTTAAAAAAATCCTAGCCCTAGGCCGAACCCCAACCCTAAGACGAGAAAGGCAAATCAGCCAGGAATTAGGCATGTCCCCAAGGAAAAAGCTGTGGAGGCAGGCACGTTGTGGTACTTTTGCGCTCTTCTTGGGTAGTCCTTCGCAGCTGCTGTGTTCTTGGAACTCAGGGCTTTCTGGTTAATAGAACTCTTACCCTAGGCGTAACTCAAACCTTAACCCTAGGAAGGAAAATCAGCCTATGGTTCGGGATGGTCTCATGAGAATAGCAAAAGAGGCAGCCAAGTTGTGTCACTTCTGTGGCCCTCTTGGGATGCCTTGAACAGCTGCATGTGCCTGGAGCCCAGGGCTTCCTGGTTTTAAAAGTCCTAGGCCTAAGCCTAACAGTAACCCTAGGAAGGTAAATCAGCCGCGTATTAGGGTTCTTCCTAAGGGAAAAGCCGTGAAAGCAGCCATGTTGTGGCACTTTTGCACTCCCTTTGGGATGCCTTTGGCAGATGCAGTAAGCCTGGAACTCAGGGCTTCCTGGTTAAAAAACTCCAAGCCCTAGGCTGAAGCCTAACCCTAACCCTAGGCAGATAAATCAGCCTAGGTATAGGGATGGTGCCAAGGAAAAAGCTGTGAAAGCTGCCATGTTGTTGCACTTTTGTACACCTCTTGGGATGCCTTGAACAGCTGCAGTGTGCCTGGATCTAATGGCTTCCTAGTTTTAAAAATCCTAGCCCTAGTCCTAAGCCTTACAGTAACCCTGGGAAGGGAAATCAGCCTGGTGTTAGGATACTTGCCAAGGAAAAAGCCGTGAAAGCAGCCATGTTGTGGCACTTTTGCACTCCCTTTTGGATGCCTTTCACAGCTCCAGTGTGCCTGGAACTCAGGGCTTCCTGATTTTAAAAATCCTAGCACTAGGCCGAACCCCAACCCTAAGACGAGAAAGGCAAATCAGCCAGGAATTAGGCATGTCCCCAAGGAAAAAGCTATCGACGCAGGCATGTTGTGGTACTTTTGCGCTCTTCTTGGCTAGTCCTTCGCAGCTGCTGTGTTCTTGGAACTCAGGGCTTTCTGGTTAATAGAACCCTTACCCTAGGCGTAACTCAAACCTTAACCCTAGGAAGGAAAATCAGCCTATGGTTCGGGATGGTCTCATGGAAATATCAGTGGTGGCAGCCAAGTTGCGTCACTTTTGCGCTCCCCTTGGGATGCCTTTCGCAGCTGCAGAGTGCCTGGAGCCCAGGGCTTCCTGGTTTTAAAAGTCCTAGGCCTAAGCCTAACAGTAACCCTAGGAAGGTAAATCAGCCGGGTATTAGGGTTCTTCCTAAGGGAAAAGCCATGAAAGCAGCCATGTTGTGGCACTTCTGCACTCCCTTTGGGATGCCTTTGGCAGATGCAGTAAGCCTGGAACTCAGGGCTTCCTGGTTAAAAAACTCCAAACCCTAGGCTGAACCCTAACCCTAACCCTAGGCAGATAAAACAGCCTAGGTATAGGGATGGTGCCAAGGAAAAAGCTGTGAAAGCTGCCATGTTGTGGTACTTTAGTACTCCCCTTGGGATGCCTTCAACAGCTGCAGTGTGACTGGATCTAAGGGCTTCCTAGTTTTAAAAGTCCTAGGCCTAAGCCTAACAGTAACCCTAGGAAGGTAAATCAGCCGCGTATTAGGATTCTTCCTAAGGGGAAAGCCGTGAAAGCAGCCATGTTGTGGCACTTCTGCACTCCCTTTGGGATGCCTTTGGCAGATGAAGTAAGCCTGGAACTCAGGGCTTCCTAGTTAAAAAAATCCTAGCCCTAGGCCGAACCCCAACCCTAAGACGAGAAAGGCAAATCAGCCAGGAATTAGGCATGTCCCCAAGGAAAAAGCTGTGGAGGCAGGCACGTTGTGGTACTTTTGCGCTCTTCTTGGGTAGTCCTTCGCAGCTGCTGTGTTCTTGGAACTCAGGGCTTTCTGGTTAATAGAACTCTTACCCTAGGCGTAACTCAAACCTTAACCCTAGGAAGGAAAATCAGCCTATGGTTCGGGATGGTCTCATGAGAATAGCAACAGAGGCAGCCAAGTTGTGTCACTTCTGCGGCCCTCTTGGGATGCCTTGAACAGCTTCATGTGCCTGGAGCCCAGGGCTTCCTGGTTTTAAAAGTCCTAGGCCTAAGCCTAACAGTAACCCTAGGAAGGTAAATCAGCCGCGTATTAGGGTTCTTCCTAAGGGAAAAGCCGTGAAAGCAGCCATGTTGTGGCACTTCTGCACTCCCTTTGGGATGCCTTTGGCAGATGCAGTAAGCCTGGAACTCAGGGCTTCCTAGTTAAAAATATCCTAGCCCTAGGCCGAACCCCAACCCTAGGACGAGAAAGGCAAATCAGCCAGTAATTAGGCATGTCCCCAAGGAAAAAGCTGTGGAGGCAGGCATGTTGTGGTACTTTTGCGCTCTTCTTGGCTAGTCCTTCGCAGCTGCTGTGTTCTTGGAACTCAGGTCCTTCTGGTTAATAGACCTCTTACCCTAGGCGAAACTCAAACCTTAACCCTAGGAAGGAAAATCAGCCTATGGTTCGGGATGGTCTCATGAGAATAGAAGCAGAGGCAGCCAAGTTGTGTCACTTCTGCGGCCCTCTTGGGATGCCTTGAACACCTGCAGTGTGCCTGGAGCCCAGGGCTTCCTGGTTTTAAAAGTCCTAGGCCTAAGCCTAACAGTAACCCTAGGAAGGTAAATCAGCCGCGTATTAGGGTTCTTCCTAAGGGAAAAGCCGTGAAAGCAGCCATGTTGTGGCACTTTTGCACTCCCTTTGGGATGCATTTGGCAGATGCAGTAAGCCTGGAACTCAGGGCTTCCTGGTTAAAAAACTCCAAGCCCTAGGCTGAACCCTAACCCTAACCCTAGGCAGATAAATCAGCCTAGGTATAGGGATGGTGCCAAGGAAAAAGCTGTGAAAGCTGCCATGTTGTTGCACTTTTGTACTCCCCTTGGGATGCCTTGAACAGCTGCAGTGTGCCTGGATCTAAGGGCTTCCTAGTTTTAAAAATCCTAGCCCTAGGCCTAAGCCTTACAGTAACCCAGGGAAGGGAAATCAGCCTGGTGTTAAGCTTCTTGCCAAGGAAAAAGCCGTGAAAGCAACCATGTTGTGGCACTTTTGCACTCCCTTTTGGATGCCTTTCACAGCTCCAGTGTGCCTGGAACTCAGGGCTTCCTGATTTTAAAAATCCTAGCCCTAGGCCGAACCCCAACCCTAAGACGAGAAAGGCAAATCAGCCAGGAATTAGGCATGTCCCCAAGGAAAAAGCTGTGGAGGCAGGCATGTTGTGGTACTTTTGCGCTCTTCTTGGCTAGTCCTTCGCAGCTGCTGTGTTCTTGGAACTCAGGGCTTTCTGGTTAATAGAACCCTTACCCTAGGCGTAACTCAAACCTTAACCCTAGGAAGGAAAATCAGCCTATGGTTCGGGATGGTCTCATGGAAATATCAGTGGTGGCAGCCAAGTTGCGTCACTTTTGCGCTCCCCTTGGGATGCCTTTCGCAGCTGCAGAGTGCCTGGAGCCCAGGGCTTCCTGGTTTTAAAAGTCCTAGGCCTAAGCCTAACAGTAACCCTAGGAAGGTAAATCAGCCGCGTATTAGGGTTCTTCCTAAGGGAAAAGCCGTGAAAGCAGCCATGTTGTAGCACTTCTGCACTCCCTTTGGGATGCCTTTGGCAGATGCAGTAAGCCTGGAACTCAGGGCTTCCTGGTTAAAAAACTCCAAGCCCTAGGCTGAACCCTAACCCTAACCCTAGGCAGATAAATCAGCATATGTATAGGGATGGTGCCAAGGAAAAAGCTGTGAAAGCTGCCATGTTGTGGTACTTTAGTACTCCCCTTGGGATGCCTTGAACAGCTGCAGTGTGACTGGATCTAAGGGCTTCCTAGTTTTAAAAGTCCTAGGCCTAAGCCTAACAGTAACCCTAGGAAGGTAAATCAGCCGCGTATTAGGGTTCTTCCTAAGGGAAAAGCCGTGAAAGCAGCCATGTTGTAGCACTTCTGCACTCCCTTTGGGATGCCTTTGGCAGATGCAGTAAGCCTGGAACTCAGGGCTTCCTGGTTAAAAAACTCCAAGCCCTAGGCTGAACCCTAACCCTAACCCTAGGCAGATAAATCAGCATATGTATAGGGATGGTGCCAAGGAAAAAGCTGTGAAAGCTGCCATGTTGTGGTACTTTAGTACTCCCCTTGGGATGCCTTGAACAGCTGCAGTGTGACTGGATCTAAGGGCTTCCTAGTTTTAAAAGTCCTAGGCCTAAGCCTAACAGTAACCCTAGGAAGGTAAATCAGCCGCGTATTAGGGTTCTTCCTAAGGGGAAAGCCGTGAAAGCAGCCATGTTGTGGCACTTCTGCACTCCCTTTGGGATGCTTTTGGCAGATGAAGTAAGCCTGGAACTCAGGGCTTCCTAGTTAAAAAAATCCTAGCCCTAGGCCGAACCCCAACCCTAAGACGAGAAAGGCAAATCAGCCAGGAATTAGGCATGTCCCCAAGGAAAAAGCTGTGGAGGCAGGCACGTTGTGGTACTTTTGCGCTCTTCTTGGGTAGTCCTTCGCAGCTGCTGTGTTCTTGGAACTCAGGGCTTTCTGGTTAATAGAACTCTTACCCTAGGCGTAACTCAAACCTTAACCCTAGGAAGGAAAATCAGCCTATGGTTCGGGATGGTCTCATGAGAATAGCAAAAGAGGCAGCCAAGTTGTGTCACTTCTGTGGCCCTCTTGGGATGCCTTGAACAGCTGCATGTGCCTGGAGCCCAGGGCTTCCTGGTTTTAAAAGTCCTAGGCCTAAGCCTAACAGTAACCCTAGGAAGGTAAATCAGCCGCGTATTAGGGTTCTTCCTAAGGGAAAAGCCGTGAAAGCAGCCATGTTGTGGCACTTTTGCACTCCCTTTGGGATGCCTTTGGCAGATGCAGTAAGCCTGGAACTCAGGGCTTCCTGGTTAAAAAACTCCAAGCCCTAGGCTGAAGCCTAACCCTAACCCTAGGCAGATAAATCAGCCTAGGTATAGGGATGGTGCCAAGGAAAAAGCTGTGAAAGCTGCCATGTTGTTGCACTTTTGTACACCTCTTGGGATGCCTTGAACAGCTGCAGTGTGCCTGGATCTAATGGCTTCCTAGTTTTAAAAATCCTAGCCCTAGGCCTAAGCCTTACAGTAACCCTGGGAAGGGAAATCAGCCTGGTGTTAGGATACTTGCCAAGGAAAAAGCCGTGAAAGCAGCCATGTTGTGGCACTTTTGCACTCCCTTTTGGATGCCTTTCACAGCTCCAGTGTGCCTGGAACTCAGGGCTTCCTGATTTTAAAAATCCTAGCACTAGGCCGAACCCCAACCCTAAGACGAGAAAGGCAAATCAGCCAGGAATTAGGCATGTCCCCAAGGAAAAAGCTATCGACGCAGGCATGTTGTGGTACTTTTGCGCTCTTCTTGGCTAGTCCTTCGCAGCTGCTGTGTTCTTGGAACTCAGGGCTTTCTGGTTAATAGAACCCTTACCCTAGGCGTAACTCAAACCTTAACCCTAGGAAGGAAAATCAGCCTATGGTTCGGGATGGTCTCATGGAAATATCAGTGGTGGCAGCCAAGTTGCGTCACTTTTGCGCTCCCCTTGGGATGCCTTTCGCAGCTGCAGAGTGCCTGGAGCCCAGGGCTTCCTGGTTTTAAAAGTCCTAGGCCTAAGCCTAACAGTAACCCTAGGAAGGTAAATCAGCCGGGTATTAGGGTTCTTCCTAAGGGAAAAGCCATGAAAGCAGCCATGTTGTGGCACTTCTGCACTCCCTTTGGGATGCCTTTGGCAGATGCAGTAAGCCTGGAACTCAGGGCTTCCTGGTTAAAAAACTCCAAGCCCTAGGCTGAACCCTAACCCTAACCCTAGGCAGATAAAACAGCCTAGGTATAGGGATGGTGCCAAGGAAAAAGCTGTGAAAGCTGCCATTTTGTGGTACTTTAGTACTCCCCTTGGGATGCCTTGAACAGCTGCAGTGTGACTGGATCTAAGGGCTTCCTAGTTTTAAAAGTCCTAGGCCTAAGCCTAACAGTAACCCTAGGAAGGTAAATCAGCCGCGTATTAGGATTCTTCCTAAGGGGAAAGCCGTGAAAGCAGCCATGTTGTGGCACTTCTGCACTCCCTTTGGGATGCCTTTGGCAGATGAAGTAAGCCTGGAACTCAGGGCTTCCTAGTTAAAAAAATCCTAGCCCTAGGCCGAACCCCAACCCTAAGACGAGAAAGGCAAATCAGCCAGGAATTAGGCATGTCCCCAAGGAAAAAGCTGTGGAGGCAGGCACGTTGTGGTACTTTTGCGCTCTTCTTGGGTAGTCCTTCGCAGCTGCTGTGTTCTTGGAACTCAGGGCTTTCTGGTTAATAGAACTCTTACCCTAGGCGTAACTCAAACCTTAACCCTAGGAAGGAAAATCAGCCTATGGTTCGGGATGGTCTCATGAGAATAGCAACAGAGGCAGCCAAGTTGTGTCACTTCTGCGGCCCTCTTGGGATGCCTTGAACAGCTTCATGTGCCTGGAGCCCAGGGCTTCCTGGTTTTAAAAGTCCTAGGCCTAAGCCTAACAGTAACCCTAGGAAGGTAAATCAGCCGCGTATTAGGGTTCTTCCTAAGGGAAAAGCCGTGAAAGCAGCCATGTTGTGGCACTTCTGCACTCCCTTTGGGATGCCTTTGGCAGATGCAGTAAGCCTGGAACTCAGGGCTTCCTAGTTAAAAATATCCTAGCCCTAGGCCGAACCCCAACCCTAGGACGAGAAAGGCAAATCAGCCAGGAATTAGGCATGTCCCCAAGGAAAAAGCTGTGGAGGCAGGCATGTTGTGGTACTTTTGCGCTCTTCTTGGCTAGTCCTTCGCAGCTGCTGTGTTCTTGGAACTCAGGTCCTTCTGGTTAATAGACCTCTTACCCTAGGCGAAACTCAAACCTTAACCCTAGGAAGTAAAATCAGCCTATGGTTTGGGATGGTCTCATGGAAATATCAGTGGCGGCAGCCAAGTTGTGTCACTTTTGCGCTCCCCTTGGGATGCCTTTCGCAGCTGCAGTGTGCCTGGAGCCCAGGGCTTCCTGGTTTTAAAAGTCCTAGGCCTAAGCCTAACAGTAACCCTAGGAAGGTAAATCAGCCGCGTATTAGGGTTCTTCCTAAGTGAAAAGCCGTGAAAGCAGCCATGTTGTGGCACTTCTGCACTCCCTTTGGGATGCCTTTGGCAGATGAAGTAAGCCTGGAACTCAGGGCTTCCTAGTTAAAAATATCCTAGCCCTAGGCCGAACCCCAACCCTAAGACGAGAAAGGCAAATCAGCCAGGAATTAGGCATGTCCCCAAGGAAAAAGCTGTGGAGGCAGGCATGTTGTGGTACTTTTGCGCTCTTCTTGGCTAGTCCTTCGCTGCTGCTGTGTTCTTGGAACTCAGGGCTTTCTGGTTAATAGACCTCTTACCCTAGGCGAAACTCAAACCTTAACCCTAGGAAGGAAAATCAGCCTATGGTTCGGGATGGTCTCATGAGAATAGAAGCAGAGGCAGCCAAGTTGTGTCACTTCTGCGGCCCTCTTGGGATGCCTTGAACACCTGCAGTGTGCCTGGAGCCCAGGGCTTCCTGGTTTTAAAAGTCCTAGGCCTAAGCCTAACAGTAACCCTAGGAAGGTAAATCAGCCGCGTATTAGGGTTCTTCCTAAGGGAAAAGCCGTGAAAGCAGCCATGTTGTGGCACTTTTGCACTCCCTTTGGGATGCATTTGGCAGATGCAGTAAGCCTGGAACTCAGGGCTTCCTGGTTAAAAAACTCCAAGCCCTAGGCTGAACCCTAACCCTAACCCTAGGCAGATAAATCAGCCTAGGTATAGGGATGGTGCCAAGGAAAAAGCTGTGAAAGCTGCCATGTTGTTGCACTTTTGTACTCCCCTTGGGATGCCTTGAACAGCTGCAGTGTGCCTGGATCTAAGGGCTTCCTAGTTTTAAAAATCCTAGCCCTAGGCCTAAGCCTTACAGTAACCCTGGGAAGGGAAATCAGCCTGGTGTTAAGCTTCTTGCCAAGGAAAAAGCCGTGAAAGCAACCATGTTGTGGCACTTTTGCACTCCCTTTTGGATGCCTTTCACAGCTCCAGTGTGCCTGGAACTCAGGGCTTCCTGATTTTAAAAATCCTAGCCCTAGGCCGAACCCCAACCCTAAGACGAGAAAGGCAAATCAGCCAGGAATTAGGCATGTCCCCAAGGAAAAAGCTGTGGAGGCAGGCATGTTGTGGTACTTTTGCGCTATTCTTGGCTAGTCCTTCGCAGCTGCTGTGTTCTTGGAACTCAGGGCTTTCTGGTTAATAGAACCCTTACCCTAGGCGTAACTCAAACCTTAACCCTAGGAAGGAAAATCAGCCTATGGTTCGGGATGGTCTCATGGAAATATCAGTGGTGGCAGCCAAGTTGCGTCACTTTTGCGCTCCCCTTGGGATGCCTTTCGCAGCTGCAGAGTGCCTGGAGCCCAGGGCTTCCTGGTTTTAAAAGTCCTAGGCCTAAGCCTAACAGTAACCCTAGGAAGGTAAATCAGCCGCGTATTAGGGTTCTTCCTAAGGGAAAAGCCGTGAAAGCAGCCATGTTGTGGCACTTCTGCACTCCCTTTGGGATGCCTTTGGCAGATGCAGTAAGCCTGGAACTCAGGGCTTCCTGGTTAAAAAACTCCAAGCCCTAGGCTGAACCCTAACCCTAACCCTAGGCAGATAAATCAGCCTATGTATAGGGATGGTGCCAAGGAAAAAGCTGTGAAAGCTGCCATGTTGTGGTACTTTAGTACTCCCCTTGGGATTCCTTGAACAGCTGCAGTGTGCCTGGATCTAAGGGCTTCCTAGTTTTAAAAGTCCTAGGCCTAAGCCTAACAGTAACCCTAGGTAGGTAAATCAGCCGCGTATTAGGGTTCTTCCTAAGGGGAAAGCCGTGAAAGCAGCCATGTTGTGGCACTTCTGCACTCCCTTTGGGATGCCTTTGGCAGATGAAGTAAGCCTGGAACTCAGGGCTTCCTAGTTAAAAAAATCCTAGCCCTAGGCCGAACCCCAACCCTAAGACGAGAAAGGCAAATCAGCCAGGAATTAGGCATGTCCCCAAGGAAAAAGCTGTGGAGGCAGGCACGTTGTGGTACTTTTGCGCTCTTCTTGGGTAGTCCTTCGCAGCTGCTGTGTTCTTGGAACTCAGGGCTTTCTGGTTAATAGAACTCTTACCCTAGGCGTAACTCAAACCTTAACCCTAGGAAGGAAAATCAGCCTATGGTTCGGGATGGTCTCATGAGAATAGCAACAGAGGCAGCCAAGTTGTGTCACTTCTGCGGCCCTCTTGGGATGCCTTGAACAGCTGCATGTGCCTGGAGGCCAGGGCTTCCTGGTTTTAAAAGTCCTAGGCCTAAGCCTAACAGTAACCCTAGGAAGGTAAATCAGCCGCGTATTAGGGTTCTTCCTAAGGGAAAAGCCGTGAAAGCAGCCATGTTGTGGCACTTTTGCACTCCCTTTGGGATGCCTTTGGCAGATGCAGTAAGCCTGGAACTCAGGGCTTCCTAGTTAAAAATATCCTAGCCCTAGGCCGAACCCCAACCCTAAGACGAGAAAGGCAAATCAGCCAGGAATTAGGCATGTCCCCAAGGAAAAAGCTGTGGAGGCAGGCATGTTGTGGTACTTTTGCGCTCTTCTTGGCTAGTCCTTCGCAGCTGCTGTGTTCTTGGAACTCAGGTCCTTCTGGTTAATAGACCTCTTACCCTAGGCGAAACTCAAACCTTAACCCTAGGAAGGAAAATCAGCCTATGGTTCGGGATGGTCTCATGGAAATATCAGTGGTGGCAGCCAAGTTGTGTCACTTTTGCGCTCCCCTTGGGATGCCTTTCGCAGCTGCAGTGTGCCTGGAGCCCAGGGCTTCCTGGTTTTAAAAGTCCTAGGCCTAAGCCTAACAGTAACCCTAGGAAGGTAAATCAGCCGCGTATTAGGGTTCTTCCTAAGGGAAAAGCCGTGAAAGCAGCCATGTTGTGGCACTTCTGCACTCCCTTTGGGATGCCTTTGGCAGATGCAGTAAGCCTGGAACTCAGGGCTTCCTGGTTAAAAAACTCCAAGACCTAGGCTGAACCCTAACCCTAACCCTAGGCAGATAAATCAGCCTAGGTATAGGGATGGCGCCAAGGAAAAAGCTGTGAAAGCTGCCATGTTGTTGCACTTTGGTACTCCCCTTGGGATGCCTTGAACAGCTGCAGTGTGCCTGGATCTAAGGGCTTCCTAGTTTTAAAAATCCTAGCCCTAGGCCTAAGCCTTACAATAACCCTGGGAAGGGAAATCAGCCTGGTGTTAAGCTTCTTGCCAAGGAAAAAGCCGTGAAAGCAGCCATGTTGTGGCACTTTTGCACTCCCTTTTGGATGCCTTTCACAGCTCCAGTGTGCCTGGAACTCAGGGCTTCCTGATTTTAAAAATCCTAGCCCTAGGCCGAACCCCAACCCTAAGACGAGAAAGGCAAATCAGCCAGGAATTAGGCATGTCCCCAAGGAAAAAGCTGTGGAGGCAGGCATGTTGTGGTACTTTTGCGCTCTTCTTGGGAAGTCCTTCGCAGCTGCTGTGTTCTTGGAACTCAGGGCTTTCTGGTTAATAGAACCCTTACCCTAGGCGTAACTCAAACCTTAACCCTAGGAAGGAAAATCAGCCTATGGTTCGGGATGGTCTCATGGAAATATCAGTGGTGGCAGCCAAGTTGCGTCACTTTTGCGCTCCCCTTGGGATGCCTTTCAGAGCTGCAGAGTGCCTGGAGGCCAGGGCTTCCTGGTTTTAAAAGTCCTAGGCCTAAGCCTAACAGTAACCCTAGGAAGGTAAATAAGCCGGGTATTAGGGTTCTTCCTAAGGGAAAAGCCGTGAAAGCAGCCATGTTGTGGCACTTCTGCACTCCCTTTGGGATGCCTTTGGCAGATGCAGTAAGCCTGGAACTCAGGGCTTCCTGGTTAAAAAACTCCAAGCCCTAGGCCGAACCCCAACCCTAAGACGAGAAAGGCTAATCAGCCAGGAATTAGGCATGTCCCCAAGGAAAAAGCTGTGGAGGCAGGCATGTTGTGGTACTTTTGCGCTCTTCTTGGCTAGTCCTTCGCTGCAGCTGTGTTCTTGGAACTCCGGGCTTTCTGGTTAATAGACCTCTTACCCTAGGCGAAACTCAAACCTTAACCCTAGGAAGGAAAATCAGCCTATGGTTCGGGATGGTCTCATGAGAATAGAAGCAGAGGCAGCCAAGTTGTGTCACTTCTGCGGCCCTCTTGGGATGCCTTGAACACCTGCAGTGTGCCTGGAGCCCAGGGCTTCCTGGTTTTAAAAGTCCTAGGCCTAAGCCTAACAGTAACCCTAGGAAGGTAAATCAGCCGCGTATTAGGGTTCTTCCTAAGGGAAAAGCCGTGAAAGCAGCCATGTTGTGGCACTTTTGCACTCCCTTTGGGATGCATTTGGCAGATGCAGTAAGCCTGGAACTCAGGGCTTCCTGGTTAAAAAACTCCAAGCCCTAGGCTGAACCCTAACCCTAACCCTAGGCAGATAAATCAGCCTAGGTATAGGGATGGTGCCAAGGAAAAAGCTGTGAAAGCTGCCATGTTGTTGCACTTTTGTACTCCCCTTGGGATGCCTTGAACAGCTGCAGTGTGCCTGGATCTAAGGGCTTCCTAGTTTTAAAAATCCTAGCCCTAGGCCTAAGCCTTACAGTAACCCTGGGAAGGGAAATCAGCCTGGTGTTAAGCTTCTTGCCAAGGAAAAAGCCGTGAAAGCAACCATGTTGTGGCACTTTTGCACTCCCTTTTGGATGCCTTTCACAGCTCCAGTGTGCCTGGAACTCAGGGCTTCCTGATTTTAAAAATCCTAGCCCTAGGCCGAACCCCAACCCTAAGACGAGAAAGGCAAATCAGCCAGGAATTAGGCATGTCCCCAAGGAAAAAGCTATCGACGCAGGCATGTTGTGGTACTTTTGCGCTCTTCTTGGCTAGTCCTTCGCAGCTGCTGTGTTCTTGGAACTCAGGGCTTTCTGGTTAATAGAACCCTTACCCTAGGCGTAACTCAAACCTTAACCCTAGGAAGGAAAATCAGCCTATGGTTCGGGATGGTCTCATGGAAATATCAGTGGTGGCAGCCAAGTTGCGTCACTTTTGCGCTCCCCTTGGGATGCCTTTCGCAGCTGCAGAGTGCCTGGAGCCCAGGGCTTCCTGGTTTTAAAAGTCCTAGGCCTAAGCCTAACAGTAACCCTAGGAAGGTAAATCAGCCGCGTATTAGGGTTCTTCCTAAGGGAAAAGCCGTGAAAGCAGCCATGTTGTGGCACTTCTGCACTCCCTTTGGGATGCCTTTGGCAGATGCAGTAAGCCTGGAACTCAGGGCTTCCTGGTTAAAAAACTCCAAGCCCTAGGCTGAACCCTAACCCTAACCCTAGGCAGATAAATCAGCCTATGTATAGGGATGGTGCCAAGGAAAAAGCTGTGAAAGCTGCCATGTTGTGGTACTTTAGTACTCCCCTTGGGATTCCTTGAACAGCTGCAGTGTGCCTGGATCTAAGGACTTCCTAGTTTTAAAAGTCCTAGGCCTAAGCCTAACAGTAACCCTAGGTAGGTAAATCAGCCGCGTATTAGGGTTCTTCCTAAGGGGAAAGCCGTGAAAGCAGCCATGTTGTGGCACTTCTGCACTCCCTTTGGGATGCCTTTGGCAGATGAAGTAAGCCTGGAACTCAGGGCTTCCTAGTTAAAAATATCCTAGCCCTAGGCCGAACCCCAACCCTAAGACGAGAAAGGCAAATCAGCCAGGAA
Organism: Ammospiza maritima maritima; assembly: GCA_036010785.1. Lineage (NCBI taxonomy): Eukaryota > Metazoa > Chordata > Aves > Passeriformes > Passerellidae > Ammospiza > Ammospiza maritima. Next base: position 230,214 of record JAYKTQ010000354.1, on the reverse strand, counting down.
TTAGGCATGTCCCCAAGGAAAAAGCTGTGGAGGCAGGCACGTTGTGGTACTTTTGCGCTCTTCTTGGGTAGTCCTTCGCAGCTGCTGTGTTCTTGGAACTCAGGGCTTTCTGGTTAATAGAACTCTTACCCTAGGCGTAACTCAAACCTTAACCCTAGGAAGGAAAATCAGCCTATGGTTCGGGATGGTCTCATGAGAATAGCAACAGAGGCAGCCAAGTTGTGTCACTTTTGCGCTCCCCTTGGGATGCCTTTTGCAGCTGCAGTGTGCCTGGAGCCCAGGGCTTCCTGGTTTTAAAAGTCCTAGGCCTAAGCCTAACAGTAACCCTAGGAAGGTAAATCAGCCGCGTATTAGGGTTCTTCCTAAGGGAAAAGCCGTGAAAGCAGCCATGTTGTGGCACTTCTGCACTCCCTTTGGGATGCCTTTGGCAGATGCAGTAAGCCTGGAACTCAGGGCTTCCTAGTTAAAAATATCCTAGCCCTAGGCCGAACCCCAACCCTAAGACGAGAAAGGCAAATCAGCCAGGAATTAGGCATGTCCCCAAGGAAAAAGCTGTGGAGGCAGGCATGTTGTGGTACTTTTGCGCTCTTCTTGGCTAGTCCTTCGCAGCTGCTGTGTTCTTGGAACTCAGGTCCTTCTGGTTAATAGACCTCTTACCCTAGGCGAAACTCAAACCTTAACCCTAGGAAGGAAAATCAGCCTATGGTTCGGGATGGTCTCATGGAAATATCAGTGGTGGCAGCCAAGTTGTGTCACTTTTGCGCTCCCCTTGGGATGCCTTTCGCAGCTGCAGTGTGCCTGGAGCCCAGGGCTTCCTGGTTTTAAAAGTCCTAGGCCTAAGCCTAACAGTAACCCTAGGAAGGTAAATCAGCCGCGTATTAGGGTTCTTCCTAAGGGAAAAGCCGTGAAAGCAGCCATGTTGTGGCACTTCTGCACTCCCTTTGGGATGCCTTTGGCAGATGCAGTAAGCCTGGAACTCAGGGCTTCCTGGTTAAAAAACTCCAAGACCTAGGCTGAACCCTAACCCTAACCCTAGGCAGATAAATCAGCCTAGGTATAGGGATGGCGCCAAGGAAAAAGCTGTGAAAGCTGCCATGTTGTTGCACTTTGGTACTCCCCTTGGGATGCCTTGAACAGCTGCAGTGTGCCTGGATCTAAGGGCTTCCTAGTTTTAAAAATCCTAGCCCTAGGCCTAAGCCTTACAATAACCCTGGGAAGGGAAATCAGCCTGGTGTTAAGCTTCTTGCCAAGGAAAAAGCCGTGAAAGCAGCCATGTTGTGGCACTTTTGCACTCCCTTTTGGATGCCTTTCACAGCTCCAGTGTGCCTGGAACTCAGGGCTTCCTGATTTTAAAAATCCTAGCCCTAGGCCGAACCCCAACCCTAAGACGAGAAAGGCAAATCAGCCAGGAATTAGGCATGTCCCCAAGGAAAAAGCTGTGGAGGCAGGCATGTTGTGGTACTTTTGCGCTCTTCTTGGGAAGTCCTTCGCAGCTGCTGTGTTCTTGGAACTCAGGGCTTTCTGGTTAATAGAACCCTTACCCTAGGCGTAACTCAAACCTTAACCCTAGGAAGGAAAATCAGCCTATGGTTCGGGATGGTCTCATGGAAATATCAGTGGTGGCAGCCAAGTTGCGTCACTTTTGCGCTCCCCTTGGGATGCCTTTCATAGCTGCAGAGTGCCTGGAGGCCAGGGCTTCCTGGTTTTAAAAGTCCTAGGCCTAAGCCTAACAGTATCCCTAGGAAGGTAAATAAGCCGGGTATTAGGGTTCTTCCTAAGGGAAAAGCCGTGAAAGCAGCCATGTTGTGGCACTTCTGCACTCCCTTTGGGATGCCTTTGGCAGATGCAGTAAGCCTGGAACTCAGGGCTTCCTGGTTAAAAAACTCCAAGCCCTAGGCCGAACCCCAACCCTAAGACGAGAAAGGCAAATCAGCCAGGAATTAGGCATGTCCCCAAGGAAAAAGCTGTGGAGGCAGGCATGTTGTGGTACTTTTGCGCTCTTCTTGGCTAGTCCTTCGCTGCAGCTGTGTTCTTGGAACTCCGGGCTTTCTGGTTAATAGACCTCTTACCCTAGGCGAAACTCAAACCTTAACCCTAGGAAGGAAAATCAGCCTATGGTTCGGGATGGTCTCATGAGAATAGAAGCAGAGGCAGCCAAGTTGTGTCACTTCTGCGGCCCTCTTGGGATGCCTTTAACAGCTGCAGTGTGCCTGGAGCCCAGGGCTTCCTGGTTTTAAAAGTCCTAGGCCTAAGCCTAACAGTAACCCTAGGAAGGTAAATCAGCCGCGTATTAGGGTTCTTCCTAAGGGAAAAGCCGTGAAAGCAGCCATGTTGTGGCACTTTTGCACTCCCTTTGGGATGCCTTTGGCAGATGCAGTAAGCCTGGAACTCAGGGCTTCCTGGTTAAAAAACTCCAAGCCCTAGGCTGAACCCTAACCCTAACCCTAGGCAGATAAATCAGCCTAGGTATAGGGATGGTGCCAAGGAAAAAGCTGTGAAAGCTGCCATGTTGTTGCACTTTTGTACTCCCCTTGGGATGCCTTGAACAGCTGCAGTGTGCCTGGATCTAAGGGCTTCCTAGTTTTAAAAATCCTAGCCCTAGGCCTAAGCCTTATAGTAACCCTGGGAAGGGAAATCAGCCTGGTGTTAAGCTTCTTGCCAAGGAAAAAGCCGTGAAAGCAACCATGTTGTGGCACTTTTGCACTCCCTTTTGGATGCCTTTCACAGCTCCAGTGTGCCTGGAACTCAGGGCTTCCTGATTTTAAAAATCCTAGCCCTAGGCCGAACCCCAACCCTAAGACGAGAAAGGCAAATCAGCCAGGAATTAGGCATGTCCCCAAGGAAAAAGCTGTGGAGGCAGGCATGTTGTGGTACTTTTGCGCTCTTCTTGGCTAGTCCTTCGCAGCTGCTGTGTTCTTGGAACTCAGGTCCTTCTGGTTAATAGACCTCTTACCCTAGGCGAAACTCAAACCTTAACCCTAGGAAGGAAAATCAGCCTATGGTTCGGGATGGTCTCATGGAAATATCAGTGGTGGCAGCCAAGTTGTGTCACTTTTGCGCTCCCCTTGGGATGCCTTTCGCAGCTGCAGTGTGCCTGGAGCCCAGGGCTTCCTGGTTTTAAAAGTCCTAGGCCTAAGCCTAACAGTAACCCTAGGAAGGTAAATCAGCCGCGTATTAGGGTTCTTCCTAAGGGAAAAGCCGTGAAAGCAGCCATGTTGTGGCACTTCTGCACTCCCTTTGGGATGCCTTTGGCAGATGCAGTAAGCCTGGAACTCAGGGCTTCCTGGTTAAAAAACTCCAAGACCTAGGCTGAACCCTAACCCTAACCCTAGGCAGATAAATCAGCCTAGGTATAGGGATGGCGCCAAGGAAAAAGCTGTGAAAGCTGCCATGTTGTTGCACTTTGGTACTCCCCTTGGGATGCCTTGAACAGCTGCAGTGTGCCTGGATCTAAGGGCTTCCTAGTTTTAAAAATCCTAGCCCTAGGCCTAAGCCTTACAATAACCCTGGGAAGGGAAATCAGCCTGGTGTTAAGCTTCTTGCCAAGGAAAAAGCCGTGAAAGCAGCCATGTTGTGGCACTTTTGCACTCCCTTTTGGATGCCTTTCACAGCTCCAGTGTGCCTGGAACTCAGGGCTTCCTGATTTTAAAAATCCTAGCCCTAGGCCGAACCCCAACCCTAAGACGAGAAAGGCAAATCAGCCAGGAATTAGGCATGTCCCCAAGGAAAAAGCTGTGGAGGCAGGCATGTTGTGGTACTTTTGCGCTCTTCTTGGCTAGTCCTTCGCAGCTGCTGTGTTCTTGGAACTCAGGGCTTTCTGGTTAATAGAACCCTTACCCTAGGCGTAACTCAAACCTTAACCCTAGGAAGGAAAATCAGCCTATGGTTCGGGATGGTCTCATGGAAATATCAGTGGTGGCAGCCAAGTTGCGTCACTTTTGCGCTCCCCTTGGTATGCCTTTCAGAGCTGCAGAGTGCCTGGAGGCCAGGGCTTCCTGGTTTTAAAAGTCCTAGGCCTAAGCCTAACAGTAACCCTAGGAAGGTAAATAAGCCGGGTATTAGGGTTCTTCCTAAGGGAAAAGCCGTGAAAGCAGCCATGTTGTGGCACTTCTGCACTCCCTTTGGGATGCCTTTGGCAGATGCAGTAAGCCTGGAACTCAGGGCTTCCTGGTTAAAAAACTCCAAGCCCTAGGCCGAACCCCAACCCTAAGACGAGAAAGGCAAATCAGCCAGGAATTAGGCATGTCCCCAAGGAAAAAGCTGTGGAGGCAGGCATGTTGTGGTACTTTTGCGCTCTTCTTGGCTAGTCCTTCGCTGCAGCTGTGTTCTTGGAACTCCGGGCTTTCTGGTTAATAGACCTCTTACCCTAGGCGAAACTCAAACCTTAACCCTAGGAAGGAAAATCAGCCTATGGTTCGGGATGGTCTCATGAGAATAGAAGCAGAGGCAGCCAAGTTGTGTCACTTCTGCGGCCCTCTTGGGATGCCTTTAACAGCTGCAGTGTGCCTGGAGCCCAGGGCTTCCTGGTTTTAAAAGTCCTAGGCCTAAGCCTAACAGTAACCCTAGGAAGGTAAATCAGCCGCGTATTAGGGTTCTTCCTAAGGGAAAAGCCGTGAAAGCAGCCATGTTGTGGCACTTTTGCACTCCCTTTGGGATGCATTTGGCAGATGCAGTAAGCCTGGAACTCAGGGCTTCCTGGTTAAAAAACTCCAAGCCCTAGGCTGAAGCCTAACCCTAACCCTAGGCAGATAAATCAGCCTAGGTATAGGGATGGTGCCAAGGAAAAAGCTGTGAAAGCTGCCATGTTGTTGCACTTTTGTACTCCCCTTGGGATGCCTTGAACAGCTGCAGTGTGCCTGGATCTAAGGGCTTCCTAGTTTTAAAAATCCTAGCCCTAGGCCTAAGCCTTATAGTAAACCTGGGAAGGGAAATCAACCTGGTGTTAAGCTTCTTGCCAAGGAAAAAGCCGTGAAAGCAACCATGTTGTGGCACTTTTGCACTCCCTTTTGGATGCCTTTCACAGCTCCAGTGTGCCTGGAACTCAGGGCTTCCTGATTTTAAAAATCCTAGCCCTAGGCCGAACCCCAACCCTAAGACGAGAAAGGCAAATCAGCCAGGAATTAGGCATGTCCCCAAGGAAAAAGCTATCGACGCAGGCATGTTGTGGTACTTTTGCGCTCTTCTTGGCTAGTCCTTCGCAGCTGCTGTGTTCTTGGAACTCAGGGCTTTCTGGTTAATAGAACCCTTACCCTAGGCGTAACTCAAACCTTAACCCTAGGAAGGAAAATCAGCCTATGGTTCGGGATGGTCTCATGGAAATATCAGTGGTGGCAGCCAAGTTGCGTCACTTTTGCGCTCCCCTTGGGATGCCTTTCGCAGCTGCAGAGTGCCTGGAGCCCAGGGCTTCCTGGTTTTAAAAGTCCTAGGCCTAAGCCTAACAGTAACCCTAGGAAGGTAAATCAGCCGGGTATTAGGGTTCTTCCTAAGGGAAAAGCCGTGAAAGCAGCCATGTTGTGGCACTTCTGCACTCCCTTTGGGATGCCTTTGGCAGATGCAGTAAGCCTGGAACTCAGGGCTTCCTGGTTAAAAAACTCCAAGCCCTAGGCTGAAGCCTAACCCTAACCCTAGGCAGATAAATCAGCCTATGTATAGGGATGGTGCCAAGGAAAAAGCTGTGAAAGCTGCCATGTTGTGGTACTTTAGTACTCCCCTTGGGATTCCTTGAACAGCTGCAGTGTGCCTGGATCTAAGGGCTTCCTAGTTTTAAAAGTCCTAGGCCTAAGCCTAACAGTAACCCTAGGAAGGTAAATCAGCCGCGTATTAGGGTTCTTCCTAAGGGTAAAGCCGTGAAAGCAGCCATGTTGTGGCACTTCTGCACTCCCTTTGGGATGCCTTTGGCAGATGAAGTAAGCCTGGAACTCAGGGCTTCCTAGTTAAAAAAATCCTAGCCCTAGGCCGAACCCCAACCCTAAGACGAGAAAGGCAAATCAGCCAGGAATTAGGCATGTCCCCAAGGAAAAAGCTGTGGAGGCAGGCACGTTGTGGTACTTTTGCGCTCTTCTTGGCTAGTCCTTCGCAGCTGCTGTGTTCTTGGAACTCAGGGCTTTCTGGTTAATAGAACTCTTACCCTAGGCGTAACTCAAACCTTAACCCTAGGAAGGAAAATCAGCCTATGGTTCGGGATGGTCTCATGAGAATAGCAACAGAGGCAGCCAAGTTGTGTCACTTCTGCGGCCCTCTTGGGATGCCTTGAACAGCTGCATGTGCCTGGAGCCCAGGGCTTCCTGGTTTTAAAAGTCCTAGGCCTAAGCCTAACAGTAACCCTAGGAAGGTAAATCAGCCGCGTATTAGGGTTCTTCCTAAGGGAAAAGCCGTGAAAGCAGCCATGTTGTGGCACTTCTGCACTCCCTTTGGGATGCCTTTGGCAGATGCAGTAAGCCTGGAACTCAGGGCTTCCTAGTTAAAAATATCCTAGCCCTAGGCCGAACCCCAACCCTAAGACGAGAAAGGCAAATCAGCCAGGAATTAGGCATGTCCCCAAGGAAAAAGCTGTGGAGGCAGGCATGTTGTGGTACTTTTGCGCTCTTCTTGGCTAGTCCTTCGCAGCTGCTGTGTTCTTGGAACTCAGGTCCTTCTGGTTAATAGACCTCTTACCCTAGGCGAAACTCAAACCTTAACCCTAGGAAGTAAAATCAGCCTATGGTTCGGGATGGTCTCATGGAAATATCAGTGGCGGCAGCCAAGTTGTGTCACTTTTGCGCTCCCCTTGGGATGCCTTTCGCAGCTGCAGTGTGCCTGGAGCCCAGGGCTTCCTGGTTTTAAAAGTCCTAGGCCTAAGCCTAACAGTAACCCTAGGAAGGTAAATCAGCCGCGTATTAGGGTTCTTCCTAAGGGAAAAGCCGTGAAAGCAGCCATGTTGTGGCACTTCTGCACTCCCTTTGGGATGCCTTTGGCAGATGCAGTAAGCCTGGAACTCAGGGCTTCCTAGTTAAAAATATCCTAGCCCTAGGCCGAACCCCAACCCTAAGACGAGAAAGGCAAATCAGCCAGGAATTAGGCATGTCCCCAAGGAAAAAGCTGTGGAGGCAGGCATGTTGTGGTACTTTTGCGCTCTTCTTGGCTAGTCCTTCGCAGCTGCTGTGTTCTTGGAACTCAGGTCCTTCTGGTTAATAGACCTCTTACCCTAGGCGAAACTCAAACCTTAACCCTAGGAAGGAAAATCAGCCTATGGTTCGGGATGGTCTCATGGAAATATCAGTGGTGGCAGCCAAGTTGTGTCACTTTTGCGCTCCCCTTGGGATGGCTTTCGCAGCTGCAGTGTGCCTGGAGCCCAGGGCTTCCTGGTTTTAAAAGTCCTAGGCCTAAGCCTAACAGTAACCCTAGGAAGGTAAATCAGCCGCGTATTAGGGTTCTTCCTAAGGGAAAAGCCGTGAAAGCAGCCATGTTGTGGCACTTCTGCACTCCCTTTGGGATGCCTTTGGCAGATGCAGTAAGCCTGGAACTCAGGGCTTCCTGGTTGAAAAACTCCAAGACCTAGGCTGAACCCTAACCCTAACCCTAGGCAGATAAATCAGCCTAGGTATAGGGATGGCGCCAAGGAAAAAGCTGTGAAAGCTGCCATGTTGTTGCACTTTGGTACTCCCCTTGGGATGCCTTGAACAGCTGCAGTGTGCCTGGATCTAAGGGCTTCCTAGTTTTAAAAATCCTAGCCCTAGGCCTAAGCCTTGCAATAACCCTGGGAAGGGAAATCAGCCTGGTGTTAAGCTTCTTGCCAAGGAAAAAGCCGTGAAAGCAACCATGTTGTGGCACTTTTGCACTCCCTTTTGGATGCCTTTCACAGCTCCAGTGTGCCTGGAACTCAGGGCTTCCTGATTTTAAAAATCCTAGCCCTAGGCCGAACCCCAACCCTAAGACGAGAAAGGCAAATCAGCCAGGAATTAGGCATGTCCCCAAGGAAAAAGCTGTGGAGGCAGGCATGTTGTGGTACTTTTGCGCTCTTCTTGGGAAGTCCTTCGCAGCTGCTGTGTTCTTGGAACTCAGGGCTTTCTGGTTAATAGAACCCTTACCCTAGGCGTAACTCAAACCTTAACCCTAGGAAGGAAAATCAGCCTATGGTTCGGGATGGTCTCATGGAAATATCAGTGGTGGCAGCCAAGTTGTGTCACTTTTGCGCTCCCCTTGGGATGCCTTTCGCAGCTGCAGTGTGCCTGGAGCCCAGGGCTTCCTGGTTTTAAAAGTCCTAGGCCTAAGCCTAACAGTAACCCTAGGAAGGTAAATCAGCCGCGTATTAGGGTTCTTCCTAAGGGGAAAGCCGTGAAAGCAGCCATGTTTTGGCACTTCTGCACTCCCTTTGGGATGCCTTTGGCAGATGCAGTAAGCCTGGAACTCAGGGCTTCCTAGTTAAAAAAATCCTAGCCCTAGGCCGAACCCCAACCCTAAGACGAGAAAGGCAAATCAGCCAGGAATTAGGCATGTCCCCAAGGAAAAAGCTGTGGAGGCAGGCACGTTGTGGTACTTTTGCGCTCTTCTTGGGTAGTCCTTCGCAGCTGCTGTGTTCTTGGAACTCAGGGCTTTCTGGTTAATAGAACCCTTACCCTAGGCGTAACTCAAACCTTAACCCTAGGAAGGAAAATCAGCCTATGGTTCGGGATGGTCTCATGAGAATAGAAGCAGAGGCAGCCAAGTTGTGTCACTTCTGCGGCCCTCTTGGGATGCCTTTAACAGCTGCAGTGTGCCTGGAGCCCAGGGCTTCCTGGTTTTAAAAGTCCTAGGCCTAAGCCTAACAGTAACCCTAGGAAGGTAAATCAGCCACGTATTAGGGTTCTTCCTAAGGGAAAAGCCGTGAAAGCAGCCATGTTGTGGCACTTTTGCACTCCCTTTGGGATGCATTTGGCAGATGCAGTAAGCCTGGAACTCAGGGCTTCCTGGTTAAAAAACTCCAAGCCCTAGGCTGAAGCCTAACCCTAACCCTAGGCAGATAAATCAGCCTAGGTATAGGGATGGTGCCAAGGAAAAAGCTGTGAAAGCTGCCATGTTGTTGCACTTTTGTACTCCCCTTGGGATGCCTTGAACAGCTGCAGTGTGCCTGGATCTAAGGGCTTCCTAGTTTTAAAAATCCTAGCCCTAGGCCTAAGCCTTATAGTAACCCTGGGAAGGGAAATCAACCTGGTGTTAAGCTTCTTGCCAAGGAAAAAGCCGTGAAAGCAACCATGTTGTGGCACTTTTGCACTCCCTTTTGGATGCCTTTCACAGCTCCAGTGTGCCTGGAACTCAGGGCTTCCTGATTTTAAAAATCCTAGCCCTAGGCCGAACCCCAACCCTAAGACGAGAAAGGCAAATCAGCCAGGAATTAGGCATGTCCCCAAGGAAAAAGCTATCGACGCAGGCATGTTGTGGTACTTTTGCGCTCTTCTTGGCTAGTCCTTCGCAGCTGCTGTGTTCTTGGAACTCAGGGCTTTCTGGTTAATAGAACCCTTACCCTAGGCGTAACTCAAACCTTAACCCTAGGAAGGAAAATCAGCCTATGGTTCGGGATGGTCTCATGGAAATATCAGTGGTGGCAGCCAAGTTGCGTCACTTTTGCGCTCCCCTTGGGATGCCTTTCGCAGCTGCAGAGTGCCTGGAGCCCAGGGCTTCCTGGTTTTAAAAGTCCTAGGCCTAAGCCTAACAGTAACCCTAGGAAGGTAAATCAGCCGGGTATTAGGGTTCTTCCTAAGGGAAAAGCCGTGAAAGCAGCCATGTTGTGGCACTTCTGCACTCCCTTTGGGATGCCTTTGGCAGATGCAGTAAGCCTGGAACTCAGGGCTTCCTGGTTAAAAAACTCCAAGCCCTAGGCTGAACCCTAACCCTAACCCTAGGCAGATAAATCAGCCTATGTATAGGGATGGTGCCAAGGAAAAAGCTGTGAAAGCTGCCATGTTGTGGTACTTTAGTACTCCCCTTGGGATTCCTTGAACAGCTGCAGTGTGCCTGGATCTAAGGGCTTCCTAGTTTTAAAAGTCCTAGGCCTAAGCCTAACAGTAACCCTAGGAAGGTAAATCAGCCGCGTATTAGGGTTCTTCCTAAGGGTAAAGCCGTGAAAGCAGCCATGTTGTGGCACTTCTGCACTCCCTTTGGGATGCCTTTGGCAGATGAAGTAAGCCTGGAACTCAGGGCTTCCTAGTTAAAAAAATCCTAGCCCTAGGCCGAACCCCAACCCTAAGACGAGAAAGGCAAATCAGCCAGGAATTAGGCATGTCCCCAAGGAAAAAGCTGTGGAGGCAGGCACGTTGTGGTACTTTTGCGCTCTTCTTGGCTAGTCCTTCGCAGCTGCTGTGTTCTTGGAACTCAGGGCTTTCTGGTTAATAGAACTCTTACCCTAGGCGTAACTCAAACCTTAACCCTAGGAAGGAAAATCAGCCTATGGTTCGGGATGGTCTCATGAGAATAGCAACAGAGGCAGCCAAGTTGTGTCACTTCTGCGGCCCTCTTGGGATGCCTTGAACAGCTGCATGTGCCTGGAGCCCAGGGCTTCCTGGTTTTAAAAGTCCTAGGCCTAAGCCTAACAGTAACCCTAGGAAGGTAAATCAGCCGCGTATTAGGGTTCTTCCTAAGGGAAAAGCCGTGAAAGCAGCCATGTTGTGGCACTTCTGCACTCCCTTTGGGATGCCTTTGGCAGATGCAGTAAGCCTGGAACTCAGGGCTTCCTAGTTAAAAATATCCTAGCCCTAGGCCGAACCCCAACCCTAAGACGAGAAAGGCAAATCAGCCAGGAATTAGGCATGTCCCCAAGGAAAAAGCTGTGGAGGCAGGCATGTTGTGGTACTTTTGCGCTCTTCTTGGCTAGTCCTTCGCAGCTGCTGTGTTCTTGGAACTCAGGTCCTTCTGGTTAATAGACCTCTTACCCTAGGCGAAACTCAAACCTTAACCCTAGGAAGTAAAATCAGCCTATGGTTCGGGATGGTCTCATGGAAATATCAGTGGCGGCAGCCAAGTTGTGTCACTTTTGCGCTCCCCTTGGGATGCCTTTCGCAGCTGCAGTGTGCCTGGAGCCCAGGGCTTCCTGGTTTTAAAAGTCCTAGGCCTAAGCCTAACAGTAACCCTAGGAAGGTAAATCAGCCGCGTATTAGGGTTCTTCCTAAGGGAAAAGCCGTGAAAGCAGCCATGTTGTGGCACTTCTGCACTCCCTTTGGGATGCCTTTGGCAGATGCAGTAAGCCTGGAACTCAGGGCTTCCTAGTTAAAAATATCCTAGCCCTAGGCCGAACCCCAACCCTAAGACGAGAAAGGCAAATCAGCCAGGAATTAGGCATGTCCCCAAGGAAAAAGCTGTGGAGGCAGGCATGTTGTGGTACTTTTGCGCTCTTCTTGGCTAGTCCTTCGCAGCTGCTGTGTTCTTGGAACTCAGGTCCTTCTGGTTAATAGACCTCTTACCCTAGGCGAAACTCAAACCTTAACCCTAGGAAGGAAAATCAGCCTATGGTTCGGGATGGTCTCATGGAAATATCAGTGGTGGCAGCCAAGTTGTGTCACTTTTGCGCTCCCCTTGGGATGGCTTTCGCAGCTGCAGTGTGCCTGGAGCCCAGGGCTTCCTGGTTTTAAAAGTCCTAGGCCTAAGCCTAACAGTAACCCTAGGAAGGTAAATCAGCCGCGTATTAGGGTTCTTCCTAAGGGAAAAGCCGTGAAAGCAGCCATGTTGTGGCACTTCTGCACTCCCTTTGGGATGCCTTTGGCAGATGCAGTAAGCCTGGAACTCAGGGCTTCCTGGTTGAAAAACTCCAAGACCTAGGCTGAACCCTAACCCTAACCCTAGGCAGATAAATCAGCCTAGGTATAGGGATGGCGCCAAGGAAAAAGCTGTGAAAGCTGCCATGTTGTTGCACTTTGGTACTCCCCTTGGGATGCCTTGAACAGCTGCAGTGTGCCTGGATCTAAGGGCTTCCTAGTTTTAAAAATCCTAGCCCTAGGCCTAAGCCTTACAATAACCCTGGGAAGGGAAATCAGCCTGGTGTTAAGCTTCTTGCCAAGGAAAAAGCCGTGAAAGCAACCATGTTGTGGCACTTTTGCACTCCCTTTTGGATGCCTTTCACAGCTCCAGTGTGCCTGGAACTCAGGGCTTCCTGATTTTAAAAATCCTAGCCCTAGGCCGAACCCCAACCCTAAGACGAGAAAGGCAAATCAGCCAGGAATTAGGCATGTCCCCAAGGAAAAAGCTGTGGAGGCAGGCATGTTGTGGTACTTTTGCGCTCTTCTTGGGAAGTCCTTCGCAGCTGCTGTGTTCTTGGAACTCAGGGCTTTCTGGTTAATAGAACCCTTACCCTAGGCGTAACTCAAACCTTAACCCTAGGAAGGAAAATCAGCCTATGGTTCGGGATGGTCTCATGGAAATATCAGTGGTGGCAGCCAAGTTGTGTCACTTTTGCGCTCCCCTTGGGATGCCTTTCGCAGCTGCAGTGTGCCTGGAGCCCAGGGCTTCCTGGTTTTAAAAGTCCTAGGCCTAAGCCTAACAGTAACCCTAGGAAGGTAAATCAGCCGCGTATTAGGGTTCTTCCTAAGGGGAAAGCCGTGAAAGCAGCCATGTTTTGGCACTTCTGCACTCCCTTTGGGATGCCTTTGGCAGATGAAGTAAGCCTGGAACTCAGGGCTTCCTAGTTAAAAAAATCCTAGCCCTAGGCCGAACCCCAACCCTAAGACGAGAAAGGCAAATCAGCCAGGAATTAGGCATGTCCCCAAGGAAAAAGCTGTGGAGGCAGGCACGTTGTGGTACTTTTGCGCTCTTCTTGGGTAGTCCTTCGCAGCTGCTGTGTTCTTGGAACTCAGGGCTTTCTGGTTAATAGAACCCTTACCCTAGGCGTAACTCAAACCTTAACCCTAGGAAGGAAAATCAGCCTATGGTTCGGGATGGTCTCATGGAAATATCAGTGGTGGCAGCCAAGTTGCGTCACTTTTGCGCTCCCCTTGGGATGCCTTTCAGAGCTGCAGAGTGCCTGGAGGCCAGGGCTTCCTGGTTTTAAAAGTCCTAGGCCTAAGCCTAACAGTAACCCTAGGAAGGTAAATAAGCCGGGTATTAGGGTTCTTCCTAAGGGAAAAGCCGTGAAAGCAGCCATGTTGTGGCACTTCTGCACTCCCTTTGGGATGCCTTTGGCAGATGCAGTAAGCCTGGAACTCAGGGCTTCCTGGTTAAAAAACTCCAAGCCCTAGGCTGAACCCTAACCCTAACCCTAGGCAGATAAATCAGCCTATGTATAGGGATGGTGCCAAGGAAAAAGCTGTGAAAGCTGCCATGTTGTGGTACTTTAGTACTCCTCTTGGGATGCCTTGAACAGCTGCATGTGCCTGGAGCCCAGGGCTTCCTGGTTTTAAAAGTCCTAGGCCTAAGCCTAACAGTAACCCTAGGAAGGTAAATCAGCCGCGTATTAGGGTTCTTCCTAAGGGAAAAGCCGTTAAAGCAGCCATGTTGTGGCACTTCTGCACTCCCTTTGGGATGCCTTTTGCAGATGCAGTAAGCCTGGAACTCAGGGCTTCCTAGTTAAAAATATCCTAGCCCTAGGCCGAACCCCAACCCTAAGACGAGAAAGGCAAATCAGCCAGGAATTAGGCATGTCCCCAAGGAAAAAGCTGTGGAGGCAGGCATGTTGTGGTACTTTTGCGCTCTTCTTGGGTAGTCCTTCGCAGCTGCTGTGTTCTTGGAACTCAGGGCTTTCTGGTTAATAGACCTCTTACCCTAGGCGAAACTCAAACCTTAACCCTAGGAAGGAAAATCAGCCTATGGTTCGGGATGGTCTCATGAGAATACAAGCAGAGGCAGCCAAGTTGTGTCACTTCTGCGGCCCTCTTGGGATGCCTTTAACAGCTGCAGTGTGCCTGGAGCCCAGGGCTTCCTGGTTTTAAAAGTCCTAGGCCTAAGCCTAACAGTAACCCTAGGAAGGTAAATCAACCGGGTATTAGGGTTCTTCCTAAGGGAAAAGCCGTGAAAGCAGCCATGTTGTGGCACTTCTGCACTCCCTTTGGGATGCCTTTGGCAGATGCAGTAAGCCTGGAACTCAGGGCTTCCTGGTTAAAAAACTCCAAGCCCTAGGCTGAAGCCTAACCCTAACCCTAGGCAGATAAATCAGCCTAGGTATAGGGATGGTGCCAAGGAAAAAGCTGTGAAAGCTGCCATGTTGTTGCACTTTTGTACTCCCCTTGGGATGCCTTGAACAGCTGCAGTGTGCCTGGATCTAAGGGCTTCCTAGTTTTAAAAATCCTAGCCCTAGGCCTAAGCCTTACAGTAACCCTGGGAAGGGAAATCAGCCTGGTGTTAAGCTTCTTGCCAAGGAAAAAGCCGTGAAAGCAACCATGTTGTGGCACTTTTGCACTCCCTTTTGGATGCCTTTCACAGCTCCAGTGTGCCTGGAACTCAGGGCTTCCTGATTTTAAAAATCCTAGCCCTAGGCTGAACCCAACCCTAAGACGAGAAAGGCAAATCAGCCAGGAATTAGGCATGTCCCCAAGGAAAAAGCTGTGGAAGCAGCCATGTTGTGGTACTTTTGCGCTCTTCTTGGGAAGTCCTTCGCAGCTGCTGTGTTCTTGGAACTCAGGGCTTTCTGGTTAATAGAACCCTTACCCTAGGCGTAACTCAAACCTTAACCCTAGGAAGGAAAATCAGCCTATGGTTCGGGATGGTCTCATGAGAATAGCAGCAGAGGCAGCCAAGTTGTGTCACTTCTGCGGCCCTCTTGGGATGCCTTTCGCAGCTGCAGTGTGCCTGGAGCCCAGGGCTTCCTGGTTTTAAAAGTCCTAGGCCTAAGCCTAACAGTAACCCTAGGAAGGTAAATCAGCCGCGTATTAGGGTTCTTCCTAAGGGAAAAGCCGTGAAAGCAGCCATGTTGTGGCACTTCTGCACTCCCTTTGGGATGCCTTTGGCAGATGCAGTAAGCCTGGAACTCAGGGCTTCCTAGTTAAAAAAATCCTAGCCCTAGGCCGAACCCCAACCCTAAGACGAGAAAGGCAAATCAGCCAGGAATTAGGCATGTCCCCAAGGAAAAAGCTGTGGAGGCAGGCATGTTGTGGTACTTTTGTGCTCTTCTTGGGTAGCCCTTCGCAGCTGCTGTGTTCTTGGAACTCAGGGCTTTCTGGTTAATAGAACCCTTACCCTAGGCGTAACTCAAACCTTAACCCTAGGAAGGAAAATCAGCCTATGGTTCGGGATGGTCTCATGGAAATATCAGTGGTGGCAGCCAAGTTGTGTCACTTTTGCGCTCCCCTTGGGATGCCTTTCGCAGCTGCAGTGTGCCTGGAGCCCAGGGCTTCCTGGTTTTAAAAGTCCTAGGCCTAAGCCTAACAGTAACCCTAGGAAGGTAAAGCAGCCGCGTATTAGGGTTCTTCCTAAGTGAAAAGCCGTGAAAGCAGCCATGTTGTGGCACTTCTGCACTCCCTTTGGGATGCCTTTGGCAGATGCAGTAAGCCTGGAACTCAGGGCTTCCTAGTTAAAAATATCCTAGCACTAGGCCGAACCCCAACCCTAAGACGAGAAAGGCAAATCAGCCAGGAATTAGGCATGTCCCCAAGGAAAAAGCTGTGGAGGCAGGCATGTTGTGGTACTTTTGCGCTCTTCTTGGCTAGTCCTTCGCAGCTGCTGTGTTCTTGGAACTCAGGGCTTTCTGGTTAATAGACCTCTTACCCTAGGCGTAACTCAAACCTTAACCCTAGGAAGGAAAATCAGCCTATGGTTCGGGATGGTCTCATGAGAATAGAAGCAGAGGCAGCCAAGTTGTGTCACTTCTGCGGCCCTCTTGGGATGCCTTTAACAGCTGCAGTGTGCCTGGAGCCCAGGGCTTCCTGGTTTTAAAAGTCCTAGGCCTAAGCCTAACAGTAACCCTAGGAAGGTAAATCAGCCGCGTATTAGGGTTCTTCCTAAGGGAAAAGCCGTGAAAGCAGCCATGTTGTGGCACTTTTGCACTCCCTTTGGGATGCCTTTGGCAGATGCAGTAAGCCTGGAACTCAGGGCTTCCTGGTTAAAAAACTCCAAGCCCTAGGCTGAACCCTAACCCTAACCCTAGGCAGATAAATCAGCCTAGGTATAGGGATGGTGCCAAGGAAAAAGCTGTGAAAGCTGCCATGTTGTTGCACTTTTGTACTCCCCTTGGGATGCCTTGAACAGCTGCAGTGTGCCTGGATCTAATGGCTTCCTAGTTTTAAAAATCCTAGCCCTAGGCCTAAGCCTTACAGTAACCCTGGGAAGGGAAATCAGCCTGGTGTTAAGCTTCTTGCCAAGGAAAAAGCCGTGAAAGCAACCATGTTGTGGCACTTTTGCACTCCCTTTTGGATGCCTTTCACAGCTCCAGTGTGCCTGGAACTCAGGGCTTCCTGATTTTAAAAATCCTAGCCCTAGGCCGAACCCCAACCCTAAGACGAGAAAGGCAAATCAGCCAGGAATTAGGCATGTCCCCAAGGAAAAAGCTGTGGAGGCAGGCACGTTGTGATACTTTTGCGCTCTTCTTGGCTAGTCCTTCGCAGCTGCTGTGTTCTTGGAACTCAGGGCTTTCTGGTTAATAGAACTCTTACCCTAAGCGTAACTCAAACTTTAACCGTAGGAAGGAAAATCAGCCTATGGTTCGGGATGGTCTCATGAGAATAGCAACAGAGGCAGCCAAGTTGTGTCACTTCTGCGGCCCTCTTGGGATGCCTTGAACAACTGCATGTGCCTGGAGCCCAGGGCTTCCTGGTTTTAAAAGTCCTAGGCCTAAGCCTAACAGTAACCCTAGGAAGGTAAATCAGCCGCGTATTAGGGTTCTTCCTAAGGGAAAAGCCGTGAAAGCAGCCATGTTGTGGCACTTCTGCACTCCCTTTGGGATGCCTTTTGCAGATGCAGTAAGCCTGGAACTCAGGGCTTCCTAGTTAAAAATATCCTAGCCCTAGGCCGAACCCCAACCCTAAGACGAGAAAGGCAAATCAGCCAGGAATTAGGCATGTCCCCAAGGAAAAAGCTGTGGAGGCAGGCATGTTGTGGTACTTTTGCGCTCTTCTTGGCTAGTCCTTCGCAGCTGCTGTGTTCTTGGAACTCAGGGCTTTCTGGTTAATAGACCTCTTACCCTAGGCGAAACTCAAACCTTAACCCTAGGAAGGAAAATCAGCCTATGGTTCGGGATGGTCTCATGAGAATAGAAGCAGAGGCAGCCAAGTTGTGTCACTTCTGCGGCCCTCTTGGGATGCCTTTAACAGCTGCAGTGTGCCTGGAGCCCAGGGCTTCCTGGTTTTAAAAGTCCTAGGCCTAAGCCTAACAGTAACCCTAGGAAGGTAAATCAGCCGCGTATTAGGGTTCTTCCTAAGGGAAAAGCCGTGAAAGCAGCCATGTTGTGGCACTTTTGCACTCCCTTTGGGATGCCTTTGGCAGATGCAGTAAGCCTGGAACTCAGGGCTTCCTGGTTAAAAAACTCCAAGCCCTAGGCTGAACCCTAACCCTAACCCTAGGCAGATAAATCAGCCTAGGTATAGGGATGGTGCCAAGGAAAAAGCTGTGAAAGCTGCCATGTTTTTGCACTTTTGTACTCCCCTTGGGATGCCTTGAACAGCTGCAGTGTGCCTGGATCTAAGGGCTTCCTAGTTTTAAAAATCCTAGCCCTAGGCCTAAGCCTTACAGTAACCCTGGGAAGGGAAATCAGCCTGGTGTTAAGCTTCTTGCCAAGGAAAAAGCCGTGAAAGCAACCATGTTGTGGCACTTTTGCACTCCCTTTTGGATGCCTTTCACAGCTCCAGTGTGCCTGGAACTCAGGGCTTCCTGATTTTAAAAATCCTAGCCCTAGGCTGAACCCAACCCTAAGACGAGAAAGGCAAATCAGCCAGGAATTAGGCATGTCCCCAAGGAAAAAGCTGTGGAGGCAGGCATGTTGTGGTACTTTTGCGCTCTTCTTGGCTAGTCCTTCGCAGCTGCTGTGTTCTTGGAACTCAGGGCTTTCTGGTTAATAGACCTCTTACCCTAGGCGAAACTCAAACCTTAACCCTAGGAAGGAAAATCAGCCTATGGTTCGGGATGGTCTCATGAGAATAGAAGCAGAGGCAGCCAAGTTGTGTCACTTCTGCGGCCCTCTTGGGATGCCTTTAACAGCTGCAGTGTGCCTGGAGCCCAGGGCTTCCTGGTTTTAAAAGTCCTAGGCCTAAGCCTAACAGTAACCCTAGGAAGGTAAATCAGCCGCGTATTAGGGTTCTTCCTAAGGGAAAAGCCGTGAAAGCAGCCATGTTGTGGCACTTTTGCACTCCCTTTGGGATGCCTTTGGCAGATGCAGTAAGCCTGGAACTCAGGGCTTCCTGGTTAAAAAACTCCAAGCCCTAGGCTGAACCCTAACCCTAACCCTAGGCAGATAAATCAGCCTAGGTATAGGGATGGTGCCAAGGAAAAAGCTGTGAAAGCTGCCATGTTTTTGCACTTTTGTACTCCCCTTGGGATGCCTTGAACAGCTGCAGTGTGCCTGGATCTAAGGGCTTCCTAGTTTTAAAAATCCTAGCCCTAGGCCTAAGCCTTACAGTAACCCTGGGAAGGGAAATCAGCCTGGTGTTAAGCTTCTTGCCAAGGAAAAAGCCGTGAAAGCAACCATGTTGTGGCACTTTTGCACTCCCTTTTGGATGCCTTTCACAGCTCCAGTGTGCCTGGAACTCAGGGCTTCCTGATTTTAAAAATCCTAGCCCTAGGCTGAACCCAACCCTAAGACGAGAAAGGCAAATCAGCCAGGAATTAGGCATGTCCCCAAGGAAAAAGCTGTGGAGGCAGGCATGTTGTGGTACTTTTGCGCTCTTCTTGGCTAGTCCTTCGCAGCTGCTGTGTTCTTGGAACTCAGGGCTTTCTGGTTAATAGAACCCTTACCCTAGGCGTAACTCAAACCTTAACCCTAGGAAGGAAAATCAGCCTATGGTTCGGGATGGTCTCATGAGAATAGCAGCAGAGGCAGCCAAGTTGTGTCACTTCTGCGGCCCTCTTGGGATGCCTTTCGCAGCTGCAGTGTGCCTGGAGCCCAGGGCTTCCTGGTTTTAAAAGTCCTAGGCCTAAGCCTAACAGTAACCCTAGGAAGGTAAATCAGCCGCGTATTAGGGTTCTTCCTAAGGGAAAAGCCGTGAAAGCAGCCATGTTGTGGCACTTCTGCACTCCCTTTGGGATGCCTTTGGCAGATGCAGTAAGCCTGGAACTCAGGGCTTCCTAGTTAAAAAAATCCTAGCCCTAGGCCGAACCCCAACCCTAAGACGAGAAAGGCAAATCAGCCAGGAATTAGGCATGTCCCCAAGGAAAAAGCTGTGGAGGCAGGCATGTTGTGGTACTTTTGCGCTCTTCTTGGGTAGCCCTTCGCAGCTGCTGTGTTCTTGGAACTCAGGGCTTTCTGGTTAATAGAACCCTTACCCTAGGCGTAACTCAAACCTTAACCCTAGGAAGGAAAATCAGCCTATGGTTCGGGATGGTCTCATGGAAATATCAGTGGTGGCAGCCAAGTTGTGTCACTTTTGCGCTCCCCTTGGGATGCCTTTCGCAGCTGCAGTGTGCCTGGAGCCCAGGGCTTCCTGGTTTTAAAAGTCCTAGGCCTAAGCCTAACAGTAACCCTAGGAAGGTAAAGCAGACGCGTATTAGGGTTCTTCCTAAGGGAAAAGCCGTGAAAGCAGCCATGTTGTGGCACTTCTGCACTCCCTTTGGGATGCCTTTGGCAGATGCAGTAAGCCTGGAACTCAGGGCTTCCTAGTTAAAAATATCCTAGCCCTAGGCCGAACCCCAACCCTAAGACGAGAAAGGCAAATCAGCCAGGAATTAGGCATGTCCCCAAGGAAAAAGCTGTGGAGGCAGGCATGTTGTGGTACTTTTGCGCTCTTCTTGGCTAGTCCTTCGCAGCTGCTGTGTTCTTGGAACTCAGGGCTTTCTGGTTAATAGACCTCTTACCCTAGGCGTAACTCAAACCTTAACCCTAGGAAGGAAAATCAGCCTATGGTTCGGGATGGTCTCATGAGAATAGAAGCAGAGGCAGCCAAGTTGTGTCACTTCTGCGGCCCTCTTGGGATGCCTTTAACAGCTGCAGTGTGCCTGGAGCCCAGGGCTTCCTGGTTTTAAAAGTCCTAGGCCTAAGCCTAACAGTAACCCTAGGAAGGTAAATCAGCCGCGTATTAGGGTTCTTCCTAAGGGAAAAGCCGTGAAAGCAGCCATGTTGTGGCACTTTTGCACTCCCTTTGGGATGCCTTTGGCAGATGCAGTAAGCCTGGAACTCAGGGCTTCCTGGTTAAAAAACTCCAAGCCCTAGGCTGAAGCCTAACCCTAACCCTAGGCAGATAAATCAGCCTAGGTATAGGGATGGTGCCAAGGAAAAAGCTGTGAAAGCTGCCATGTTGTTGCACTTTTGTACTCCCCTTGGGATGCCTTGAACAGCTGCAGTGTGCCTGGATCTAAGGGCTTCCTAGTTTTAAAAATCCTAGCCCTAGGCCTAAGCCTTACAGTAACCCTGGGAAGGGAAATCAGCCTGGTGTTAAGCTTCTTGCCAAGGAAAAAGCCGTGAAAGCAACCATGTTGTGGCACTTTTGCACTCCCTTTTGGATGCCTTTCACAGCTCCAGTGTGCCTGGAACTCAGGGCTTCCTGATTTTAAAAATCCTAGCCCTAGGCCGAACCCCAACCCTAAGACGAGAAAGGCAAATCAGCCAGGAATTAGGCATGTCCCCAAGGAAAAAGCTGTGGAGGCAGGCATGTTGTGGTACTTTTGCGCTCTTCTTGGCTAGTCCTTCGCAGCTGCTGTGTTCTTGGAACTCAGGGCTTTCTGGTTAATAGAACTCTTACCCTAAGCGTAACTCAAACTTTAACCGTAGGAAGGAAAATCAGCCTATGGTTCGGGATGGTCTCATGAGAATAGCAACAGAGGCAGCCAAGTTGTGTCACTTCTGCGGCCCTCTTGGGATGCCTTGAACAGCTGCATGTGCCTGGAGCCCAGGGCTTCCTGGTTTTAAAAGTCCTAGGCCTAAGCCTAACAGTAACCCTAGGAAGGTAAATCAGCCGCGTATTAGGGTTCTTCCTAAGGGAAAAGCCGTGAAAGCAGCCATGTTGTGGCACTTTTGCACTCCCTTTGGGATGCCTTTTGCAGATGCAGTAAGCCTGGAACTCAGGGCTTCCTAGTTAAAAATATCCTAGCCCTAGGCCGAACCCCAACCCTAAGACGAGAAAGGCAAATCAGCCAGGAATTAGGCATGTCCCCAAGGAAAAAGCTGTGGAGGCAGGCATGTTGTGGTACTTTTGCGCTCTTCTTGGCTAGTCCTTCGCAGCTGCTGTGTTCTTGGAACTCAGGGCTTTCTGGTTTATAGACCTCTTACCCTAGGCGAAACTCAAACCTTAACCCTAGGAAGGAAAATCAGCCTATGGTTCGGGATGGTCTCATGAGAATAGAAGCAGAGGCAGCCAAGTTGTGTCACTTCTGCGGCCCTCTTGGGATGCCTTTAACAGCTGCAGTGTGCCTGGAGCCCAGGGCTTCCTGGTTTTAAAAGTCCTAGGCCTAAGCCTAACAGTAACCCTAGGAAGGTAAATCAGCCGCGTATTAGGGTTCTTCCTAAGGGAAAAGCCGTGAAAGCAGCCATGTTGTGGCACTTTTGCACTCCCTTTGGGATGCCTTTGGCAGATGCAGTAAGCCTGGAACTCAGGGCTTCCTGGTTAAAAATCTCCAAGACCTAGGCTGAACCCTAACCCTAACCCTAGGCAGATAAAACAGCCTAGGTATAGGGATGGTGCCAAGGAAAAAGCTGTGAAAGCTGCCATGTTGTTGCACTTTTGTACTCCCCTTGGGATGCCTTGAACAGCTGCAGTGTGCCTGGATCTAAGGGCTTCCTAGTTTTAAAAATCCTAGCCCTAGGCCTAAGCCTTACAGTAACCCTGGGAAGGGAAATCAGCCTGGTGTTAAGCTTCTTGCCAAGGAAAAAGCCGTGAAAGCAACCATGTTGTGGCACTTTTGCACTCCCTTTTGGATGCCTTTCACAGCTCCAGTGTGCCTGGAACTCAGGGCTTCCTGATTTTAAAAATCCTAGCCCTAGGCTGAACCCAACCCTAAGACGAGAAAGGCAAATCAGCCAGGAATTAGGCATGTCCCCAAGGAAAAAGCTGTGGAGGCAGGCATGTTGTGGTACTTTTGCGCTCTTCTTGGCTAGTCCTTCGCAGCTGCTGTGTTCTTGGAACTCAGGGCTTTCTGGTTAATAGAACCCTTACCCTAGGCGTAACTCAAACCTTAACCCTAGGAAGGAAAATCAGCCTATGGTTCGGGATGGTCTCATGAGAATAGCAGCAGAGGCAGCCAAGTTGTGTCACTTCTGCGGCCCTCTTGGGATGCCTTTCGCAGCTGCAGTGTGCCTGGAGCCCAGGGCTTCCTGGTTTTAAAAGTCCTAGGCCTAAGCCTAACAGTAACCCTAGGAAGGTAAATCAGCCGCGTATTAGGGTTCTTCCTAAGGGAAAAGCCGTGAAAGCAGCCATGTTGTGGCACTTCTGCACTCCCTTTGGGATGCCTTTGGCAGATGCAGTAAGCCTGGAACTCAGGGCTTCCTAGTTAAAAAAATCCTAGCCCTAGGCCGAACCCCAACCCTAAGACGAGAAAGGCAAATCAGCCAGGAATTAGGCATGTCCCCAAGGAAAAAGCTGTGGAGGCAGGCATGTTGTGGTACTTTTGCGCTCTTCTTGGGTAGCCCTTCGCAGCTGCTGTGTTCTTGGAACTCAGGGCTTTCTGGTTAATAGAACCCTTACCCTAGGCGTAACTCAAACCTTAACCCTAGGAAGGAAAATCAGCCTATGGTTCGGGATGGTCTCATGGAAATATCAGTGGTGGCAGCCAAGTTGTGTCACTTTTGCGCTCCCCTTGGGATGCCTTTCGCAGCTGCAGTGTGCCTGGAGCCCAGGGCTTCCTGGTTTTAAAAGTCCTAGGCCTAAGCCTAACAGTAACCCTAGGAAGGTAAAGCAGCCGCGTATTAGGGTTCTTCCTAAGGGAAAAGCCGTGAAAGCAGCCATGTTGTGGCACTTCTGCACTCCCTTTGGGATGCCTTTGGCAGATGCAGTAAGCCTGGAACTCAGGGCTTCCTAGTTAAAAATATCCTAGCCCTAGGCCGAACCCCAACCCTAAGACGAGAAAGGCAAATCAGCCAGGAATTAGGCATGTCCCCAAGGAAAAAGCTGTGGAGGCAGGCATGTTGTGGTACTTTTGCGCTCTTCTTGGGTAGTCCTTCGCAGCTGCTGTGTTCTTGGAACTCAGGTCTTTCTGGTTAATAGACCTCTTACCCTAGGCGTAACTCAAACCTTAACCCTAGGAAGGAAAATCAGCCTATGGTTCGGGATGGTCTCATGGAAATATCAGTGGTGGCAGCCAAGTTGTGTCACTTTTGCGCTCCCCTTGGGATGCCTTTCGCAGCTGCAGTGTGCCTGGAGCCCAGGGCTTCCTGGTTTTAAAAGTCCTAGGCCTAAGCCTAACAGTAACCCTAGGAAGGTAAATCAGCCGCGTATTAGGGTTCTTCCTAAGGGAAAAGCCGTGAAAGCAGCCATGTTGTGGCACTTCTGCACTCCCTTTGGGATGCCTTTGGCAGATGCAGTAAGCCTGGGTCTCAGGGCTTCCTGGTTAAAAAACTCCAAGACCTAGGCTGAACCCTAACCCTAACCCTAGGCAGATAAATCAGCCTAGGTATAGGGATGGTGCCAAGGAAAAAGCTGTGAAAGCTGCCATGTTGTTGCACTTTTGTACTCCCCTTGGGATGCCTTGAACAGCTGCAGTGTGCCTGGATCTAATGGCTTCCTAGTTTTAAAAAACCTAGCCCCAGGCCTAAGCCTTACAGTAACCCTGGGAAGGGAAATCAGCCTGGTGTTAAGTTTCTTGCCAAGGAAAAAGCCGTGAAAGCAACCATGTTGTGGCACTTTTGCACTCCCTTTGGGATGCCTTTCACAGCTCCAGTGTGCCTGGAACTCAGGGCTTCCTGATTTTAAAAAATCTAGCCCTAGGCCGAACCCCAACCCTAAGACGAGAAAGGCAAATCAGCCAGGAATTAGGCATGTCCCCAAGGAAAAAGCTGTGGAGGCAGGCATGTTGTGGTACTTTTGCGCTCTTCTTGGGTAGTCCTTCGCAGCTGCTGTGTTCTTGGAACTCAGGGCTTTCTGGTTAATAGAACCCTTACCCTAGGCGTAACTCAAACCTTAACCCTAGGAAGGAAAATCAGCCTATGGTTCGGGATGGTCTCATGGAAATATCAGTGGTGGCAGCCAAGTTGTGTCACTTTTGCGCTCCCCTTGGGATGCCTTTCGCAGCTGCAGTGTGCCTGGAGCCCAGGGCTTCCTGGTTTTAAAAGTCCTAGGCCTAAGCCTAACAGTAACCCTAGGAAGGTAAATCAGCCGCGTATTAGGGTTCTTCCTAAGGGAAAAGCCGTGAAAGCAACCATGTTGTGGCACTTCTGCACTCCCTTTGGGATGCCTTTGGCAGATGCAGTAAGCCTGGAACCCAAGGCTTCCTAGTTAAAAAAATCCTAGCCCTAGGCCGAACCCCAACCCTAAGACGAGAAAGGCAAATCAGCCAGGAATTAGGCATGTCCCCAAGGAAAAAGCTGTGGAGGCAGGCATGTTGTGGTACTTTTGCGCTCTTCTTGGCTAGTCCTTCGCAGCTGCTGTGTTCTTCGAACTCAGGTCTTTCTGGTTAATAGACCTCTTACCCTAGGCGAAACTCAAACATTAACCCTAGGAAGGAAAATCAGCCTATGGTTCGGGATGGTCTCAGGAGAATAGAAGCAGAGGCAGCCAAGTTTGCGCTCCCCTTGGGATGCCTTTCGCAGCTGCAGTGTGCCTGGACCCCAGGGCTTCCTAGTTTTAAAAGTCCTAGGCCTAAGCCTAACAGTAACCCTAGGAAGGTAAATCAGCCACGTATTAGGGTTCTTCCTAAGGGGAAAGCCGTGAAAGCAGCCCTGTTGTGGCACTTCTGCACTCCCTTTGGGATGCTTTTGGCAGATGAAGTAAGCCTGGAACTCAGGGCTTCCTAGTAAAAAAAATCCTAGCCCTAGGCCGAACCCCAACCCTAAGACGAGAAAGGCAAATCAGCCAGGAATTAGGCATGTCCCCAAGGAAAAAGCTGTGGAGGCAGGCACGTTGTGGTACTTTTGCGCTCTTCTTGGGTAGTCCTTCGCAGCTGCTGTGTTCTTGGAACTCAGGGCTTTCTGGTTAATAGAACCCTTACCCTAGGCGTAACTAAACATTAACCCTAGGAAGGAAAATCAGCCTATGGTTCGGGATGGTCTCATGAGAATAGCAACAGAGGCAGCCAAGTTGTGTCACGTTTGCGCTCCCCTTGGGATGCCTTTCGCAGCTGCAGTGTGCCTGGAGCCCAGGGCTTCCTGGTTTTAAAAGTCCTAGGCCTAAGCCTAACAGTAACCCTAGGAAGGTAAATCAGCCGCGTATTAGGGTTCTTCCTAAGGGAAAAGCCGTGAAAGCAGCCATGTTGTGGCACTTCTGCACTCCCTTTGGGATGCCTTTTGCAGATGCAGTAAGCCTGGAACTCAGGGCTTCCTAGTTAAAAATATCCTAGCCCTAGGCCGAACCCCAACCCTAAGACGAGAAAGGCAAATCAGCCAGGAATTAGGCATGTCCCCAAGGAAAAAGCTGTGGAGGCAGGCATGTTGTGGTACTTTTGCGCTCTTCTTGGGTAGTCCTTCGCAGCTGCTGTGTTCTTCGAACTCAGGTCTTTCTGGTTAATAGACCTCTTACCCTAGGCGAAACTCAAACATTAACCCTAGGAAGGAAAATCAGCCTATGGTTCGGGATGGTCTCAGGAGAATAGAAGCAGAGGCAGCCAAGTTTGCGCTCCCCTTGGGATGCCTTTCGCAGCTGCAGTGTGCCTGGAGCCCAGGGCTTCCTGGTTTTAAAAGTCCTAGGCCTAAGCCTAACAGTAACCCTAGGAAGGTAAATCAGCCGCGTATTAGGGTTCTTCCTAAGGGAAAAGCCGTGAAAGCAGCCATGTTGTGGCACTTTTGCACTCCCTTTGGGATGCATTTGGCAGATGCAGTAAGCCTGGAACTCAGGGCTTCCTGGTTAAAAAACTCCAAGCCCTAGGCTGAACCCTAACCCTAACCCTAGGCAGATAAATCAGCCTAGGTATAGGGATGGTGCCAAGGAAAAAGCTGTGAAAGCTGCCATGTTGTTGCACTTTTGTACTCCCCTTGGGATGCCTTGAACAGCTGCAGTGTGCCTGGATCTAATGGCTTCCTAGTTTTAAAAATCCTAGCCCTAGGCCTAAGCCTTACAGTAACCCTGGGAAGGGAAATCAGCCTGGTGTTAAGCTTCTTGCCAAGGAAAAAGCCGTGAAAGCAACCATGTTGTGGCACTTTTGCACTCCCTTTTGGATGCCTTTCACAGCTCCAGTGTGCCTGGAACTCAGGGCTTCCTGATTTTAAAAATCCTAGCCCTAGGCCGAACCCCAACCCTAAGACGAGAAAGGCAAATCAGCCAGGAATTAGGCATGTCCCCAAGGAAAAAGCTGTGGAGGCAGGCATGTTGTGGTACTTTTGCGCTCTTCTTGGGTAGCCCTTCGCAGCTGCTGTGTTCTTGGAACTCAGGGCTTTCTGGTTAATAGAACCCTTACCCTAGGCGTAACTCAAACCTTAACCCTAGGAAGGAAAATCAGCCTATGGTTCGGGATGGTCTCATGAGAATAGCAGAAGAGGCAGCCAAGTTGTGTCACCTCTGCGGCCCTCTTGGGATGCCTTTCGCAGCTGCAGTGTGCCTGGAGCCCAGGGCTTCCTGGTTTTAAAAGTCCTAGGCCTAAGCCTAACAGTAACCCTAGGAAGGTAAAGCAGCCGCGTATTAGGGTTCTTCCTAAGGGAAAAGCCGTGAAAGCAGCCATGTTGTGGCACTTCTGCACTCCCTTTGGGATGCCTTTGGCAGATGCAGTAAGCCTGGAACTCAGGGCTTCCTAGTTAAAAATATCCTAGCCCTAGGCCGAACCCCAACCCTAAGACGAGAAAGGCAAATCAGCCAGGAATTAGGCATGTCCCCAAGGAAAAAGCTGTGGAGGCAGGCATGTTGTGGTACTTTTGCGCTCTTCTTGGCTAGTCCTTCGCAGCTGCTGTGTTCTTGGAACTCAGGGCTTTCTGGTTAATAGACCTCTTACCCTAGGCGAAACTCAAACCTTAACCCTAGGAAGGAAAATCAGCCTATGGTTCGGGATGGTCTCATGAGAATAGAAGCAGAGGCAGCCAAGTTGTGTCACTTCTGCGGCCCTCTTGGGATGCCTTTAACAGCTGCAGTGTGCCTGGAGCCCAGGGCTTCCTGGTTTTAAAAGTCCTAGGCCTAAGCCTAACAGTAACCCTAGGAAGGTAAATCAGCCGCGTATTAGGGTTCTTCCTAAGGGAAAAGCCGTGAAAGCAGCCATGTTGTGGCACTTTTGCACTCCCTTTGGGATGCATTTGGCAGATGCAGTAAGCCTGGAACTCAGGGCTTCCTGGTTAAAAAACTCCAAGCCCTAGGCTGAACCCTAACCCTAACCCTAGGCAGATAAATCAGCCTAAGTATAGGGATGGTGCCAAGGAAAAAGCTGTGAAAGCTGCCATGTTGTTGCACTTTTGTACTCCCCTTGGGATGCCTTGAACAGCTGCAGTGTGCCTGGATCTAATGGCTTCCTAGTTTTAAAAATCCTAGCCCTAGGCCTAAGCCTTACAGTAACCCTGGGAAGGGAAATCAGCCTGGTGTTAAGCTTCTTGCCAAGGAAAAAGCCGTGAAAGCAACCATGTTGTGGCACTTTTGCACTCCCTTTTGGATGCCTTTCACAGCTCCAGTGTGCCTGGAACTCAGGGCTTCCTGATTTTAAAAATCCTAGCCCTAGGCCGAACCCCAACCCTAAGACGAGAAAGGCAAATCAGCCAGGAATTAGGCATGTCCCCAAGGAAAAAGCTGTGGAGGCAGGCATGTTGTGGTACTTTTGCGCTCTTCTTGGCTAGTCCTTCGCAGCTGCTGTGTTCTTGGAACTCAGGGCTTTCTGGTTAATAGACCTCTTACCCTAGGCGAAACTCAAACCTTAACCCTAGGAAGGAAAATCAGCCTATGGTTCGGGATGGTCTCATGAGAATAGAAGCAGAGGCAGCCAAGTTGTGTCACTTCTGCGGCCCTCTTGGGATGCCTTTAACAGCTGCAGTGTGCCTGGAGCCCAGGGCTTCCTGGTTTTAAAAGTCCTAGGCCTAAGCCTAACAGTAACCCTAGGAAGGTAAATCAGCCGCGTATTAGGGTTCTTCCTAAGGGAAAAGCCGTGAAAGCAGCCATGTTGTGGCACTTTTGCACTCCCTTTGGGATGCCTTTGGCAGATGCAGTAAGCCTGGAACTCAGGGCTTCCTGGTTAAAAATCTCCAAGACCTAGGCTGAACCCTAACCCTAACCCTAGGCAGATAAATCAGCCTAGGTATAGGGATGGTGCCAAGGAAAAAGCTGTGAAAGCTGCCATGTTGTTGCACTTTTGTACTCCCCTTGGGATGCCTTGAACAGCTGCAGTGTGCCTGGAGCCCAGGGCTTCCTAGTGTTAAAAAACCTAGCCCTAGGCCTAAGCCTTACAGTAACCCTGGGAAGGGAAATCAGCCTGGTGTTAAGTTTCTTGCCAAGGAAAAAGCCGTGAAAGAAACCATGTTGTGGCACTTTTGCACTCCCTTTGGGATGCCTTTCACAGCTCCAGTGTGCCTGGAACTCAGGGCTTCCTGATTTTAAAAATCCTAGCCCTAGGCCGAACCCCAACCCTAAGACGAGAAAGGCAAATCAGCCAGGAATTAGGCATGTCCCCAAGGAAAAAGCTGTGGAGGCAGGCATGTTGTGGTACTTTTGCGCTCTTCTTGGGTAGTCCTTCGCAGCTGCTGTGTTCTTGGAACTCAGGGCTTTCTGGTTAATAGAACCCTTACCCTAGGCGTAACTCAAACCTTAACCCTAGGAAGGAAAATCAGCCTATGGTTCGGGATGGTCTCATGGAAATATCAGTGGTGGCAGCCAAGTTGTGTCACTTTTGCGCTCCCCTTGGGATGCCTTTCGCAGCTGCAGTGTGCCTGGAGCCCAGGGCTTCCTGGTTTTAAAAGTCCTAGGCCTAAGCCTAACAGTAACCCTAGGAAGGTAAATCAGCCGCGTATTAGGGTTCTTCCTAAGGGAAAAGCCGTGAAAGCAACCATGTTGTGGCACTTCTGCACTCCCTTTGGGATGCCTTTGGCAGATGCAGTAAGACTGGAACTCAAGGCTTCCTAGTTAAAAAAATCCTAGTCCTAGGCCGAACCCCAACCCTAAGACGAGAAAGGCAAATCAGCCAGGAATTAGGCATGTCCCCAAGGAAAAAGCTGTGGAGGCAGGCATGTTGTGGTACTTTTGCGCTCTTCTTGGCTAGTCCTTCGCAGCTGCTGTGTTCTTCGAACTCAGGTCTTTCTGGTTAATAGACCTCTTACCCTAGGCGAAACTCAAACATTAACCCTAGGAAGGAAAATCAGCCTATGGTTCGGGATGGTCTCAGGAGAATAGAAGCAGAGGCAGCCAAGTTTGCGCTCCCCTTGGGATGCCTTTCGCAGCTGCAGTGTGCCTGGAGCCCAGGGCTTCCTGGTTTTAAAAGTCCTAGGCCTAAGCCTAACAGTAACCCTAGGAAGGTAAATCAGCCGCGTATTAGGGTTCTTCCTAAGGGAAAAGCCGTGAAAGCAGCCATGTTGTGGCACTTTTGCACTCCCTTTGGGATGCATTTGGCAGATGCAGTAAGCCTGGAACTCAGGGCTTCCTGGTTAAAAAACTCCAAGCCCTAGGCTGAACCCTAACCCTAACCCTAGGCAGATAAATCAGCCTAGGTATAGGGATGGTGCCAAGGAAAAAGCTGTGAAAGCTGCCATGTTGTTGCACTTTTGTACTCCCCTTGGGATGCCTTGAACAGCTGCAGTGTGCCTGGATCTAATGGCTTCCTAGTTTTAAAAATCCTAGCCCTAGGCCTAAGCCTTACAGTAACCCTGGGAAGGGAAATCAGCCTGGTGTTAAGCTTCTTGCCAAGGAAAAAGCCGTGAAAGCAACCATGTTGTGGCACTTTTGCACTCCCTTTTGGATGCCTTTCACAGCTCCAGTGTGCCTGGAACTCAGGGCTTCCTGATTTTAAAAATCCTAGCCCTAGGCCGAACCCCAACCCTAAGACGAGAAAGGCAAATCAGCCAGGAATTAGGCATGTCCCCAAGGAAAAAGCTGTGGAGGCAGGCATGTTGTGGTACTTTTGCGCTCTTCTTGGGTAGCCCTTCGCAGCTGCTGTGTTCTTGGAACTCAGGGCTTTCTGGTTAATAGAACCCTTACCCTAGGCGTAACTCAAACCTTAACCCTAGGAAGGAAAATCAGCCTATGGTTCGGGATGGTCTCATGAGAATAGCAGCAGAGGCAGCCAAGTTGTGTCACCTCTGCGGCCCTCTTGGGATGTCTTTCGCAGCTGCAGTGTGCCTGGAGCCCAGGGCTTCCTGGTTTTAAAAGTCCTAGGCCTAAGCCTAACAGTAACCCTAGGAAGGTAAATCAGCCGCGTATTAGGGTTCTTCCTAAGGGAAAAGCCGTGAAAGCAGCCATGTTGTGGCACTTCTGCACTCCCTTTGGGATGCCTTTTGCAGATGCAGTAAGCCTGGAACTCAGGGCTTCCTAGTTAAAAATATCCTAGCCCTAGGCCGAACCCCAACCCTAAGACGAGAAAGGCAAATCAGCCAGGAATTAGGCATGTCCCCAAGGAAAAAGCTGTGGAGGCAGGCATGTTGTGGTACTTTTGCGCTCTTCTTGGCTAGTCCTTCGCAGCTGCTGTGTTCTTGGAACTCAGGGCTTTCTGGTTAATAGACCTCTTACCCTAGGCGAAACTCAAACCTTAACCCTAGGAAGGAAAATCAGCCTATGGTTCGGGATGGTCTCATGAGAATAGAAGCAGAGGCAGCCAAGTTGTGTCACCTCTGCGGCCCTCTTGGGATGCCTTTCGCAGCTGCAGTGTGCCTGGAGCCCAGGGCTTCCTGGTTTTAAAAGTCCTAGGCCTAAGCCTAACAGTAACCCTAGGAAGGTAAATCAGCCGCGTATTAGGGTTCTTCCTAAGGGAAAAGCCGTGAAAGCAGCCATGTTGTGGCACTTCTGCACTCCCTTTGGGATGCCTTTGGCAGATGCAGTAAGCCTGGGTCTCAGGGCTTCCTGGTTAAAAAACTCCAAGACCTAGGCTGAACCCTAACCCTAACCCTAGGCAGATAAATCAGCCTAGGTATAGGGATGGTGCCAAGGAAAAAGCTGTGAAAGCTGCCATGTTGTTGCACTTTTGTACTCCCCTTGGGATGCCTTGAACAGCTGCAGTGTGCCTGGATCTAATGGCTTCCTAGTTTTAAAAAACCTAGCCCTAGACCTAAGCCTTACAGTAACCCTGGGAAGGGAAATCAGCCTGGTGTTAAGTTTCTTGCCAAGGAAAAAGCCGTGAAAGCAACCATGTTGTGGCACTTTTGCACTCCCTTTGGGATGCCTTTCACAGCTCCAGTGTGCCTGGAACTCAGGGCTTCCTGATTTTAAAAATCCTAGCCCTAGGCCGAACCCCAACCCTAAGACGAGAAAGGCAAATCAGCCAGGAATTAGGCATGTCCCCAAGGAAAAAGCTGTGGAGGCAGGCATGTTGTGGTACTTTTGCGCTCTTCTTGGGAAGTCCTTCGCAGCTGCTGTGTTCTTGGAACTCAGGGCTTTCTGGTTAATAGAACCCTTACCCTAGGCGTAACTCAAACCTTAACCCTAGGAAGGAAAATCAGCCTATGGTTCGGGATGGTCTCATGGAAATATCAGTGGTGGCAGCCAAGTTGTGTCACTTTTGCGCTCCCCTTGGGATGCCTTTCGCAGCTGCAGTGTGCCTGGAGCCCAGGGCTTCCTGGTTTTAAAAGTCCTAGGCCTAAGCCTAACAGTAACCCTAGGAAGGTAAATCAGCCGCGTATTAGGGTTCTTCCTAAGGGAAAAGCCGTGAAAGCAACCATGTTGTGGCACTTCTGCACTCCCTTTGGGATGCCTTTGGCAGATGCAGTAAGCCTGGAACTCAAGGCTTCCTAGTTAAAAAAATCCTAGCCCTAGGCCGAACCCCAACCCTAAGACGAGAAAGGCAAATCAGCCAGGAATTAGGCATGTCCCCAAGGAAAAAGCTGTGGAGGCAGGCATGTTGTGGTACTTTTGCGCTCTTCTTGGCTAGTCCTTCGCAGCTGCTGTGTTCTTCGAACTCAGGTCTTTCTGGTTAATAGACCTCTTACCCTAGGCGAAACTCAAACATTAACCCTAGGAAGGAAAATCAGCCTATGGTTCGGGATGGTCTCAGGAGAATAGAAGCAGAGGCAGCCAAGTTTGCGCTCCCCTTGGGATGCCTTTCGCAGCTGCAGTGTGCCTGGAGCCCAGGGCTTCCTGGTTTTAAAAGTCCTAGGCCTAAGCCTAACAGTAACCCTAGGAAGGTAAATCAGCCGCGTATTAGGGTTCTTCCTAAGGGAAAAGCCGTGAAAGCAGCCATGTTGTGGCACTTCTGCACTCCCTTTGGGATGCCTTTGGCAGATGCAGTAAGCCTGGAACTCAGGGCTTCGTAGTTAAAAATATCCTAGCCCTAGGCCGAACCCCAACCCTAAGACGAGAAAGGCAAATCAGCCAGGAATTAGGCATGTCCCCAAGGAAAAAGCTGTGGAGGCAGGCATGTTGTGGTACTTTTGCGCTCTTCTTGGGTAGTCCTTCGCAGCTGCTGTGTTCTTGGAACTCAGGGCTTTCTGGTTAATAGAACCCTTACCCTAGGCGTAACTCAAACCTTAACCCTAGGAAGGAAAATCAGCCTATGGTTCGGGATGGTCTCATGGAAATATCAGTGGTGGCAGCCAAGTTGTGTCACTTTTGCGCTCCCCTTGGGATGCCTTTCGCAGCTGCAGTGTGCCTGGAGCCCAGGGCTTCCTGGTTTTAAAAGTCCTAGGCCTAAGCCTAACAGTAACCCTAGGAAGGTAAATCAGCCGCGTATTAGGGTTCTTCCTAAGGGAAAAGCCGTGAAAGCAGCCATGTTGTGGCACTTCTGCACTCCCTTTGGGATGCCTTTGGCAGATGCAGTAAGCCTGGAACTCAGGGCTTCCTAGTTAAAAATATCCTAGCCCTAGGCCGAACCCCAACCCTAAGACGAGAAAGGCAAATCAGCCAGGAATTAGGCATGTCCCCAAGGAAAAAGCTGTGGAGGCAGGCACGTTGTGGTACTTTTGCGCTCTTCTTGGCTAGTCCTTCGCAGCTGCTGTGTTCTTGGAACTCAGGTCTTTCTGGTTAATAGACCTCTTACCCTAGGCGTAACTCAAACCTTAACCCTAGGAAGGAAAATCAGCCTATGGTTCGGGATGGTCTCATGAGAATAGAAGCAGAGGCAGCCAAGTTGTGTCACTTCTGCGGCCCTCTTGGGATGCCTTTCGCAGCTGCAGTGTGCCTGGAGCCCAGGGCTTCCTGGTTTTAAAAGTCCTAGGCCTAAGCCTAACAGTAACCCTAGGAAGGTAAATCAGCCGCGTATTAGGGTTCTTCCTAAGGGAAAAGCCGTGAAAGCAGCCATGTTGTGGCACTTTTGCACTCCCTTTGGGATGCATTTGGCAGATGCAGTAAGCCTGGAACTCAGGGCTTCCTGGTTAAAAAACTCCAAGCCCTAGGCTGAACCCTAACCCTAACCCTAGGCAGATAAATCAGCCTAGGTATAGGGATGGTGCCAAGGAAAAAGCTGTGAAAGCTGCCATGTTGTTGCACTTTTGTACTCCCCTTGGGATGCCTTGAACAGCTGCAGTGTGCCTGGATCTAATGGCTTCCTAGTTTTAAAAATCCTAGCCCTAGGCCTAAGCCTTACAGTAACCCTGGGAAGGGAAATCAGCCTGGTGTTAAGCTTCTTGCCAAGGAAAAAGCCGTGAAAGCAACCATGTTGTGGCACTTTTGCACTCCCTTTTGGATGCCTTTCACAGCTCCAGTGTGCCTGGAACTCAGGGCTTCCTGATTTTAAAAATCCTACCCTAGGCCGAACCCCAACCCTAAGACGAGAAAGGCAAATCAGCCAGGAATTAGGCATGTCCCCAAGGAAAAAGCTGTGGAGGCAGGCATGTTGTGGTACTTTTGCGCTCTTCTTGGGTAGCCCTTCGCAGCTGCTGTGTTCTTGGAACTCAGGGCTTTCTGGTTAATAGAACCCTTACCCTAGGCGTAACTCAAACCTTAACCCTAGGAAGGAAAATCAGCCTATGGTTCGGGATGGTCTCATGAGAATAGCAGCAGAGGCAGCCAAGTTGTGTCACCTCTGCGGCCCTCTTGGGATGCCTTTCGCAGCTGCAGTGTGCCTGGAGCCCAGGGCTTCCTGGTTTTAAAAGTCCTAGGCCTAAGCCTAACAGTAACCCTAGGAAGTTAAAGCAGCCGCGTATTAGGGTTCTTCCTAAGGGAAAAGCCGTGAAAGCAGCCATGTTGTGGCACTTCTGCACTCCCTTTGGGATGCCTTTGGCAGATGCAGTAAGCCTGGAACTCAGGGCTTCCTAGTTAAAAATATCCTAGCCCTAGGCCGAACCCCAACCCTAAGACGAGAAAGGCAAATCAGCCAGGAATTAGGCATGTCCCCAAGGAAAAAGCTGTGGAGGCAGGCATGTTGTGGTACTTTTGCGCTCTTCTTGGCTAGTCCTTCGCAGCTGCTGTGTTCTTGGAACTCAGGGCTTTCTGGTTAATAGACCTCTTACCCTAGGCGAAACTCAAACCTTAACCCTAGGAAGGAAAATCAGCCTATGGTTCGGGATGGTCTCATGAGAATAGAAGCAGAGGCAGCCAAGTTGTGTCACTTCTGCGGCCCTCTTGGGATGCCTTTAACAGCTGCAGTGTGCCTGGAGCCCAGGGCTTCCTGGTTTTAAAAGTCCTAGGCCTAAGCCTAACAGTAACCCTAGGAAGGTAAATCAACCGGGTATTAGGGTTCTTCCTAAGGGAAAAGCCGTGAAAGCAGC
Source organism: Ammospiza maritima maritima (assembly GCA_036010785.1). Lineage (NCBI taxonomy): Eukaryota > Metazoa > Chordata > Aves > Passeriformes > Passerellidae > Ammospiza > Ammospiza maritima. The sequence goes on along the minus strand of JAYKTQ010000354.1, from coordinate 195,308 downwards.
CATGTTGTGGCACTTTTGCACTCCCTTTGGGATGCCTTTGGCAGATGCAGTAAGCCTGGAACTCAGGGCTTCCTGGTTAAAAAACTCCAAGCCCTAGGCTGAACCCTAACCCTAACCCTAGGCAGATAAATCAGCCTAGGTATAGGGATGGTGCCAAGGAAAAAGCTGTGAAAGCTGCCATGTTGTTGCACTTTTGTACTCCCCTTGGGATGCCTTGAACAGCTGCAGTGTGCCTGGATCTAAGGGCTTCCTAGTTTTAAAAATCCTAGCCCTAGGCCTAAGCCTTACAGTAACCCTGGGAAGGGAAATCAGCCTGGTGTTAAGTTTCTTGCCAAGGAAAAAGCCGTGAAAGCAACCATGTTGTGGCACTTCTGCACTCCCTTTGGGATGCCTTTGGCAGATGCAGTAAGCCTGGAACTCAGGGCTTCCTAGTTAAAAATATCCTAGCCCTAGGCCGAACCCCAACCCTAAGATGAGAAAGGCAAATCAGCCAGGAATTAGGCATGTCCCCAAGGAAAAAGCTGTGGAGGCAGGCATGTTGTGGTACTTTTGCGCTCTTCTTGGGTAGTCCTTCGCAGCTGCTGTGTTCTTGGAACTCAGGGCTTTCTGGTTAATAGAACCCTTACCCTAGGCGAAACTCAAACATTAACCCTAGGAAGGAAAATCAGCCTATGGTTCGGGATGGTCTCATGGAAATATCAGTGGTGGCAGCCAAGTTGTGTCACTTTTGCGCTCCCCTTGGGATGCCTTTCGCAGCTGCAGTGTGCCTGGAGCCCAGGGCTTCCTGGTTTTAAAAGTCCTAGGCCTAAGCCTAACAGTAACCCTAGGAAGGTAAATCAGCCGCGTATTAGGGTTCTTCCTAAGGGAAAAGCCGTGAAAGCAGCCATGTTGTGGCACTTCTGCACTCCCTTTGGGATGCCTTTGGCAGATGCAGTAAGCCTGGAACTCAGGGCTTCCTGGTTAAAAAACTCCAAGACCTAGGCTGAACCCTAACCCTAACCCTAGGCAGATAAATCAGCCTAGGTATAGGGATGGTGCCAAGGAAAAAGCTGTGAAAGCTGCCATGTTGTTGCACTTTTGTACTCCCCTTGGGATGCCTTGAACAGCTGCAGTGTGCCTGGATCTAATGGCTTCCTAGTTTTAAAAATCCTAGCCCTAGGCCTAAGCCTTACAGTAACCCTGGGAAGGGAAATCAGCCTGGTGTTAAGTTTCTTGCCAAGGAAAAAGCCGTGAAAGCAACCATGTTGTGGCACTTTTGCACTCCCTTTGGGATGCCTTTCACAGCTCCAGTGTGCCTGGAACTCAGGGCTTCCTGATTTTAAAAATCCTAGCCCTAGGCTGAACCCAACCCTAAGACGAGAAAGGCAAATCAGCCAGGAATTAGGCATGTCCCCAAGGAAAAAGCTGTGGAGGCAGGCATGTTGTGGTACTTTTGCGCTCTTCTTGGGTAGCCCTTCGCAGCTGCTGTGTTCTTGGAACTCAGGGCTTTCTGGTTAATAGAACCCTTACCCTAGGCGTAACTCAAACCTTAACCCTAGGAAGGAAAATCAGCCTATGGTTCGGGATGGTCTCATGAGAATAGCAGCAGAGGCAGCCAAGTTGTGTCACTTCTGCGGCCCTCTTGGGATGCCTTTCGCAGCTGCAGTGTGCCTGGAGCCCAGGGCTTCCTGGTTTTAAAAGTCCTAGGCCTAAGCCTAACAGTAACCCTAGGAAGGTAAATCAGCCGCGTATTAGGGTTCTTCCTAAGGGAAAAGCCGTGAAAGCAGCCATGTTGTGGCACTTCTGCACTCCCTTTGGGATGCCTTTGGCAGATGCAGTAAGCCTGGAACTCAGGGCTTCCTAGTTAAAAAAATCCTAGCCCTAGGCCGAACCCCAACCCTAAGACGAGAAAGGCAAATCAGCCAGGAATTAGGCATGTCCCCAAGGAAAAAGCTGTGGAGGCAGGCATGTTGTGGTACTTTTGCGCTCTTCTTGGGTAGTCCTTCGCAGCTGCTGTGTTCTTGGAACTCAGGGCTTTCTGGTTAATAGAACCCTTACCCTAGGCGTAACTCAAACCTTAACCCTAGGAAGGAAAATCAGCCTATGGTTCGGGATGGTCTCATGGAAATATCAGTGGTGGCAGCCAAGTTGTGTCACTTTTGCGCTCCCCTTGGGATGCCTTTCGCAGCTGCAGTGTGCCTGGAGCCCAGGGCTTCCTGGTTTTAAAAGTCCTAGGCCTAAGCCTAACAGTAACCCTAGGAAGGTAAAGCAGCCGCGTATTAGGGTTCTTCCTAAGGGAAAAGCCGTGAAAGCAGCCATGTTGTGGCACTTCTGCACTCCCTTAGGGATGCCTTTGGCAGATGCAGTAAGCCTGGAACTCAGGGCTTCCTAGTTAAAAATATCCTAGCCCTAGGCCGAACCCCAACCCTAAGACGAGAAAGGCAAATCAGCCAGGAATTAGGCATGTCCCCAAGGAAAAAGCTGTGGAGGCAGGCATGTTGTGGTACTTTTGCGCTCTTCTTGGGTAGTCCTTCGCAGCTGCTGTGTTCTTGGAACTCAGGTCTTTCTGGTTAATAGACCTCTTACCCTAGGCGTAACTCAAACATTAACCCTAGGAAGGAAAATCAGCCTATGGTTCGGGATGGTCTCATGAGAATAGAAGCAGAGGCAGCCAAGTTGTGTCACTTCTGCGGCCCTCTTGGGATGCCTTTAACAGCTGCAGTGTGCCTGGAGCCCAGGGCTTCCTGGTTTTAAAAGTCCTAGGCCTAAGCCTAACAGTAACCCTAGGAAGGTAAATCAGCCGCGTATTAGGGTTCTTCCTAAGGGAAAAGCCGTGAAAGCAGCCATGTTGTGGCACTTTTGCACTCCCTTTGGGATGCATTTGGCAGATGCAGTAAGCCTGGAACTCAGGGCTTCCTGGTTAAAAAACTCCAAGCCCTAGGCTGAACCCTAACCCTAACCCTAGGCAGATAAATCAGCCTAGGTATAGGGATGGTGCCAAGGAAAAAGCTGTGAAAGCTGCCATGTTGTTGCACTTTGGTACTCCCCTTGGGATGCCTTGAACAGCTGCAGTGTGCCTGGATCTAATGGCTTCCTAGTTTTAAAAATCCTAGCCCTAGGCCTAAGCCTTACAGTAACCCTGGGAAGGGAAATCAGCCTGGTGTTAAGCTTCTTGCCAAGGAAAAAGCCGTGAAAGCAACCATGTTGTGGCACTTTTGCACTCCCTTTTGGATGCCTTTCACAGCTCCAGTGTGCCTGGAACTCAGGGCTTCCTGATTTTAAAAATCCTAGCCCTAGGCTGAACCCAACCCTAAGACGAGAAAGGCAAATCAGCCAGGAATTAGGCATGTCCCCAAGGAAAAAGCTGTGGAGGCAGGCATGTTGTGGTACTTTTGCGCTCTTCTTGGGTAGCCCTTCGCAGCTGCTGTGTTCTTGGAACTCAGGGCTTTCTGGTTAATAGAACCCTTACCCTAGGCGTAACTCAAACCTTAACCCTAGGAAGGAAAATCAGCCTATGGTTCGGGATGGTCTCATGAGAATAGCAGCAGAGGCAGCCAAGTTGTGTCACTTCTGCGGCCCTCTTGGGATGCCTTTCGCAGCTGCAGTGTGCCTGGAGCCCAGGGCTTCCTGGTTTTAAAAGTCCTAGGCCTAAGCCTAACAGTAACCCTAGGAAGGTAAATCAGCCGCGTATTAGGGTTCTTCCTAAGGGAAAAGCCGTGAAAGCAGCCATGTTGTGGCACTTCTGCACTCCCTTTGGGATGCCTTTGGCAGATGCAGTAAGCCTGGAACTCAGGGCTTCCTAGTTAAAAAAATCCTAGCCCTAGGCCGAACCCCAACCCTAAGACGAGAAAGGCAAATCAGCCAGGAATTAGGCATGTCCCCAAGGAAAAAGCTGTGGAGGCAGGCATGTTGTGGTACTTTTGCGCTCTTCTTGGGTAGCCCTTCGCAGCTGCTGTGTTCTTGGAACTCAGGGCTTTCTGGTTAATAGAACCCTTACCCTAGGCGTAACTCAAACCTTAACCCTAGGAAGGAAAATCAGCCTATGGTTCGGGATGGTCTCATGGAAATATCAGTGGTGGCAGCCAAGTTGTGTCACTTTTGCGCTCCCCTTGGGATGCCTTTCGCAGCTGCAGTGTGCCTGGAGCCCAGGGCTTCCTGGTTTTAAAAGTCCTAGGCCTAAGCCTAACAGTAACCCTAGGAAGGTAAAGCAGCCGCGTATTAGGGTTCTTCCTAAGGGAAAAGCCGTGAAAGCAGCCATGTTGTGGCACTTCTGCACTCCCTTAGGGATGCCTTTGGCAGATGCAGTAAGCCTGGAACTCAGGGCTTCCTAGTTAAAAATATCCTAGCCCTAGGCCGAACCCCAACCCTAAGACGAGAAAGGCAAATCAGCCAGGAATTAGGCATGTCCCCAAGGAAAAAGCTGTGGAGGCAGGCATGTTGTGGTACTTTTGCGCTCTTCTTGGGTAGTCCTTCGCAGCTGCTGTGTTCTTGGAACTCAGGTCTTTCTGGTTAATAGACCTCTTACCCTAGGCGTAACTCAAACATTAACCCTAGGAAGGAAAATCAGCCTATGGTTCGGGATGGTCTCATGAGAATAGAAGCAGAGGCAGCCAAGTTGTGTCACTTCTGCGGCCCTCTTGGGATGCCTTTAACAGCTGCAGTGTGCCTGGAGCCCAGGGCTTCCTGGTTTTAAAAGTCCTAGGCCTAAGCCTAACAGTAACCCTAGGAAGGTAAATCAGCCGCGTATTAGGGTTCTTCCTAAGGGAAAAGCCGTGAAAGCAGCCATGTTGTGGCACTTTTGCACTCCCTTTGGGATGCATTTGGCAGATGCAGTAAGCCTGGAACTCAGGGCTTCCTGGTTAAAAAACTCCAAGCCCTAGGCTGAAGCCTAACCCTAACCCTAGGCAGATAAATCAGCCTAGGTATAGGGATGGTGCCAAGGAAAAAGCTGTGAAAGCTGCCATGTTGTTGCACTTTGGTACTCCCCTTGGGATGCCTTGAACAGCTGCAGTGTGCCTGGATCTAATGGCTTCCTAGTTTTAAAAATCCTAGCCCTAGGCCTAAGCCTTACAGTAACCCTGGGAAGGGAAATCAGCCTGGTGTTAAGCTTCTTGCCAAGGAAAAAGCCGTGAAAGCAACCATGTTGTGGCACTTTTGCACTCCCTTTTGGATGCCTTTCACAGCTCCAGTGTGCCTGGAACTCAGGGCTTCCTGATTTTAAAAATCCTAGCCCTAGGCCGAACCCCAACCCTAAGACGAGAAAGGCAAATCAGCCAGGAATTAGGCATGTCCCCAAGGAAAAAGCTGTGGAGGCAGGCATGTTGTGGTACTTTTGTGCTCTTCTTGGCTAGTCCTTCGCAGCTGCTGTGTTCTTGGAACTCAGGGCTTTCTGGTTAATAGAACCCTTACCCTAGGCGTAACTCAAACCTTAACCCTAGGAAGGAAAATCAGCCTATGGTTCGGGATGGTCTCATGAGAATAGCAGCAGAGGCAGCCAAGTTGTGTCACTTCTGCGGCCCTCTTGGGATGCCTTTCGCAGCTGCAGTGTGCCTGGAGCCCAGGGCTTCCTGGTTTTAAAAGTCCTAGGCCTAAGCCTAACAGTAACCCTAGGAAGGTAAATCAGCCGCGTATTAGGGTTCTTCCTAAGGGAAAAGCCGTGAAAGCAGCCATGTTGTGGCACTTCTGCACTCCCTTTGGGATGCCTTTGGCAGATGCAGTAAGCCTGGAACTCAGGGCTTCCTAGTTAAAAAAATCCTAGCCCTAGGCCGAACCCCAACCCTAAGACGAGAAAGGCAAATCAGCCAGGAATTAGGCATGTCCCCAAGGAAAAAGCTGTGGAGGCAGGCATGTTGTGGTACTTTTGCGCTCTTCTTGGCTAGTCCTTCGCAGCTCCTGTGTTCTTGGAACTCAGGGCTTTCTGGTTAATAGAACCCTTACCCTAGGCGAAACTCAAACCTTAACCCTAGGAAGGAAAATCAGCCTATGGTTCGGGATGGTCTCATGAGAATAGCAGCAGAGGCAGCCAAGTTGTGTCACTTCTGCGGCCCTCTTGGGATGCCTTTCGCAGCTGCAGTGTGCCTGGAGCCCAGGGCTTCCTGGTTTTAAAAGTCCTAGGCCTAAGCCTAACAGTAACCCTAGGAAGGTAAATCAGCCGCGTATTAGGGTTCTTCCTAAGGGAAAAGCCGTGAAAGCAGCCATGTTGTGGCACTTCTGCACTCCCTTTGGGATGCCTTTGGCAGATGCAGTAAGCCTGGAACTCAGGGCTTCCTAGTTAAAAATATCCTAACCCTAGGCCGAACCCCAACCCTAAGACGAGAAAGGCAAATCAGCCAGGAATTAGGCATGTCCCCAAGGAAAAAGCTGTGGAGGCAGGCATGTTGTGGTACTTTTGCGCTCTTCTTGGGTAGTCCTTCGCTGCTGCTGTGTTCTTGGAACTCAGGTCTTTCTGGTTAATAGACCTCTTACCCTAGGCGTAACTCAAACATTAACCCTAGGAAGGAAAATCAGCCTATGGTTCGGGATGGTCTCATGAGAATAGAAGCAGAGGCAGCCAAGTTGTGTCACTTCTGCGGCCCTCTTGGGATGCCTTTAATAGCTGCAGTGTGCCTGGAGCCCAGGGCTTCCTGGTTTTAAAAGTCCTAGGCCTAAGCCTAACAGTAACCCTAGGAAGGTAAATCAGCCGGGTATTAGGGTTCTTCCTAAGGGAAAAGCCGTGAAAGCAGCCATGTTGTGGCACTTCTGCACTCCCTTTGGGATGCCATTGGCAGATGAAGTAAGCCTGGAACTCAGGGCTTCCTAGTTAAAAAAATCCTAGCCCTAGGCCGAACCCCAACCCTAAGACGAGAAAGGCAAATCAGCCAGGAATTAGGCATGTCCCCAAGGAAAAAGCTGTGGAGGCAGGCACGTTGTGGTACTTTTGCGCTCTTCTTGGGTAGTCCTTCGCAGCTGCTGTGTTCTTGGAACTCAGGGCTTTCTGGTTAATAGAACTCTTACCCTAGGCGTAACTCAAACATTAACCCTAGGAAGGAAAATCAGCCTATGGTTCGGGATGGTCTCATGAGAATAGCAACAGAGGCAGCCAAGTTGTGTCACTTCTGCGGCCCTCTTGGGATGCCTTTAACAGCTGCATGTGCCTGGAGCCCAGGGCTTCCTGGTTTTAAAAGTCCTAGGCCTAAGCCTAACAGTAACCCTAGGAAGGTAAATCAGCCGCGTATTAGGGTTCTTCCTAAGGGAAAAGCCGTGAAAGCAGCCATGTTGTGGCACTTCTGCACTCCCTTTGGGATGCCTTTGGCAGATGCAGTAAGCCTGGAACTCAGGGCTTCCTAGTTAAAAATATCCTACCCCTAGGCCGAACCCCAACCCTAAGACGAGAAAGGTAAATCAGCCAGGAATTAGGCATGTCCCCAAGGAAAAAGCTGTGGAGGCAGGCATGTTGTGGTACTTTTGCGCTCTTCTTGGCTAGTCCTTCGCTGCTGCTGTGTTCTTGGAACTCAGGTCCTTCTGGTTAATAGACCTCTTACCCTAGGCGAAACTCAAACCTTAACCCTAGGAAGGAAAATCAGCCTATGTTTCGGGATGGTCTCATGGAAATATCAGTGGCGGCAGCCAAGTTGTGTCACTTTTGCGCTCCCCTTGGGATGCCTTTCGCAGCTGCAGTGTGCCTGGAGCCCAGGGCTTCCTGGTTTTAAAAGTCCTAGGCCTAAGCCTAACAGTAACCCTAGGAAGGTAAATCAGCCGCGTATTAGGGTTCTTCCTAAGGGAAAAGCCGTGAAAGCAGCCATGTTGTGGCACTTCTGCACTCCCTTTGGGATGCCTTTGGCAGATGCAGTAAGCCTGGAACTCAGGGCTTCCTAGTTAAAAAAATCCTAGCCCTAGGCCGAACCCCAACCCTAAGACGAGAAAGGCAAATCAGCCAGGAATTAGGCATGTCCCCAAGGAAAAAGCTGTGGAGGCAGGCATGTTGTGGTACTTTTGCGCTCTTCTTGGGTAGTCCTTCGCAGCTGCTGTGTTCTTGGAACTCAGGGCTTTCTGGTTAATAGAACCCTTACCCTAGGCGTAACTCAAACCTTAACCCTAGGAAGGAAAATCAGCCTATGGTTCGGGATGGTCTCATGGAAATATCAGTGGTGGCAGCCAAGTTGTGTCACTTTTGCGCTCCCCTTGGGATGCCTTTCGCAGCTGCAGTGTGCCTGGAGCCCAGGGCTTCCTGGTTTTAAAAGTCCTAGGCCTAAGCCTAACAGTAACCCTAGGAAGGTAAAGCAGCCGCGTATTAGGGTTCTTCCTAAGGGAAAAGCCGTGAAAGCAGCCATGTTGTGGCACTTCTGCACTCCCTTTGGGATGCCTTTGGCAGATGAAGTAAGCCTGGAACTCAGGGCTTCCTAGTTAAAAATATCCTAGCCCTAGGCCGAACCCCAACCCTAAGACGAGAAAGGCAAATCAGCCAGGTATTAGGCATGTCCCCAAGGAAAAAGCTGTGGAGGCAGGCATGTTGTGGTACTTTTGCGCTCTTCTTGGGTAGTCCTTCGCAGCTGCTGTGTTCTTGGAACTCAGGTCTTTCTGGTTAATAGACCTCTGTAGTATCTAGTGGTCCTGAGGGAGGAAAAGCACTGTGTGAAATGGCATTTAGATTGGATCAGTCAATGACGTTCACATGTGAAAGGGAGTTGAAAACACTGGGACAGGATATTAGCCCCCCTCGGGCGTGCTCTCGGGCGTGCTGTCGATTATAGGATACAATTACCAGGAGATGTGATCCCATTGTATCCAGATCTAGACTTGCCTCAAGAAACCACCCTACCAGTGGAGTGTAAAGCAATACACAACCTAACCTTTATAGGGCCTCAGGTGATAAGAAAATCTAACAAACTAAAATTATTGTTAGACCCCACTTATTCCCTGAAAAAGGTGCAAATGAACATTCACACCGATATTACTTATTTGCAAAAGGATTGCCGACCATTTATACAGCAAAGCCTTAAGGGATGGAATGCATGGCTAGCGACAAGGTCACATCACAGAAGAACAAAAAGAGATCTAAGTGGGTGGATTGGCACCGGATTTGGCATAGTAAACACAATAGATCAAGAGGTATTAGTAAACAAATTAAGTACCGTCACATCGAGCTTAGGGAAGCTTAAGGTGCCTCTTAGTACATCCATGCTTACATTGGCTGAAACACAATCGCTAGTGGTAAAATTACTAACCATGGTAGCAAACCACACTGCAGAGGATTTTGTGAAGCTCGCTAACTACACAGGGGAGCTTAGTAAAGACATCGCACTCGCTATCCAATGCTCTCAGACGCAACAATGGGTACAGTCGGTAGCGGCAGGAATAATAAGAGAAGGAACGGCAGGTACATTACCTCAAGAAATAAGGGAAACAATATTAAAGGACCATCACACTACACGATTTGAAAGGGACCATCAAGCCTGGTGGCAACTAGTAAACTTCACTTACGAACCTCAACAAGAACACGTTGAAGCTTATGTCCTCACCATTAGTGCGGCAGAGGAAAGAGGTATCTTTCCCATCCTCACTTTAGGGACAATACATCAAGATGTCATTGTCAGGCCAATAAACCATAACGTCTGGGCCAGTTATGATTATACCAAAAACAGGTGGCAGTCGGTTAGCACAGAAGCGTGTATTCCTAGAGGACAATTAGGCTATGTTTGCGAAAATGCTGTGGTAGAAGCAGAAGATTTATGCTTAGATGCCGAAAATAGTGTATGCACTTTAGAAACGCTTTCGCATGATAGAACACGATCACAAGTTTACTATATAGGAAATGGATGTGCTTGTGTAAGGACAGCTTGTGACAACGTCACTATAGATGACTGCCAAGAAGAGACTAACAATACTAACTTCTGTGTATGTAACTTTACCAAGATTGTAGGTTGCTATTTTCATTACACTGTCCCAATAACCACTCAGCAGCTAATTAACGCAGATTTTAACCTATATCAGGAGATACCGAAATTACAAATAGGGATGGATGTCAAGATTCTCAAAGCAATGCTCGCACATCCTAAGGTAAAAGAATTGGTGCAAAAGGTAAACCAAACGACTAAACGAATGGTATGGCAGGTAGAACATAATTCGGAAAAGATAAAGAATGTCCTGACCAAAGAAGAACAAGTAGGCCAACATCATTGGTGGGATATCTTTACAGGATACTCTCCAACAGCTACACAGGTCTTCAACTACCTGGTGCACCCAATGCTAATAATAATAGCAGGTCTGCTACTATTAACTCTCACAAATATTTGTATGTGGTGGAGACTAAGAATCATAATGAAAAGGACCCAAATGGTTTGGGCTATGGTGCGAGCGTATCAGCGCCCTATAGGATCAGAATTTGACGAAAGAATTCGTAAGTTATAAGAAAAAGGGGGGAATGAAGCCCCAAAGCAGATAGCCTCCAAGAAATGATGAGTTAAAACATAGAATGTGAGGCATTTGAAGAAGACATAACATTAGGAAACACATAGAGCAATTAATTAGCTAAAGCATGGAACACAATGACAGGAAAGAGATAGGGATAGGGGGAACTGATGGGCTAAGCATGTTCAGAGCCAACAATGTCAAACTGACCCTAAGAACTTTGCCAAGCCATAAAGACCAAGCCAAGTACACCGGGAATTGACCAAAATAGGAAAGAGGTTCAAAAGTTTAAAGAGGAAGACTCATCAGGAGACCCCAGCCCACGATGAAGGCAACCGGAACGACCACCAAGATGATCCTCAAAAGAAATGTCCACGCCCACGCTCCGCCTATGCCACACCCCATATGAATATTCATGCAAAAGATATGATTACGTATATGACCTGATGTAATCCTATATTCAAAACTGTATAAAAGAGCTTGCTTTTGTTACGGGAAACGCAGAAATCCATTTTGTGATTTCTCCGACGCGTCGTAATAAAATACCTCCTGCTTATCTGACTTAGGCTGAGTCTCTTAAGCAGTTATTCTCGCCTTTTGGGGCAAAATTCGGCATCATTTCTGGCGACCCAGATGGGACCAGACAGGAGATCCAGGCTCTAACGGGTCCTCCTGGGCCGAGTCCGGGGTCGGGATTCTCTGGGCGCCCCTGACGAATTTTTTGTCAGAAGAGACCCCCCCCTGGACCGGCGCCTCGGTGGACGAAGGGCTCCCTGCATCTCCTGCTCCAATTAAGAGGTATTTTAAATTGTTTATTGGTTTTGGGATAAAGCGCTTTGTTGGGAAACGGGGGTCAGACGTGACCGCCCGAAGGGAAAGCTGGGGGACGCCCCAGTAAAGAAACCCGCATTGGTTTGCTAGGAGTAACTTCCCAGCATTGGTTTGCTAGGGTTAACCCGGCATTGGTTTGGTGAAAAGAAAAAAAGAAAAAAAAAACAAAAAAAAAAAAAAAAAAAAAAGGAAAAGGAAAGAAAAAGAAAAAAAAAAAAAAAAACAAAAAAAAAAAGGAAAGAAGAAAAAAAAAAAAAGGAGAGGAAAAACGCAGGTTAAAGTCCTGCTGAAAGGATTACTTGTTTGTCTTGGTATTTTTGATTCGTTTATACTGTATGCAAAACTGTCTTAATATTGTGTTTGATGTTGTAATACTGGGAATTAAGGGTTAAGAACTGAGACTGTTATCTGAGAGGTCTGTCAGCCGGTGATCTTTTGTGTTTGCTCTAAGTGTCTGTTGCAAAATCTTACAGGAAACATCTTGCCGCTCTCTCTGTGTTTGTTCTATGTGTCTGTTACAAAATTTTACAGGAAACATCTTGCCACTCTCTCTGTAATCTTTTAGAAGAGAATAAGTTGATAGATATCCGGAAGAAAATTGTGACCCCCTGCAATTATTATACTGTCTACGGTTGCGATTGCATGAATCTGGCAAACCGGTGTCTCACGGTCTGTAAGGGACCTCTCGTGACCGAACCTGGTAAAACAGTCTGTTCTGATATAGACCATAAGGTAGGAATTATTTTATAAAGGTGTGTGGGTATGGCTGAGAGTGAATGAGACGCAGCATCGCTGCGACGCGGAAGGTCAGGACAAAGCGACTAAAAATTGTGTGTGTGAGACGTTAAGCCGACACAGGGAATAACTATGGGAGGTCAACTGAGTAAGGACGTAAATATGAAAACCCCCTTGGGACGTATCTTAAAGCACTGGAAGGACTTGGGAGGGATTCCAGGGGGAAACATAAGTAAAAAGACACTCCTTAAATATTGTACACAGTGGTGGCCGTTGTATAAGTTAGATGACAATGAGAAATGGCCACCGGAGGGAACGACTAATTATAACACTATTCTACAATTAATGCTCTTCCTTCGTCGACTTAATAAATGGGACGAAGTGATGTATGCTGACATGTTCTTTACCCTAAGAAATAAACCAGAGTGGCAAAGGGAGTGCGGGGTAAACGTAGCACCTCAGGACCCCCTGATACTCGCCCTGGAAAAGGATAAGAAAGGTTCGAAGCCTAAAGAGCGTTGCTGTGATGCATGTAGTAGAAATGAGAAAAAAGCAGAAAGCAGATGCCAGAATTTTGGTGGCAGCAGTTCAAGAATTGCAGACAGTTTTGAATACAGAAAATTTGCAGGGAAAGACAAACAGTGAATGTCAGGATCTATTCTTAGGAACACAAGACCTGTGCATTTTTCCCGCGGCAAGAAAAAAAAAAAACACTTTAAAAATTCTTGCCCCACTTTGAAGGGTGCGGGACCTACCTGTTTTTATTGTCATAAAAAGGGGCACCTGCAAAAAAAAAAAAATTGCAGAAAGAAACAGCAAGATGAGAAAACTTCCCAGGAGAATCAGAGAGGGCAAGAGTTTTGTTTAACGAAGAGGATCGAATTACACCTAGAAGAGCCCTTGATAATAAAGCTAAGAGTAGGTCCTCAGAGTGAAGAATTTGTATTTTTAGTAAATACAGGAGTTTCTCGGTCAACAGTGACAAAATTACCCCAGGGATGTGAGATAAGTTGTGAGCAAGTTTCAGTAATCGGAATTACAGGAGAAGCTTTCCCTGTTCCTGTAATAAAAGGAGTGAAAATTGAAACAAATGACAAATTTAGAGTAAATGATTTATTGTTGATACCAGAGGCCGAGGAAAATATGTTAGGCAGAGATCTAATAATAGCCCTAAATTTACAGATAAAACCCTGTGAAGGAAAACTTGAAATTCATTCTTTACCTGAAGAAAACAATCTAGAAATTAATGACATGGGTTGGCATTCAGGTGAGGTGGAAAAAGGTTTAGAGTGAAGGAGTCTGGTCCCTTTAGTCCCTCCTGGTTGGCACAAGCCTGTGGATTTTAAAAAGGCAAGAAGGGACTATTTATACAGACTCCAAATATGCTTTTAGTGTAGTACATACTTTTAAAGAAGTTTGGAAGGAAAGGGGACTTAAGGATAATAGAGTCAGAAAAATAATTTGGCTGATAAAAAGCAAAAGAGCGACCTCAAAAAGAAGATACTAAAATCATGACCTTACAAAAATAAAAATAGAAATTCAGCAGGAGACTCTTTCCCTCCTGCTAGTAAAATTGGTAGCTATAAGGAAATTAGGAGCAACATTTAAGGAGGAAAAGTGAGTTTTTCCTGATGAGAGAATTATGATGCCAAAACCAGGGGCACATTAGATCTTAGATAACTTGTATAGACGGACATACTGGGATAACAAGAGCCTTTTGTGATCACCTTTTAAAATTTTTTGGTGTATGGGGATATTTGAAATTAAAAGGCAAATTACCCAGGGGTGTCTCACCTGTTAAAAGGTAAATAAGAAGGTGTTTAAAAGCCCTCCCTCTGGAGGATGCAAAACAGCCTAGCGGCTATTTCAAAAGATCCAGGTTGATTTTGTAGACTTACTTGAAGTAGGTCGGTGGAAATATTTGTTAATTATAGTAGATCAATTAACTCAGTGGGTTAAAGCACAGTTCAAACAGTACTTTTGATTAATACGGGAGCAACATTTTCGGTTTTAAATCAGGAATTGGTACAATTTGTGGGAGCAACAGGCCAACCAGAAAAGCCTTACTTTTTAAAACCCATTAAATACAATATTGGGAAACAAATGAGAATTCATCAGTTTTTATATTTACCAAATTCATCAGCTGTGTGGAACCTTAACCTGAGAATCACAATTTCAAGCGAATCCTGAGCGAGACTCACCCATTAGTTTGGGCTACTGCTTGAGCGGGAGATAAAATAGCTGTTGATTTAGCAGGAACCTAGAACTCGCTCTTTGAGGCTTTAAAGGAATGGAGAATAGAGAGAAACGGGGCAAGATGCAGACGAAGAGTCGGGGCTGATACCTGACGGGGGGGGGGCTGAGGTAGAAGGGGGCTCTGATGGGGAACTTAGTGAAAAAAGTTCAGATGCCATGGAAATTACCTGGCATGCTACCAGAGCTTCTGGGAAAGCTGCCAAAACTTCCGGAAAAGCTGCCAAAGCTTTTGGGAAAGCTGCCAAGGCCTTGGGAAAAGCTCCTTATCAGCTTCTTCTTTCTTCTCGCTCCTTTAGCTAACAGGCCCGCTGCTAGCCCCTTTCACAATTCCCCCTGAAATCAAAACAAGTAGCACCGATTGGGGCAAGACCGGTGATAAGAAAACAATACCCTCTGAGGATAGAAGAAAGAAAAGGGATTGAGCCCATAACCAAAAGTTTTTTTTGGAACTGGGGTTATTGATAGAATGTGAATCGGATTCTAATGCACCAATCCTGCTGGTAAAGAAACCTAATGGAGCTTATAGACTAGTTCAGGCATCCGGTAGTTGCTAATCCATACACGTTTTTAACTAGACTGAAGGACAACTTGGCCTGGTTCACCGTATTAAATTTAAAAGACGCATTCTTCTGCCTTCCCTTAGCTCCCGAGAGTCAAAAGATTTTTGCATTGTACAGTGAAAAAGGCCGCTGGGAGATGGCACCCTTCTGCAGTATGTAGACGACCTCCTAATAACAACGGTGACAGAGGAAGAATGCATTGAATGGACTATTTCCCTGTTAAATTTTTTGGGTTTAAGTGGATATCGAGTCTCTCAACAGAAAGCACAGCTGGTGCAAAAAGAAGTGGTGTACCTGGGATACGAAGTCTCCAGAGGACAGCGATTCCTGGGAGCAGCTAAAAAAGAGGCCATCTGTCAGATGCCTAAACCAGAGACAGTGAGAGATCTGCATGCCTTTCTGGGAATGACAGGTTGGTGTCGGCTGTGGATTTATCAGAACGGGATACTCGCTAAACCACTGTATGATTTATTGAAAGAAACTAAGGACGTTCTAGTTTGGACTCCTGAGGCAGAAGAGGCCTTTAGGAAGTTGAAACTGGAGCTAATGAGAGCACCGGCCTTAGGTCTCCCAGATGTATCAAAACCATTCTGGCTGTTTTCCCACGAACGACAAGGGATGGCCCTAGGAGTCCTAGCACAGCAGCTGGGACCACGCAAAAGAAGCTGTGGCCTACTTCTCCAAGCGATTGGATGAAGTAAATAAAGGATGGCCAGGCTGTCTGAGGGCAGTGGCCACAGTGATAATTAACATAGAGGAGGCCAGGAAGCTCACGTTGAGCCAAAAGGCGATTGTGTTAGTATCCCACACTGTGTCGGCTGTGCTGGAACAAAAAGGCAACCATTGGTTGTCGCCTTCCAGATTCCTAAAATACCAGGCCATCTTGGCTGAATCAGATGATGTAACCATTCAGGTAACTAACATTGTGAACCCAGCTTCATTTCTAGAAGGGAGAGCCCCAGCAGAACCCATCGAACACGACTGCCTGGAAACAATTGAAGCCGTCTACTCCAGTCGCCCAGATCTCAAAGAAGAGCCGCTCGAAGGTGCGGACAACTGGTTCTCAGATGGCAGCAGCTTCGTGAAGCAAGGAGTAAGAATGGCTGGCTATGCAGTCACCACTACAGAAAGGGTAATTGAGTCAAACCCCCTGCCCACAGGGACCTCAGCCCAAAAGGCAGAGCTGATAGCTCTGACCCGAGCCCTGGAATTGGCAGAAAACATGCAAATTAATATATGGACAGACTCTAAATATGCCTTCTCTGTTGTACATGCTCATGGGGCCATCTGGAAAGAAAGAGGACTATTGACTACACAAGGAAAAACAGTCAAACATGCAGAAGAGATTCTGCGTTTGCTAGAGGCGGTCCAACTCCCAGCACAAGTGGCCATAATGCATTGTAAAGGACATCTGAAAGGTAACACTACTCCAGAAATAGGGAACAGGAAGGCAGATACAGAAGCTAAATTGGCGGCCACAAGAAATAGGGAAGCGGAAATAGCGGCCCTAATACCAGGGGAGCTAGACATCAATATCCAGCCAGATTACCAAGAATCAGATCATAGGTGGATTCAAAGAAATAAGGGCAAAATACTAGAAAATGGTTGGGGTCGATTAGAAACAGGACAGTTAGTGATACCAGGAAACGTAATGTGGCAGTTTGTGAAGGCAGAACATGAGAAGGCCCATTGGGGCCTAGATTCGCTCTACCAATATTTGCAGACCAGGATAGCAGGACCGAAATTATTTACTACTGTAAAGCACGTCACATCCCAGTGCGAGCGGTGTCTGAAAAATAACCCGAACACAGGAACCAAAGTACATCAAGGAGCCATAAATCGAGGTAAATTCCCAGGTGAAGTATGGCAAATTGATTTTTCTGAACTCCCAAGAAAAGGGGGGTTTCGGTATTTGTTGGTACTAACTGATACATTTTCTGGGTGGCCTGAAGCATTCCCTTGTAGGACAAATAAGGAAAGAGAAGTGACTAAAGTACTGTTGAATGAAATTATTCCACGGTTTGGGGTACCAAAGAGCATTTCTTCGGATAGAGGTACACACTTCTGTGCAAAAGTGGTGAGAGCAATAAGCAAAGCATTACAAATCAAATGGCAACTACACACACCTTATCGTCCACAGGCCAGTGGGCAAGTGGAAAAGATGAATCATCTCATCAAACAACAAATTGCCAAAATATGCCAGGAGACTAATTTGCAGTGGTATCAGGCTCTGCCTATTGCTCTGCTTAGGCTAAGAGTCAAACCAAGATCAAAAGAAAAGTTAAGCCCATTTGAAATTTTGTATGGTAGACCTTATGCTATGCAAGTTGTAAATGGGGACGCTATAGACCAAATCGGTAATCAGCATATTTATGATTATGTAATTACGGTGGGGAAACAGTTTGATAAGAATGCTGCTGTGATGATAGAGCACCAACCTAAGCAACCTGATTGCAAATTGCATCCGTTTAACCCCGGTGATTGGGTGTATGTTAAGAATCTTTTAGGAAAACCCCTACAAGAAAAGTGGGAGGGACCTTTCCAAGTGCTGCTGACTACCTTCACCGCGGTTCGGATCAAGGAACGACCTACGTGGATCCACTATTCACGGGTCAAGAGAGCTCCGGAAAACAAACAAGAGGAGATTAAACCTGCCCTAGATGCACAGACTTCTGAGTCAACTGCCTCCGCAGGATCACGTGAGAATCCAACATAAACTAACACTGACTTTGCCAAAACCTTTATCTCTCATAGCAGAATTTAATGCCGAAGCTAGAGCTGTATTGCGTAGCACGCCAATACAGTGGATAGGGTGGGTTGAAACATACAGTCAACAAGGACCTGACCCACAGGACCCTATTCACGATCAGCCGTGTTTTGGGTGTGGGGAAAGAAATTGTGTGGGACTAATTGGATTTCTTTGTGGAGGTTGTGATAGAAAATTTTGGAACGTACAAAGTTGTTTACTGGACCTCCAATGTTATGAGTGTAGCTGCAAAGAAGCAAGGGAAAATGACATATATTTAGCCTTAGAGAAATTTGCCAACAGACCCATTCTAGAGGCTAGGGAATTGTTTGAAGCTCCTGAACAAATTGTATTAGGGTGGTGCCATTGGAAAGTACACCGCTGGTTACAATATTGTCTGAAACTTAGTCGTTCTAAGGTTTTATCGACCCGTTGCTATTCTTCTGTCCCACGACATCCACTAACAAGTGACCAAATTGGACCCTTTAAAAAAACAAAGAGATTTGGACAGTGAACTAGAAAAGGTTATTTTACGAGTAAAACAAATTCACACCAAGCAACGAGAACGCCAAAAGAAACAAAATTGACAGCCAGACATTATGACCCCGACTCCACCCCAAACCTTTACAACTCTGATCATTGGACTCTCGATAAGTATAGCTCTTCCCCAAGACTCTTCCCCAATAGACCCATGGTCTCATGCGCACCAGTGTATCCACCCAGAGTTGGGAACGAGAGGGCCCTATTTCGAGGTTTATGCCTTACGTAACAATCAGCCATATACAAGTGAAGTGTGGGATCAGCCCTCCATGGTAGCATACAAGGGAGACCAAGTCCAAATTGGGTGTCGAGAACTTGACTCAGAAGAAGGGAAAACAAGGCGGCTAGTATTAACAATTAAGCCCTTGATGCCAGCCTTTAAACACAACCTAATTACCTTTAGTCCAGTGAAAACGGGCAGGCCCACAGTCTGGATCCAGAAAAAGGGCCCAATTTCATGTCAGTGGAGCGACTTCAGGGAAGATCCACCCGAATCACAACAACCGATAAAGGGGGTGATTTATAGAGAAGATTCACTTGGGGAGCTACTCCCTCAAAACATAACCTATGACCCTCACCCCCTTCTCCATTCTCCGGGAGAAATTGTAGTATCTAGTGGTCCTGAGGGAGGAAAAGCACTGTGTGAAATGGCATTTAGATTGGATCAGTCAATGACGTTCACATGTGAAAGGGAGTTGAAAACACTGGGACAGGATATTAGCCCCCCTCGGGCGTGCTCTCGGGCGTGCTGTCGATTATAGGATACAATTACCAGGAGATGTGATCCCATTGTATCCAGATCTAGACTTGCCTCAAGAAACCACCCTACCAGTGGAGTGTAAAGCAATACACAACCTAACCTTTATAGGGCCTCAGGTGATAAGAAAATCTAACGAACTAAAATTATTGTTAGACCCCACTTATTCCCTGAAAAAGGTGCAAATGAACATTCACACCGATATTACTTATTTGCAAAAGGATTGCCGACCATTTATACAGCAAAGCCTTAAGGGATGGAATGCATGGCTAGCGACAAGGTCACATCACAGAAGAACAAAAAGAGATCTAAGTGGGTGGATTGGCACCGGATTTGGCATAGTAAACACAATAGATCAAGAGGTATTAGTAAACAAATTAAGTACCGTCACATCGAGCTTAGGGAAGCTTAAGGTGCCTCTTAGTACATCCATGCTTACATTGGCTGAAACACAATCGCTAGTGGTAAAATTACTAACCATGGTAGCAAACCACACTGCAGAGGATTTTGTGAAGCTCGCTAACTACACAGGGGAGCTTAGTAAAGACATCGCACTCGCTATCCAATGCTCTCAGACGCAACAATGGGTACAGTCGGTAGCGGCAGGAATAATAAGAGAAGGAACGGCAGGTACATTACCTCAAGAAATAAGGGAAACAATATTAAAGGACCATCACACTACACGATTTGAAAGGGACCATCAAGCCTGGTGGCAACTAGTAAACTTCACTTACGAACCTCAACAAGAACACGTTGAAGCTTATGTCCTCACCATTAGTGCGGCAGAGGAAAGAGGTATCTTTCCCATCCTCACTTTAGGGACAATACATCAAGATGTCATTGTCAGGCCAATAAACCATAACGTCTGGGCCAGTTATGATTATACCAAAAACAGGTGGCAGTCGGTTAGCACAGAAGCGTGTATTCCTAGAGGACAATTAGGCTATGTTTGCGAAAATGCTGTGGTAGAAGCAGAAGATTTATGCTTAGATGCCGAAAATAGTGTATGCACTTTAGAAACGCTTTCGCATGATAGAACACGATCACAAGTTTACTATATAGGAAATGGATGTGCTTGTGTAAGGACAGCTTGTGACAACGTCACTATAGATGACTGCCAAGAAGAGACTAACAATACTAACTTCTGTGTATGTAACTTTACCAAGATTGTAGGTTGCTATTTTCATTACACTGTCCCAATAACCACTCAGCAGCTAATTAACGCAGATTTTAACCTATATCAGGAGATACCGAAATTACAAATAGGGATGGATGTCAAGATTCTCAAAGCAATGCTCGCACATCCTAAGGTAAAAGAATTGGTGCAAAAGGTAAACCAAACGACTAAACGAATGGTATGGCAGGTAGAACATAATTCGGAAAAGATAAAGAATGTCCTGACCAAAGAAGAACAAGTAGGCCAACATCATTGGTGGGATATCTTTACAGGATACTCTCCAACAGCTACACAGGTCTTCAACTACCTGGTGCACCCAATGCTAATAATAATAGCAGGTCTGCTACTATTAACTCTCACAAATATTTGTATGTGGTGGAGACTAAGAATCATAATGAAAAGGACCCAAATGGTTTGGGCTATGGTGCGAGCGTATCAGCGCCCTATAGGATCAGAATTTGACGAAAGAATTCGTAAGTTATAAGAAAAAGGGGGGAATGAAGCCCCAAAGCAGATAGCCTCCAAGAAATGATGAGTTAAAACATAGAATGTGAGGCATTTGAAGAAGACATAACATTAGGAAACACATAGAGCAATTAATTAGCTAAAGCATGGAACACAATGACAGGAAAGAGATAGGGATAGGGGGAACTGATGGGCTAAGCATGTTCAGAGCCAACAATGTCAAACTGACCCTAAGAACTTTGCCAAGCCATAAAGACCAAGCCAAGTACACCGGGAATTGACCAAAATAGGAAAGAGGTTCAAAAGTTTAAAGAGGAAGACTCATCAGGAGACCCCAGCCCACGATGAAGGCAACCGGAACGACCACCAAGATGATCCTCAAAAGAAAGGTCCACGCCCACGCTCCGCCTATGCCACACCCCATATGAATATTCATGCAAAAGATATGATTACGTATATGACCTGATGTAATCCTATATTCAAAACTGTATAAAAGAGCTTGCTTTTGTTACGGGAAACGCAGAAATCCATTTTGTGATTTCTCCGACGCGTCGTAATAAAATACCTCCTGCTTATCTGACTTAGGCTGAGTCTCTTAAGCAGTTATTCTCGCCTTTTGGGGCAAAATTCGGCATCACCTCTTACCCTAGGCGTAACTCAAACATTAACCCTAGGAAGGAAAATCAGCCTATGGTTCGGGATGGTCTCATGAGAATAGAAGCAGAGGCAGCCAAGTTGTGTCACTTCTGCGGCCCTCTTGGGATGCCTTTAACAGCTGCAGTGTGCCTGGAGCCCAGGGCTTCCTGGTTTTAAAAGTCCTAGGCCTAAGCATAACAGTAACCCTAGGAAGGTAAATCAGCCGCGTATTAGGGTTCTTCCTAAGGGAAAAGCCGTGAAAGCAGCCATGTTGTGGCACTTTTGCACTCCCTTTGGGATGCCTTTGGCAGATGCAGTAAGCCTGGAACTCAGGACTTCCTGGTTAAAAAACTCCAAGGCCTAGGCTGAACCCTAACCCTAACCCTAGGCAGATAAATCAGCCTAGGTATAGGGATGGTGCCAAGGAAAAAGCTGTGAAAGCTGCCATGTTGTTGCACTTTTGTACTCCCCTTGGGATGCCTTGAACAGCTGCAGTGTGCCTGGATCTAAGGGCTTCCTAGTTTTAAAAATCCTAGCCCTAGGCCTAAGCCTTACAGTAACCCTGGGAAGGGAAATCAGCCTGGTGTTAAGCTTCTTGCCAAGGAAAAAGCCGTGAAAGCAACCATGTTGTGGCACTTTTGCACTCCCTTTTGGATGCCTTTCACAGCTCCAGTGTGCCTGGAACTCAGGGCTTCCTGATTTTAAAAATCCTAGCCCTAGGCCGAACCCCAACCCTAAGACGAGAAAGGCAAATCAGCCAGGAATTAGGCATGTCCCCAAGGAAAAAGCTGTGGAGGCAGGCATGTTGTGGTACTTTTGCGCTCTTCTTGGGTAGTCCTTCGCAGCTGCTGTGTTCTTGGAACTCAGGGCTTTCTGGTTAATAGAACCCTTACCCTAGGCGTAACTCAAACCTTAACCCTAGGAAGGAAAATCAGCCTATGGTTCGGGATGGTCTCATGGAAATATCAGTGGTGGCAGCCAAGTTGTGTCACTTTTGCGCTCCCCTTGGGATGCCTTTCGCAGCTGCAGTGTGCCTGGAGCCCAGGGCTTCCTGGTTTTAAAAGTCCTAGGCCTAAGCCTAACAGTAACCCTAGGAAGGTAAATCAGCCGGGTATTAGGGTTCTTCCTAAGGGAAAAGCCGTGAAAGCAGCCATGTTGTGGCACTTCTGCACTCCCTTTGGGATGCCATTGGCAGATGAAGTAAGCCTGGAACTCAGGGCTTCCTAGTTAAAAAAATCCTAGCCCTAGGCCGAACCCCAACCCTAAGACGAGAAAGGCAAATCAGCCAGGAATTAGGCATGTCCCCAAGGAAAAAGCTGTGGAGGCAGGCACGTTGTGGTACTTTTGCGCTCTTCTTGGGTAGTCCTTCGCAGCTGCTGTGTTCTTGGAACTCAGGGCTTTCTGGTTAATAGAACTCTTACCCTAGGCGTAACTCAAACATTAACCCTAGGAAGGAAAATCAGCCTATGGTTCGGGATGGTCTCATGAGAATAGCAACAGAGGCAGCCAAGTTGTGTCACTTCTGCGGCCCTCTTGGGATGCCTTGAACAGCTGCATGTGCCTGGAGCCCAGGGCTTCCTGGTTTTAAAAGTCCTAGGCCTAAGCCTAACAATAACCCTAGGAAGGTAAATCAGCCGCGTATTAGGGTTCTTCCTAAGGGAAAAGCCGTGAAAGCAGCCATGTTGTGGCACTTCTGCACTCCCTTTGGGATGCCTTTGGCAGATGCAGTAAGCCTGGAACTCAGGGCTTCCTAGTTAAAAAAATCCTAGCCCTAGGCCGAACCCCAAACCTAAAACGAGAAAGGCAAATCAGCCAGGAATTAGGCATGTTCCCAAGGAAAAAGCTATCGACGCAGGCATGTTGTGGTACTTTTGCGCTCTTCTTGGCTAGTCCTTCGCAGCTGCTGTGTTCTTGGAACTCAGGTCTTTCTGGTTAATAGAACCCTTACCCTAGGCGTAACTCAAACCTTAACCCTAGGAAGGAAAATCAGCCTATGGTTCGGGATGGTCTCATGAGAATAGCAGCAGAGGCAGCCAAGTTGTGTCACTTCTGCGGCCCTCTTGGGATGCCTTTCGCAGCTGCAGTGTGCCTGGAGCCCAGGGCTTCCTGGTTTTAAAAGTCCTAGGCCTAAGCCTAACAGTAACCCTAGGAAGGTAAATCAGCCGCGTATTAGGGTTCTTCCTAAGGGAAAAGCCGTGAAAGCAGCCATGTTGTGGCACTTCTGCACTCCCTTTGGGATGCCTTTGGCAGATGCAGTAAGCCTGGAACTCAGGGCTTCCTAGTTAAAAAAATCCTAGCCCTAGGCCGAACCCCAACCCTAAGACGAGAAAGGCAAATCAGCCAGGAATTAGGCATGTCCCCAAGGAAAAAGCTGTGGAGGCAGGCATGTTGTGGTACTTTTGCGCTCTTCTTGGCTAGTCCTTCGCAGCTCCTGTGTTCTTGGAACTCAGGGCTTTCTGGTTAATAGAACCCTTACCCTAGGCGAAACTCAAACCTTAACCCTAGGAAGGAAAATCAGCCTATGGTTCGGGATGGTCTCATGAGAATAGCAGCAGAGGCAGCCAAGTTGTGTCACTTCTGCGGCCCTCTTGGGATGCCTTTCGCAGCTGCAGTGTGCCTGGAGCCCAGGGCTTCCTGGTTTTAAAAGTCCTAGGCCTAAGCCTAACAGTAACCCTAGGAAGGTAAATCAGCCGCGTATTAGGGTTCTTCCTAAGGGAAAAGCCGTGAAAGCAGCCATGTTGTGGCACTTCTGCACTCCCTTTGGGATGCCTTTGGCAGATGCAGTAAGCCTGGAACTCAGGGCTTCCTAGTTAAAAATATCCTAACCCTAGGCCGAACCCCAACCCTAAGACGAGAAAGGCAAATCAGCCAGGAATTAGGCATGTCCCCAAGGAAAAAGCTGTGGAGGCAGGCATGTTGTGGTACTTTTGCGCTCTTCTTGGGTAGTCCTTCGCTGCTGCTGTGTTCTTGGAACTCAGGTCTTTCTGGTTAATAGACCTCTTACCCTAGGCGTAACTCAAACATTAACCCTAGGAAGGAAAATCAGCCTATGGTTCGGGATGGTCTCATGAGAATAGAAGCAGAGGCAGCCAAGTTGTGTCACTTCTGCGGCCCTCTTGGGATGCCTTTAACAGCTGCAGTGTGCCTGGAGCCCAGGGCTTCCTGGTTTTAAAAGTCCTAGGCCTAAGCCTAACAGTAACCCTAGGAAGGTAAATCAGCCGGGTATTAGGGTTCTTCCTAAGGGAAAAGCCGTGAAAGCAGCCATGTTGTGGCACTTCTGCACTCCCTTTGGGATGCCTTTGGCAGATGCAGTAAGCCTGGAACTCAGGGCTTCCTAGTTCAAAATATCCTAGCCCTAGGCCGAACCCCAACCCTAAGACGAGAAAGGTAAATCAGCCAGGAATTAGGCATGTCCCCAAGGAAAAAGCTGTGGAGGCAGGCATGTTGTGGTACTTTTGCGCTCTTCTTGGCTAGTCCTTCGCTGCTGCTGTGTTCTTGGAACTCAGGTCCTTCTGGTTAATAGACCTCTTACCCTAGGCGAAACTCAAACCTTAACCCTAGGAAGGAAAATCAGCCTATGGTTCGGGATGGTCTCATGGAAATATCAGTGGCGGCAGCCAAGTTGTGTCACTTTTGCGCTCCCCTTGGGATGCCTTTCGCAGCTGCAGTGTGCCTGGAGCCCAGGGCTTCCTGGTTTTAAAAGTCCTAGGCCTAAGCCTAACAGTAACCCTAGGAAGGTAAATCAGCCGCGTATTAGGGTTCTTCCTAAGGGAAAAGCCGTGAAAGCAGCCATGTTGTGGCACTTCTGCACTCCCTTTGGGATGCCTTTGGCAGATGCAGTAAGCCTGGAACTCAGGGCTTCCTAGTTAAAAAAATCCTAGCCCTAGGCCGAACCCCAACCCTAAGACGAGAAAGGCAAATCAGCCAGGAATTAGGCATGTCCCCAAGGAAAAAGCTGTGGAGGCAGGCATGTTGTGGTACTTTTGCGCTCTTCTTGGGTAGTATTTCGCAGCTGCTGTGTTCTTGGAACTCAGGGCTTTCTGGTTAATAGAACCCTTACCCTAGGCGTAACTCAAACCTTAACCCTAGGAAGGAAAATCAGCCTATGGTTCGGGATGGTCTCATGGAAATATCAGTGGTGGCAGCCAAGTTGTGTCACTTTTGCGCTCCCCTTGGGATGCCTTTCGCAGCTGCAGTGTGCCTGGAGCCCAGGGCTTCCTGGTTTTAAAAGTCCTAGGCCTAAGCCTAACAGTAACCCTAGGAAGGTAAATCAGCCGCGTATTAGGGTTCTTCCTAAGGGAAAAGCCGTGAAAGCAGCCATGTTGTGGCACTTCTGCACTCCCTTTGGGATGCCTTTGGCAGATGAAGTAAGCCTGGAACTCAGGGCTTCCTAGTTAAAAATATCCTAGCCCTAGGCCGAACCCCAACCCTAAGACGAGAAAGGCAAATCAGCCAGGTATTAGGCATGTCCCCAAGGAAAAAGCTGTGGAGGCAGGCATGTTGTGGTACTTTTGCGCTCTTCTTGGGTAGTCCTTCGCAGCTCCTGTGTTCTTGGAACTCAGGGCTTTCTGGTTAATAGACCTCTTACCCTAGGCGTAACTCAAACATTAACCCTAGGAAGGAAAATCAGCCTATGGTTCGGGATGGTCTCATGAGAATAGAAGCAGAGGCAGCCAAGTTGTGTCACTTCTGCGGCCCTCTTGGGATGCCTTTAACAGCTGCAGTGTGCCTGGAGCCCAGGGCTTCCTGGTTTTAAAAGTCCTAGGCCTAAGCATAACAGTAACCCTAGGAAGGTAAATCAGCCGCGTATTAGGGTTCTTCCTAAGGGAAAAGCCGTGAAAGCAGCCATGTTGTGGCACTTTTGCACTCCCTTTGGGATGCCTTTTGCAGATGCAGTAAGCCTGGAACTCAGGACTTCCTGGTTAAAAAACTCCAAGGCCTAGGCTGAACCCTAACCCTAACCCTAGGCAGATAAATCAGCCTAGGTATAGGGATGGTGCCAAGGAAAAAGCTGTGAAAGCTGCCATGTTGTTGCACTTTTGTACTCCCCTTGGGATGCCTTGAACAGCTGCAGTGTGCCTGGATCTAAGGGCTTCCTAGTTTTAAAAATCCTAGCCCTAGGCCTAAGCCTTACAGTAACCCTGGGAAGGGAAATCAGCCTGGTGTTAAGCTTCTTGCCAAGGAAAAAGCCGTGAAAGCAACCATGTTGTGGCACTTTTGCACTCCCTTTTGGATGCCTTTCACAGCTCCAGTGTGCCTGGAACTCAGGGCTTCCTGATTTTAAAAATCCTAGCCCTAGGCCGAACCCCAACCCTAAGACGAGAAAGGCAAATCAGCCAGGAATTAGGCATGTCCCCAAGGAAAAAGCTGTGGAGGCAGGCATGTTGTGGTACTTTTGCGCTCTTCTTGGCTAGTCCTTCACAGCTGCTGTGTTCTTGGAACTCAGGGCTTTCTGGTTAATAGAACCCTTACCCTAGGCGTAACTCAAACCTTAACCCTAGGAAGGAAAATCAGCCTATGGTTCGGGATGGTCTCATGGAAATATCAGTGGTGGCCGCCAAGTTGTGTCACTTTTGCGCTCCCCTTGGGATGCCTTTCGCAGCTGCAGTGTGCCTGGAGCCCAGGGCTTCCTGGTTTTAAAAGTCCTAGGCCTAAGCCTAACAGTAACCCTAGGAAGGTAAAGCAGCCGCGTATTAGGGTTCTTCCTAAGGGAAAAGCCGTGAAAGCAGCCATGTTGTGGCACTTCTGCACTCCCTTTGGGATGCCTTTGGCAGATGAAGTAAGCCTGGAACTCAGGGCTTCCTAGTTAAAAATATCCTAGCCCTAGGCCGAACCCCAACCCTAAGACGAGAAAGGCAAATCAGCCAGGAATTAGGCATGTCCCCAAGGAAAAAGCTGTGGAGGCAGGCATGTTGTGGTACTTTTGCGCTCTTCTTGGCTAGTCCTTCGCAGCTGCTGTGTTCTTGGAAGTCAGGGCTTTCTGGTTAATAGAACCCTTACCCTAGGCGTAACTCAAACCTTAACCCTAGGAAGGAAAATCAGCCTATGGTTCGGGATGGTCTCATGGAAATATCAGTGGTGGCAGCCAAGTTGTGTCACTTTTGCGCTCCCCTTGGGATGCCTTTCGCAGCTGCAGTGTGCCTGGAGCCCAGGGCTTCCTGGTTTTAAAAGTCCTAGGCCTAAGCCTAACAGTAACCCTAGGAAGGTAAATCAGCCGCGTATTAGGGTTCTTCCTAAGGGAAAAGCCGTGAAAGCAGCCATGTTGTGGCACTTTTGCACTCCCTTTGGGATGCCTTTGGCAGATGCAGTAAGCCTGGAACTCAGGGCTTCCTGGTTAAAAAACTCCAAGCCCTAGGCTGAACCCTAACCCTAACCCTAGGCAGATAAATCAGCCTAGGTATAGGGATGGTGCCAAGGAAAAAGCTGTGAAAGCTGCCATGTTGTTGCACTTTTGTACTCCCCTTGGGATGCCTTGAACAGCTGCAGTGTGCCTGGATCTAAGGGCTTCCTAGTTTTAAAAATCCTAGCCCTAGGCCTAAGCCTTACAGTAACCCTGGGAAGGGAAATCAGCCTGGTGTTAAGCTTCTTGCCAAGGAAAAAGCCGTGAAAGCAACCATGTTGTGGCACTTTTGCACTCCCTTTTGGATGCCTTTCACAGCTCCAGTGTGCCTGGAACTCAGGGCTTCCTGATTTTAAAAATCCTAGCCCTAGGCCGAACCCCAACCCTAAGACGAGAAAGGCAAATCAGCCAGGAATTAGGCATGTCCCCAAGGAAAAAGCTATCGACGCAGGCATGTTGTGGTACTTTTGCGCTCTTCTTGGCTAGTCCTTCGCAGCTGCTGTGTTCTTGGAACTCAGGGCTTTCTGGTTAATAGAACCCTTACCCTAGGCGTAACTCAAACCTTAACCCTAGGAAGGAAAATCAGCCTATGGTTCGGGATGGTCTCATGAGAATAGCAGCAGAGGCAGCCAAGTTGTGTCACTTCTGCGGCCCTCTTGGGATGCCTTTCACAGCTGCAGTGTGCCTGGAGCCCAGGGCTTCCTGGTTTTAAAAGTCCTAGGCCTAAGCCTAACAGTAACCCTAGGAAGGTAAATCAGCCGCGTATTAGGGTTCTTCCTAAGGGAAAAGCCGTGAAAGCAGCCATGTTGTGGCACTTCTGCACTCCCTTTGGGATGCCTTTGGCAGATGCAGTAAGCCTGGAACTCAGGGCTTCCTAGTTAAAAAAATCCTAGCCCTAGGCCGAACCCCAACCCTAAGACGAGAAAGGCAAATCAGCCAGGAATTAGGCATGTCCCCAAGGAAAAAGCTGTGGAGGCAGGCATGTTGTGGTACTTTTGCGCTCTTCTTGGCTAGTCCTTCGCAGCTCCTGTGTTCTTGGAACTCAGGGCTTTCTGGTTAATAGAACCCTTACCCTAGGCGAAACTCAAACCTTAACCCTAGGAAGGAAAATCAGCCTATGGTTCGGGATGGTCTCATGGAAATATCAGTGGTGGCAGCCAAGTTGTGTCACTTTTGCGCTCCCCTTGGGATGCCTTTCGCAGCTGCAGTGTGCCTGGAGCCCAGGGCTTCCTGGTTTTAAAAGTCCTAGGCCTAAGCCTAACAGTAACCCTAGGAAGGTAAATCAGCCGCGTATTAGGGTTTTTCCTAAGGGAAAAGCCGTGAAAGCAGCCATGTTGTGGCACTTCTGCACTCCCTTTGGGATGCCATTGGCAGATGAAGTAAGCCTGGAACTCAGGGCTTCCTAGTTAAAAAAATCCTAGCCCTAGGCCGAACCCCAACCCTAAGACGAGAAAGGCAAATCAGCCAGGAATTAGGCATGTCCCCAAGGAAAAAGCTGTGGAGGCAGGCACGTTGTGGTACTTTTGCGCTCTTCTTGGGTAGTCCTTCGCAGCTGCTGTGTTCTTGGAACTCAGGGCTTTCTGGTTAATAGACCTCTTACCCTAGGCGTAACTCAAACATTAACCCTAGGATGGAAAATCAGCCTATGGTTCGGGATGGTCTCATGAGAATAGCAACAGAGGCAGCCAAGTTGTGTCACTTCTGCGGCCCTCTTGGGATGCCTTGAACAGCTGCATGTGCCTGGAGCCCAGGGCTTCCTGGTTTTAAAAGTCCTAGGCCTAAGCCTAACAATAACCCTAGGAAGGTAAATCAGCCGCGTATTAGGGTACTTCCTAAGGGAAAAGCCGTGAAAGCAGCCATGTTGTGGCACTTCTGCAGTCCCTTTGGGATGCCTTTGGCAGATGCAGTAAGCCTGGAACTCAGGGCTTCCTAGTTAAAAATATCCTAGCCCTAGGCCGAACCCCAACCCTAAGACGAGAAAGGTAAATCAGCCAGGAATTAGGCATGTCCCCAAGGAAAAAGCTGTGGAGGCAGGCATGTTGTGGTACTTTTGCGCTCTTCTTGGCTAGTCCTTCGCAGCTGCTGTGTTCTTGGAACTCAGGTCCTTCTGGTTAATAGACCTCTTACCCTAGGCGAAACTCAAACCTTAACCCTAGGAAGGAAAATCAGCCTATGGTTCGGGATGGTCTCATGGAAATATCAGTGGCGGCAGCCAAGTTGTGTCACTTTTGCGCTCCCCTTGGGATGCCTTTCGCAGCTGCAGTGTGCCTGGAGCCCAGGGCTTCCTGGTTTTAAAAGTCCTAGGCCTAAGCCTAACAGTAACCCTAGGAAGGTAAATCAGCCGCGTATTAGGGTTCTTCCTAAGGGAAAAGCCGTGAAAGCAGCCATGTTGTGGCACTTCTGCACTCCCTTTGGGATGCCTTTGGCAGATGCAGTAAGCCTGGAACTCAGGGCTTCCTAGTTAAAAAAATCCTAGCCCTAGGCCGAACCCCAACCCTAAGACGAGAAAGGCAAATCAGCCAGGAATTAGGCATGTCCCCAAGGAAAAAGCTGTGGAGGCAGGCATGTGGTGGTACTTTTGCGCTCTTCTTGGGTAGTCCTTCGCAGCTGCTGTGTTCTTGGAACTCAGGGCTTTCTGGTTAATAGAACCCTTACCCTAGGCGTAACTCAAACCTTAACCCTAGGAAGGAAAATCAGCCTATGGTTCGGGATGGTCTCATGGAAATATCAGTGGTGGCAGCCAAGTTGTGTCACTTTTGCGCTCCCCTTGGGATGCCTTTCGCAGCTGCAGTGTGCCTGGAGCCCAGGGCTTCCTGGTTTTAAAAGTCCTAGGCCTAAGCCTAACAGTAACCCTAGGAAGGTAAAGCAGCCGCGTATTAGGGTTCTTCCTAAGGGAAAAGCCGTGAAAGCAGCCATGTTGTGGCACTTCTGCACTCCCTTTGGGATGCCTTTGGCAGATGCAGTAAGCCTGGAACTCAGGGCTTCCTAGTTAAAAATATCCTAGCCCTAGGCCGAACCCCAACCCTAAGACGAGAAAGGCAAATCAGCCAGGAATTAGGCATGTCCCCAAGGAAAAAGCTGTGGAGGCAGGCATGTTGTGGTACTTTTGCGCTCTTCTTGGCTAGTCCTTCGCAGCTGCTGTGTTCTTGGAACTCAGGTCTTTCTGGTTAATAGACCTCTTACCCTAGGCGTAACTCAAACCTTAACCCTAGGAAGGAAAATCAGCCTATGGTTCGGGATGGTCTCATGAGAATAGAAGCAGAGGCAGCCAAGTTGTGTCACTTCTGCGGCCCTCTTGGGATGCCTTTAACAGCTGCAGTGTGCCTGGAGCCCAGGGCTTCCTGGTTTTAAAAGTCCTAGGCCTAAGCATAACAGTAACCCTAGGAAGGTAAATCAGCCGCGTATTAGGGTTCTTCCTAAGGGAAAAGCCGTGAAAGCAGCCATGTTGTGGCACTTTTGCACTCCCTTTGGGATGCCTTTGGCAGATGCAGTAAGCCTGGAACTCAGGGCTTCCTGGTTAAAAAACTCCAAGCCCTAGGCTGAACCCTAACCCTAACCCTAGGCAGATAAATCAGCCTAGGTATAGGGATGGTGCCAAGGAAAAAGCTGTGAAAGCTGCCATGTTGTTGCACTTTTGTACTCCCCTTGGGATGCCTTGAACAGCTGCAGTGTGCCTGGATCTAAGGGCTTCCTAGTTTTAAAAATCCTAGCCCTAGGCCTAAGCCTTACAGTAACCCTGGGAAGGGAAATCAGCCTGGTGTTAAGCTTCTTGCCAAGGAAAAAGCTGTGAAAGCAACCATGTTGTGGCACTTTTGCACTCCCTTTTGGATGCCTTTCACAGCTCCAGTGTGCCTGGAACTCAGGGCTTCCTGATTTTAAAAATCCTAGCCCTAGGCCGAACCCCAACCCTAAGACGAGAAAGGCAAATCAGCCAGGAATTAGGCATGTCCCCAAGGAAAAAGCTGTGGAGGCAGGCATGTTGTGGTACTTTTGCGCTCTTCTTGGGTAGTCCTTCGCAGCTGCTGTGTTCTTGGAACTCAGGGCTTTCTGGTTAATAGACCTCTTACCCTAGGCGTAACTCAAACATTAACCCTAGGAAGGAAAATCAGCCTATGGTTCGGGATGGTCTCATGAGAATAGCAGCAGAGGCAGCCAAGTTGTGTCACTTTTGCGCTCCCCTTGGGATGCCTTTCGCAGCTGCAGTGTGCCTGGAGCCCAGGGCTTCCTGGTTTTAAAAGTCCTAGGCCTAAGCCTAACAGTAACCCTAGGAAGGTAAATCAGCCGCGTATTAGGGTTCTTCCTAAGGGAAAAGCCGTGAAAGCAGCCATGTTGTGGCACTTCTGCACTCCCTTTGGGATGCCTTTGGCAGATGCAGTAAGCCTGGAACTCAGGGCTTCCTAGTTAAAAATATCCTAGCCCTAGGCCGAACCCCAACCCTAAGACGAGAAAGGCAAATCAGCCAGGAATTAGGCATGTCCCCAAGGAAAAAGCTGTGGAGGCAGGCATGTTGTGGTACTTTTGCGCTCTTCTTGGGTAGTCCTTCGCTGCTGCTGTGTTCTTGGAACTCAGGTCTTTCTGGTTAATAGACCTCTTACCCTAGGCGTAACTCAAACCTTAACCCTAGGAAGGAAAATCAGCCTATGGTTCGGGATGGTCTCATGGAAATATCAGTGGTGGCAGCCAAGTTGTGTCACTTTTGCGCTCCCCTTGGGATGCCTTTCGCAGCTGTAGTGTGCCTGGAGCCCAGGGCTTCCTGGTTTTAAAAGTCCTAGGCCTAAGCCTAACAGTAACCCTAGGAAGGTAAAGCAGCCGCGTATTAGGGTTCTTCCTAAGGGAAAAGCCGTGAAAGCAGCCATGTTGTGGCACTTCTGCACTCCCTTTGGGATGCCTTTGGCAGATGCAGTAAGCCTGGAACTCAGGGCTTCCTAGTTAAAAATATCCTAGCCCTAGGCCGAACCCCAACCCTAAGACGAGAAAGGCAAATCAGCCAGGAATTAGGCATGTCCCCAAGGAAAAAGCTGTGGAGGCAGGCATGTTGTGGTACTTTTGCGCTCTTCTTGGCTAGTCCTTCGCAGCTGCTGTGTTCTTGGAACTCAGGGCTTTCTGGTTAATAGACCTCTTACCCTAGGCGTAACTCAAACCTTAACCCTAGGAAGGAAAATCAGCCTATGGTTCGGGATGGTCTCATGAGAATAGAAGCAGAGGCAGCCAAGTTGTGTCACTTCTGCGGCCCTCTTGGGATGCCTTTAACAGCTGCAGTGTGCCTGGAGCCCAGGGCTTCCTGGTTTTAAAAGTCCTAGGCCTAAGCATAACAGTAACCCTAGGAAGGTAAATCAGCCGCGTATTAGGGTTCTTCCTAAGGGAAAAGCCGTGAAAGCAGCCATGTTGTGGCACTTCTGCACTCCCTTTGGGATGCCTTTGGCAGATGCAGTAAGCCTGGAACTCAGGGCTTCCTAGTTTTAAAAATCCTAGCCCTAGGCCTAAGCCTTACAGTAACCCTGGGAAGGGAAATCAGCCTGGTGTTAAGCTTCTTGCCAAGGAAAAAGCTGTGAAAGCAACCATGTTGTGGCACTTTTGCACTCCCTTTTGGATGCCTTTCACAGCTCCAGTGTGCCTGGAACTCAGGGCTTCCTGATTTTAAAAATCCTAGCCCTAGGCCGAACCCCAACCCTAAGACGAGAAAGGCAAATCAGCCAGGAATTAGGCATGTCCCCAAGGAAAAAGCTGTGGAGGCAGGCATGTTGTGGTACTTTTGCGCTCTTCTTGGCTAGTCCTTCGCAGCTGCTGTGTTCTTGGAACTCAGGGCTTTCTGGTTAATAGACCTCTTACCCTAGGCGTAACTCAAACATTAACCCTAGGAAGGAAAATCAGCCTATGGTTCGGGATGGTCTCATGAGAATAGCAGCAGAGGCAGCCAAGTTGTGTCACTTCTGCGGCCCTCTTGGGATGCCTTTCGCAGCTGCAGTGTGCCTGGAGCCCAGGGCTTCCTGGTTTTAAAAGTCCTAGGCCTAAGCCTAACAGTAACCCTAGGAAGGTAAATCAGCCGCGTATTAGGGTTCTTCCTAAGGGAAAAGCCGTGAAAGCAGCCATGTTGTGGCACTTCTGCACTCCCTTTGGGATGCCTTTGGCAGATGCAGTAAGCCTGGAACTCAGGGCTTCCTAGTTAAAAAAATCCTAGCCCTAGGCCGAACCCCTACCCTAAGACGAGAAAGGCAAATCAGCCAGGAATTAGGCATGTCCCCAAGGAAAAAGCTGTGGAGGCAGGCATGTTGTGGTACTTTTGCGCTCTTCTTGGCTAGTCCTTCGCAGCTCCTGTGTTCTTGGAACTCAGGGCTTTCTGGTTAATAGAACCCTTACCCTAGGCGAAACTCAAACCTTAACCCTAGGAAGGAAAATCAGCCTATGGTTCGGGATGGTCTCATGGAAATATCAGTGGTGGCAGCCAAGTTGTGTCACTTTTGCGCTCCCCTTGGGATGCCTTTCGCAGCTGCAGTGTGCCTGGAGCCCAGGGCTTCCTGGTTTTAAAAGTCCTAGGCCTAAGCCTAACAGTAACCCTAGGAAGGTAAATCAGCCGCGTATTAGGGTTCTTCCTAAGGGAAAAGCCGTGAAAGCAGCCATGTTGTGGCACTTCTGCACTCCCTTTGGGATGCCTTTGGCAGATGCAGTAAGCCTGGAACTCAGGGCTTCCTAGTTAAAAATATCCTAGCCCTAGGCCGAAGCCCAACCCTAAGACGAGAAAGGCAAATCAGCCAGGAATTAGGCATGTCCCCAAGGAAAAAGCTGTGGAGGCAGGCATGTTGTGGTACTTTTGCGCTCTTCTTGGGTAGTCCTTCGCTGCTGCTGTGTTCTTGGAACTCAGGGCTTTCTGGTTAATAGAACCCTTACCCTAGGCGTAACTCAAACATTAACCCTAGGAAGGAAAATCAGCCTATGGTTCGGGATGGTCTCATGAGAATAGCAACAGAGGCAGCCAAGTTGTGTCACTTCTGCGGCCCTCTTGGGATGCCTTTAACAGCTGCAGTGTGCCTGGAGCCCAGGGCTTCCTGGTTTTAAAAGTCCTAGGCCTAAGCCTAACAGTAACCCTAGGAAGGTAAATCAGCCGGGTATTAGGGTTATTGCTAAGGGAAAAGCCGTGAAAGCAGCCATGTTGTGGCACTTCTGCACTCCCTTTGGGATGCCATTGGCATATGAAGTAAGCCTGGAACTCAGGACTTCCTAGTTAAAAAAATCCTAGCCCTAGGCCGAACCCCAACCCTAAGACGAGAAAGGCAAATCAGCCAGGAATTAGGCATGTCCCCAAGGAAAAAGCTGTGGAGGCAGGCATGTTGTGGTACTTTTGCGCTCTTCTTGGCTAGTCCTTCGCAGCTGCTGTGTTCTTGGAACTCAGGGCTTTCTGGTTAATAGAACCCTTACCCTAGGCGTAACTCAAACCTTAACCCTAGGAAGGAAAATCAGCCTATGGTTCGGGATGGTCTCATGAGAATAGCAACAGAGGCAGCCAAGTTGTGTCACTTCTGCGGCCCTCTTGGGATGCCTTTAACAGCTGCAGTGTGCCTGGAGCCCAGGGCTTCCTGGTTTTAAAAGTCCTAGGCCTAAGCCTAACAGTAACCCTAGGAAGGTAAATCAGCCACGTATTAGGGTTCTTCCTAAGGGAAAAGCCGTGAAAGCAGCCATGTTGTGGCACTTTTGCACTCCCTTTGGGATGCATTTGGCAGATGCAGTAAGCCTGGAACTCAGGGCTTCCTGGTTAAAAAACTCCAAGCCCTAGGCTGAACCCTAACCCTAACCCTAGGCAGATAAATCATCCTAGGTATAGGGATGGTGCCAAGGAAAAAGCTGTGAAAGCTGCCATGTTGTTGCACTTTTGTACTCCCCTTGGGATGCCTTGAACAGCTGCAGTGTGCCTGGATCTAAGGGCTTCCTAGTTTTAAAAATCCTAGCCCTAGGCCTAAGCCTTACAGTAACCCTGGGAAGGGAAATCAACCTGGTGTTAGGCTTCTTGCCAAGGAAAAAGCCGTGAAAGCAGCCATGTTGTGGCACTTTTGCACTCCCTTTTGGATGCCTTTCACAGCTCCAGTGTGCCTGGAACTCAGGGCTTCCTGATTTTAAAAATCCTAGCCCTAGGCCGAACCCCAACCCTAAGACGAGAAAGGCAAATCAGCCAGGAATTAGGCATGTCCCCAAGGAAAAAGCTGTGGAGGCAGGCATGTTGTGGTACTTTTGCGCTCTTCTTGGGTAGTCCTTCGCTGCTGCTGTGTTCTTGGAACTCAGGTCTTTCTGGTTAATAGACCTCTTACCCTAGGCGAAACTCAAACCTTAACCCTAGGAAGGAAAATCAGCCTATGGTTCGGGATGGTCTCATGAGAATAGAAGCAGAGGCAGCCAAGTTGTGTCACTTTTGCGGCCCTCTTGGGATGCCTTTAACAGCTGCAGTGTGCCTGGAGCCCAGGGCTTCCTGGTTTTAAAAGTCCTAGGCCTAAGCCTAACAGTAACCCTAGGAAGGTAAAGCAGCCGCGTATTAGGGTTCTTCCTAAGGGGAAAGCCGTGAAAGCAGCCATGTTGTGGCACTTCTGCACTCCCTTTGGGATGCATTTGGCAGATGCAGTAAGCCTGGAACTCAGGGCTTCCTGGTTAAAAAACTCCAAGCCCTAGGCTGAACCCTAACCCTAACCCTAGGCAGATAAATCAGCCTAGGTATAGGGATGGTGCCAAGGAAAAAGCTGTGAAAGCTGCCATGTTGTTGCACTTTTGTACTCCCCTTGGGATGCCTTGAACAGCTGCAGTGTGCCTGGATCTAAGGGCTTCCTAGTTTTAAAAATCCTAGCCCTAGGCCTAAGCCTTACAGTAACCCTGGGAAGGGAAATCAGCCTGGTGTTAAGCTTCTTGCCAAGGAAAAAGCCGTGAAAACAACCATGTTGTGGCACTTTTGCACTCCCTTTTGGATGCCTTTCACAGCTCCAGTGTGCCTGGAACTCAGGGCTTCCTAGTTAAAAATATCCTAGCCCTAGGCCGAACCCCAACCCTAAGACGAGAAAGGCAAATCAGCCAGGAATTAGGCATGTCCCCAAGGAAAAAGCTGTGGAGGCAGGCATGTTGTGGTACTTTTGCGCTCTTCTTGGCTAGTCCTTCGCAGCTGCTGTGTTCTTGGAACTCAGGGCTTTCTGGTTAATAGAACCCTTACCCTAGGCGTAACTCAAACCTTAACCCTAGGAAGGAAAATCAGCCTATGGTTCGGGATGGTCTCATGGAAATATCAGTGGTGGCAGCCAAGTTGCGTCACTTTTGCGCTCCCCTTGGGATGCCTTTCGCAGCTGCAGTGTGCCTGGAGCCCAGGGCTTCCTGGTTTTAAAAGTCCTAGGCCTAAGCCTAACAGTAACCCTAGGAAGGTAAATCAGCCGCGTATTAGGGTTCTTCCTAAGGGAAAAGCCGTGAAAGCAGCCATGTTGTGGCACTTCTGCACTCCCTTTGGGATGCCTTTGGCAGATGCAGTAAGCCTGGAACTCAGGGCTTCCTAGTTAAAAAAATCCTAGCCCTAGGCCGAACCCCAACCCTAAGACGAGAAAGGCAAATCAGCCAGGAATTAGGCATGTCCCCAAGGAAAAAGCTGTGGAGGCAGGCATGTTGTGGTACTTTTGCGCTCTTCTTGGCTAGTCCTTCGCAGCTGCTGTGTTCTTGGAACTCAGGTCTTTCTGGTTAATAGACCTCTTACCCTAGGCGAAACTCAAACATTAACCCTAGGAAGGAAAATCAGCCTATGGTTCGGGATGGTCTCAGGAGAATAGAAGCAGAGGCAGCCAAGTTGTGTCACTTTTGCGCTCCCCTTGGGATGCCTTTCGCAGCTGCAGTGTGCCTGGAGCCCAGGGCTTCCTGGTTTTAAAAGTCCTAGGCCTAAGCCTAACAGTAACCCTAGGAAGGTAAATCAGCCGCGTATTAGGGTTCTTCCTAAGGGAAAAGCCGTGAAAGCAGCCATGTTGTGGCACTTCTGCACTCCCTTTGGGATGCCTTTGGCAGATGCAGTAAGCCTGGAACTCAGGGCTTCCTGGTTAAAAAACTCCAAGACCTAGGCTGAACCCTAACCCTAACCCTAGGCAGATAAATCAGCCTAGGTATAGGGATGGTGCCAAGGAAAAAGCTGTGAAAGCTGCCATGTTTTGCACTTTTGTACTCCTCTTGGGATACCTTGAACAGCTGCATGTGCCTGGATCTAATGGCTTCCTAGTTTTAAAAATCCTAGCCCTAGGCCTAAGCCTTACAGTAACCCTGGGAAGGTAAATCAGCCTGGTGTTAGGCTTCTTGCCAAGGAAAAAGCCGTGAAAGCAACCATGTTGTGGCACTTTTGCACTCCCTTTGGGATGCCTTTCACAGCTCCAGTGTGCCTGGAACTCAGGGCTTCCTGATTTTAAAAATCCTAGCCCTAGGCCGAACCCCAACCCTAAGACGAGAAAGGCAAATCAGCCAGGAATTAGGCATGTCCCCAAGGAAAAAGCTGTGGAGGCAGGCATGTTGTGGTACTTTTGCGCTCTTCTTGGCTAGTCCTTCGCAGCTGCTGTGTTCTTGGAACTCAGGGCTTTCTGGTTAATAGAACCCTTACCCTAGGCGTAACTCAAACCTTAACCCTAGGAAGGAAAATCAGCCTATGGTTCGGGATGGTCTCATGAGAATAGCAGCAGAGGCAGCCAAGTTGTGTCACTTCTGCGGCCCTCTTGGGATGCCTTTCGCAGCTGCAGTGTGCCTGGAGCCCAGGGCTTCCTGGTTTTAAAAGTCCTAGGCCTAAGCCTAACAGTAACCCTAGGAAGGTAAATCAGCAGGGTATTAGGGTTCTTCCTAAGGGGAAAGCCGTGAAAGCAGCCATGTTGTGGCACTTCTGCACTCCCTTTGGGATGCCTTTGGCAGATGCAGTAAGCCTGGAACTCAGGGCTTCCTAGTTAAAAAAATCCTAGCCCTAAACCGAACCCCAACCCTAAGACGAGAAAGGCAAATCAGCCAGGAATTAGGCATGTCCCCAAGGAAAAAGCTGTGGAGGCAGGCATGTTGTGGTACTTTTGCGCTCTTCTTGGCTAGTCCTTCGCAGCTGCTGTGTTCTTGGAACTCAGGGCTTTCTGGTTAATAGAACCCTTACCCTAGGCGTAACTCAAACCTTAACCCTAGGAAGGAAAATCAGCCTATGGTTCGGGATGGTCTCATGGAAATATCAGTGGTGGCAGCCAAGTTGTGTCACTTTTACGCTCCCCTTGGGATGCCTTTCGCAGCTGCAGTGTGCCTGGAGCCCAGGGCTTCCTGGTTTTAAAAGTCCTAGGCCTAAGCCTAACAGTAACCCTAGGAAGGTAAAGCAGCCGGGTATTAGGGTTCTTCCTAAGGGAAAAGCCGTGAAAGCAGCCATGTTGTGGCACTTCTGCACTCCCTTTGGGATGCCTTTGGCAGATGCAGTAAGCCTGGAACTCAGGGCTTCCTAGTTAAAAATATCCTAGCCCTAGGCCGAACCCCAACCCTAAGACGAGAAAGGCAAATCAGCCAGGAATTAGGCATGTCCCCAAGGAAAAAGCTGTGGAGGCAGGCATGTTGTGGTACTTTTGCGCTCTTCTTGGGTAGTCCTTCGCAGCTGCTGTGTTCTTGGAACTCAGGTCTTTCTGGTTAATAGACCTCTTACCCTAGGCGTAACTCAAACATTAACCCTAGGAAGGAAAATCAGCCTATGGTTCGGGATGGTCTCATGAGAATAGAAGCAGAGGCAGCCAAGTTGTGTCACTTTTGCGGCCCTCTTGGGATGCCTTTAACAGCTGCAGTGTGCCTGGAGCCCAGGGCTTCCTGGTTTTAAAAGTCCTAGGCCTAAGCCTAACAGTAACCCTAGGAAGGTAAATCAGCCGCGTATTAGGGTTCTTCCTAAGGGAAAAGCCGTGAAAGCAGCCATGTTGTGGCACTTCTGCACTCCCTTTGGGATGCCTTTGGCAGATGCAGTAAGCCTGGAACTCAGGGCTTCCTGGTTAAAAAACTCCAAGCCCTAGGCTGAACCCTAACCCTAACCCTAGGCAGATAAATCAGCCTAGGTATAGGGATGGTGCCAAGGAAAAAGCTGTGAAAGCTGCCATGTTGTTGCACTTTTGTGCTCCCCTTGGGATGCCTTGAACAGCTGCATGTGCCTGGAGCCCAGGGCTTCCTGGTTTTAAAAGTCCTGTGTCTAAGCCTAACAGTAACCCTAGGAAGGTAAATCAGCCGCGTATTAGGGTTCTTCCTAAGGGAAAAGCCGTGAAAGCAGCCATGTTGTGGCACTTCTGCACTCCCTTTGGGATGCCTTTGGCAGATGCAGTAAGCCTGGAACTCAGGGCTTCCTAGTTAAAAATATCCTAGCCCTAGGCCGAACCCAACCCTAAGACGAGAAAGGCAAATCAGCCAGGAATTAGGCATGTCCCCAAGGAAAAAGCTGTGGAGGCAGGCATGTTGTGGTACTTTTGCGCTCTTCTTGGGTAGTCCTTCGCAGCTGCTGTGTTCTTGGAACTCAGGGCTTTCTGGTTAATAGAACCCTTACCCTAGGCGTAACTCAAACCTTAACCCTAGGAAGGAAAATCAGCCTATGGTTCGGGATGGTCTCATGGAAATATCAGTGGTGGCAGCCAAGTTGTGTCACTTTTACGCTCCCCTTGGGATGCCTTTCGCAGCTGCAGTGTGCCTGGAGCCCAGGGCTTCCTGGTTTTAAAAGTCCTAGGCCTAAGCCTAACAGTAACCCTAGGAAGGTAAATCAGCCGCGTATTAGGGTTCTTCCTAAGGGAAAAGCCGTGAAAGCCGCCATGTTGTGGCACTTCTGCACTCCCTTTGGGATGCCTTTGGCAGATGCAGTAAGCCTGGAACTCAGGGCTTCCTAGTTAAAAATATCCTAGCCCTAGGCCGAACCCCAACCCTAAGACGAGAAAGGCAAATCAGCCAGGAATTAGGCATGTCCCCAAGGAAAAAGCTGTGGAGGCAGGCATGTTGTGGTACTTTTGCGCTCTTCTTGGCTAGTCCTTCGCAGCTGCTGTGTTCTTGGAACTCAGGTCTTTCTGGTTAATAGACCTCTTACCCTAGGCGAAACTCAAACATTAACCCTAGGAAGGAAAATCAGCCTATGGTTCGGGATGGTCTCATGAGAATAGAAGCAGAGGCAGCCAAGTTGTGTCACTTCTGCGGCCCTCTTGGGATGCCTTTAACAGCTGCAGTGTGCCTGGAGCCCAGGGCTTCCTGGTTTTAAAAGTCCTAGGCCTAAGCCTAACAGTAACCCTAGGAAGGTAAATCAGCCGGGTATTA
Source organism: Ammospiza maritima maritima (assembly GCA_036010785.1). Taxonomy (NCBI): domain Eukaryota; kingdom Metazoa; phylum Chordata; class Aves; order Passeriformes; family Passerellidae; genus Ammospiza; species Ammospiza maritima. Next base: position 154,625 of record JAYKTQ010000354.1, on the reverse strand, counting down.
GGGTTCTTCCTAAGGGAAAAGCCGTGAAAGCAGCCATGTTGTGGCACTTCTGCACTCCCTTTGGGATGCCTTTGGCAGATGCAGTAAGCCTGGAACTCAGGGCTTCCTGGTTAAAAAACTCCAAGCCCTAGGCTGAACCCTAACCCTAACCCTAGGCAGATAAATCAGCCTATGTACAGGGATGGTGCCAAGGAAAAAGCTGTGAAAGCTGCCATGTTGTGGTACTTTAGTACTCCTCTTGGGATGCCTTGAACAGCTGCATGTGCCTGGAGCCCAGGGCTTCCTGGTTTTAAAAGTCCTAGGCCTAAGCCTAACAGTAACCCTAGGAAGGTAAATCAGCCGCGTATTAGGGTTCTTCCTAAGGGAAAAGCCGTGAAAGCAGCCATGTTGTGGCACTTCTGCACTCCCTTTGGGATGCCTTTGGCAGATGCAGTAAGCCTGGAACTCAGGGCTTCCTAGTTAAAAATATCCTAGCCCTAGGCCGAACCCCAACCCTAAGACGAGAAAGGCAAATCAGCCAGGAATTAGGCATGTCCCCAAGGAAAAAGCTGTGGAGGCAGGCATGTTGTGGTACTTTTGCGCTCTTCTTGGCTAGTCCTTCGCTGCTGCTGTGTTCTTGGAACTCAGGTCTCTCTGGCTAATAGACCTCTTACCCTAGGCGAAACTCAAACCTTAACCCTAGGAAGGAAAATCAGCCTATGGTTCGGGATGGTCTCATGAGAATAGAAGCAGAGGCAGCCAAGTTGTGTCACTTCTGCGTCCCTCTTGGGATGCCTTTAACAGCTGCAGTGTGCCTGGAGCCCAGGGCTTCCTGGTTTTAAAAGTCCTAGGCCTAAGCCTAACAGTAACCCTAGGAAGGTAAAGCAGCCGCGTATTAGGGTTCTTCCTAAGGGAAAAGCCGTGAAAGCAGCCATGTTGTGGCACTTTTGCACTCCCTTTGGGATGCATTTGGCAGATGCAGTAAGCCTGGAACTCAGGGCTTCCTGGTTAAAAAACTCCAAGCCCTAGGCTGAACCCTAACCCTAACCCTAGGCAGATAAATCAGCCTAGGTATAGGGATGGTGCCAAGGAAAAAGCTGTGAAAGCTGCCATGTTGTTGCACTTTTGTACTCCCCTTGGGATGCCTTGAACAGCTGCAGTGTGCCTGGATCTAAGGGCTTCCTAGTTTTAAAAATCCTAGCCCTAGGCCTAAGCCTTACAGTAACCCTGGGAAGGGAAATCAGCCTGGTGTTAAGCTTCTTGCCAAGGAAAAAGCCGTGAAAGCAACCATGTTGTGGCACTTTTGCACTCCCTTTTGGATGCCTTTCACAGCTCCAGTGTGCCTGGAACTCAGGGCTTCCTGATTTTAAAAATCCTAGCCCTAGGCCGAACCCCAACCCTAAGACGAGAAAGGCAAATCAGCCAGGAATTAGGCATGTCCCCAAGGAAAAAGCTGTGGAGGCAGGCATGTTGTGGTACTTTTGCGCTCTTCTTGGGTAGTCCTTCGCAGCTGCTGTGTTCTTGGAACTCAGGGCTTTCTGGTTAATAGAACCCTTACCCTAGGCGTAACTCAAACCTTAACCCTAGGAAGGAAAATCAGCCTATGGTTCGGGATGGTCTCATGGAAATATCAGTGGTGGCAGCCAAGTTGTGTCACTTTTGCGCTCCCCTTGGGATGCCTTTCGCAGCTGCAGTGTGCCTGGAGCCCAGGGCTTCCTGGTTTTAAAAGTCCTAGGCCTAAGCCTAACAGTAACCCTAGGAAGGTAAATCAGCCGCGTATTAGGGTTCTTCCTAAGGGAAAAGCCGTGAAAGCAGCCATGTTGTGGCACTTCTGCACTCCCTTTGGGATGCCTTTGGCAGATGCAGTAAGCCTGGAACTCAGGGCTTCCTAGTTAAAAAAATTATAGCCCTAGGCCGAACCCCAACCCTAAGACGAGAAAGGCAAATCAGCCAGGAATTAGGCATGTCCCCAAGGAAGAAGCTGTGGAGGCAGGCATGTTGTAGTACTTTTGCGCTCTTCTTGGCTAGTCCTTCGCGGCTGCTGTGTTCTTGGAACTCAGGGCTTTCTGCTTAATAGAACCCTTACCCTAGGCGTAACTCAAACCTTAACCCTAAGAAGGAAAATCAGCCTATGGTTCGGGATGGTCTCATGGAAATATCAGTGGTGGCAGCCAAGTTGTGTCACTTTTGCGCTCCCCTTGGGATGCCTTTAACAGCTGCAGTGTGCCTGGAGCCCAGGGCTTCCTGGTTTTAAAAGTCCTAGGCCTAAGCCTAACAGTAACCCTAGGAAGGTAAATCAGCCGCGTATTAGGGTTCTTCCTAAGGGAAAAGCCGTGAAAGCAGCCATGTTGTGGCACTTCTGCACTCCCTTTGGGATGCCTTTGGCAGATGCAGTAAGCCTGGAACTCAGGGCTTCCTAGTTAAAAATATCCTAGCCCTAGGCCGAACCCCAACCCTAAGACGAGAAAGGCAAATCAGCCAGGAATTAGGCATGTCCCCAAGGAAAAAGCTGTGGAGGCAGGCATGTTGTGGTACTTTTGCGCTCTTCTTGGGTAGTCCTTCGCTGCTGCTGTGTTCTTGGAACTCAGGTCTTTCTGGTTAATAGACCTCTTACCCTAGGCGAAACTCAAACCTTAACCCTAGGAAGGAAAATCAGCCTATGGTTCGGGATGGTCTCATGAGAATAGAAGCAGAGGCAGCCAAGTTGTGTCACTTCTGCGGCCCTCTTGGGATGCCTTTAACAGCTGCAGTGTGCCTGGAGCCCAGGGCTTCCTGGTTTTAAAAGTCCTAGGCCTAAGCCTAACAGTAACCCTAGGAAGGTAAATCAGCCGGGTATTAGGGTTCTTCCTAAGGGAAAAGCCGTGAAAGCAGCCATGTTGTGGCACTTTTGCACTCCCTTTGGGATGCATTTGGCAGATGCAGTAAGCCTGGAACTCAGGGCTTCCTGGTTAAAAAACTCCAAGCCCTAGGCTGAACCCTAACCCTAACCCTAGGCAGATAAATCAGCCTAGGTATAGGGATGGTGCCAAGGAAAAAGCTGTGAAAGCTGCCATGTTGTTGCACTTTTGTACTCCCCTTGGGATGCCTTGAACAGCTGCAGTGTGCCTGGATCTAAGGGCTTCCTAGTTTTAAAAATCCTAGCCCTAGGCCTAAGCCTTACAGTAACCCTGGGAAGGGAAATCAGCCTGGTGTTAAGCTTCTTGCCAAGGAAAAAGCCGTGAAAGCAACCATGTTGTGGCACTTTTGCACTCCCTTTTGGATGCCTTTCACAGCTCCAGTGTGCCTGGAACTCAGGGCTTCCTAGTTAAAAATATCCTAGCCCTAGGCCGAACCCCAACCCTAAGACGAGAAAGGCAAATCAGCCAGGAATTAGGCATGTCCCCAAGGAAAAAGCTGTGGAGGCAGGCATGTTGTGGTACTTTTGCGCTCTTCTTGGGTAGTCCTTCGCAGCTGCTGTGTTCTTGGAACTCAGGGCTTTCTGGTTAATAGAACCCTTACCCTAGGCGTAACTCAAACCTTAACCCTAGGAAGGAAAATCAGCCTATGGTTCGGGATGGTCTCATGGAAATATCAGTGGTGGCAGCCAAGTTGTGTCACTTTTACGCTCCCCTTGGGATGCCTTTCGCAGCTGCAGTGTGCCTGGAGCCCAGGGCTTCCTGGTTTTAAAAGTCCTAGGCCTAAGCCTAACAGTAACCCTAGGAAGGTAAATCAGCCGCGTATTAGGGTTCTTCCTAAGGGAAAAGCCGTGAAAGCAGCCATGTTGTGGCACTTCTGCACTCCCTTTGGGATGCCTTTGGCAGATGCAGTAAGCCTGGAACTCAGGGCTTCCTAGTTAAAAATATCCTAGCCCTAGGCCGAACCCCAACCCTAAGACGAGAAAGGCAAATCAGCCAGGAATTAGGCATGTCCCCAAGGAAAAAGCTGTGGAGGCAGGCATGTTGTGGTACTTTTGCGCTCTTCTTGGGTAGTCCTTCGCTGCTGCTGTGTTCTTGGAACTCAGGTCTTTCTGGTTAATAGACCTCTTACCCTAGGCGAAACTCAAACCTTAACCCTAGGAAGGAAAATCAGCCTATGGTTCGGGATGGTCTCATGAGAATAGAAGCAGAGGCAGCCAAGTTGTGTCACTTCTGCGGCCCTCTTGGGATGCCTTTAACAGCTGCAGTGTGCCTGGAGCCCAGGGCTTCCTGGTTTTAAAAGTCCTAGGCCTAAGCCTAACAGTAACCCTAGGAAGGTAAATCAGCCGGGTATTAGGGTTCTTCCTAAGGGAAAAGCCGTGAAAGCAGCCATGTTGTGGCACTTTTGCACTCCCTTTGGGATGCATTTGGCAGATGCAGTAAGCCTGGAACTCAGGGCTTCCTGGTTAAAAAACTCCAAGCCCTAGGCTGAACCCTAACCCTAACCCTAGGCAGATAAATCAGCCTAGGTATAGGGATGGTGCCAAGGAAAAAGCTGTGAAAGCTGCCATGTTGTTGCACTTTTGTACTCCCCTTGGGATGCCTTGAACAGCTGCAGTGTGCCTGGATCTAAGGGCTTCCTAGTTTTAAAAATCCTAGCCCTAGGCCTAAGCCTTACAGTAACCCAGGGAAGGGAAATCAGCCTGGTGTTAAGCTTCTTGCCAAGGAAAAAGCCGTGAAAGCAACCATGTTGTGGCACTTTTGCACTCCCTTTTGGATGCCTTTCACAGCTCCAGTGTGCCTGGAACTCAGGGCTTCCTAGTTAAAAATATCCTAGCCCTAGGCCGAACCCCAACCCTAAGACGAGAAAGGCAAATCAGCCAGGAATTAGGCATGTCCCCAAGGAAAAAGCTGTGGAGGCAGGCATGTTGTGGTACTTTTGCGCTCTTCTTGGGTAGTCCTTCGCAGCTGCTGTGTTCTTGGAACTCAGGGCTTTCTGGTTAATAGAACCCTTACCCTAGGCGTAACTCAAACCTTAACCCTAGGAAGGAAAATCAGCCTATGGTTCGGGATGGTCTCATGGAAATATCAGTGGTGGCAGCCAAGTTGTGTCACTTTTACGCTCCCCTTGGGATGCCTTTCGCAGCTGCAGTGTGCCTGGAGCCCAGGGCTTCCTGGTTTTAAAAGTCCTAGGCCTAAGCCTAACAGTAACCTTAGGAAGGTAAAGCAGCCGCGTATTAGGGTTCTTCCTAAGGGAAAAGCCGTGAAAGCAGCCATGTTGTGGCACTTCTGCACTCCCTTTGGGATGCCTTTGGCAGATGCAGTAAGCCTGGAACTCAGGGCTTCCTAGTTAAAAATATCCTAGCCCTAGGCCGAACCCCAACCCTAAGACGAGAAAGGCAAATCAGCCAGGAATTAGGCATGTCCCCAAGGAAAAAGCTGTGGAGGCAGGCATGTTGTGGTACTTTTGCGCTCTTCTTGGGTAGTCCTTCGCAGCTGCTGTGTTCTTGGAACTCAGGTCTTTCTGGTTAATAGACCTCTTACCCTAGGCGAAACTCAAACATTAACCCTAGGAAGGAAAATCAGCCTATGGTTCGGGATGGTCTCAGGAGAATAGAAGCAGAGGCAGCCAAGTTGTGTCACTTTTGCGCTCCCCTTGGGATACCTTTCGCAGCTGCAGTGTGCCTGGAGCCCAGGGCTTCCTGGTTTTAAAAGTCCTAGGCCTAAGCCTAACAGTAACCCTAGGAAGGTAAATCAGCCGCGTATTAGGGTTCTTCCTAAGGGAAAAGCCGTGAAAGCAGCCATGTTGTGGCACTTCTGCACTCCCTTTGGGATGCCTTTGGCAGATGCAGTAAGCCTGGAACTCAGGGCTTCCTGGTTAAAAAACTCCAAGACCTAGGCTGAAGCCTAACCCTAACCCTAGGCAGATAAATCAGCCTAGGTATAGGGATGGTGCCAAGGAAAAAGCTGTGAAAGCTGCCATGTTTTGCACTTTTGTACTCCTCTTGGGATGCCTTGAACAGCTGCAGTGTGCCTGGATCTAATGGCTTCCTAGTTTTAAAAATCCTAGCCCTAGGCCTAAGCCTTACAGTAACCCTAGGAAGGTAAATCAGCCTGGTGTTAGGCTTCTTGCCAAGGAAAAAGCCGTGAAAGCAACCATGTTGTGGCACTTTTGCACTCCCTTTTGGATGCCTTTCACAGCTCCAGTGTGCCTGGAACTCAGGGCTTCCTGATTTTAAAAATCCTAGCCCTAGGCCGAACCCCAACCCTAAGACGAGAAAGGCAAATCAGCCAGGAATTAGGCATGTCCCCAAGGAAAAAGCTGTGGAGGCAGGCATGTTGTGGTACTTTTGCGCTCTTCTTGGCTAGTCCTTCGCAGCTGCTGTGTTCTTGGAACTCAGGGCTTTCTGGTTAATAGAACCCTTACCCTAGGCGTAACTCAAACCTTAACCCTAGGAAGGAAAATCAGCCTATGGTTCGGGCTGGTCTCATGGAAATATCAGTGGTGGCAGCCAAGTTGTGTCACTTTTGCGCTCCCCTTGGGATGCCTTTCGCAGCTGCAGTGTGCCTGGAGCCCAGGGCTTCCTGGTTTTAAAAGTCCTAGGCCTAAGCCTAACAGTAACCCTAGGAAGGTAAATCAGCCGCGTATTAGGGTTCTTCCTAAGGGAAAAGCCGTGAAAGCAGCCATGTTGTGGCACTTCTGCACTCCCTTTTGGGATGCCTTTGGCAGATGCAGTAAGCCTGGAACTCAGGGCTTCCTAGTTAAAAAAATTCTAGCCCTAGGCCGAACCCCAACCCTAAGACGAGAAAGGCAAATCAGCCAGGAATTAGGCATGTCCCCAAGGAAAAAGCTGTGGAGGCAGGCATGTTGTGGTACTTTTGCGCTCTTCTTGGGTAGTCCTTCGCAGCTGCTGTGTTCTTGGAACTCAGGGCTTTCTGGTTAATAGAACCCTTACCCTAGGCGTAACTCAAACCTTAACCCTAGGAAGGAAAATCAGCCTATGGTTCGGGATGGTCTCATGGAAATAATAGTGGTGGCAGCCAAGTTGTGTCACTTTTGTGCTCCCCTTGGTATGCCTTTAAGAGCTGCAGTGTGCCTGGAGCCCAGGGCTTCCTGGTTTTAAAAGTCCTAGGCCTAAGCCTAACAGTAACCCTAGGAAGGTAAATCAGCCGCGTATTAGGGTTCTTCCTAAGGGAAAAGCCGTGAAAGCAACCATGTTGTGGCACTTCTGCACTCCCTTTGGGATGCCTTTGGCAGATGCAGTAAGCCTGGAACTCAAGGCTTCCTAGTTAAAAAAATCCTAGCCCTAGGCCGAACCCCAACCCTAAGACGAGAAAGGCAAATCAGCCAGGAATTAGGCATGTCCCCAAGGAAAAAGCTGTGGAGGCAGGCATGTTGTGGTACTTTTGCGCTCTTCTTGGGAAGTCCTTCGCAGCTGCTGTGTTCTTGGAACTCAGGTCTTTCTGGTTAATAGACCTCTTACCCTAGGCGAAACTCAAACATTAACCCTAGGAAGGAAAATCAGCCTATGGTTCGGGATGGTCTCATGAGAATAGAAGCAGAGGCAGCCAAGTTGTGTCACTTCTGCGGCCCTCTTGGGATGCCTTTAACAGCTGCAGTGTGCCTGGAGCCCAGGGCTTCCTGGTTTTAAAAGTCCTAGGCCTAAGCCTAACAGTAACCCTAGGAAGGTAAATCAGCCGCGTATTAGGGTTCTTCCTAAGGGAAAAGCCGTGAAAGCAGCCATGTTGTTGCACTTTTGCACTCCCTTTGGGATGCATTTGGCAGATGCAGTAAGCCTGGAACTCAGGGCTTCCTGGTTAAAAAACTCCAAGCCCTAGGCTGAACCCTAACCCTAACCCTAGGCAGATAAATCAGCCTAGGTATTGGGATGGTGCCAAGGAAAAAGCTGTGAAAGCTGCCATGTTGTTGCACTTTTGTACTCCCCTTGGGATGCCTTGAACAGCTGCAGTGTGCCTGGAGCCCAGGGCTTCCTAGTTTTAAAAATACTAGCCCTAGGCCTAAGCCTTACAGTAACCCTGGGAAGGGAAATCAGCCTGGTGTTAAGCTTCTTGCCAAGGAAAAAGCCGTGAAAGCAACCATGTTGTGGCACTTTTGCACTCCCTTTGGGATGCCTTTCACAGCTCCAGTGTGCCTGGAACTCAGGGCTTCCTGATTTTAAAAATCCTAGCCCTAGGCCGAACCCCAACCCTAAGACGAGAAAGGCAAATCAGCCAGGAATTAGGCATGTCCCCAAGGAAAAAGCTGTGGAGGCAGGCATGTTGTGGTACTTTTGCGCTCTTCTTGGGTAGTCCTTCGCAGCTGCTGTGTTCTTGGAACTCAGGGCTTTCTGGTTAATAGAACCCTTACCCTAGGCGTAACTCAAACCTTAACCCTAGGAAGGAAAATCAGCCTATGGTTCAGGATGGTCTCATGGAAATATCAGTGGTGGCAGCCAAGTTGTGTCACTTTTGCGCTCCCCTTGGGATGCCTTTCGCAGCTGCAGTGTGCCTGGAGCCCAGGGCTTCCTGGTTTTAAAAGTCCTAGGCCTAAGCCTAACAGTAACCCTAGGAAGGTAAATCAGCCGCGTATTAGGGTTCTTCCTAAGGGAAAAGCCGTGAAAGCAGCCATGTTGTGGCACTTCTGCACTCCCTTTGGGATGCCTTTGGCAGATGCAGTAAGCCTGGAACTCAGGGCTTCCTAGTTAAAAATATCCTAGCCCTAGGCCGAACCCCAACCCTAAGACGAGAAAGGCAAATCAGCCAGGAATTAGGCATGTCCCCAAGGAAGAAGCTGTGGAGGCAGGCATGTTGTGGTACTTTTGCGCTCTTCTTGGCTAGTCCTTCGCAGCTGCTGTGTTCTTGGAACTCAGGGCTTTCTGGTTAATAGAACCCTTACCCTAGGCGTAACTCAAACCTTAACCCTAGGAAGGAAAATCAGCCTATGGTTCGGGATGGTCTCATGGAAATATCAGTGGTGGCAGCCAAGTTGTGTCACTTTTGCGCTCCCCTTGGGATGCCTTTAACAGCTGCAGTGTGCCTGGAGCCCAGGGCTTCCTGGTTTTAAAAGTCCTAGGCCTAAGCCTAACAGTAACCCTAGGAAGGTAAATCAGCCGCGTATTAGGGTTCTTCCTAAGGGAAAAGCCGTGAAAGCAACCATGTTGTGGCACTTCTGCACTCCCTTTGGGATGCCTTTGGCAGATGCAGTAAGCCTGGAACTCAAGGCTTCCTAGTTAAAAAAATCCTAGCCCTAGGCCGAACCCCAACCCTAAGACGAGAAAGGCAAATCAGCCAGGAATTAGGCATGTCCCCAAGGAAAAAGCTGTGGAGGCAGGCATGTTGTGGTACTTTTGCGCTCTTCTTGGGAAGTCCTTCGCAGCTGCTGTGTTCTTGGAACTCAGGTCTTTCTGGTTAATAGACCTCTTACCCTAGGCGAAACTCAAACATTAACCATAGGAAGGAAAATCAGCCTATGGTTCGGGATGGTCTCATGAGAATAGAAGCAGAGGCAGCCAAGTTGTGTCACTTCTGCGGCCCTCTTGGGATGCCTTTAACAGCTGCAGTGTGCCTGGAGCCCAGGGCTTCCTGGTTTTAAAAGTCCTAGGCCTAAGCCTAACAGTAACCCTAGGAAGGTAAATCAGCCGCGTATTAGGGTTCTTCCTAAGGGAAAAGCCGTGAAAGCAGCCATGTTGTTGCACTTTTGCACTCCCTTTGGGATGCATTTGGCAGATGCAGTAAGCCTGGAACTCAGGGCTTCCTGGTTAAAAAACTCCAAGCCCTAGGCTGAACCCTAACCCTAACCCTAGGCAGATAAATCAGCCTAGGTATAGGGATGGTGCCAAGGAAAAAGCTGTGAAAGCTGCCATGTTGTTGCACTTTTGTACTCCCCTTGGGATGCCTTGAACAGCTGCAGTGTGCCTGGATCTAAGGGCTTCCTAGTTTTAAAAATCCTAGCCCTAGGCCTAAGCCTTACAGTAACCCTGGGAAGGGAAATCAGCCTGGTGTTAAGCTTCTTGCCAAGGAAAAAGCCGTGAAAGCAACCATGTTGTGGCACTTTTGCACTCCCTTTGGGATGCCTTTCACAGCTCCAGTGTGCCTGGAACTCAGGGCTTCCTGATTTTAAAAATCCTAGCCCTAGGCCGAACCCCAACCCTAAGACGAGAAAGGCAAATCAGCCAGGAATTAGGCATGTCCCCAAGGAAAAAGCTGTGGAGGCAGGCATGTTGTGGTACTTTTGCGCTCTTCTTGGCTAGTCCTTCGCAGCTGCTGTGTTCTTGGAACTCAGGGCTTTCTGGTTAATAGAACCCTTACCCTAGGCGTAACTCAAACCTTAACCCTAGGAAGGAAAATCAGCCTATGGTTCGGGATGGTCTCATGGAAATATCAGTGGTGGCAGCCAAGTTGTGTCACTTTTGCGCTCCCCTTGGGATGCCTTTCGCAGCTGCAGTGTGCCTGGAGCCCAGGGCTTCCTGGTTTTAAAAGTCCTAGGCCTAAGCCTAACAGTAACCCTAGGAAGGTAAATCAGCCGCGTATTAGGGTTCTTCCTAAGGGAAAAGCCGTGAAAGCAGCCATGTTGTGGCACTTCTGCACTCCCTTTGGGATTCCTTTGGCAGATGCAGTAAGCCTGGAACTCAGGGCTTCCTAGTTAAAAATATCCTAGCCCTAGGCCGAACCCCAACCCTAAGACGAGAAAGGCAAATCAGCCAGGAATTAGGCATGTCCCCAAGGAAAAAGCTGTGGAGGCAGGCATGTTGTAGTACTTTTGCGCTTTTCTTGGCTAGTCCTTCGCAGCTGCTGTGTTCTTGGAACTCAGGGCTTTCTGGTTAATAGAACCCTTACCCTAGGCGTAACTCAAACCTTAACCCTAGGAAGGAAAATCAGCCTATGGTTCGGGATGGTCTCATGGAAATATCAGTGGTGGCAGCCAAGTTGTGTCACTTTTGCGCTCCCCTTTGGATGCCTTTAACAGCTGCAGTGTGCCTGGAGCCCAGGGCTTCCTGGTTTTAAAAGTCCTAGGCCTAAGCCTAACAGTAACCCTAGGAAGGTAAATCAGCCGCGTATTAGGGTTCTTCCTAAGGGAAAAGCCGTGAAAGCAACCATGTTGTGGCACTTCTGCACTCCCTTTGGGATGCCTTTGGCAGATGCAGTAAGCCTGGAACTCAAGGCTTCCTAGTTAAAAAAATCCTAGCCCTATGCCGAACCTCAACCCTAAGACGAGAAAGGCAAATCAGCCAGGAATTAGGCATGTCCCCAAGGAAAAAGCTGTGGAGGCAGGCATGTTGTGGTACTTTTGCGCTCTTCTTGGCTAGTCCTTCGCAGCTGCTGTGTTCTTGGAACTCTGGTCTTTCTGGTTAATAGACCTCTTACCCTAGGCGAAACTCAAACATTAACCCTAGGAAGGAAAATCAGCCTATGGTTCGGGATGGTCTCAGGAGAATAGAAGCAGAGGCAGCCAAGTTGTGTCACTTTTGCGCTCCCCTTGGGATGCCTTTCGCAGCTGCAGTGTGCCTGGAGCCCAGGGCTTCCTGGTTTTAAAAGTCCTAGGCCTAAGCCTAACAGTAACCCTAGGAAGGTAAATCAGCCGCGTATTAGGGTTCTTCCTAAGGGAAAAGCCGTGAAAGCAGCCATGTTGTGGCACTTCTGCACTCCCTTTGGGATGCCTTTGGCAGATGCAGTAAGCCTGGAACTCAGGGCTTCCTAGTTAAAAATATCCTAGCCCTAGGCCGAACCCCAACCCTAAGACGAGAAAGGCAAATCAGCCAGGAATTAGGCATGTCCCCAAGGAAAAAGCTGTGGAGGCAGGCATGTTGTGGTACTTTTGCGCTCTTCTTGGGTAGTCCTTCGCTGCTGCTGTGTTCTTGGAACTCAGGTCTTTCTGGTTAATAGACCTCTTACCCTAGGCGAAACTCAAACCTTAACCCTAGGAAGGAAAATCAGCCTATGGTTCGGGATGGTCTCATGAGAATAGAAGCAGAGGCAGCCAAGTTGTGTCACTTCTGCGGCCCTCTTGGGATGCCTTTAACAGCTGCAGTGTGCCTGGAGCCCAGGGCTTCCTGGTTTTAAAAGTCCTAGGCCTAAGCCTAACAGTAACCCTAGGAAGGTAAATCAGCCGCGTATTAGGGTTCTTCCTAAGGGAAAAGCCGTGAAAGCAGCCATGTTGTGGCACTTTTGCACTCCCTGTGGGATGCATTTGGCAGATGCAGTAAGCCTGGAACTCAGGGCTTCCTGGTTAAAAAACTCCAAGACCTAGGCTGAACCCTAACCCTAACCCTAGGCAGATAAATCAGCCTAGGTATAGGGATGGTGCCAAGGAAAAAGCTGTGAAAGCTGCCATGTTGTTGCACTTTTGTACTCCCCTTGGGATGCCTTGAACAGCTGCAGTGTGCCTGGATCTAAGGGCTTCCTAGTTTTAAAAATCCTAGCCCTAGGCCTAAGCCTTACAGTAACCCTGGGAAGGGAAATCAGCCTGGTGTTAAGCTTCTTGCCAAGGAAAAAGCCGTGAAAGCAACCATGTTGTGGCACTTCTGCACTCCCTTTGGGATGCCTTTCACAGCTCCAGTGTGCCTGGAACTCAGGGCTTCCTGATTTTAAAAATCCTAGCCCTAGGCCGAACCCCAACCCTAAGACGAGAAAGGCAAATCAGCCAGGAATTAGGCATGTCCCCAAGGAAAAAGCTGTGGAGGCAGGCATGTTGTGGTACTTTTGCGCTCTTCTTGGCTAGTCCTTCGCAGCTGCTGTGTTCTTGGAACTCAGGGCTTTCTGGTTAATAGAACCCTTACCCTAGGCGTAACTCAAACCTTAACCCTAGGAAGGAAAATCAGCCTATGGTTCGGGATGGTCTCATGGAAATATCAGTGGTGGCAGCCAAGTTGTGTCACTTTTGCGCTCCCCTTGGGATGCCTTTAACAGCTGCAGTGTGCCTGGAGGCAAGGGCTTCCTGGTTTTAAAAGTCCTAGGCCTAAGCCTAACAGTAACCCTAGGAAGGTAAATCAGCCGCGTATTAGGGTTCTTCCTAAGGGGAAAGCCGTGAAAGCAACCATGTTGTGGCACTTCTGCACTCCCTTTGGGATGCCTTTGGCAGATGCAGTAAGCCTGGAACTCAAGGCTTCCTAGTTAAAAAACTCCAAGCCCTAGGCCGAACCCCAACCCTAAGACGAGAAAGGCAAATCAGCCAGGAATTAGGCATGTCCCCAAGGAAAAAGCTGTGGAGGCAGGCATGTTGTGGTACTTTTGCGCTCTTCTTGGCTAGTCCTTCGCAGCTGCTGTGTTCTTGGAACTCTGGTCTTTCTGGTTAATAGACCTCTTACCCTAGGCGAAACTCAAACATTAACCCTAGGAAGGAAAATCAGCCTATGGTTCGGGATGGTCTCAGGAGAATAGAAGCAGAGGCAGCCAAGTTGTGTCACTTTTGCGCTCCCCTTGGGATGCCTTTCGCAGCTGCAGTGTGCCTGGAGCCCAGGGCTTCCTGGTTTTAAAAGTCCTAGGCCTAAGCCTAACAGTAACCCTAGGAAGGTAAATCAGCCGCGTATTAGGGTTCTTCCTAAGGGAAAAGCCGTGAAAGCAGCCATGTTGTGGCACTTCTGCACTCCCTTTGGGATGCCTTTGGCAGATGCAGTAAGCCTGGAACTCAGGGCTTCCTAGTTAAAAATATCCTAGCCCTAGGCCGAACCCCAACCCTAAGACGAGAAAGGCAAATCAGCCAGGAATTAGGCATGTCCCCAAGGAAAAAGCTGTGGAGGCAGGCATGTTGTGGTACTTTTGCGCTCTTCTTGGGTAGTCCTTCGCTGCTGCTGTGTTCTTGGAACTCAGGTCTTTCTGGTTAATAGACCTCTTACCCTAGGCGAAACTCAAACCTTAACCCTAGGAAGGAAAATCAGCCTATGGTTCGGGATGGTCTCATGAGAATAGAAGCAGAGGCAGCCAAGTTGTGTCACTTCTGCGGCCCTCTTGGGATGCCTTTAACAGCTGCAGTGTGCCTGGAGCCCAGGGCTTCCTGGTTTTAAAAGTCCTAGGCCTAAGCCTAACAGTAACCCTAGGAAGGTAAATCAGCCGCGTATTAGGGTTCTTCCTAAGGGAAAAGCCGTGAAAGCAGCCATGTTGTGGCACTTTTGCACTCCCTGTGGGATGCATTTGGCAGATGCAGTAAGCCTGGAACTCAGGGCTTCCTGGTTAAAAAACTCCAAGACCTAGGCTGAACCCTAACCCTAACCCTAGGCAGATAAATCAGCCTAGGTATAGGGATGGTGCCAAGGAAAAAGCTGTGAAAGCTGCCATGTTGTTGCACTTTTGTACTCCCCTTGGGATGCCTTGAACAGCTGCAGTGTGCCTGGATCTAAGGGCTTCCTAGTTTTAAAAATCCTAGCCCTAGGCCTAAGCCTTACAGTAACCCTGGGAAGGGAAATCAGCCTGGTGTTAAGCTTCTTGCCAAGGAAAAAGCCGTGAAAGCAACCATGTTGTGGCACTTCTGCACTCCCTTTGGGATGCCTTTCACAGCTCCAGTGTGCCTGGAACTCAGGGCTTCCTGATTTTAAAAATCCTAGCCCTAGGCCGAACCCCAACCCTAAGACGAGAAAGGCAAATCAGCCAGGAATTAGGCATGTCCCCAAGGAAAAAGCTGTGGAGGCAGGCATGTTGTGGTACTTTTGCGCTCTTCTTGGCTAGTCCTTCGCAGCTGCTGTGTTCTTGGAACTCAGGGCTTTCTGGTTAATAGAACCCTTACCCTAGGCGTAACTCAAACCTTAACCCTAGGAAGGAAAATCAGCCTATGGTTCGGGATGGTCTCATGGAAATATCAGTGGTGGCAGCCAAGTTGTGTCACTTTTGCGCTCCCCTTGGGATGCCTTTAACAGCTGCAGTGTGCCTGGAGGCAAGGGCTTCCTGGTTTTAAAAGTCCTAGGCCTAAGCCTAACAGTAACCCTAGGAAGGTAAATCAGCCGCGTATTAGGGTTCTTCCTAAGGGGAAAGCCGTGAAAGCAACCATGTTGTGGCACTTCTGCACTCCCTTTGGGATGCCTTTGGCAGATGCAGTAAGCCTGGAACTCAAGGCTTCCTAGTTAAAAAACTCCAAGCCCTAGGCCGAACCCCAACCCTAAGACGAGAAAGGCAAATCAGCCAGGAATTAGGCATGTCCCCAAGGAAAAAGCTGTGGAGGCAGGCATGTTGTGGTACTTTTGCGCTCTTCTTGGGTAGTCCTTCGCAGCTGCTGTGTTCTTGGAACTCTGGTCTTTCTTGTTAATAGACCTCTTACCCTAGGCGAAACTCAAACATTAACCCTAGGAAGGAAAATCAGCCTATGGTTCGGGATGGTCTCATGAGAATAGAAGCAGAGGCAGCCAAGTTGTGTCACTTCTGCGGCCCTCTTGGGATGCCTTTAACAGCTGCAGTGTGCCTGGAGCCCAGGGCTTCCTGGTTTTAAAAGTCCTAGGCCTAAGCCTAACAGTAACCCTAGGAAGGTAAATCAGCCGCGTATTAGGGTTCTTCCTAAGGGAAAAGCCGTGAAAGCAGCCATGTTGTTGCACTTTTGCACTCCCTTTGGGATGCATTTGGCAGATGCAGTAAGCCTGGAACTCAGGGCTTCCTGGTTAAAAAACTCCAAGCCCTAGGCTGAACCCTAACCCTAACCCTAGGCAGATAAATCAGCCTAGGTATAGGGATGGTGCCAAGGAAAAAGCTGTGAAAGCTGCCATGTTGTTGCACTTTTGTACTCCCCTTGGGATGCCTTGAACAGCTGCAGTGTGCCTGGATCTAAGGGCTTCCTAGTTTTAAAAATCCTAGCCCTAGGCCTAAGCCTTACAGTAACCCTGGGAAGGGAAATCAGCCTGGTGTTAAGCTTCTTGCCAAGGAAAAAGCCGTGAAAGCAACCATGTTGTGGCACTTTTGCACTCCCTTTGGGATGCCTTTCACAGCTCCAGTGTGCCTGGAACTCAGGGCTTCCTGATTTTAAAAATCCTAGCCCTAGGCCGAACCCCAACCCTAAGACGAGAAAGGCAAATCAGCCAGGAATTAGGCATGTCCCCAAGGAAAAAGCTGTGGAGGCAGGCATGTTGTGGTACTTTTGCGCTCTTCTTGGCTAGTCCTTCGCAGCTGCTGTGTTCTTGGAACTCAGGGCTTTCTGGTTAATAGAACCCTTACCCTAGGCGTAACTCAAACCTTAACCCTAGGAAGGAAAATCAGCCTATGGTTCGGGATGGTCTCATGGAAATATCAGTGGTGGCAGCCAAGTTGTGTCACTTTTGCGCTCCCCTTGGGATGCCTTTCGCAGCTGCAGTGTGCCTGGAGCCCAGGGCTTCCTGGTTTTAAAAGTCCTAGGCCTAAGCCTAACAGTAACCCTAGGAAGGTAAATCAGCCGCGTATTAGGGTTCTTCCTAAGGGAAAAGCCGTGAAAGCAGCCATGTTGTGGCACTTCTGCACTCCCTTTGGGATTCCTTTGGCAGATGCAGTAAGCCTGGAACTCAGGGCTTCCTAGTTAAAAAAATCCTAGCCCTAGGCCGAACCCCAACCCTAAGACGAGAAAGGCAAATCAGCCAGGAATTAGGCATGTCCCCAAGGAAGAAGCTGTGGAGGCAGGCATGTTGTAGTACTTTTGCGCTTTTCTTGGCTAGTCCTTCGCAGCTGCTGTGTTCTTGGAACTCAGGGCTTTCTGGTTAATAGAACCCTTACCCTAGGCGTAACTCAAACCTTAACCCTAGGAAGGAAAATCAGCCTATGGTTCGGGATGGTCTCATGGAAATATCAGTGGTGGCAGCCAAGTTGTGTCACTTTTGCGCTCCCCTTGGGATGCCTTTAACAGCTGCAGTGTGCCTGGAGCCCAGGGCTTCCTGGTTTTAAAAGTCCTAGGCCTAAGCCTAACAGTAACCCTAGGAAGGTAAATCAGCCGCGTATTAGGGTTCTTCCTAAGGGAAAAGCCGTGAAAGCAACCATGTTGTGGCACTTCTGCACTCCCTTTGGGATGCCTTTGGCAGATGCAGTAAGCCTGGAACTCAAGGCTTCCTAGTTAAAAAAATCCTAGCCCTAGGCCGAACCCCAACCCTAAGACGAGAAAGGCAAATCAGCCAGGAATTAGGCATGTCCCCAAGGAAAAAGCTGTGGAGGCAGGCATGTTGTGGTACTTTTGCGCTCTTCTTGGCTAGTCCTTCGCAGCTGCTGTGTTCTTGGAACTCAGGTCTTTCTGGTTAATAGACCTCTTACCCTAGGCGAAACTCAAACATTAACCCTAGGAAGGAAAATCAGCCTATGGTTCGGGATGGTCTCCTGAGAATAGAAGCAGAGGCAGCCAAGTTGTGTCACTTCTGCGGCCCTCTTGGGATGCCTTTAACAGCTGCAGTGTGCCTGGAGCCCAGGGCTTCCTGGTTTTAAAAGTCCTAGGCCTAAGCCTAACAGTAACCCTAGGAAGGTAAATCAGCCGCGTATTAGGGTTCTTCCTAAGGGAAAAGCCGTGAAAGCAGCCATGTTGTTGCACTTTTGCACTCCCTTTGGGATGCATTTGGCAGATGCAGTAAGCCTGGAACTCAGGGCTTCCTGGTTAAAAAACTCCAAGCCCTAGGCTGAACCCTAACCCTAACCCTAGGCAGATAAATCAGCCTAGGTATAGGGATGGTGCCAAGGAAAAAGCTGTGAAAGCTGCCATGTTGTTGCACTTTTGTACTCCCCTTGGAATGCCTTGAACAGCTGCAGTGTGCCTGGATCTAAGGGCTTCCTAGTTTTAAAAATCCTAGCCCTAGGCCTAAGCCTTACAGTAACCCTGGGAAGGGAAATCAGCCTGGTGTTAAGCTTCTTGCCAAGGAAAAAGCCGTGAAAGCAACCATGTTGTGGCACTTTTGCACTCCCTTTGGGATGCCTTTCACAGCTCCAGTGTGCCTGGAACTCAGGGCTTCCTGATTTTAAAAATCCTAGCCCTAGGCCGAACCCCAACCCTAAGACGAGAAAGGCAAATCAGCCAGGAATTAGGCATGTCCCCAAGGAAAAAGCTGTGGAGGCAGGCATGTTGTGGTACTTTTGCGCTCTTCTTGGCTAGTCCTTCGCAGCTGCTGTGTTCTTGGAACTCAGGGCTTTCTGGTTAATAGAACCCTTACCCTAGGCGAAACTCAAACCTTAACCCTAGGAAGGAAAATCAGCCTATGGTTCGGGATGGTCTCATGGAAATATCAGTGGTGGCAGCCAAGTTGTGTCACTTTTGCGCTCCCCTTGGGATGCCTTTCGCAGCTGCAGTGTGCCTGGAGCCCAGGGCTTCCTGGTTTTAAAAGTCCTAGGCCTAAGCCTAACAGTAACCCTAGGAAGGTAAATCAGCCGCGTATTAGGGTTCTTCCTAAGGGAAAAGCCGTGAAAGCAGCCATGTTGTGGCACTTCTGCACTCCCTTTGGGATTCCTTTGGCAGATGCAGTAAGCCTGGAACTCAGGGCTTCCTAGTTAAAAAAATCCTAGCCCTAGGCCGAACCCCAACCCTAAGACGAGAAAGGCAAATCAGCCAGGAATTAGGCATGTCCCCAAGGAAGAAGCTGTGGAGGCAGGCATGTTGTAGTACTTTTGCGCTTTTCTTGGCTAGTCCTTCGCAGCTGCTGTGTTCTTGGAACTCAGGGCTTTCTGGTTAATAGAACCCTTACCCTAGGCGTAACTCAAACCTTAACCCTAGGAAGGAAAATCAGCCTATGGTTCGGGATGGTCTCATGGAAATATCAGTGGTGGCAGCCAAGTTGTGTCACTTTTGCGCTCCCCTTGGGATGCCTTTAACAGCTGCAGTGTGCCTGGAGCCCAGGGCTTCCTGGTTTTAAAAGTCCTAGGCCTAAGCCTAACAGTAACCCTAGGAAGGTAAATCAGCCGCGTATTAGGGTTCTTCCTAAGGGAAAAGCCGTGAAAGCAACCATGTTGTGGCACTTCTGCACTCCCTTTGGGATGCCTTTGGCAGATGCAGTAAGCCTGGAACTCAAGGCTTCCTAGTTAAAAAAATCCAAGCCCTAGGCCGAACCCCAACCCTAAGACGAGAAAGGCAAATCAGCCAGGAATTAGGCATGTCCCCAAGGAAAAAGCTGTGGAGGCAGGCATGTTGTGGTACTTTTGCGCTCTTCTTGGGTAGTCCTTCGCTGCTGCTGTGTTCTTGGAACTCAGGTCTTTCTGGTTAATAGACCTCTTACCCTAGGCGAAACTCAAACCTTAACCCTAGGAAGGAAAATCAGCCTATGGTTCGGGATGGTCTCATGAGAATAGAAGCAGAGGCAGCCAAGTTGTGTCACTTCTGCGGCCCTCTTGGGATGCCTTTAACAGCTGCAGTGTGCCTGGAGCCCAGGGCTTCCTGGTTTTAAAAGTCCTAGGCCTAAGCCTAACAGTAACCCTAGGAAGGTAAATCAGCCGCGTATTAGGGTTCTTCCTAAGGGAAAAGCCGTGAAAGCAGCCATGTTGTGGCACTTTTGCACTCCCTGTGGGATGCATTTGGCAGATGCAGTAAGCCTGGAACTCAGGGCTTCCTGGTTAAAAAACTCCAAGACCTAGGCTGAACCCTAACCCTAACCCTAGGCAGATAAATCAGCCTAGGTATAGGGATGGTGCCAAGGAAAAAGCTGTGAAAGCTGCCATGTTGTTGCACTTTTGTACTCCCCTTGGGATGCCTTGAACAGCTGCAGTGTGCCTGGATCTAAGGGCTTCCTAGTTTTAAAAATCCTAGCCCTAGGCCTAAGCCTTACAGTAACCCTGGGAAGGGAAATCAGCCTGGTGTTAAGCTTCTTGCCAAGGAAAAAGCCGTGAAAGCAACCATGTTGTGGCACTTCTGCACTCCCTTTGGGATGCCTTTCACAGCTCCAGTGTGCCTGGAACTCAGGGCTTCCTGATTTTAAAAATCCTAGCCCTAGGCCGAACCCCAACCCTAAGACGAGAAAGGCAAATCAGCCAGGAATTAGGCATGTCCCCAAGGAAAAAGCTGTGGAGGCAGGCATGTTGTGGTACTTTTGCGCTCTTCTTGGCTAGTCCTTCGCAGCTGCTGTGTTCTTGGAACTCAGGGCTTTCTGGTTAATAGAACCCTTACCCTAGGCGTAACTCAAACCTTAACCCTAGGAAGGAAAATCAGCCTATGGTTCGGGATGGTCTCATGGAAATATCAGTGGTGGCAGCCAAGTTGTGTCAATTTTGCGCTCCCCTTGGGATGCCTTTAACAGCTGCAGTGTGCCTGGAGGCAAGGGCTTCCTGGTTTTAAAAGTCCTAGGCCTAAGCCTAACAGTAACCCTAGGAAGGTAAATCAGCCGCGTATTAGGGTTCTTCCTAAGGGGAAAGCCGTGAAAGCAACCATGTTGTGGCACTTCTGCACTCCCTTTGGGATGCCTTTGGCAGATGCAGTAAGCCTGGAACTCAAGGCTTCCTAGTTAAAAAACTCCAAGCCCTAGGCCGAACCCCAACCCTAAGACGAGAAAGGCAAATCAGCCAGGAATTAGGCATGTCCCCAAGGAAAAAGCTGTGGAGGCAGGCATGTTGTGGTACTTTTGCGCTCTTCTTGGGTAGTCCTTCGCAGCTGCTGTGTTCTTGGAACTCTGGTCTTTCTTGTTAATAGACCTCTTACCCTAGGCGAAACTCAAACATTAACCCTAGGAAGGAAAATCAGCCTATGGTTCGGGATGGTCTCATGAGAATAGAAGCAGAGGCAGCCAAGTTGTGTCACTTCTGCGGCCCTCTTGGGATGCCTTTAACAGCTGCAGTGTGCCTGGAGCCCAGGGCTTCCTGGTTTTAAAAGTCCTAGGCCTAAGCCTAACAGTAACCCTAGGAAGGTAAATCAGCCGCGTATTAGGGTTCTTCCTAAGGGAAAAGCCGTGAAAGCAGCCATGTTGTTGCACTTTTGCACTCCCTTTGGGATGCATTTGGCAGATGCAGTAAGCCTGGAACTCAGGGCTTCCTGGTTAAAAAACTCCAAGCCCTAGGCTGAACCCTAACCCTAACCCTAGGCAGATAAATCAGCCTAGGTATAGGGATGGTGCCAAGGAAAAAGCTGTGAAAGCTGCCATGTTGTTGCACTTTTGTACTCCCCTTGGGATGCCTTGAACAGCTGCAGTGTGCCTGGATCTAAGGGCTTCCTAGTTTTAAAAATCCTAGCCCTAGGCCTAAGCCTTACAGTAACCCTGGGAAGGGAAATCAGCCTGGTGTTAAGCTTCTTGCCAAGGAAAAAGCCGTGAAAGCAACCATGTTGTGGCACTTTTGCACTCCCTTTGGGATGCCTTTCACAGCTCCAGTGTGCCTGGAACTCAGGGCTTCCTGATTTTAAAAATCCTAGCCCTAGGCCGAACCCCAACCCTAAGACGAGAAAGGCAAATCAGCCAGGAATTAGGCATGTCCCCAAGGAAAAAGCTGTGGAGGCAGGCATGTTGTGGTACTTTTGCGCTCTTCTTGGCTAGTCCTTCGCAGCTGCTGTGTTCTTGGAACTCAGGGCTTTCTGGTTAATAGAACCCTTACCCTAGGCGTAACTCAAACCTTAACCCTAGGAAGGAAAATCAGCCTATGGTTCGGGATGGTCTCATGGAAATATCAGTGGTGGCAGCCAAGTTGTGTCACTTTTGCGCTCCCCTTGGGATGCCTTTCGCAGCTGCAGTGTGCCTGGAGCCCAGGGCTTCCTGGTTTTAAAAGTCCTAGGCCTAAGCCTAACAGTAACCCTAGGAAGGTAAATCAGCCGCGTATTAGGGTTCTTCCTAAGGGAAAAGCCGTGAAAGCAGCCATGTTGTGGCACTTCTGCACTCCCTTTGGGATTCCTTTGGCAGATGCAGTAAGCCTGGAACTCAGGGCTTCCTAGTTAAAAAAATCCTAGCCCTAGGCCGAACCCCAACCCTAAGACGAGAAAGGCAAATCAGCCAGGAATTAGGCATGTCCCCAAGGAAGAAGCTGTGGAGGCAGGCATGTTGTAGTACTTTTGCGCTTTTCTTGGCTAGTCCTTCGCAGCTGCTGTGTTCTTGGAACTCAGGGCTTTCTGGTTAATAGAACCCTACCCTAGGCGTAACTCAAACCTTAACCCTAGGAAGGAAAATCAGCCTATGGTTCGGGATGGTCTCATGGAAATATCAGTGGTGGCAGCCAAGTTGTGTCACTTTTGCGCTCCCCTTGGGATGCCTTTAACAGCTGCAGTGTGCCTGGAGCCCAGGGCTTCCTGGTTTTAAAAGTCCTAGGCCTAAGCCTAACAGTAACCCTAGGAAGGTAAATCAGCCGCGTATTAGGGTTCTTCCTAAGGGAAAAGCCGTGAAAGCAACCATGTTGTGGCACTTCTGCACTCCCTTTGGGATGCCTTTGGCAGATGCAGTAAGCCTGGAACTCAAGGCTTCCTAGTTAAAAAAATCCTAGCCCTAGGCCGAACCCCAACCCTAAGACGAGAAAGGCAAATCAGCCAGGAATTAGGCATGTCCCCAAGGAAAAAGCTGTGGACGCAGGCATGTTGTGGTACTTTTGCGCTCTTCTTGGCTAGTCCTTCGCAGCTGCTGTGTTCTTGGAACTCTGGTCTTTCTGGTTAATAGACCTCTTACCCTAGGCGAAACTCAAACATTAACCCTAGGAAGGAAAATCAGCCTATGGTTCGGGATGGTCTCAGGAGAATAGAAGCAGAGGCAGCCAAGTTGTGTCACTTTTGCGCTCCCCTTGGGATGCCTTTCGCAGCTGCAGTGTGCCTGGAGCCCAGGGCTTCCTGGTTTTAAAAGTCCTAGGCCTAAGCCTAACAGTAACCCTAGGAAGGTAAATCAGCCGCGTATTAGGGTTCTTCCTAAGGGAAAAGCTGTGAAAGCAGCCATGTTGTGGCACTTCTGCACTCCCTTTCGGATGCCTTTGGCAGATGCAGTAAGCCTGGAACTCAGGGCTTCCTAGTTAAAAATATCCTAGCCCTAGGCCGAACCCCAACCCTAAGACGAGAAAGGCAAATCAGCCAGGAATTAGGCATGTCCCCAAGGAAAAAGCTGTGGAGGCAGGCATGTTGTGGTACTTTTGCGCTCTTCTTGGGTAGTCCTTCGCAGCTGCTGTGTTCTTGGAACTCAGGTCTTTCTGGTTAATAGACCTCTTACCCTAGGCGAAACTCAAACATTAACCCTAGGAAGGAAAATCAGCCTATGGTTCGGGATGGTCTCCTGAGAATAGAAGCAGAGGCAGCCAAGTTGTGTCACTTCTGCGGCCCTCTTGGGATGCCTTTAACAGCTGCAGTGTGCCTGGAGCCCAGGGCTTCCTGGTTTTAAAAGTCCTAGGCCTAAGCCTAACAGTAACCCTAGGAAGGTAAATCAGCCGCGTATTAGGGTTCTTCCTAAGGGAAAAGCCGTGAAAGCAGCCATGTTGTTGCACTTTTGCACTCCCTTTGGGATGCATTTGGCAGATGCAGTAAGCCTGGAACTCAGGGCTTCCTGGTTAAAAAACTCCAAGCCCTAGGCTGAACCCTAACCCTAACCCTAGGCAGATAAATCAGCCTAGGTATAGGGATGGTGCCAAGGAAAAAGCTGTGAAAGCTGCCATGTTGTTGCACTTTTGTACTCCCCTTGGGATGCCTTGAACAGCTGCAGTGTGCCTGGATCTAAGGGCTTCCTAGTTTTAAAAATCCTAGCCCTAGGCCTAAGCCTTACAGTAACCCTGGGAAGGGAAATCAGCCTGGTGTTAAGCTTCTTGCCAAGGAAAAAGCCGTGAAAGCAACCATGTTGTGGCACTTTTGCACTCCCTTTGGGATGCCTTTCACAGCTCCAGTGTGCCTGGAACTCAGGGCTTCCTGATTTTAAAAATCCTAGCCCTAGGCCGAACCCCAACCCTAAGACGAGAAAGGCAAATCAGCCAGGAATTAGGCATGTCCCCAAGGAAAAAGCTGTGGAGGCAGGCATGTTGTGGTACTTTTGCGCTCTTCTTGGCTAGTCCTTCGCAGCTGCTGTGTTCTTGGAACTCAGGGCTTTCTGGTTAATAGAACCCTTACCCTAGGCGAAACTCAAACCTTAACCCTAGGAAGGAAAATCAGCCTATGGTTCGGGATGGTCTCATGGAAATATCAGTGGTGGCAGCCAAGTTGTGTCACTTTTGCGCTCCCCTTGGGATGCCTTTCGCAGCTGCAGTGTGCCTGGAGCCCAGGGCTTCCTGGTTTTAAAAGTCCTAGGCCTAAGCCTAACAGTAACCCTAGGAAGGTAAATCAGCCGCGTATTAGGGTTCTTCCTAAGGGAAAAGCCGTGAAAGCAGCCATGTTGTGGCACTTCTGCACTCCCTTTGGGATTCCTTTGGCAGATGCAGTAAGCCTGGAACTCAGGGCTTCCTAGTTAAAAAAATCCTAGCCCTAGGCCGAACCCCAACCCTAAGACGAGAAAGGCAAATCAGCCAGGAATTAGGCATGTCCCCAAGGAAGAAGCTGTGGAGGCAGGCATGTTGTAGTACTTTTGCGCTTTTCTTGGCTAGTCCTTCGCAGCTGCTGTGTTCTTGGAACTCAGGGCTTTCTGGTTAATAGAACCCTTACCCAAGGCGTAACTCAAACCTTAACCCTAGGAAGGAAAATCAGCCTATGGTTCGGGATGGTCTCATGGAAATATCAGTGGTGGCAGCCAAGTTGTGTCACTTTTGCGCTCCCCTTGGGATGCCTTTAACAGCTGCAGTGTGCCTGGAGCCCAGGGCTTCCTGGTTTTAAAAGTCCTAGGCCTAAGCCTAACAGTAACCCTAGGAAGGTAAATCAGCCGCGTATTAGGGTTCTTCCTAAGGGAAAAGCCGTGAAAGCAACCATGTTGTGGCACTTCTGCACTCCCTTTGGGATGCCTTTGGCAGATGCAGTAAGCCTGGAACTCAAGGCTTCCTAGTTAAAAAAATCCAAGCCCTAGGCCGAACCCCAACCCTAAGACGAGAAAGGCAAATCAGCCAGGAATTAGGCATGTCCCCAAGGAAAAAGCTGTGGAGGCAGGCATGTTGTGGTACTTTTGCGCTCTTCTTGGGTAGTCCTTCGCTGCTGCTGTGTTCTTGGAACTCAGGTCTTTCTGGTTAATAGACCTCTTACCCTAGGCGAAACTCAAACATTAACCCTAGGAAGGAAAATCAGCCTATGGTTCGGGATGGTCTCAGGAGAATAGAAGCAGAGGCAGCCAAGTTGTGTCACTTTTGCGCTCCCCTTGGGATGCCTTTCGCAGCTGCAGTGTGCCTGGAGCCCAGGGCTTCCTGGTTTTAAAAGTCCTAGGCGTAAGCCTAACAGTAACCCTAGGAAGGTAAATCAGCCGCGTATTAGGGTTCTTCCTAAGGGAAAAGCCGTGAAAGCAGCCATGTTGTGGCACTTCTGCACTCCCTTTGGGATGCATTTGGCAGATGCAGTAAGCCTGGAACTCAGGGCTTCCTAGTTAAAAATATCCTAGCCCTAGGCCGAACCCCAACCCTAAGACGAGAAAGGCAAATCAGCCAGGAATTAGGCATGTCCCCAAGGAAAAAGCTGTGGAGGCAGGCATGTTGTGGTACTTTTGCGCTCTTCTTGGGTAGTCCTTCGCTGCTGCTGTGTTCTTGGAACTCAGGTCTTTCTGGTTAATAGACCTCTTACCCTAGGCGAAACTCAAACCTTAACCCTAGGAAGGAAAATCAGCCTATGGTTCGGGATGGTCTCATGAGAATAGAAGCAGAGGCAGCCAAGTTGTGTCACTTCTGCGGCCCTCTTGGGATGCCTTTAACAGCTGCAGTGTGCCTGGAGCCCAGGGCTTCCTGGTTTTAAAAGTCCTAGGCCTAAGCCTAACAGTAACCCTAGGAAGGTAAATCAGCCGCGTATTAGGGTTCTTCCTAAGGGAAAAGCCGTGAAAGCAGCCATGTTGTGGCACTTTTGCACTCCCTTTGGGATGCATTTGGCAGATGCAGTAAGCCTGGAACTCAGGGCTTCCTGGTTAAAAAACTCCAAGACCTAGGCTGAAGCCTAACCCTAACCCTAGGCAGATAAATCAGCCTAGGTATAGGGATGGTGCCAAGGAAAAAGCTGTGAAAGCTGCCATGTTTTGCACTTTTGTACTCCCCTTGGGATGCCTTGAACAGCTGCAGTGTGCCTGGATCTAAGGGCTTCCTAGTTTTAAAAATCCTAGCCCTAGGCCTAAGCCTTACAGTAACCCTGGGAAGGGAAATCAGCCTGGTGTTAAGCTTCTTGCCAAGGAAAAAGCCGTGAAAGCAACCATGTTGTGGCACTTCTGCACTCCCTTTTGGATGCCTTTCACAGCTCCAGTGTGCCTGGAACTCAGGGCTTCCTGATTTTAAAAATCCTAGCCCTAGGCCGAACCCCAACCCTAAGACGAGAAAGGCAAATCAGCCAGGAATTAGGCATGTCCCCAAGGAAAAAGCTGTGGAGGCAGGCATGTTGTGGTACTTTTGCGCTCTTCTTGGCTAGTCCTTCGCAGCTGCTGTGTTCTTGGAACTCAGGGCTTTCTGGTTAATAGAACCCTTACCCTAGGCGAAACTCAAACCTTAACCCTAGGAAGGAAAATCAGCCTATGGTTCGGGCTGGTCTCATGGAAATATCAGTGGTGGCAGCCAAGTTGTGTCACTTTTGCGCTCCCCTTGGGATGCCTTTCGCAGCTGCAGTGTGCCGTGAGCCCAGGGCTTCCTGGTTTTAAAAGTCCTAGGCCTAAGCCTAACAGTAACCCTAGGAAGATAAAGCAGCCGCGTATTAGGGTTCTTCCTAAGGGAAAAGCCGTGAAAGCAGCCATGTTGTGGCACTTCTGCACTCCCTTTGGGATGCCTTTGGCAGATGCAGTAAGCCTGGAACTCAGGGCTTCCTAGTTAAAAATATCCTAGCCCTAGGCCGAACCCCAACCCTAAGACGAGAAAGGCAAATCAGCCAGGAATTAGGCATGTCCCCAAGGAAAAAGCTGTGGAGGCAGGCATGTTGTGGTACTTTTGCGCTCTTCTTGGCAAGTCCTTCGCAGCTGCTGTGTTCTTGGAACTCAGGTCTTTCTGGTTAATAGAACCCTTACCCTAGGCGAAACTCAAACCTTAACCCTAGGAAGGAAAATCAGCCTATGGTTCGGGATGGTCTCATGGAAATATCAGTGGTGGCAGCCAAGTTGTGTCACTTTTGCGCTCCCCTTGGGATGCCTTTAACAGCTGCAGTGTGCCTGGAGCCCAGGGCTTCCTGGTTTTAAAAGTCCTAGGCCTAAGCCTAACAGTAACCCTAGGAAGGTAAATCAGCCGCGTATTAGGGTTCTTCCTAAGGGAAAAGCCGTGAAAGCAACCATGTTGTGGCACTTCTGCACTCCCTTTGGGATGCCTTTGGCAGATGCAGTAAGCCTGGAACTCAAGGCTTCCTAGTTAAAAAAATCCTAGCCCTAGGCCGAACCCCAACCCTAAGACGAGAAAGGCAAATCAGCCAGGAATTAGGCATGTCCCCAAGGAAGAAGCTGTGGAGGCAGGCATGTTGTAGTACTTTTGCGCTTTTCTTGGCTAGTCCTTCGCAGCTGCTGTGTTCTTGGAACTCAGGGCTTTCTGGTTAATAGAACCCTTACCCTAGGCGTAACTCAAACCTTAACCCTAGGAAGGAAAATCAGCCTATGGTTCGGGATGGTCTCATGGAAATATCAGTGGTGGCAGCCAAGTTGTGTCACTTTTGCGCTCCCCTTGGGATGCCTTTAACAGCTGCAGTGTGCCTGGAGCCCAGGGCTTCCTGGTTTTAAAAGTCCTAGGCCTAAGCCTAACAGTAACCCTAGGAAGGTAAATCAGCCGCGTATTAGGGTTCTTCCTAAGGGAAAAGCCGTGAAAGCAACCATGTTGTGGCACTTCTGCACTCCCTTTGGGATGCCTTTGGCAGATGCAGTAAGCCTGGAACTCAAGGCTTCCTAGTTAAAAAAATCCAAGCCCTAGGCCGAACCCCAACCCTAAGACGAGAAAGGCAAATCAGCCAGGAATTAGGCATGTCCCCAAGGAAAAAGCTGTGGAGGCAGGCATGTTGTGGTACTTTTGCGCTCTTCTTGGGTAGTCCTTCGCTGCTGCTGTGTTCTTGGAACTCAGGTCTTTCTGGTTAATAGACCTCTTACCCTAGGCGAAACTCAAACATTAACCCTAGGAAGGAAAATCAGCCTATGGTTCGGGATGGTCTCAGGAGAATAGAAGCAGAGGCAGCCAAGTTGTGTCACTTTTGCGCTCCCCTTGGGATGCCTTTCGCAGCTGCAGTGTGCCTGGAGCCCAGGGCTTCCTGGTTTTAAAAGTCCTAGGCGTAAGCCTAACAGTAACCCTAGGAAGGTAAATCAGCCGCGTATTAGGGTTCTTCCTAAGGGAAAAGCCGTGAAAGCAGCCATGTTGTGGCACTTCTGCACTCCCTTTGGGATGCCTTTGGCAGATGCAGTAAGCCTGGAACTCAGGGCTTCCTAGTTAAAAATATCCTAGCCCTAGGCCGAACCCCAACCCTAAGACGAGAAAGGCAAATCAGCCAGGAATTAGGCATGTCCCCAAGGAAAAAGCTGTGGAGGCAGGCATGTTGTGGTACTTTTGCGCTCTTCTTGGGTAGTCCTTCGCTGCTGCTGTGTTCTTGGAACTCAGGTCTTTCTGGTTAATAGACCTCTTACCCTAGGCGAAACTCAAACCTTAACCCTAGGAAGGAAAATCAGCCTATGGTTCGGGATGGTCTCATGAGAATAGAAGCAGAGGCAGCCAAGTTGTGTCACTTCTGCGGCCCTCTTGGGATGCCTTTAACAGCTGCAGTGTGCCTGGAGCCCAGGGCTTCCTGGTTTTAAAAGTCCTAGGCCTAAGCCTAACAGTAACCCTAGGAAGGTAAATCAGCCGCGTATTAGGGTTCTTCCTAAGGGAAAAGCCGTGAAAGCAGCCATGTTGTGGCACTTTTGCACTCCCTTTGGGATGCATTTGGCAGATGCAGTAAGCCTGGAACTCAGGGCTTCCTGGTTAAAAAACTCCAAGACCTAGGCTGAAGCCTAACCCTAACCCTAGGCAGATAAATCAGCCTAGGTATAGGGATGGTGCCAAGGAAAAAGCTGTGAAAGCTGCCATGTTTTGCACTTTTGTACTCCCCTTGGGATGCCTTGAACAGCTGCAGTGTGCCTGGATCTAAGGGCTTCCTAGTTTTAAAAATCCTAGCCCTAGGCCTAAGCCTTACAGTAACCCTGGGAAGGGAAATCAGCCTGGTGTTAAGCTTCTTGCCAAGGAAAAAGCCGTGAAAGCAACCATGTTGTGGCACTTCTGCACTCCCTTTTGGATGCCTTTCACAGCTCCAGTGTGCCTGGAACTCAGGGCTTCCTGATTTTAAAAATCCTAGCCCTAGGCCGAACCCCAACCCTAAGACGAGAAAGGCAAATCAGCCAGGAATTAGGCATGTCCCCAAGGAAAAAGCTGTGGAGGCAGGCATGTTGTGGTACTTTTGCGCTCTTCTTGGCTAGTCCTTCGCAGCTGCTGTGTTCTTGGAACTCAGGGCTTTCTGGTTAATAGAACCCTTACCCTAGGCGAAACTCAAACCTTAACCCTAGGAAGGAAAATCAGCCTATGGTTCGGGCTGGTCTCATGGAAATATCAGTGGTGGCAGCCAAGTTGTGTCACTTTTGCGCTCCCCTTGGGATGCCTTTCGCAGCTGCAGTGTGCCGTGAGCCCAGGGCTTCCTGGTTTTAAAAGTCCTAGGCCTAAGCCTAACAGTAACCCTAGGAAGATAAAGCAGCCGCGTATTAGGGTTCTTCCTAAGGGAAAAGCCGTGAAAGCAGCCATGTTGTGGCACTTCTGCACTCCCTTTGGGATGCCTTTGGCAGATGCAGTAAGCCTGGAACTCAGGGCTTCCTAGTTAAAAATATCCTAGCCCTAGGCCGAACCCCAACCCTAAGACGAGAAAGGCAAATCAGCCAGGAATTAGGCATGTCCCCAAGGAAAAAGCTGTGGAGGCAGGCATGTTGTGGTACTTTTGCGCTCTTCTTGGCAAGTCCTTCGCAGCTGCTGTGTTCTTGGAACTCAGGTCTTTCTGGTTAATAGAACCCTTACCCTAGGCGAAACTCAAACCTTAACCCTAGGAAGGAAAATCAGCCTATGGTTCGGGATGGTCTCATGGAAATATCAGTGGTGGCAGCCAAGTTGTGTCACTTTTGCGCTCCCCTTGGGATGCCTTTAACAGCTGCAGTGTGCCTGGAGCCCAGGGCTTCCTGGTTTTAAAAGTCCTAGGCCTAAGCCTAACAGTAACCCTAGGAAGGTAAATCAGCCGCGTATTAGGGTTCTTCCTAAGGGAAAAGCCGTGAAAGCAACCATGTTGTGGCACTTCTGCACTCCCTTTGGGATGCCTTTGGCAGATGCAGTAAGCCTGGAACTCAAGGCTTCCTAGTTAAAAAAATCCTAGCCCTAGGCCGAACCCCAACCCTAAGACGAGAAAGGCAAATCAGCCAGGAATTAGGCATGTCCCCAAGGAAGAAGCTGTGGAGGCAGGCATGTTGTAGTACTTTTGCGCTTTTCTTGGCTAGTCCTTCGCAGCTGCTGTGTTCTTGGAACTCAGGGCTTTCTGGTTAATAGAACCCTTACCCTAGGCGTAACTCAAACCTTAACCCTAGGAAGGAAAATCAGCCTATGGTTCGGGATGGTCTCATGGAAATATCAGTGGTGGCAGCCAAGTTGTGTCACTTTTGCGCTCCCCTTGGGATGCCTTTAACAGCTGCAGTGTGCCTGGAGCCCAGGGCTTCCTGGTTTTAAAAGTCCTAGGCCTAAGCCTAACAGTAACCCTAGGAAGGTAAATCAGCCGCGTATTAGGGTTCTTCCTAAGGGAAAAGCCGTGAAAGCAACCATGTTGTGGCACTTCTGCACTCCCTTTGGGATGCCTTTGGCAGATGCAGTAAGCCTGGAACTCAAGGCTTCCTAGTTAAAAAAATCCAAGCCCTAGGCCGAACCCCAACCCTAAGACGAGAAAGGCAAATCAGCCAGGAATTAGGCATGTCCCCAAGGAAAAAGCTGTGGAGGCAGGCATGTTGTGGTACTTTTGCGCTCTTCTTGGCTAGTCCTTCGCAGCTGCGGTGTTTTTGGAACTCTGGTCTTTCTGGTTAATAGACCTCTTACCCTAGGCGAAACTCAAACATTAACCCTAGGAAGGAAAATCAGCCTATGGTTCGGGATGGTCTCAGGAGAATAGAAGCAGAGGCAGCCAAGTTGTGTCACTTTTGCGCTCCCCTTGGGATGCCTTTCGCAGCTGCAGTGTGCCTGGAGCCCAGGGCTTCCTGGTTTTAAAAGTCCTAGGCCTAAGCCTAACAGTAACCCTAGGAAGGTAAATCAGCCGCGTATTAGGGTTCTTCCTAAGGGAAAAGCCGTGAAAGCAGCCATGTTGTGGCACTTCTGCACTCCCTTTGGGATGCCTTTGGCAGATGCAGTAAGCCTGGAACTCAGGGCTTCCTAGTTAAAAATATCCTAGCCCTAGGCCGAACCCCAACCCTAAGACGAGAAAGGCAAATCAGCCAGGAATTAGGCATGTCCCCAAGGAAAAAGCTGTGGAGGCAGGCATGTTGTGGTACTTTTGCGCTCTTCTTGGGTAGTCCTTCGCTGCTGCTGTGTTCTTGGAACTCAGGTCTTTCTGGTTAATAGACCTCTTACCCTAGGCGAAACTCAAACCTTAACCCTAGGAAGGAAAATCAGCCTATGGTTCGGGATGGTCTCATGAGAATAGAAGCAGAGGCAGCCAAGTTGTGTCACTTCTGCGGCCCTCTTGGGATGCCTTTAACAGCTGCAGTGTGCCTGGAGCCCAGGGCTTCCTGGTTTTAAAAGTCCTAGGCCTAAGCCTAACAGTAACCCTAGGAAGGTAAATCAGCCGCGTATTAGGGTTCTTCCTAAGGGAAAAGCCGTGAAAGCAGCCATGTTGTGGCACTTTTGCACTCCCTTTGGGATGCATTTGGCAGATGCAGTAAGCCTGGAACTCAGGTCTTCCTGGTTAAAAAACTCCAAGACCTAGGCTGAACCCTAACCCTAACCCTAGGCAGATAAATCAGCCTAGGTATAGGGATGGTGCCAAGGAAAAAGCTGTGAAAGCTGCCATGTTGTTGCACTTTTGTACTCCCCTTGGGATGCCTTGAACAGCTGCAGTGTGCCTGGATCTAAGGGCTTCCTAGTTTTAAAAATCCTAGCCCTAGGCCTAAGCCTTACAGTAACCCTGGGAAGGGAAATCAGCCTGGTGTTAAGCTTCTTGCCAAGGAAAGAGCCGTGAAAGCAACCATGTTGTGGCACTTCTGCACTCCCTTTTGGATGCCTTTCACAGCTCCAGTGTGCCTGGAACTCAGGGCTTCCTGATTTTAAAAATCCTAGCCCTAGGCCGAACCCCAACCCTAAGACGAGAAAGGCAAATCAGCCAGGAATTAGGCATGTCCCCAAGGAAAAAGCTGTGGAGGCAGGCATGTTGTGGTACTTTTGCGCTCTTCTTGGCTAGTCCTTCGCAGCTGCTGTGTTCTTGGAACTCAGGGCTTTCTGGTTAATAGAACCCTTACCCTAGGCGAAACTCAAACCTTAACCCTAGGAAGGAAAATCAGCCTATGGTTCGGGATGGTCTCATGGAAATATCAGTGGTGGCAGCCAAGTTGTGTCACTTTTGCGCTCCCCTTGGGATGCCTTTCGCAGCTGCAGTGTGCCGTGAGCCCAGGGCTTCCTGGTTTTAAAAGTCCTAGGCCTAAGCCTAACAGTAACCCTAGGAAGATAAAGCAGCCGCGTATTAGGGTTCTTCCTAAGGGAAAAGCCGTGAAAGCAGCCATGTTGTGGCACTTCTGCACTCCCTTTGGGATGCCTTTGGCAGATGCAGTAAGCCTGGAACTCAGGGCTTCCTAGTTAAAAATATCCTAGCCCTAGGCCGAACCCCAACCCTAAGACGAGAAAGGCAAATCAGCCAGGAATTAGGCATGTCCCCAAGGAAGAAGCTGTGGAGGCAGGCATGTTGTGGTACTTTTGCGCTCTTCTTGGCAAGTCCTTCGCAGCTGCTGTGTTCTTGGAACTCAGAGCTTTCTGGTTAATAGAACCCTTACCCTAGGCGTAACTCAAACCTTAACCCTAGGAAGGAAAATCAGCCTATGGTTCGGGATGGTCTCATGGAAATATCAGTGGTGGCAGCCAAGTTGTGTCACTTTTGCGCTCCCCTTGGGATGCCTTTAACAGCTGCAGTGTGCCTGGAGCCCAGGGCTTCCTGGTTTTAAAAGTCCTAGGCCTAAGCCTAACAGTAACCCTAGGAAGGTAAATCAGCCGCGTATTAGGGTTCTTCCTAAGGGAAAAGCCGTGAAAGCAACCATGTTGTGGCACTTCTGCACTCCCTTTGGGATGCCTTTGGCAGATGCAGTAAGCCTGGAACTCAAGGCTTCCTAGTTAAAAAAATCCTAGCCCTAGGCCGAACCCCAACCCTAAGACGAGAAAGGCAAATCAGCCAGGAATTAGGCATGTCCCCAAGGAAGAAGCTGTGGAGGCAGGCATGTTGTAGTACTTTTGCGATTTTCTTGGCTAGTCCTTCGCAGCTGGTGTGTTCTTGGAACTCAGGGCTTTCTGGTTAATAGAACCCTTACCCTAGGCGTAACTCAAACCTTAACCCTAGGAAGGAAAATCAGCCTATGGTTCGGGATGGTCTCATGGAAATATCAGTGGTGGCAGCCAAGTTGTGTCACTTTTGCGCTCCCCTTGGGATGCCTTTAACAGCTGCAGTGTGCCTGGAGCCCAGGGCTTCCTGGTTTTAAAAGTCCTAGGCCTAAGCCTAACAGTAACCCTAGGAAGGTAAATCAGCCGCGTATTAGGGTTCTTCCTAAGGGAAAAGCCGTGAAAGCAACCATGTTGTGGCACTTCTGCACTCCCTTTGGGATGCCTTTGGCAGATGCAGTAAGCCTGGAACTCAAGGCTTCCTAGTTAAAAAAATCCAAGCCCTAGGCCGAACCCCAACCCTAAGACGAGAAAGGCAAATCAGCCAGGAATTAGGCATGTCCCCAAGGAAAAAGCTGTGGAGGCAGGCATGTTGTGGTACTTTTGCGCTCTTCTTGGGTAGTCCTTCGCAGCTGCGGTGTTTTTGGAACTCTGGTCTTTCTGGTTAATAGACCTCTTACACTAGGCGAAACTCAAACATTAACCCTAGGAAGGAAAATCAGCCTATGGTTCGGGATGGTCTCAGGAGAATAGAAGCAGAGGCAGCCAAGTTGTGTCACTTTTGCGCTCCCCTTGGGATGCCTTTCGCAGCTGCAGTGTGCCTGGAGCCCAGGGCTTCCTGGTTTTAAAAGTCCTAGGCCTAAGCCTAACAGTAACCCTAGGAAGGTAAATCAGCCGCGTATTAGGGTTCTTCCTAAGGGAAAAGCCGTGAAAGCAGCCATGTTGTGGCACTTCTGCACTCCCTTTGGGATGCCTTTGGCAGATGCAGTAAGCCTGGAACTCAGGGCTTCCTAGTTAAAAATATCCTAGCCCTAGGCCGAACCCCAACCCTAAGACGAGAAAGGCAAATCAGCCAGGAATTAGGCATGTCCCCAAGGAAAAAGCTGTGGAGGCAGGCATGTTGTGGTACTTTTGCGCTCTTCTTGGCTAGTCCTTCGCAGCTGCTGTGTTCTTGGAACTCAGGGCTTTCTGGTTAATAGACCTCTTACCCTAGGCGAAACTCAAACCTTAACCCTAGGAAGGAAAATCAGCCTATGGTTCGGGATGGTCTCATGAGAATAGAAGCAGAGGCAGCCAAGTTGTGTCACTTCTGCGGCCCTCTTGGGATGCCTTTAACAGCTGCAGTGTGCCTGGAGCCCAGGGCTTCCTGGTTTTAAAAGTCCTAGGCCTAAGCCTAACAGTAACCCTAGGAAGGTAAATCAGCCGCGTATTAGGGTTCTTCCTAAGGGAAAAGCCGTGAAAGCAGCCATGTTGTGGCACTTTTGCACTCCCTTTGGGATGCATTTGGCAGATGCAGTAAGCCTGGAACTCAGGGCTTCCTGGTTAAAAAACTCCAAGACCTAGGCTGAAGCCTAACCCTAACCCTAGGCAGATAAATCAGCCTAGGTATAGGGATGGTGCCAAGGAAAAAGCTGTGAAAGCTGCCATGTTTTGCACTTTTGTACTCCCCTTGGGATGCCTTGAACAGCTGCAGTGTGCCTGGATCTAAGGGCTTCCTAGTTTTAAAAATCCTAGCCCTAGGCCTAAGCCTTACAGTAACCCTGGGAAGGGAAATCAGCCTGGTGTTAAGCTTCTTGCCAAGGAAAAAGCCGTGAAAGCAACCATGTTGTGGCACTTCTGCACTCCCTTTTGGATGCCTTTCACAGCTCCAGTGTGCCTGGAACTCAGGGCTTCCTGATTTTAAAAATCCTAGCCCTAGGCCGAACCCCAACCCTAAGACGAGAAAGGCAAATCAGCCAGGAATTAGGCATGTCCCCAAGGAAAAAGCTGTGGAGGCAGGCATGTTGTGGTACTTTTGCGCTCTTCTTGGCTAGTCCTTCGCAGCTGCTGTGTTCTTGGAACTCAGGGCTTTCTGGTTAATAGAACCCTTACCCTAGGCGAAACTCAAACCTTAACCCTAGGAAGGAAAATCAGCCTATGGTTCGGGATGGTCTCATGGAAATATCAGTGGTGGCAGCCAAGTTGTGTCACTTTTGCGCTCCCCTTGGGATGCCTTTCGCAGCTGCAGTGTGCCGTGAGCCCAGGGCTTCCTGGTTTTAAAAGTCCTAGGCCTAAGCCTAACAGTAACCCTAGGAAGATAAAGCAGCCGCGTATTAGGGTTCTTCCTAAGGGAAAAGCCGTGAAAGCAGCCATGTTGTGGCACTTCTGCACTCCCTTTGGGATGCCTTTGGCAGATGCAGTAAGCCTGGAACTCAGGGCTTCCTAGTTAAAAATATCCTAGCCCTAGGCCGAACCCCAACCCTAAGACGAGAAAGGCAAATCAGCCAGGAATTAGGCATGTCCCCAAGGAAAAAGCTGTGGAGGCAGGCATGTTGTGGTACTTTTGCGCTCTTCTTGGCAAGTCCTTCGCAGCTGCTGTGTTCTTGGAACTCAGAGCTTTCTGGTTAATAGAACCCTTACCCTAGGCGTAACTCAAACCTTAACCCTAGGAAGGAAAATCAGCCTATGGTTCGGGATGGTCTCATGGAAATATCAGTGGTGGCAGCCAAGTTGTGTCACTTTTGCGCTCCCCTTGGGATGCCTTTAACAGCTGCAGTGTGCCTGGAGCCCAGGGCTTCCTGGTTTTAAAAGTCCTAGGCCTAAGCCTAACAGTAACCCTAGGAAGGTAAATCAGCCGCGTATTAGGGTTCTTCCTAAGGGAAAAGCCGTGAAAGCAACAATGTTGTGGCACTTCTGCACTCCCTTTGGGATGCCTTTGGCAGATGCAGTAAGCCTGGAACTCAAGGCTTCCTAGTTAAAAAAATCCTAGCCCTAGGCCGAACCCCAACCCTAAGACGAGAAAGGCAAATCAGCCAGGAATTAGGCATGTCCCCAAGGAAAAAGCTGTGGAGGCAGGCATGTTGTGGTACTTTTGCGCTCTTCTTGGGAAGTCCTTCGCAGCTGCTGTGTTCTTGGAACTCAGGTCTTTCTGGTTAATAGACCTCTTACCCTAGGCGAAACTCAAACATTAACCATAGGAAGGAAAATCAGCCTATGGTTCGGGATGGTCTCAGGAGAATAGAAGCTGAGGCAGCCAAGTTGTGTCACTTTTGCGCTCCCCTTGGGATGCCTTTCGCAGCTGCAGTGTGCCTGGAGCCCAGGGCTTCCTGGTTTTAAAAGTCCTAGGCCTAAGCCTAACAGTAACCCTAGGAAGGTAAATCAGCCGCGTATTAGGGTTCTTCCTAAGGGAAAAGCCGTGAAAGCAGCCATGTTGTGGCACTTCTGCACTCCCTTTGGGATGTCTTTGGCAGATGCAGTAAGCCTGGAACTCAGGGCTTCCTGGTTAAAAAACTCCAAGCCCTAGGCTGAAGCCTAACCCTAACCCTAGGCAGATAAATCAGCCTATGTATAGGGATGGTGCCAAGGAAAAAGCTGTGAAAGCTGCCATGTTTTGCACTTTTGTACTCCTCTTGGGATACCTTGAACAGCTGCAGTGTGCCTGGATCTAATGGCTTCCTAGTTTTAAAAATCCTAGCCCTAGGCCTAAGCCTTACAGTAATCCTGGGAAGGTAAATCAGCCTGGTGTTAGGCTTCTTGCCAAGGAAAAAGCCGTGAAAGCAACCATGTTGTGGCACTTTTGCACTCCCTTTGGGATGCCTTTCACAGCTCCAGTGTGCCTGGAACTCAGGGCTTCCTGATTTTAAAAATCCTAACCCTAGGCCGAACCCCAACCCTAAGACGAGAAAGGCAAATCAGCCAGGAATTAGGCATGTCCCCAAGGAAAAAGCTGTGGAGGCAGGCATGTTGTGGTACTTTTGCGCTCTTCTTGGCTAGTCCTTCGCAGCTGCTGTGTTCTAGGAACTCAGGGCTTTCTGGTTAATAGAACCCTTACCCTAGGCGTAACTCAAACCTTAACCCTAGGAAGGAAAATCAGCCTATGGTTCGGGATGGTCTCATGGAAATATCAGTGGTGGCAGCCAAGTTGTGTCACTTTTGCGCTCCCCTTGGGATGCCTTTAACAGCTGCAGTGTGCCTGGAGCCCAGGGCTTCCTGGTTTTAAAAGTCCTAGGCCTAAGCCTAACAGTAACCCTAGGAAGGTAAATCAGCCGCGTATTAGGGTTCTTCCTAAGGGGAAAGCCGTGAAAGCAACCATGTTGTGGCACTTCTGCACTCCCTTTGGGATGCCTTTGGCAGATGCAGTAAGCCTGGAACTCAAGGCTTCCTAGTTAAAAAACTCCAAGCCCTAGGCCGAACCCCAACCCTAAGACGAGAAAGGCAAATCAGCCAGGAATTAGGCATGTCCCCAAGGAAAAAGCTGTGGAGGCAGGCATGTTGTGGTACTTTTGCGCTCTTCTTGGGTAGTCCTTCGCAGCTGCTGTGTTCTTGGAACTCTGGTCTTTCTGGTTAATAGACCTCTTACCCTAGGCGAAACTCAAACCTTAACCCTAGGAAGGAAAATCAGCCTATGGTTCGGGATGGTCTCATGAGAATAGAAGCAGAGGCAGCCAAGTTGTGTCACTTCTGCGGCCCTCTTGGGATGCCTTTAACAGCTGCAGTGTGCCTGGAGCCCAGGGCTTCCTGGTTTTAAAAGTCCTAGGCCTAAGCCTAACAGTAACCCTAGGAAGGTAAATCAGCCGGGTATTAGGGTTCTTCCTAAGGGAAAAGCCGTGAAAGCAGCCATGTTGTGGCACTTCTGCACTCCCTTTGGGATGCCTTTGGCAGATGCAGTAAGCCTGGAACTCAGGGCTTCCTGGTTAAAAAACTCCAAGCCCTAGGCTGAACCCTAACCCTAACCCTAGGCAGATAAATCAGCTTATGTATAGGGATGGTGCCAAGGAAAAAGCTGTGCAAGCTGCCATGTTGTGGTACTTTAGTACTCCCCTTGGGATGCCTTGAACAGCTGCAGTGTGCCTGGATCTAAGGGCTTCCTAGTTTTAAAAGTCCTAGGCCTAAGCCTAACAGTAACCCTAGGAAGGTAAATCAACCACGTATTAGGGTTCTTCCTAAGGGGAAAGCCGTGAAAGCAGCCCTGTTGTGGCACTTCTGCACTCCCTTTGGGATGCTTTTGGCAGATGAAGTAAGCCTGGAACTCAGGGCTTCCTAGTTAAAAAAATCCTAGCCCTAGGCCGAACCCCAACCCTAAGACGAGAAAGGCAAATCAGCCAGGAATTAGGCATGTCCCCAAGGAAAAAGCTGTGGAGGCAGGCATGTTGTGGTACTTTTGCGCTCTTCTTGGGTAGTCCTTCGCAGCTGCTGTGTTCTTGGAACTCAGGGCTTTCTGGTTAATAGAACCCTTACCCTAGGCGTAACTCAAACCTTAACCCTAGGAAGGAAAATCAGCCTATGGTTCGGGATGGTCTCATGGAAATATCAGTGGTGGCAGCCAAGTTGTGTCACTTTTGCGCTCCCCTTGGGATGCCTTTCGCAGCTGCAGTGTGCCTGGAGCCCAGGGCTTCCTGGTTTTAAAAGTCCTAGGCCTAAGCCTAACAGTAACCCTAGGAAGGTAAATCAGCCGCGTATTAGGGTTCTTCCTAAGGGAAAAGCCGTGAAAGCAGCCATGTTGTGGCACTTCTGCACTCCCTTTGGGATGCCTTTGGCAGATGCAGTAAGCCTGGAACTCAGGGCTTCCTAGTTAAAAAAATCCTAGCCCTAGGCCGAACCCCAACCCTAAGACGAGAAAGGCAAATCAGCCAGGAATTAGGCATGTCCCCAAGGAAGAAGCTGTGGAGGCAGGCATGTTGTAGTACTTTTGCGCTCTTCTTGGCTAGTCCTTCGCGGCTGCTGTGTTCTTGGAACTCAGGGCTTTCTGCTTAATAGAACCCTTACCCTAGGCGTAACTCAAACCTTAACCCTAAGAAGGAAAATCAGCCTATGGTTCGGGATGGTCTCATGGAAATATCAGTGGTGGCAGCCAAGTTGTGTCACTTTTGCGCTCCCCTTGGGATGCCTTTAACAGCTGCATGTGCCTGGAGCCCAGGGCTTCCTGGTTTTAAAAGTCCTAGGCCTAAGCCTAACAGTAACCCTAGGAAGGTAAATCAGCCGGGTATTAGGGTTCTTCCTAAGGGAATAGCCGTGAAAGCAACCATGTTGTGGCACTTCTGCACTCCCTTTCGGATGCCTTTGGCAGATGCAGTAAGCCTGGAACTCAGGGCTTCCTGGTTAAAAAACTCCAAGCCCTAGGCTGAAGCCTAACCCTATCCCCAGGAAGAAAAATGAGGCTAAGTATAGGGATCGTGCAACGTCTAGAACACGATGGGAGATGTTTTCTGTGCTGGCACAGTTTTTCCTCGCCAGACATAGTGGAAAAGTTTTTTGCTAAGATGTAGACGAGAAGAGACGCTAAAGACGAAGGTACGATGCTGTCCGGAGCTAAGAGCCGCTCCCGGGCGTCTTTCGGTAGAAGCCGCGCTAAGGAGTGCACAGTGAGCGGCACAATCGTCTTTGCGCGAAGAAGCCGCTTCTTCGCCTCCGGGAGCCGGAGAGAGCGGCACCTTCGGAAAGGTGAAGAAGGAAGCTGTACAACACTGGGATTGTGTGCGCAGCTTGCCAACTGCTAGAAAACAGTACCTTTGCACTCTCCTGACTTTTCCAATCACATGAACATTCGATTGGAAGCTGTTTTGGACAACTTTTCTTTCCTTCATGCCAAACACTCGGCACACCTCCGTGTAACGTCTAGAACACGATGGGAGATGTTTTCTGTGCTGGCACAGTTTTTCCTCGCCAGACATAGTGGAAAAGCTTTTTGCTAAGATGTAGACGAGAAGAGACGCTAAAGACGAAGGTACGATGCTGTCCGCAGCTAAGAGCCGCTCCCGGGCGTCTTTCGGCAGAAGCCGCGCTAAGGAGTGCACAGTGAGCGGCACAATCGTCTTTGCGCGAAGAAGCCGCTTCTTCGCCTCCGGGAGCCGGAGAGAGCGGCACCTTCGGAAAGGTGAAGAAGGAAGCTGTACAACACTGGGATTGTGTGCGCAGCTTGCCAACTGCTAGAAAACAGTACCTTTGCACTCTCCTGACTTTTCCAATCACATGAACAGTCGATTGGAAGCTGTTTTGGACAACTTTTCTTTCCTTCATGCCAAACACTCGGCACACCTCCGTGCAACGTCTAGAACACGATGGGAGATGTTTTCTGTGCTGGCACAGTTTTTCCTCGCCAGACATAGTGGAAAAGCTTTTTGCTAAGATGTAGACGAGAAGAGACGCTAAAGACGAAGGTACGATGCTGTCCGGAGCTAAGAGCCGCTCCCGGGCGTCTTTCGGCAGAAGCCGCGCTAAGGAGTGCACAGTGAGCGGCACAATCGTCTTTGCGCGAAGAAGCCGCTTCTTCGCCTCCGGGAGCCGGAGAGAGCGGCACCTTCGGAAAGGTGAAGAAGGAAGCTGTACAACACTGGGATTGTGTGCGCAGCTTGCCAACTGATAGAAAACAGTACCTTTGCACTCTCCTGACTTTTCCAATCACATGAACATTCGATTGGAAGCTGTTTTGGACAACTTTTCTTTCCTTCATGCCAAACACTCGGCACACCTCCGTGCAACGTCTAGAACACGATGGGAGATGTTTTCTGTGCTGGCACAGTTTTTCCTCGCCAGACATAGTGGAAAAGCTTTTTGCTAAGATGTAGACGAGAAGAGACGCTAAAGACGAAGGTACGATGCTGTCCGGAGCTAAGAGCCGCTCCCGGGCGTCTTTCGGCAGAAGCCGCGCTAAGGAGTGCACAGTGAGCGGCACAATCGTCTTTGCGCGAAGAAGCCGCTTCTTCGCCTCCGGGAGCCGGAGAGAGCGGCACCTTCGGAAAGGTGAAGAAGGAAGCTGTACAACATTGGGATTGTGTGCGCAGCTTGCCAACTGATAGAAAACAGTACCTTTGCACTCTCCTGACTTTTCCAATCACATGAACATTCGATTGGAAGCTGTTTTGGACAACTTTTCTTTCCTTCATGCCAAACACTCGGCACACCTCCGTGCAACGTCTTGAACACGATGGGAGATGTTTTCTGTGCTGGCACAGTTTTTCCTCGCCAGACATAGTGGAAAAGCTTTTTGCTAAGATGTAGACGAGAAGAGACGCTAAAGACGAAGGTACGATGCTGTCCGGAGCTAAGAGCCGCTCCCGGGCGTCTTTCGGCAGAAGCCGCGCTAAGGAGTGCACAGTGAGCGGCACAATCGTCTTTGCGCGAAGAAGCCGCTTCTTCGCCTCCGGGAGCCGGAGAGAGCGGCACCTTCGGAAAGGTGAAGAAGGAAGCTGTACAACACTGGGATTGTGTGCGCAGCTTGCCAACTGATAGAAAACAGTACCTTTGCACTCTCCTGACTTTTCCAATCACATGAACATTCGATTGGAAGCTGTTTTGGACAACTTTTCTTTCCTTCATGCCAAACACTCGGCACACCTCCGTGCAACGTCTTGAACACGATGGGAGATGTTTTCTGTGCTGGCACAGTTTTTCCTCGCCAGACATAGTAGAAAAGCTTTTTCCTAAGATGTAGACGAGAAGAGACGCTAAAGACGAAGGTACGATGCTGTCCGGAGCTAAGAGCCGCTCCCGGGCGTCTTTCGGCAGAAGCCGCGCTAAGGAGTGCACAGTGAGCGGCACAATCGTCTTTGCGCGAAGAAGCCGCTTCTTCGCCTCCGGGAGCCGGAGAGAGCGGCACCTTCGGAAAGGTGAAGAAGGAAGCTGTACAACACTGGGATTGTGTGCGCAGCTTGCCAACTGCTAGAAAACAGTACCTTTACACTCTCCTGACTTTTCCAATCACATGAACATTCGATTGGAAGCTGTTTTGGACAACTTTTCTTTCCTTCATGCCAAACACTCGGCACACCTCCGTGCAACGTCTAGAACACGATGGGAGATGTTTTCTGTGCTGGCACAGTTTTTCCTCGCCAGACATAGTGGAAAAGCTTTTTGCTAAGATGTAGACGAGAAGAGACGCTAAAGACGAAGGTACGATGCTGTCCGGAGCTAAGAGCCGCTCCCGGGCGTCTTTCGGCAGAAGCCGCGCTAAGGAGTGCACAGTGAGCGGCACAATCGTCTTTGCGCGAAGAAGCCGCTTCTTCGCCTCCGGGAGCCGGAGAGAGCGGCACCTTCGGAAAGGTGAAGAAGGAAGCTGTACAACACTGGGATTTTGTGCGCAGCTTGCCAACTGATAGAAAACAGTACCTTTGCACTCTCCTGACTTTTCCAATCACATGAACATTCGATTGGAAGCTGTTTTGGACGACTTTTCTTTCCTTCATGCCAAACACTCGGCACACCTCCGTGCAACGTCTAGAACACGATGGGAGATGTTTTCTGTGCTGGCACAGTTTTTCCTCGCCAGACATAGTGGAAAAGCTTTTTGCTAAGATGTAGACGAGAAGAGACGCTAAAGACGAAGGTACGATGCTGTCCGGAGCT
Organism: Ammospiza maritima maritima; assembly: GCA_036010785.1. NCBI lineage: Eukaryota > Metazoa > Chordata > Aves > Passeriformes > Passerellidae > Ammospiza > Ammospiza maritima. Next base: position 111,963 of record JAYKTQ010000354.1, on the reverse strand, counting down.
AAGAGCCGCTCCCGGGCGTCTTTCGGCAGAAGCCGCGCTAAGGAGTGCACAGTGAGCGGCACAATCGTCTTTGCGCGAAGAAGCCGCTTCTTCGCCTCCGGGAGCCGGAGAGAGCGGCACCTTCGGAAAGGTGAAGAAGGAAGCTGTACAACACTGGGATTGTGTGCGCAGCTTGCCAACTGCTAGAAAACAGTACCTTTGCACTCTCCTGACTTTTCCAATCACATGAACATTCGATTGGAAGCTGTTTTGGACAACTTTTCTTTCCTTCATGCCAAACACTCGGCACACCTCCGTGCAACGTCTAGAACACGATAGGAGATGTTTTCTGTGCTGGCACCATTTCTCCTTGCCAGACATAGTGGAAAAGCCTTTTGCTAAGATGTAGACGACAAGAGAGGCTAAGGACTGGATGTAAGCAAATGACACTCATCTTCAAAAAAGGCAATTAGGAGGACTCGCAATCGTACAAACCAGCCAGCCTCTCTTTTATCCCCAGGAAGTTGATGAAGCAGCTCTTCCTGGAAAACCTTGCCAGGCACATGCAAGACGACACAATAATGTAGTTAGCATGATTTTTCAGGGGCATTTCATGCTGAACATAACTTTAAACTCCTCTGATGAATCAACTTGACTGGTAGATGAAGGGAATATTATCTGCCTGGGCTTCAGGGAGGTTTTTGACATATCTCTACATGGCAGCACACATCCATATGGAAGCAATAGTGCAAAGGGGAGGGAATCAGTGTCTTTTCAGTGATGCTGAGTGAAAAGACAAGAGGCAGTGGGCACACACTGAAATACAGGAACATCAGGAAATGATTCTTTACTGTGAGGGTGAGTGAACCACGGCACAGATTGCCCAGAAAGATTGTGGAGCCTGGATCTTTGAAGACATTAAAAGTACACCCAGATAGAATCCTGGGCAAGAGGCTCTAGGTATCCTGGTTTAGGCAGGGGGGTTGGGCCTGGTTAGCCCCACCAACCCCTTCCACTCTCATTCATTCTGTGCTAGTGAATTCTCTTCAAGATGCATTTCAAGCACTGGCATGACAAAGTTCTGTGCAGACACAGATCCAAATGGACATGGCATCTAAGTTCCTTAAGCAGTCTTCAAGAAGAATGTAAACCTCTGGGGCAAGTGTCTCTTCCCTAACTGAATCCCTTTCATGGGAAAATTCCCAGCTCTAGAAAGATCTTCTGATACGCATGCTTAAGACTGACACTGGCTGAGCAAATTTCTCCCTATGTGTATCTAAGACCAGTTAGGATCTTCACCCAAAGTGCTGTCAACATAGTCACAGAATGCCTATTGTTAAGAAGTGACAACTTCCATCAGAATGGCAACTATTGGTCCACCAAATGGATGAATGGATGGGAATTATCTGCTTGGGTTAAAAACAAAAAGAAAGAGTTGGTCTTTACTTATCAATTTCATTGCAATATTGATAAGGGAAGAAAAAGACCTAAGTCCTTGACTTTCTTAACTGGAGGAAAGATTTTAAAAATTCCTTGTAAAAATGTATGATCACAATCAGACTATTGAAACCATTTGAGTTGGGAAAAAAGTTCCAAAATTGTCTAGAGAGTGGCAAAGAAGCCAAGAAAATAGGAAAGAAACAAAAAGAGGGCAAAAGAGTAAGCTTCAGTGTACAAGCTCGTTCTAGAAGTAGTCTGCCGGGGAAAGGAAGCCCCAGTTGAATTTCCAATGTATTCCTGAGCTTGATTCAGTAACTGGTCAATGTAAAAACCAATCCTTTTGTATAACTTCTTCCAGCAACAAAAACTCCAACAGGTTGACACTACCATCATGCCTGTTCCAGACATATTTCAAAGAGAAATGATGATTTTCTTGAAAACCTACTTGCATAAAAGTTGCAAGATGGTGGAGGGATTGCCACATCCTCCTTCCTCCATCTGGCTTGAAAGTAGATTTGATAAAATATGCAACAAAGCACATGATTTATAAGGTAGAGTGAAATGGATGATTTGGGAATTGATCTCTTGTTGATAGTAAACTTCACATCCACTCTGTGTGACCTTTCTAAAACAAAATGTGGAGCTGAGGCATGAATCTGCCACAACAATTGTAAAGCAAACATACACACTCCCCTTCACATGCCCCCCCTTCCACACACACCTAGGCACACACAGAGATCAGCATAGCAGATCATGAACACCTTGGAAAAGACTGAAATGCTAAACGCCTCTCTTGATGGGCAAAAGAGCTGGTGCAGTAATTCAAATGCCTGGTACAAAAATTCTGTTTCATATTTAGCTCCTATTTAAAACACAGCTTTTCATTTCATTCTATTTGCAGAATATTTTCTTTTCATTTGTTTCTTTAAAATTACTTAGTTCTCACCTGTTGTATGTCTAGGAATATTTTCTTCCAAAAATAGAAAAAAATAGATGCTATCTTTTCAGCAGAAAACATTGGTTGATACAATTTTAAACCATCATGATATGGAAGAATTGTTCTGTCCCTCTCGAAGGTGGAAGAAGCATTTGGATCACAGATCATCTACAATGAAATACTTGACATGTTTAAGATGCTTTCAATCAATTTTGATCGTCAATTGCTTCTTCGTTGTAAACAGTCATTTTTCAGTGAAGGGCAAGTGTGTGTGGTATATCTACATGATGTGTTCAAACCCAGTTCCTACTAATGGCCAGGCTGAATTCCAGGAAATAACGTCCCGAATGATATTTTGCCGCCTTCTTTGGCACTTCATGAAATCTTACCATGATGAAGTGCTGAAACACAGAGATTTTCTCTTAGAGAGTGTCTCATGTTGTAACCCATCCCATGGATTTTATGCTGTAATTCTTATCTCTTTTAAAATTTGCTATCTTCTGTACAGTTTTCATGAACATTTCTGTTACAGTAGTGAATAGCACAGATAAATGTCATTTTGTACAACTTTGAATTTACCCCAAGAGCTGAGAGAAAACTTGCTCCTATACTTCAATCCCAGTTTCTTCTATAGTCCAACTTTGTTTCTCTACCATCAAGCTTCTCCTTTGTTGCTGCTCCAAGCCCCGTCCAAGCTGACCTTGAATACTTTCAGGGATGGGACACCCACAACTTCCCTGGGCAACCTGTTCCAGTGTTCCAGCACTCCCACAGTAAAAAAGGCCTTCCTTTCATCTAATATATGTAGGAAATCATAAATCTAGGCATAGAAATTTGGAGTGCAAATTTGAAATTCTTTTGATTTGAAGCACATTTTATATGAATACTGACTTACAGATGACTAAAAGATGTTGATGGGCATTTGAGCTGACAAGTTTTGAAAAAGTGTACGGAAATTAACATTGAAACCACTAAAATTAAAAACTTCTTCCCATTTTCTTTCTCCTCTCCTATTCAAAATTGCAAATGTCAGATATCAGTGCTTCATGCAAACCTCTCAGATGCTCTCAGGGAAAAAGCATTTATTTCAGACTAAGTTGCGGTTGACGTAAAACACTGCCTTTAACAGCTGCAGTGCGCCTGGAATTCAGGGCTTCCTGTTTGAAAAAACCCTATCTCTAGGCTGAACCCTAACCCTAACCCTAGGCAGATAAATCAGCCTGGGTATAGGGATGTTCCCAAGGAAAAAAGCACTGGAAGGAGCATGTTGAGGCAATTTTTGGCTGCCCTTGGGAAGCCTTTTGCAGCTGCACTGGGTCTGGAGCTCAGGGTTTACTGATTTAAAATCCCTATCCCTTGGCGTGACCATAGGTGCAACTGGAGGCAAGTAAATCAGCCTAGGTTCAATGATGGTCCCAAGGAAAAAGCGCTGGAGGAAGCCATGTTGTGGCACTTTTCCCCTCCTCTTGGGTAGCCCTTGGCTGCTGCTGTGTTCTTGGAACTCAGGGCTTTCTGGTTAAAAAAACACTAACCCTAGGCGTAACTCTAACTCTCACCCTAGGAAGGAAAATCAGCCTACGGTTCGGGATGGACACATGAGAATAGCAGCAGAGGCAGCCAAGTTGTGTCACTTCTGCGGCCCTCTTGGGATGCCTTGAACACCTGCAGTGTGCCTGGAGCTAAGGGCTTCCTAGTTTTAAAAATCCTAGCCCTAGGCCTAAGCCTTACAGTAACCCTAGGAAGGTAAATCAGCCGCGCATTAGGGTTCTTCCTAAGGGAAAAGCCGTGAAAGCAGCCATGTTGTGGCACTTCTGCACTCCCTTTGGGATGCCTTTGGAAGATGCAGTAAGCCTGGAACTCAGGGCTTCCTAGTTAAAAAGATCCTAGCCCTAGGCCGAACCCCAACCCTAAGACGAGAAAGGCAAATCAGCCAGGAATTAGGCATGTCCCCAAGGAAAAAGCTGTGGAGGCAGGCATGTTGTGGTACTTTTGCGCTCTTCTTGGCTAGTCCTTCGCAGCTGCTGTGTTCTTGGAACTCAGGGCTTTCTGGTTAATAGACCTCTTACCCTAGGCCAAACTCAAACATTAACCCTAGGAAGGAAAATCAGCCTATGGTTCGGGATGGTCTCATGAGAATAGAAGCAGAGGCAGCCAAGTTGTGTCACTTCTGCGGCCCTCTGGGGATGCCTTTAACAGCTGCAGTGTGCCTGGAGCCCAGGGCTTCCTGGTTTTAAAAGTCCTAGGCCTAAGCCTAACAGTAACCCTAGGAAGGTAAATCAGCCGGGTATTAGGGTTCTTCCTAAGGGAAAAGCCGTAGAAGCAGCCATGTTGTGGCACTTTTGCACTCCCTTTGGGATGCCTTTGGCAGATGCAGTAAGCCTGGAACTCAGGGCTTCCTGGTTAAAAAACTCCAAGCCCTAGGCTGAACCCTAACCCTAACCCTAGGCAGATAAATCAGCCTAGGTATAGGGACGGTGCCACGGAAAAAGCTGTGAAAGCTGCCATGTTGTTGCACTTTTGTACTCCCCTTGGGATGCCTTGAACAGCTGCAGTGTGCCTGGAGCCCAGGGCTTCCTAGTTTTAAAAATCCTAGCCCTAGGCCTAAGCCTTACAGTAACCCTGGGAAGGGAAATCAGCCTGGTGTTAAGCTTCTTGCCAAGGAAAAAGCCGTGAAAGCAACCATGTTGTGGCACTTTTGCACTCCCTTTTGGATGCCTTTCACAGCTCCAGTGTGCCTGGAACTCAGGGCTTCCTGATTTTAAAAATCCTAGCCCTAGGCCGAACCCCAACCCTAAGACGAGAAAGGCAAATCAGCCAGGAATTAGGCATGTCCCCAAGGAAAAAGCTGTGGAGGCAGGCATGTTGTGGTACTTTTGCGCTCTTCTTGGGTAGTCCTTCGCAGCTGCTGTGTTCTTGGAACTCAGGGCTTTCTGGTTAATAGAACCCTTACCCTAGGCGTAACTCAAACCTTAACCCTAGGAAGGAAAATCAGCCTATGGTTCGGGATGGTCTCATGGAAATATCAGTGGTGGCAGCCAAGTTGTGTCACTTTTGCGCTCCCCTTGGGATGCCTTTAACAGCTGCATGTGCCTGGACCCCAGGGCTTCCTGGTTTTAAAAGTCCTAGGCCTAAGCCTAACAGTAACCCTAGGAAGGTAAATCAGCCGCGTATTAGGGTTCTTCCTAAGGGAAAAGCCGTGAAAGCAGCCATGTTGTGGCACTTCTGCACTCCCTTTGGGATGCCTTTTGCACATGAAGTAAGCCTGGAACTCAGGGCTTCCTAGTTAAAAATATCCTAGCCCTAGGCCGAACCCCAACCCTAAGACGAGAAAGGCAAATCAGCCAGGAATTAGGCATGTCCCCAAGGAAAAAGCTGTGGAGGCAGGCATGTTGTGGTACTTTTGCGCTCTTCTTGGGTAGTCCTTCGCAGCTGCTGTGTTCTTGGAACTCAGGGCTTTCTGGTTAATAGACCTCTTACCCTAGGCGTAACTCAAACATTAACCCTAGGAAGGAAAATCAGCCTATGGTTCGGGATGGTCTCATGAGAATAGAAGCAGAGGCAGCCAAGTTGTGTCACTTCTGCGGCCCTCTTGGGATGCCTTTAACAGCTGCAGTGTGCCTGGAGCCCAGGGCTTCCTGGTTTTAAAAGTCCTAGGCCTAAGCCTAACAGTAACCCTAGGAAGGTAAATCAGCCGCGTATTAGGGTTCTTCCTAAGGGAAAAGCTGTGAAAGCAGCCATGTTGTGGCACTTTTGCACTCCCTTTGGGATGCCTTTGGCAGATGCAGTAAGCCTGGAACTCAGGGCTTCCTGGTTAAAAAACTCCAAGACCTAGGCTGAACCCTAACCCTAAAGCTAGGCAGATAAATCAGCCTAGGTATAGGGATGGTGCCAAGGAAAAAGCTGTGAAAGCTGCCATGTTGTTGCACTTTTGTACTCCCCTTGGGATGCCTTGAACAGCTGCAGTGTGCCTGGATCTAAGGGCTTCCTAGTTTTAAAAATCCTAGCCCTAGGCCTAAGCCTTACAGTAACCCTGGGAAGGGAAATCAGCCTGGTGTTAAGCTTCTTGCCAAGGAAAAAGCCGTGAAAGCAACCATGTTGTGGCACTTTTGCACTCCCTTTTGGATGCCTTTCACAGCTCCAGTGTGCCTGGAACTCAGGGCTTCCTGATTTTAAAAATCCTAGCCCTAGGCCGAACCCCAACCCTAAGACGAGAAAGGCAAATCAGCCAGGAATTAGGCATGTCCCCAAGGAAAAAAGCTGTGGAGGCAGGCACGTTGTGGTACTTTTGCGCTCTTCTTGGGTAGTCCTTCGCAGCTGCTGTGTTCTTGGAACTCAGGTCTTTCTGGTTAATAGACCTCTTACCCTAGGCGAAACTCAAACCTTAACCCTAGGAAGGAAAATCAGCCTATGGTTCAGGATGGTCTCATGGAAATATCAGTGGCGGCAGCCAAGTTGTGTCACTTCTGCGGCCCTCTTTGGATGCCTTGAACAGCTGCATGTGCCTGGAGCCCAGGGCTTCCTGGTTTTAAAAGTCCTAGGCCTAAGCTTAACAGTAACCCTAGGAAGGTAAATCAGCTGCGTATTAGGGTTCTTCCTAAGGGAAAAGCCGTGAAAGCAGCCATGTTGTGGCACTTCTGCACTCCCTTTGGGATGCCTTTGGCAGATGCAGTAAGCCTGGAACTCAGGGCTTCCTAGTTAAAAATATCCTAGCCCTAGGCCGAACCCCAACCCTAAGACGAGAAAGGCAAATCAGCCAGGAATTAGGCATGTCCCCAAGGAAAAAGCTGTGGAGGCAGGCATGTTGTGGTACTTTTGCGCTCTTCTTGGCTAGTCCTTCGCAGCTGCTGTGTTCTTGGAACTCAGGTCTTTCTGGTTAATAGACCTCTTACCCTAGGCGAAACTCAAACCTTAACCCTAGGAAGGAAAATCAGCCTATGGTTCAGGATGGTCTCATGGAAATATCAGTGGCGGCAGCCAAGTTGTGTCACTTTTGCGCTCCCCTTGGGATGCCTTTCGCAGCTGCAGTGTGCCTGGAGCCCAGGGCTTCCTGGTTTTAAAAGTCCTAGGCGTAAGCCTAACAGTAACCCTAGGAAGGTAAATCAGCCGCGTATTAGGGTTCTTCCTAAGGGAAAAGCCGTGAAAGCAGCCATGTTGTGGCACTTCTGCACTCCCTTTGGGATGCCTTTGGCAGATGCAGTAAGCCTGGAACTCAGGGCTTCCTAGTTAAAAATATCCTAGCCCTAGGCCGAACCCCAACCCTAAGACGAGAAAGGCAAATCAGCCAGGAATTAGGCATGTCCCCAAGGAAAAAGCTGTGGAGGCAGGCATGTTGTGGTACTTTTGCGCTCTTCTTGGGTAGTCCTTCGCAGCTGCTGTGTTCTTGGAACTCAGGGCTTTCTGGTTAATAGACCTCTTACCCTAGGCGTAACTCAAACCTTAACCCTAGGAAGGAAAATCAGCCTATGGTTCGGGATGGTCTCATGGAAATATCAGTGGTGGCAGCCAAGTTGTGTCACTTTTGCGCTCCCCTTGGGATGCCTTTCGCAGCTGCAGTGTGCCTGGAGCCCAGGGCTTCCTGGCTTTAAAAGTCCTAGGCCTAAGCCTTACAGTAACCCTAGGAAGGTAAATCAGCCGCGTATTAGGGTTCTTCCTAAGGGAAAAGCCGTGAAAGCAGCCATGTTGTGGCACTTTTGCACTCCCTTTGGGATGCCTTTGGCAGATGCAGTAAGCCTGGAACTCAGGGCTCCCTGGTTAAAAAACTCCAAGCCCTAGGCTGAACCCTAACCCTAACCCTAGGCAGATAAATCAGCCTTTGTATAGGGATGGTGCCACGGAAAAAGCTGTGAAAGCTGCCATGTTGTTGCACTTTTGTACTCCCCTTGGGATGCCTTGAACAGCTGCAGTGTGCCTGGAGCCCAGGGCTTCCTAGTTTTAAAAATCCTAGCCCTAGGCCTAAGCCTTACAGTAACCCTGGGAAGGGAAATCAGCCTGGTGTTAAGCTTCTTGCCAAGGAAAAAGCCGTGAAAGCAACCATTTTGTGGCACATTTGCACTCCCTTTGGGATGCCTTTCACAGCTCCAGTGTGCCTGGAACTCAGGGCTTCCTGATTTTAAAAATCCTAGCCCTAGGCCGAACCCCAACCCTAAGACGAGAAAGGCAAATCAGCCAGGAATTAGGCATGTCCCCAAGGAAAAAGCTGTGGAGGCAGGCATGTTGTGGTACTTTTGCGCTCTTCTTGGGTAGTCCTTCGCAGCTGCTGTGTTCTTGGAACTCAGGGCTTTCTGGTTAATAGAACCCTTACCCTAGGCGTAACTCAAACCTTAACCCTAGGAAGGAAAATCAGCCTATGGTTCGGGATGGTCTCATGGAAATATCAGTGGTGGCAGCCAAGTTGTGTCACTTTTGCGCTCCCCTTGGGATGCCTTTCGCAGCTGCAGTGTGCCTGGAGCCCAGGGCTTCCTGGTTTTAAAAGTCCTAGGCCTAAGCCTAACAGTAACCCTAGGAAGGTAAATCAGCCGCGTATTAGGGTTCTTCCTAAGGGAAAAGCCGTGAAAGCAGCCATGTTGTGGCACTTCTGCACTCCCTTTGGGATGCCTTTGGCAGATGCAGTAAGCCTGGAACTCAGGGCTTCCTAGTTAAAAATATCCTAGCCCTAGGCCGAACCCCAACCCTAAGACGAGAAAGGCAAATCAGCCAGGAATTAGGCATGTCCCCAAGGAAAAAGCTGTGGAGGCAGGCATGTTGTGGTACTTTTGCGCTCTTCTTGGCTAGTCCTTCGCAGCTGCTGTGTTCTTGGAACTCAGGGCTTTCTGGTTAATAGAACCCTTACCCTAGGCGTAACTCAAACCTTAACCCTAGGAAGGAAAATCAGCCGATGGTTCGGGATGGTCTCATGGAAATATCAGTGGTGGCAGCCAAGTTGTGTCACTTTTGCGCTCCCCTTTGGATGCCTTTAACAGCTGCAGTGTGCCTGGAGCCCAGGGCTTCCTGGTTTTAAAAGTCCTAGGCCTAAGCCTAACAGTAACCCTAGGAAGGTAAATCAGCCGGGTATTAGGGTTCTTCCTAAGGGAATAGCCGTGATAGCAACCATGTTGTGGCACTTCTGCACTCCCTTTCGGATGCCTTTGGCAGATGCAGTAAGCCTGGAACTCAGGGCTTCATGGTTAAAAAACTCCAAGCCCTAGGCTGAAGCCTAACCCTATCCCCAGGAAGGAAAATGAGGCTAAGTATAGGGATCGTGCAACGTCTAGAACACGATGGGAGATGTTTTCTGTGCTGGCACAGTTTTTCCTCGCCAGACATAGTGGAAAAGTTTTTTGCTAAGATGTAGACGAGAAGAGACGCTAAAGACGAAGGTACGATGCTGTCCGGAGCTAAGAGCCGCTCCCGGGCGTCTTTCGGTTGAAGCCGCGCTAAGGAGTGCACAGTGAGCGGCAAAATCGTCTTTGCGCGAAGAAGCCGCTTCTTCGCCTCCGGGAGCCGGAGAGAGCGGCACCTTCGGAAAGGTGAAGAAGGAAGCTGTACAACACTGGGATTGTGTGCGCAGCTTGCCAACTGATAGAAAACAGTACCTTTGCACTCTCCTGACTTTTCCAATCACATGAACATTCGATTGGAAGCTGTTTTGGACAACTTTTCTTTCCTTCATGCCAAACACTCGGCACACCTCCGTGCAACGTCTAGAACACGATGGGAGATGTTTTCTGTGCTGGCACAGTTTTTCCTCGCCAGACATAGTGGAAAAGCTTTTTGCTAAGATGTAGACGAGAAGAGACGCTAAAGACGAAGGTACGATGCTGTCCGGAGCTAAGAGCCGCTCCCGGGCGTCTTTCGGCAGAAGCCGCGCTAAGGAGTGCACAGTGAGCGGCACAATCGTCTTTGCGCGAAGAAGCCGCTTCTTCGCCTCCGGGAGCCGGAGAGAGCGGCACCTTCGGAAAGGTGAAGAAGGAAGCTGTACAACACTGGGATTGTGTGCGCAGCTTGCCAACTGCTAGAAAACAGTACCTTTGCACTCTCCTGACTTTTCCAATCACATGAACATTCGATTGGAAGCTGTTTTGGACAACTTTTCTTTCCTTCATGCCAAACACTCGGCACACCTCCGTGCAACGTCTAGAACACGATGGGAGATGTTTTCTGTGCTGGCACAGTTTTTCCTCGCCAGACATAGTGGAAAAGCTTTTTGCTAAGATGTAGACGAGAAGAGACGCTAAAGACGAAGGTACGATGCTGTCCGGAGCTAAGAGCCGCTCCCGGGCGTCTTTCGGCAGAAGCCGCGCTAAGGAGTGCACAGTGAGCGGCACAATCGTCTTTGCGCGAAGAAGCCGCTTCTTCGCCTCCGGGAGCCGGAGAGAGCGGCACCTTCGGAAAGGTGAAGAAGGAAGCTGTACAACATTGGGATTGTGTGCGCAGCTTGCCAACTGATAGAAAACAGTACCTTTGCACTCTCCTGACTTTTCCAATCACATGAACATTCGATTGGAAGCTGTTTTGGACAACTTTTCTTTCCTTCATGCCAAACACTCGGCACACCTCCGTGCAACGTCTTGAACACGATGGGAGATGTTTTCTGTGCTGGCACAGTTTTTCCTCGCCAGACATAGTGGAAAAGCTTTTTGCTAAGATGTAGACGAGAAGAGACGCTAAAGACGAAGGTACGATGCTGTCCGGAGCTAAGAGCCGCTCCCGGGCGTCTTTCGGCAGAAGCCGCGCTAAGGAGTGCACAGTGAGCGGCACAATCGTCTTTGCGCGAAGAAGCCGCTTCTTCGCCTCCGGGAGCCGGAGAGAGCGGCACCTTCGGAAAGGTGAAGAAGGAAGCTGTACAACACTGGGATTGTGTGCGCAGCTTGCCAACTGATAGAAAACAGTACCTTTGCACTCTCCTGACTTTTCCAATCACATGAACATTCGATTGGAAGCTGTTTTGGACAACTTTTCTTTCCTTCATGCCAAACACTCGGCACACCTCCGTGCAACGTCTTGAACACGATGGGAGATGTTTTCTGTGCTGGCACAGTTTTTCCTCGCCAGACATAGTAGAAAAGCTTTTTCCTAAGATGTAGACGAGAAGAGACGCTAAAGACGAAGGTACGATGCTGTCCGGAGCTAAGAGCCGCTCCCGGGCGTCTTTCGGCAGAAGCCGCGCTAAGGAGTGCACAGTGAGCGGCACAATCGTCTTTGCGCGAAGAAGCCGCTTCTTCGCCTCCGGGAGCCGGAGAGAGCGGCACCTTCGGAAAGGTGAAGAAGGAAGCTGTACAACACTGGGATTGTGTGCGCAGCTTGCCAACTGCTAGAAAACAGTACCTTTACACTCTCCTGACTTTTCCAATCACATGAACATTCGATTGGAAGCTGTTTTGGACAACTTTTCTTTCCTTCATGCCAAACACTCGGCACACCTCCGTGCAACGTCTAGAACACGATGGGAGATGTTTTCTGTGCTGGCACAGTTTTTCCTCGCCAGACATAGTGGAAAAGCTTTTTGCTAAGATGTAGACGAGAAGAGACGCTAAAGACGAAGGTACGATGCTGTCCGGAGCTAAGAGCCGCTCCCGGGCGTCTTTCGGCAGAAGCCGCGCTAAGGAGTGCACAGTGAGCGGCACAATCGTCTTTGCGCGAAGAAGCCGCTTCTTCGCCTCCGGGAGCCGGAGAGAGCGGCACCTTCGGAAAGGTGAAGAAGGAAGCTGTACAACACTGGGATTTTGTGCGCAGCTTGCCAACTGATAGAAAACAGTACCTTTGCACTCTCCTGACTTTTCCAATCACATGAACATTCGATTGGAAGCTGTTTTGGACGACTTTTCTTTCCTTCATGCCAAACACTCGGCACACCTCCGTGCAACGTCTAGAACACGATGGGAGATGTTTTCTGTGCTGGCACAGTTTTTCCTCGCCAGACATAGTGGAAAAGCTTTTTGCTAAGATGTAGACGAGAAGAGACGCTAAAGACGAAGGTACGATGCTGTCCGGAGCTAAGAGCCGCTCCCGGGCGTCTTTCGGCAGAAGCCGCGCTAAGGAGTGCACAGTGAGCGGCACAATCGTCTTTGCGCGAAGAAGCCGCTTCTTCGCCTCCGGGAGCCGGAGAGAGCGGCACCTTCGGAAAGGTGAAGAAGGAAGCTGTACAACACTGGGATTGTGTGCGCAGCTTGCCAACTGCTAGAAAACAGTACCTTTGCACTCTCCTGACTTTTCCAATCACATGAACATTCGATTGGAAGCTGTTTTGGACAACTTTTCTTTCCTTCATGCCAAACACTCGGCACACCTCCGTGCAACGTCTAGAACACGATAGGAGATGTTTTCTGTGCTGGCACCATTTCTCCTTGCCAGACATAGTGGAAAAGCCTTTTGCTAAGATGTAGACGACAAGAGAGGCTAAGGACTGGATGTAAGCAAATGACACTCATCTTCAAAAAAGGCAATTAGGAGGACTCGCAATCGTACAAACCAGCCAGCCTCTCTTTTATCCCCAGGAAGTTGATGAAGCAGCTCTTCCTGGAAAACCTTGCCAGGCACATGCAAGACGACACAATAATGTAGTTAGCATGATTTTTCAGGGGCATTTCATGCTGAACATAACTTTAAACTCCTCTGATGAATCAACTTGACTGGTAGATGAAGGGAATATTATCTGCCTGGGCTTCAGGGAGGTTTTTGACATATCTCTACATGGCAGCACACATCCATATGGAAGCAATAGTGCAAAGGGGAGGGAATCAGTGTCTTTTCAGTGATGCTGAGTGAAAAGACAAGAGGCAGTGGGCACACACTGAAATACAGGAACATCAGGAAATGATTCTTTACTGTGAGGGTGAGTGAACCACGGCACAGATTGCCCAGAAAGATTGTGGAGCCTGGATCTTTGAAGACATTAAAAGTACACCCAGATAGAATCCTGGGCAAGAGGCTCTAGGTATCCTGGTTTAGGCAGGGGGGTTGGGCCTGGTTAGCCCCACCAACCCCTTCCACTCTCATTCATTCTGTGCTAGTGAATTCTCTTCAAGATGCATTTCAAGCACTGGCATGACAAAGTTCTGTGCAGACACAGATCCAAATGGACATGGCATCTAAGTTCCTTAAGCAGTCTTCAAGAAGAATGTAAACCTCTGGGGCAAGTGTCTCTTCCCTAACTGAATCCCTTTCATGGGAAAATTCCCAGCTCTAGAAAGATCTTCTGATACGCATGCTTAAGACTGACACTGGCTGAGCAAATTTCTCCCTATGTGTATCTAAGACCAGTTAGGATCTTCACCCAAAGTGCTGTCAACATAGTCACAGAATGCCTATTGTTAAGAAGTGACAACTTCCATCAGAATGGCAACTATTGGTCCACCAAATGGATGAATGGATGGGAATTATCTGCTTGGGTTAAAAACAAAAAGAAAGAGTTGGTCTTTACTTATCAATTTCATTGCAATATTGATAAGGGAAGAAAAAGACCTAAGTCCTTGACTTTCTTAACTGGAGGAAAGATTTTAAAAATTCCTTGTAAAAATGTATGATCACAATCAGACTATTGAAACCATTTGAGTTGGGAAAAAAGTTCCAAAATTGTCTAGAGAGTGGCAAAGAAGCCAAGAAAATAGGAAAGAAACAAAAAGAGGGCAAAAGAGTAAGCTTCAGTGTACAAGCTCGTTCTAGAAGTAGTCTGCCGGGGAAAGGAAGCCCCAGTTGAATTTCCAATGTATTCCTGAGCTTGATTCAGTAACTGGTCAATGTAAAAACCAATCCTTTTGTATAACTTCTTCCAGCAACAAAAACTCCAACAGGTTGACACTACCATCATGCCTGTTCCAGACATATTTCAAAGAGAAATGATGATTTTCTTGAAAACCTACTTGCATAAAAGTTGCAAGATGGTGGAGGGATTGCCACATCCTCCTTCCTCCATCTGGCTTGAAAGTAGATTTGATAAAATATGCAACAAAGCACATGATTTATAAGGTAGAGTGAAATGGATGATTTGGGAATTGATCTCTTGTTGATAGTAAACTTCACATCCACTCTGTGTGACCTTTCTAAAACAAAATGTGGAGCTGAGGCATGAATCTGCCACAACAATTGTAAAGCAAACATACACACTCCCCTTCACATGCCCCCCCTTCCACACACACCTAGGCACACACAGAGATCAGCATAGCAGATCATGAACACCTTGGAAAAGACTGAAATGCTAAACGCCTCTCTTGATGGGCAAAAGAGCTGGTGCAGTAATTCAAATGCCTGGTACAAAAATTCTGTTTCATATTTAGCTCCTATTTAAAACACAGCTTTTCATTTCATTCTATTTGCAGAATATTTTCTTTTCATTTGTTTCTTTAAAATTACTTAGTTCTCACCTGTTGTATGTCTAGGAATATTTTCTTCCAAAAATAGAAAAAAATAGATGCTATCTTTTCAGCAGAAAACATTGGTTGATACAATTTTAAACCATCATGATATGGAAGAATTGTTCTGTCCCTCTCGAAGGTGGAAGAAGCATTTGGATCACAGATCATCTACAATGAAATACTTGACATGTTTAAGATGCTTTCAATCAATTTTGATCGTCAATTGCTTCTTCGTTGTAAACAGTCATTTTTCAGTGAAGGGCAAGTGTGTGTGGTATATCTACATGATGTGTTCAAACCCAGTTCCTACTAATGGCCAGGCTGAATTCCAGGAAATAACGTCCCGAATGATATTTTGCCGCCTTCTTTGGCACTTCATGAAATCTTACCATGATGAAGTGCTGAAACACAGAGATTTTCTCTTAGAGAGTGTCTCATGTTGTAACCCATCCCATGGATTTTATGCTGTAATTCTTATCTCTTTTAAAATTTGCTATCTTCTGTACAGTTTTCATGAACATTTCTGTTACAGTAGTGAATAGCACAGATAAATGTCATTTTGTACAACTTTGAATTTACCCCAAGAGCTGAGAGAAAACTTGCTCCTATACTTCAATCCCAGTTTCTTCTATAGTCCAACTTTGTTTCTCTACCATCAAGCTTCTCCTTTGTTGCTGCTCCAAGCCCCGTCCAAGCTGACCTTGAATACTTTCAGGGATGGGACACCCACAACTTCCCTGGGCAACCTGTTCCAGTGTTCCAGCACTCCCACAGTAAAAAAGGCCTTCCTTTCATCTAATATATGTAGGAAATCATAAATCTAGGCATAGAAATTTGGAGTGCAAATTTGAAATTCTTTTGATTTGAAGCACATTTTATATGAATACTGACTTACAGATGACTAAAAGATGTTGATGGGCATTTGAGCTGACAAGTTTTGAAAAAGTGTACGGAAATTAACATTGAAACCACTAAAATTAAAAACTTCTTCCCATTTTCTTTCTCCTCTCCTATTCAAAATTGCAAATGTCAGATATCAGTGCTTCATGCAAACCTCTCAGATGCTCTCAGGGAAAAAGCATTTATTTCAGACTAAGTTGCGGTTGACGTAAAACACTGCCTTTAACAGCTGCAGTGTGCCTGGAATTCAGGGCTTCCTGTTTGAAAAAATCCTATCTCTAGGCTGAACCCTAACCCTAACCCTAGGCAGATAAATCAGCCTGGGTATAGGGATGTTCCCAAGGAAAAAAGCACTGGAAGGAGCATGTTGAGGCAATTTTTGGCTGCCCTTGGGAAGCCTTTTGCAGCTGCACTGGGTCTGGAGCTCAGGGTTTACTGATTTAAAATCCCTATCCCTTGGCGTGACCATAGGTGCAACTGGAGGCAAGTAAATCAGCCTAGGTTCAATGATGGTCCCAAGGAAAAAGCGCTGGAGGCAGCCATGTCGTGGCACTTTTCCCCTCCTCTTGGGTAGCCCTTGGCTGCTGCTGTGTTCTTGGAACTCAGGGCTTTCTGGTTAAAAAAACACTAACCCTAGGCGTAACTCTAACCCTCACCCTAGGAAGGAAAATCAGCCTACGGTTCGGGATGGACTCATGAGAATAGCAGCAGAGGCAGCCAAGTTGTGTCACTTCTGCGGCCCTCTTGGGATGCCTTGAACAGCTGCAGTGTGCCTGGAGCTAAGGGCTTCCTAGTTTTAAAAATCCTAGCCCTAGGCCTAAGCCTTACAGTAACCCTAGGAAGGTAAATCAGCCGCGCATTAGGGTTCTTCCTAAGGGAAAAGCCGTGAAAGCAGCCATGTTGTGGCACTTCTGCACTCACTTTGGGATGCCTTTGGAAGATGCAGTAAGCCTGGAACTCAGGGCTTCCTAGTTAAAAATATCCTAGCCCTAGGCCGAACCCCAACCCTAAGACGAGAAAGGCAAATCAGCCAGGAATTAGGCATGTCCCCAAGGAAAAAGCTGTGGAGGCAGGCATGTTGTGGTACTTTTGCGCTCTTCTTGGCTAGTCCTTCGCAGCTGCTGTGTTCTTGGAACTCAGGGCTTTCTGGTTAATAGAACCCTTACCCTAGGCGTAAATCAAACTTTAACCCTAGGAAGGAAAATCAGCCTATGATTTGGGATGGTCTCATGGAAATATCAGTGGTGGCAGCCAAGTTGTGTCACTTTTGCGCTCCCCTTGGGATGCCTTTCGCAGCTGCAGTGTGCCTGGAGCCCAGGGCTTCCTGGTTTTAAAAGTCCTAGGCCTAAGCCCAACAGTAACCCTAGGAAGGTAAATCAGCCGCGTATTAGGGTTCTTCCTAAGGGAAAAGCCGTGAAAGCAGCCATGTTGTGGCACTTCTGCACTCCCTTTGGGATGCCTTTTGCACATGAAGTAAGCCTGGAACTCAGGGCTTCCTGATTTTAAAAATCCTAGCCCTAGGCCGAACCCCAACCCTAAGACGAGAAAGGCAAATCAGCCAGGAATTAGGCATGTCCCCAAGGAAAAAGCTGTGGAGGCAGGCATGTTGTGGTACTTTTGCGCTCTTCTTGGGTAGTCCTTCGCAGCTGCTGTGTTCTTGGAACTCAGGGCTTTCTGGTTAATAGACCTCTTACCCTAGGCCAAACTCAAACATTAAGCCTAGGAAGGAAAATCAGCCTATGGTTCGGGATGGTCTCATGAGAATAGAAGCAGAGGCAGCCAAGTTGTGTCACTTCTGCGGCCCTCTGGGGATGCCTTTAACAGCTGCAGTGTGCCTGGAGCCCAGGGCTTCCTGGTTTTAAAAGTCCTAGGCCTAAGCCTAACAGTAACCCTAGGAAGGTAAATCAGCAGCGTATTAGGGTTCTTCCTAAGGGAAAAGCCGTGAAAGCAGCCATGTTGTGGCACTTTTGCACTCCCTTTGGGATGCCTTTGGCAGATGCAGTAAGCCTGGAACTCAGGGCTTCCTGGTTAAAAAACTCCAAGCCCTAGGCTGAACCCTAACCCTAACCCTAGGAAGATAAATCAGCCTAGGTAAAGGGATGGTGCCACGGAAAAAGCTGTGAAAGCTGCCATGTTTTGCACTTTTGTACTCCCCTTGGGATGCCTTGAACAGCTGCAGTGTGCCTGGAGCCCAGGGCTTCCTAGTTTTAAAAATCCTAGCCCTAGGCCTAAGCCTTACAGTAACCCTGGGAAGGGAAATCAGCCTGGTGTTAAGCTTCTTGCCAAGGAAAAAGCCGTGAAAGCAACCATGTTGTGGCACTTTTGCACTCCCTTTTGGATGCCTTTCACAGCTCCAGTGTGCCTGGAATTCAGGGCTTCCTGATTTTAAAAATCCTAGCCCTAGGCCGAACCCCAACCCTAAGACGAGAAAGGCAAATCAGCCAGGAATTAGGCATGTCCCCAAGGAAAAAGCTGTGGAGGCAGGCATGTTGTGGTACTTTTGCGCTCTTCTTGGGTAGTCCTTTGCAGCTGCTGTGTTCTTGGAACTCAGGGCTTTCTGGTTAATAGAACCCTTACCCTAGGCGTAACTCAAACCTTAACCCTAGGAAGGAAAATCAGCCTATGGTTCGGGATGGTCTCATGGAAATATCAGTGGTGGCAGCCAAGTTGTGTCACTTTTGCGCTCCCCTTGGGATGCCTTTCGCAGCTGCAGTGTGCCTGGAGCCCAGGGCTTCCTGGTTTTAAAAGTCCTAGGCCTAAGCCTAACAGTAACCCTAGGAAGGTAAATCAGCCGCGTATTAGGGTTCTTCCTAAGGGAAAAGCCGTGAAAGCAGCCATGTTGTGGCACTTCTGCACTCCCTTTGGGATGCCTTTGGCAGATGCAGTAAGCCTGGAACTCAGGGCTTCCTAGTTAAAAATATCCTAGCCCTAGGCCGAACCCCAACCCTAAGACGAGAAAGGCAAATCAGCCAGGAATTAGGCATGTCCCCAAGGAAAAAGCTGTGGAGGCAGGCATGTTGTGGTACTTTTGCGCTCTTCTTGGGTAGTCCTTCGCAGCTGCTGTGTTCTTGGAACTCAGGGCTTTCTGGTTAATAGAACCCTTACCCTAGGCGTAACTCAAACCTTAACCCTAGGAAGGAAAATCAGCCTATGATTTGGGATGGTCTCATGGAAATATCAGTGGTGGCAGCCAAGTTGTGTCACTTTTGCGCTCCCCTTGGGATGCCTTTAACAGCTGCATGTGCCTGGAGCCCAGGGCTTCCTGGTTTTAAAAGTCCTAGGCCTAAGCCTAACAGTAACCCTAGGAAGGTAAATCAGCCGCGTATTAGGGTTCTTCCTAAGGGAAAAGCCGTGAAAGCAGCCATGTTGTGGCACTTCTGCACTCCCTTTGGGATGCCTTTTGCACATGAAGTAAGCCTGGAACTCAGGGCTTCCTAGTTAAAAATATCCTAGCCCTAGGCCGAACCCCAACCCTAAGACGAGAAAGGCAAATCAGCCAGGAATTAGGCATGTCCCCAAGGAAAAAGCTGTGGAGGCAGGCATGTTGTGGTACTTTTGCGCTCTTCTTGGGTAGTCCTTCGCAGCTGCTGTGTTCTTGGAACTCAGGGCTTTCTGGTTAATAGACCTCTTACCCTAGGCGTAACTCAAACCTTAACCCTAGGAAGGAAAATCAGCCTATGGTTCGGGATGGTCTCATGAGAATAGAAGCAGAGGCAGCCAAGTTGTGTCACTTCTGCGGCCCTCTGGGGATGCCTTTAACAGCTGCAGTGTGCCTGGAGCCCAGGGCTTCCTGGTTTTAAAAGTCCTAGGCCTAAGCCTAACAGTAACCCTAGGAAGGTAAATCAGCCGCGTATTAGGGTTCTTCCTAAGGGAAAAGCCGTGAAAGCAGCCATGTTGTGGCACTTCTGCACTCCCTTTGGGATGCCTTTGGCAGATGCAGTAAGCCTGGAACTCAGGGCTTCCTGGTTAAAAAACTCCAAGCCCTAGGCTGAACCCTAACCCTAACCCTAGGCAGATAAATCAGCCTAGGTATAGGGATGGTGCCAAGGAAAAAGCTGTGAAAGCTGCCATGTTGTTGCACTTTTGTACTCCCCTTGGGATGCCTTGAACAGCTGCAGTGTGCCTGGATCTAAGGGCTTCCTAGTTTTAAAAATCCTAGCCCTAGGCCTAAGCCTTACAGTAACCCTGGGAAGGGAAATCAGCCTGGTGTTAAGCTTCTTGCCAAGGAAAAAGCCGTGAAAGCAACCATGTTGTGGCACTTTTGCACTCCCTTTTGGATGCCTTTCACAGCTCCAGTGTGCCTGGAACTCAGGGCTTCCTGATTTTAAAAATCCTAGCCCTAGACCGAACCCCAACCCTAAGACGAGAAAGGCAAATCAGCCAGGAATTAGGCATGTCCCCAAGGAAAAAGCTGTGGAGGCAGGCATGTTGTGGTACTTTTGCGCTCTTCTTGGGTAGTCCTTCGCAGCTGCTGTGTTCTTGGAACTCAGGTCTTTCTGGTTAATAGAACCCTTACCCTAGGCGTAACTCAAACCTTAACCCTAGGAAGGAAAATCAGCCTATGGTTCGGGATGGTCTCATGGAAATACCAGTGGTGGCAGCCAAGTTGTGTCACTTTTGCGCTCCCCTTGGGATGCCTTTCGCAGCTGCAGTGTGCCTGGAGCCCAGGGCTTCCTGGTTTTAAAAGTCCTAGGCCTAAGCCTAACAGTAACCCTAGGAAGGTAAATCAGCCGCGTATTAGGGTTCTTCCTAAGGGAAAAGCCGTGAAAGCAGCCATGTTGTGGCACTTCTGCACTCCCTTTGGGATGCTTTTGGCAGATGAAGTAAGCCTGGAACTCAGGGCTTCCTAGTTAAAAAAATCCTAGCCCTAGGCCGAACCCCAACCCTAAGACGAGAAAGGCAAATCAGCCAGGAATTAGGCATGTCCCCAAGGAAAAAGCTGTGGAGGCAGGCATGTTGTGGTACTTTTGCGCTCTTCTTGGGTAGTCCTTCGCAGCTGCTGTGTTCTTGGAACTCAGGGCTTTCTGGTTAATAGAACCCTTACCCTAGGCGTAACTCAAACCTTTACCCTAGGAAGGAAAATCAGCCGATGGTTCGGGATGGTCTCATGGAAATATCAGTGGTGGCAGCCAAGTTGTGTCACTTTTGCGCTCCCCTTGGGATGCCTTTAACAGCTGCAGTGTGCCTGGAGCCCAGGGCTTCCTGGTTTTAAAAGTCCTAGGCCTAAGCCTAACAGTAACCCTAGGAAGGTAAATCAGCCGGGTATTAGGGTTCTTCCTAAGGGAATAGCCGTGATAGCAACCATGTTGTGGCACTTCTGCGCTCCCTTTCAGATGCCTTTGGCAGATGCAGTAAGCCTGGAACTCAGGGCTTCATGGTTAAAAAACTCCAAGCCCTAGGCTGAAGCCTAACCCTATCCCCAGGAAGGAAAATGAGGCTAAGTATAGGGATCGTGCAACGTCTAGAACACGATGGGAGATGTTTTCTGTGCTGGCACAGTTTTTCCTCGCCAGACATAGTGGAAAAGTTTTTTGCTAAGATGTAGACGAGAAGAGACGCTAAAGATGAAGGTACGATGCTGTCCGGAGCTAAGAGCCGCTCCCGGGCGTCTTTCGGCAGAAGCCGCGCTAAGGAGTGCACAGTGAGCGGCACAATCGTCTTTGCGCGAAGAAGCCGCTTCTTCGCCTCCGGGAGCCGGAGAGAGCGGCACCTTCGGAAAGGTGAAGAAGGAAGCTGTACAACACTGGGATTGTGTGCGCAGCTTGCCAACTGATAGAAAACAGTACCTTTGCACTCTCCTGACTTTTCCAATCACATGAATATTCGATTGGAAGCTGTTTTGGACAACTTTTCTTTCCTTCATGCCAAACACTCGGCACACCTCCGTGCAATGTCTAGAACACGATGGGAGATGTTTTCTGTGCTGGCACAGTTTTTCCTCGCCAGACATAGTGGAAAAGCTTTTTGCTAAGATGTAGACGAGAAGAGACGCTAAAGACGAAGGTACGATGCTGTCCGGAGCTAAGAGCCGCTCCCGGGCGTCTTTCGGCAGAAGCCGCGCTAAGGAGTGCACAGTGAGCGGCATAATCGTCTTTGCGCGAAGAAGACGCTTCTTCGCCTCCGGGAGCCGGAGAGAGCGGCAGCATCGGAAAGGTGAAGAAGGAAGCTGTACAACACTGGGATTGTGTGCGCAGCTTGCCAACTGATAGAAAACAGTACCTTTGCACTCTCCTGACTTTTCCAATCACATGAACATTCGATTGGAAGCTGTTTTGGACAACTTTTCTTTCCTTCATGCCAAACACTCGGCACACCTCCGTGCAACGTCTAGAACACGATGGGAGATGTTTTCTGTGCTGGCACAGTTTTTCCTCGCCAGACATAGTGGAAAAGCTTTTTGCTAAGATGTAGACGAGAAGAGACGCTAAAGACGAAGGTACGATGCTGTCCGGAGCTAAGAGCCGCTCCCGGGCGTCTTTCGGCAGAAGCCGCGCTAAGGAGTGCACAGTGAGCGGCACAATCGTCTTTGCGCGAAGAAGCCGCTTCTTCGCCTCCGGGAGCCGGAGAGAGCGGCACCTTCGGAAAGGTGAAGAAGGAAGCTGTACAACACTGGGATTGTGTGCGCAGCTTGCCAACTGATAGAAAACAGTACCTTTGCACTCTCCTGACTTTTCCAATCACATGAACATTCGATTGGAAGCTGTTTTGGACAAGTTTTCTTTTCTTCATGCCAAACACTCGGCACACCTCCGTGCAACGTCTAGAACACGATGGGAGATGTTTTCTGTGCTGGCACAGTTTTTCCTCGCCAGACATAGTAGAAAAGCTTTTTGCTAAGATGTAGACGATAAGAGACGCTAAAGACGAAGGTACGATGCTGTCCGGAGCTAAGAGCCGCTCCCGGGCGTCTTTCGGCAGAAGCCGCGCTAAGGAGTGCACAGTGAGCGGCACAATCGTCTTTGCGCGAAGAAGCCGCTTCTTCGCCTCCGGGAGCCGGAGAGAGCGGCAGCATCGGAAAGGTGAAGAAGGAAGCTGTACAACACTGAGATTGTGTGCACAGCTTGCCAACTGCTAGAAAACAGTACCTTTGCACTCTCCTGACTTTTCCAATCACATGAACATTCGATTGGAAGCTGTTTTAGACAACTTTTCTTTCCTTCATGCCAAACACTCGGCACACCTCCGTGCAACGTCTAGAACACGATGGGAGATGTTTTCTGTGCTGGCACAGTTTTTCCTCGCCAGACATAGTGGAAAAGCTTTTTGCTAAGATGTAGACGAGAAGAGACGCTAAAGACGAAGGTACGATGCTGTCCGGAGCTAAGAGCCGCTCCCGGGCGTCTTTCGGCAGAAGCCGCGCTAAGGAGAGCACAGTGAGCGGCACAATCGTCTTTGCGCGAAGAAGCCGCTTCTTCGCCTCCGGGAGCCGGAGAGAGCGGCACCTTCGGAAAGGTGAAGAAGGAAGCTGTACAACACTGGGATTGTGTGCGCAGCTTGCCAACTGCTAGAAAACAGTACCTTTGCACTCTCCTGACTTTTCCAATCACATGAACATTCGATTGGAAGCTGTTTTGGACAACTTTTCTTTCCTTCATGCCAAACACTCGGCACACCTCCGTGCAACGTCTAGAACACGATGGGAGATGTTTTCTGTGCTGGCACAGTTTTTCCTCGCCAGACATAGTAGAAAAGCTTTTTGCTAAGATGTAGACGAGAAGAGACGCTAAAGACGAAGGTACGATGCTGTCCGGAGCTAAGAGCCGGTCCGGGGCGTCTTTCGGCAGAAGCCGCGCTAAGGAGTGCACAGTGAGCGGCACAATCGTCTTTGCGCGAAGAAGCCGCTTCTTCGCCTCCGGGAGCCGGAGAGAGCGGCACCTTCGGAAAGGTGAAGAAGGAAGCTGTACAACACTGGGATTTTGTGCGCAGCTTGCCAACTGATAGAAAACAGTACCTTTGCACTCTCCTGACTTTTCCAATCACATGAACATTCGATTGGAAGCTGTTTTGGACAAGTTTTCTTTCCTTCATGCCAAACACTCGGCACACCTCCGTGCAACGTCTTGAACACGATGGGAGATGTTTTCTGTGCTGGCACAGTTTTTCCTCGCCAGACATAGTAGAAAAGCTTTTTGCTAAGATGTAGACGAGAAGAGACGCTAAAGACGAAGGTACGATGCTGTCCGGAGCTAAGAGCCGCTCCCGGGCGTCTTTCGGCAGAAGCCGCGCTAAGGAGTGCACAGTGAGCGGCAGAATCGTCTTTGCGCGAAGAAGCCGCTTCTTCGCCTCCGGGAGCCGGAGAGAGCGACACCTTCTGAAAGGTGAGGAAGGAAGCTGTACAACACTGGGATTGTGTGCGCAGCTTGCCAACTGCTAGAAAACAGTACCTTTGCACTCTCCTGACTTTTCCAATCACATGAACATTCGATTGGAAGCTGTTTTGGACAACTTTTCTTTCCTTCATGCCAAACACTCGGCACACCTCCGTGCAACGTCTAGAACACGATGGGAGATGTTTTCTGTGCTGGCACAGTTTTTCCTCGCCAGACATAGTGGAAAAGCTTTTTGCTAAGATGTAGACGAGAAGAGACGCTAAAGACGAAGGTACGATGCTGTCCGGAGCTAAGAGCCGCTCCCGGGCGTCTTTCGGCAGAAGCCGCGCTAAGGAGTGCACAGTGAGCGGCACAATCGTCTTTGCGCGAAGAAGCCGCTTCTTCGCCTCCGGGAGCCGGAGAGAGCGGCACCTTCGGAAAGGTGAAGAAGGAAGCTGTACAACACTGGGATTGTGTGCGCAGCTTGCCAACTGATAGAAAACAGTACCTTTGCACTCTCCTGACTTTTCCAATCACATGAACATTCGATTGGAAGCTGTTTTGGACAACTTTTCTTTCCTTCATGCCAAACACTCGGCACACCTCCGTGCAACGTCTAGAACACGATGGGAGATGTTTTCTGTGCTGGCACAGTTTTTCCTCGCCAGACATAGTAGAAAAGCTTTTTGCTAAGATGTAGACGAGAAGAGACGCTAAAGACGAAGGTACGATGCTGTCCGGAGCTAAGAGCCGCTCCCGGGCGTCTTTCGGCAGAAGCCGCGCTAAGGAGAGCACAGTGAGCGGCACAATCGTCTTTGCGCGAAGAAGCCGCTTCTTCGCCTCCGGGAGCCGGAGAGAGCGGCACCTTCGGAAAGGTGAAGAAGGAAGCTGTACAACACTGGGATTTTGTGCGCAGCTTGCCAACTGATAGAAAACAGTACCTTTGCACTCTCCTGACTTTTCCAATCACATGAACATTCGATTGGAAGCTGTTTTGGACAAGTTTTCTTTCCTTCATGCCAAACACTCGGCACACCTCCGTGCAACGTCTTGAACACGATGGGAGATGTTTTCTGTGCTGGCACAGTTTTTCCTCGCCAGACATAGTGGAAAAGCTTTTTGCTAAGATGTAGACGAGAAGAGACGCTAAAGACGAAGGTACGATGCTGTCCGGAGCTAAGAGCCGCTCCCGGGCGTCTTTCGGCAGAAGCCGCGCTAAGGAGTGCACAGTGAGCGGCACAATCGTCTTTGCGCGAAGAAGCCGCTTCTTCGCCTCCGGGAGCCGGAGAGAGCGACACCTTCTGAAAGGTGAGGACGGAAGCTGTACAACACTGGGATTGTGTGCGCAGCTTGCCAACTGATAGAAAACAGTACCTTTGCACTCTCCTGACTTTTCCAATCACATGAACATTCGATTGGAAGCTGTTTTGGACAACTTTTCTTTCCTTCATGCCAAACACTCGGCACACCTCCGTGCAACGTCTAGAACACGATGGGAGATGTTTTCTGTGCTGGCACAGTTTTTCCTCGCCAGACATAGTGGAAAAGCTTTTTGCTAAGATGTAGACGAGAAGAGACGCTAAAGACGAAGGTACGATGCTGTCCGGAGCTAAGAGCCGCTCCCGGGCGTCTTTCGGCAGAAGCCGCGCTAAGGAGTGCACAGTGAGCGGCACAATCGTCTTTGCGCGAAGAAGCCGCTTCTTCGCCTCCGGGAGCCGGAGAGAGCGGCACCTTCGGAAAGGTGAAGAAGGAAGCTGTACAACACTGGGATTGTGTGCGCAGCTTGCCAACTGATAGAAAACAGTACCTTTGCACTCTCCTGACTTTTCCAATCACATGAACATTCGATTGGAAGCTGTTTTGGACAACTTTTCTTTCCTTCATGCCAAACACTCGGCACACCTCCGTGCAACGTCTAGAACACGATAGGAGATGTTTTCTGTGCTGGCACAATTTCTCCTTGCCAGACATAGTGGAAAAGCCTTTTGCTAAGATGTAGACGACAAGAGAGGCTAAGGACTGGATGTAAGCAAATGACACTCATCTTCAAAAAAGGCAATTAGGAGGACTCGCAATCGTACAAACCAGCCAGCCTCTCTTTTATCCCCAGGAAGTTGATGAAGCAGCTCTTCCTGGAAAACCTTGCCAGGCACATGCAAGACGACACAATAATGTAGTTAGCATGATTTTTCAGGGGCATTTCATGCTGAACATAACTTTAAACTCCTCTGATGAATCAACTTGACTGGTAGATGAAGGGAATATTATCTGCCTGGGCTTCAGGGAGGTTTTTGACATATCTCTACATGGCAGCACACATCCATATGGAAGCAATAGTGCAAAGGGGAGGGAATCAGTGTCTTTTCAGTGATGCTGAGTGAAAAGACAAGAGGCAGTGGGCACACACTGAAATACAGGAACATCAGGAAATGATTCTTTACTGTGAGGGTGAGTGAACCACGGCACAGATTGCCCAGAAAGATTGTGGAGCCTGGATCTTTGAAGACATTAAAAGTACACCCAGATAGAATCCTGGGCAAGAGGCTCTAGGTATCCTGGTTTAGGCAGGGGGGTTGGGCCTGGTTAGCCCCACCAACCCCTTCCACTCTCATTCATTCTGTGCTAGTGAATTCTCTTCAAGATGCATTTCAAGCACTGGCATGACAAAGTTCTGTGCAGACACAGATCCAAATGGACATGGCATCTAAGTTCCTTAAGCAGTCTTCAAGAAGAATGTAAACCTCTGGGGCAAGTGTCTCTTCCCTAACTGAATCCCTTTCATGGGAAAATTCCCAGCTCTAGAAAGATCTTCTGATACGCATGCTTAAGACTGACACTGGCTGAGCAAATTTCTCCCTATGTGTATCTAAGACCAGTTAGGATCTTCACCCAAAGTGCTGTCAACATAGTCACAGAATGCCTATTGTTAAGAAGTGACAACTTCCATCAGAATGGCAACTATTGGTCCACCAAATGGATGAATGGATGGGAATTATCTGCTTGGGTTAAAAACAAAAAGAAAGAGTTGGTCTTTACTTATCAATTTCATTGCAATATTGATAAGGGAAGAAAAAGACCTAAGTCCTTGACTTTCTTAACTGGAGGAAAGATTTTAAAAATTCCTTGTAAAAATGTATGATCACAATCAGACTATTGAAACCATTTGAGTTGGGAAAAAAGTTCCAAAATTGTCTAGAGAGTGGCAAAGAAGCCAAGAAAATAGGAAAGAAACAAAAAGAGGGCAAAAGAGTAAGCTTCAGTGTACAAGCTCGTTCTAGAAGTAGTCTGCCGGGGAAAGGAAGCCCCAGTTGAATTTCCAATGTATTCCTGAGCTTGATTCAGTAACTGGTCAATGTAAAAACCAATCCTTTTGTATAACTTCTTCCAGCAACAAAAACTCCAACAGGTTGACACTACCATCATGCCTGTTCCAGACATATTTCCAAGAGAAATGATGATTTTCTTGAAAACCTACTTGCATAAAAGTTGCAAGATGGTGGAGGGATTGCCACATCCTCCTTCCTCCATCTGGCTTGAAAGTAGATTTGATAAAATATGCAACAAAGCACATGATTTATAAGGTAGAGTGAAATGGATGATTTGGGAATTGATCTCTTGTTGATAGTAAACTTCACATCCACTCTGTGTGACCTTTCTAAAACAAAATGTGGAGCTGAGGCATGAATCTGCCACAACAATTGTAAAGCAAACATACACACTCCCCTTCACATGCCCCCCCTTCCACACACACCTAGGCACACACAGAGATCAGCATAGCAGATCATGAACACCTTGGAAAAGACTGAAATGCTAAACGCCTCTCTTGATGGGCAAAAGAGCTGGTGCAGTAATTCAAATGCCTGGTACAAAAATTCTGTTTCATATTTAGCTCCTATTTAAAACACAGCTTTTCATTTCATTCTATTTACAGAATATTTTCTTTTCATTTGTTTCTTTAAAATTACTTAGTTCTCACCTGTTGTATGTCTAGGAATATTTTCTTCCAAAAATAGAAAAAAATAGATGCTATCTTTTCAGCAGAAAACATTGGTTGATACAATTTTAAACCATCATGATATGGAAGAATTGTTCTGTCCCTCTCGAAGGTGGAAGAAGCATTTGGATCACAGATCATCTACAATGAAATACTTGACATGTTTAAGATGCTTTCAATCAATTTTGATCGTCAATTGCTTCTTCGTTGTAAACAGTCATTTTTCAGTGAAGGGCAAGTGTGTGTGGTATATCTACATGATGTGTTCAAACCCAGTTCCTACTAATGGCCAGGCTGAATTCCAGGAAATAACGTCCCGAATGATATTTTGCCGCCTTCTTTGGCACTTCATGAAATCTTACCATGATGAAGTGCTGAAACACAGAGATTTTCTCTTAGAGAGTGTCTCATGTTGTAACCCATCCCATGGATTTTATGCTGTAATTCTTATCTCTTTTAAAATTTGCTATCTTCTGTACAGTTTTCATGAACATTTCTGTTACAGTAGTGAATAGCACAGATAAATGTCATTTTGTACAACTTTGAATTTACCCCAAGAGCTGAGAGAAAACTTGCTCCTATACTTCAATCCCAGTTTCTTCTATAGTCCAACTTTGTTTCTCTACCATCAAGCTTCTCCTTTGTTGCTGCTCCAAGCCCCGTCCAAGCTGACCTTGAATACTTTCAGGGATGGGACACCCACAACTTCCCTGGGCAACCTGTTCCAGTGTTCCAGCACTCCCACAGTAAAAAAGGCCTTCCTTTCATCTAATATATGTAGGAAATCATAAATCTAGGCATAGAAATTTGGAGTGCAAATTTGAAATTCTTTTGATTTGAAGCACATTTTATATGAATACTGACTTACAGATGACTAAAAGATGTTGATGGGCATTTGAGCTGACAAGTTTTGAAAAAGTGTACGGAAATTAACATTGAAACCACTAAAATTAAAAACTTCTTCCCATTTTCTTTCTCCTCTCCTAGTCAAAATTGCAAATGTCAGATATCAGTGCTTCATGCAAACCTCTCAGATGCTCTCAGGGAAAAAGCATTTATTTCAGACTAAGTTGCGGTTGACGTAAAACACTGCCTTTAACAGCTGCAGTGTGCCTGGAATTCAGGGCTTCCTGTTTGAAAAAATCCTATCTCTAGGCTGAACCCTAACCCTAACCCTAGGCAGATAAATCAGCCTGGGTATAGGGATGTTCCCAAGGAAAAAAGCACTGGAAGGAGCATGTTGAGGCAATTTTTGGCTGCCCTTGGGAAGCCTTTTGCAGCTGCACTGGGTCTGGAGCTCAGGGTTTACTGATTTAAAATCCCTATCCCTTGGCGTGACCATAGGTGCAACTGGAGGCAAGTAAATCAGCCTAGGTTCAATGATGGTCCCAAGGAAAAAGCGCTGGAGGCAGCCATGTTGTGGCACTTTTCCCCTCCTCTTGGGTAGCCCTTGGCAGCTGCTGTGTTCTTGGAACTCAGGGCTTTCTGGTTAAAAAAACACTAACCCTAGGCGTAACTCTAACCCTCACCCTAGGAAGGAAAATCAGCCTACGGTTCGGGATGGACTCATGAGAATAGCAGCAGAGGCAGCCAAGTTGTGTCACTTCTGCGGCCCTCTTGGGATGCCTTTCGCAGCTGCAGTGTGCCTGGAGCTAAGGGCTTCCTAGTTTTAAAAATCCTAGCCCTAGGCCTAAGCCTTACAGTAACCCTAGGAAGGTAAATCAGCCGCGCATTAGGGTTCTTCCTAAGGGAAAAGCCGTGAAAGCAGCCATGTTGTGGCACTTCTGCACTCACTTTGGGATGCCTTTGGAAGATGCAGTAAGCCTGGAACTCAGGGCTTCCTAGTTAAAAATATCCTAGCCCTAGGCCGAACCCCAACCCTAAGACGAGAAAGGCAAATCAGCCAGGAATTAGGCATGTCCCCAAGGAAAAAGCTGTGGAGGCAGGCATGTTGTGGTACTTTTGCGCTCTTCTTGGCTAGTCCTTCGCAGCTGCTGTGTTCTTGGAACTCAGGGCTTTCTGGTTAATAGAACCCTTACCCTAGGCGTAAATCAAACTTTAACCCTAGGAAGGAAAATCAGCCTATGATTTGGGATGGTCTCATGGAAATATCAGTGGTGGCAGCCAAGTTGTGTCACTTTTGCGCTCCCCTTGGGATGCCTTTCGCAGCTGCAGTGTGCCTGGAGCCCAGGGCTTCCTGGTTTTAAAAGTCCTAGGCCTAAACCCAACAGTAACCCTAGGAAGGTAAATCAGCCGCGTATTAGGGTTCTTCCTAAGGGAAAAGCCGTGAAAGCAGCCATGTTGTGGCACTTCTGCACTCCCTTTGGGATGCCTTTTGCACATGAAGTAAGCCTGGAACTCAGGGCTTCCTAGTTAAAAATATCCTAGCCCTAGGCCGAACCCCAACCCTAAGACGAGAAAGGCAAATCAGCCAGGAATTAGGCATGTCCCCAAGGAAAAAGCTGTGGAGGCAGGCATGTTGTGGTACTTTTGCGCTCTTCTTGGGTAGTCCTTCGCAGCTGCTGTGTTCTTGGAACTCAGGGCTTTCTGGTTAATAGACCTCTTACCCTAGGCCAAACTCAAACATTAATCCTAGGAAGGAAAATCAGCCTATGGTTCGGGATGGTCTCATGAGAATAGAAGCAGAGGCAGCCAAGTTGTGTCACTTCTGCGGCCCTCTGGGGATGCCTTTAACAGCTGCAGTGTGCCTGGAGCCCAGGGCTTCCTGGTTTTAAAAGTCCTAGGCCTAAGCCTAACAGTAACCCTAGGAAGGTAAATCAGCAGGGTATTAGGGTTCTTCCTAAGGGGA
Organism: Ammospiza maritima maritima; assembly: GCA_036010785.1. NCBI lineage: Eukaryota > Metazoa > Chordata > Aves > Passeriformes > Passerellidae > Ammospiza > Ammospiza maritima. The sequence continues at coordinate 81,266 of JAYKTQ010000354.1, read as the reverse complement.
AAGCCGTGAAAGCAGCCATGTTGTGGCACTTTTGCACTCCCTTTGGGATGCCTTTGGCAGATGCAGTAAGCCTGGAACTCAGGGCTTCCTGGTTAAAAAACTCCAAGCCCTAGGCTGAACCCTAACCCTAACCCTAGGCAGAAAAATCAGCCTAGGTATAGGGATGGTGCCACGGAAAAAGCTGTGAAAGCTGCCATGTTGTTGCACTTTTGTACTCCCCTTGGGATGCCTTGAACAGCTGCAGTGTGCCTGGAGCCCAGGGCTTCCTAGTTTTAAAAATTCTAGCCCTAGGCCTAAGCCTTACAGTTACCCTGGGAAGGGAAATCAGCCTGGTGTTAAGCTTCTTGCCAAGGAAAAAGCCGTGAAAGCAACCATGTTGTGGCACTTTTGCACTCCCTTTTGGATGCCTTTCACAGCTCCAGTGTGCCTGGAACTCAGGGCTTCCTGATTTTAAAAATCCTAGCCCTACGCCGAACCCCAACCCTAAGACGAGAAAGGCAAATCAGCCAGGAATTAGGCATGTCCCCAAGGAAAAAGCGCTGGAGGCAGCCATGTTGTGGCACTTTTCCCCTCCTCTTGGGTAGCCCTTGGCTGCTGCTGTGTTCTTGGAACTCAGGGCTTTCTGGTTAAAAAAACACTAACCCTAGGCGTAACTCTAACCCTCACCCTAGGAAGGAAAATCAGCCTATGGTTCGGGATGGTCTCAGGAGAATAGAAGCAGAGGCAGCCAAGTTGTGTCACTTTTGCGCTCCCCTTGGGATGCCTTTCGCAGCTGCAGTGTGCCTGGAGCCCAGGGCTTCCTGGTTTTAAAAGTCCTAGGCCTAAGCCTAACAGTAACCCTAGGAAGGTAAATCAGCCGCGTATTAGGGTTCTTCCTAAGGGAAAAGCCGTGAAAGCAGCCATGTTGTGGCACTTCTGCACTCCCTTTGGGATGCCTTTGGCAGATGCAGTAAGCCTGGAACTCAGGGCTTCCTAGTTAAAAATATCCTAGCCCTAGGCCGAACCCCAACCCTAAGACGAGAAAGGCAAATCAGCCAGGAATTAGGCATGTCCCCAAGGAAAAAGCTGTGGAGGCAGGCATGTTGTGGTACTTTTGCGCTCTTCTTGGCTAGTCCTTCGCAGCTGCTGTGTTCTTGGAACTCAGGGCTTTCTGGTTAATAGAACCCTTACCCTAGGCGTAACTCAAACCTTAACCCTAGGAAGGAAAATCAGCCTATGATTCGGGATGGTCTCATGGAAATATCAGTGGTGGCAGCCAAGTTGTGTCACTTTTGCGCTCCCCTTGGGATGCCTTTAACAGCTGCATGTGCCTGGAGCCCAGGGCTTCCTGGTTTTAAAAGTCCTAGGCCTAAGCCTAACAGTAACCCTAGGAAGGTAAATCAGCCGCGTATTAGGGTTCTTCCTAAGGGAAAAGCTGTGAAAGCAGCCATGTTGTGGCACTTCTGCACTCCCTTTGGGATGCCTTTTGCACATGAAGTAAGCCTGGAACTCAGGGCTTCCTAGTTAAAAATATCCTAGCCCTAGGCCGAACCCCAACCCTAAGACGAGAAAGGCAAATCAGCCAGGAATTAGGCATGTCCCCAAGGAAAAAGCTGTGGAGGCAGGCATGTTGTGGTACTTCTGCGCTCTTCTTGGCTAGTCCTTCGCAGCTGCTGTGTTCTTGGAACTCAGGGCTTTCTGGTTAATAGACCTCTTACCCTAGGCGAAACTCAAACATTAACCCTAGGAAGGAAAATCAGCCTATGGTTCGGGATGGTCTCATGAGAATAGAAGCAGAGGCAGCCAAGTTGTGTCACTTCTGCGGCCCTCTTGGGATGCCTTTAACAGCTGCAGTGTGCCTGGAGCCCAGGGCTTCCTGGTTTTAAAAGTCCTAGGCCTAAGCCTAACAGTAACCCTAGGAAGGTAAATCAGCCGCGTATTAGGGTTCTTCCTAAGGGAAAAGCTGTGAAAGCAGCCATGTTGTGGCACTTTTGCACTCCCTTTGGGATGCCTTTGGCAGATGCAGTAAGCCTGGAACTCAGGGCTTCCTGGTTAAAAAACTCCAAGCCCTAGGCTGAACCCTAACCCTAACCCTAGGCAGATAAATCAGCCTAGGTATAGGGATGGTGCCAAGGAAAAAGCTGTGAAAGCTGCCATGTTGTTGCACTTTTGTACTCCCCTTGGGATGCCTTGAACAGCTGCAGTGTGCCTGGATCTAAGGGCTTCCTAGTTTTAAAAATCCTAGCCCTAGGCCTAAGCCTTACAGTAACCCTGGGAAGGGAAATCAGCCTGGTGTTAAGCTTCTTGCCAAGGAAAAAGCCGTGAAAGCAACCATGTTGTGGCACTTTTGCACTCCCTTTTGGATGCCTTTCACAGCTCCAGTGTGCCTGGAACTCAGGGCTTCCTGATTTTAAAAATCCTAGCCCTAGGCCGAACCCCAACCCTAAGACGAGAAAGGCAAATCAGCCAGGAATTAGGCATGTCCCCAAGGAAAAAAGCTGTGGAGGCAGGCACGTTGTGGTACTTTTGCGCTCTTCTTGGCTAGTCCTTCGCAGCTGCTGTGTTCTTGGAACTCAGGGCTTTCTGGTTAATAGAACTCTTACCCTAGGCGTAACTCAAACCTTAACCCTAGGAAGGAAAATCAGCCTATGGTTCGGGATGGTCTCATGAGAATAGCAACAGAGGCAGCCAAGTTGTGTCACTTCTGCGGCCCTCTTTGGATGCCTTGAACAGCTGCATGTGCCTGGAGCCCAGGGCTTCCTGGTTTTAAAAGTCCTAGGCCTAAGCTTAACAGTAACCCTAGGAAGGTAAATCAGCTGCGTATTAGGGTTCTTCCTAAGGGAAAAGCCGTGAAAGCAGCCATGTTGTGGCACTTCTGCACTCCCTTTGGGATGCCTTTGGCAGATGCAGTAAGCCTGGAACTCAGGGCTTCCTAGTTAAAAAAATCCTAGCCCTAGGCCGAACCCCAACCCTAAGACGAGAAAGGCAAATCAGCCAGGAATTAGGCATGTCCCCAAGGAAAAAGCTGTGGAGGCAGGCATGTTGTGGTACTTTTGCGCTCTTCTTGGGTAGTCCTTCGCAGCTGCTGTGTTCTTGGAACTCAGGTCTTTCTGGTTAATAGACCTCTTACCCTAGGCGAAACTCAAACCTTAACCCTAGGAAGGAAAATCAGCCTATGGTTCAGGATGGTCTCATGGAAATATCAGTGGCGGCAGCCAAGTTGTGTCACTTTTGCGCTCCCCTTGGGATGCTTTTCGCAGCTGCAGTGTGCCTGGAGCTAAGGGCTTCCTGGTTTTAAAAGTCCTAGGCCTAAGCCTAACAGTAACCCTAGGAAAATAAATCAGCCGCGTATTAGGGTTCTTCCTAAGGGAAAAGCCGTGAAAGCAGCCATGTTGTGGAACTTTTGCACTCCCTTTGGGATGCCTTTGGCAGATGCAGTAAGCCTGGAACTCAGGGCTTCCTAGTTAAAAATATCCTAGCCCTAGGCCGAACCCCAACCCTAAGACGAGAAAGGCAAATCAGCCAGGAATTAGGCATGTCCCCAAGGAAAAAGCTGTGGAGGCAGGCATGTTGTGGTACTTTTGCGCTCTTCTTGGGTAGTCCTTCGCAGCTGCTGTGTTCTTGGAACTCAGGTCTTTCTGGTTAATAGACCTCTTACCCTAGGCGAAACTCAAACCTTAACCCTAGGAAGGAAAATCAGCCTATGGTTCGGGATGGTCTCATGAGAATAGAAGCAGAGGCAGCCAAGTTGTGTCACTTCTGCGGCCCTCTGGGGATGCCTTTAACAGCTGCAGTGTGCCTGGAGCCCAGGGCTTCCTGGTTTTAAAAGTCCTAGGCCTAAGCCTAACAGTAACCCTAGGAAGGTAAATCAGCCGCGTATTAGGGTTCTTCCTAAGGGAAAAGCCGTGAAAGCAGCCATGTTGTGGCACTTTTGCACTCCCTTTGGGATGCCTTTGGCAGATGCAGTAAGCCTGGAACTCATGGCTTCCTGGTTAAAAAACTCCAAGCCCTAGGCTGAACCCTAACCCTAACCCTAGGCAGATAAATCAGCCTAGGTATAGGGATGGTGCCAAGGAAAAAGCTGTGAAAGCTGCCATGTTGTTGCACTTTTGTACTCCCCTTGGGATGCCTTGAACAGCTGCAGTGTGCCTGGATCTAAGGGCTTCCTAGTTTTAAAAATCCTAGCCCTAGGCCTAAGCCTTACAGTAACCCTGGGAAGGGAAATCAGCCTGGTGTTAAGCTTCTTGCCAAGGAAAAAGCCGTGAAAGCAACCATGTTTTGGCACTTTTGCACTCCCTTTTGGATGCCTTTCACAGCTCCAGTGCGCCTGGAACTCAGGGCTTCCTGATTTTAAAAATCCTAGCCCTAGGCCGAACCCCAACCCTAAGACGAGAAAGGCAAATCAGCCAGGAATTAGGCATGTCCCCAAGGAAAAAGCTGTGGAGGCAGGCATGTTGTGGTACTTTTGCGCTCTTCTTGGGTAGTCCTTCGCAGCTGCTGTGTTCTTGGAACTCAGGGCTTTCTGGTTAATAGAACTCTTACCCTAGGCGTAACTCAAACCTTAACCCTAGGAAGGAAAATCAGCCTAGGGTTCGGGATGGTCTCATGGAAATATCAGTGGTGGCAGCCAAGTTGTGTCACTTTTGCGCTCCCCTTGGGATGCCTTTCGCAGCTGCAGTGTGCCTGGAGCCCAGGGCTTCCTGGTTTTAAAAGTCCTAGGCCTAAGCCTTACAGTAACCCTAGGAAGGTAAATCAGCCGCGTATTAGGGTTCTTCCTAAGGGAAAAGCCGTGAAAGCAGCCATGTTGTGGCCCTTTTGCACTCCCTTTGGGATTCCTTTGGCAGATGCAGTAAGCCTGGAACTCAGGGCTCCCTGGTTAAAAAACTCCAAGCCCTAGGCTGAACCCTAACCCTAACCCTAGGCAGATAAATCAGCCTTTGTATAGGGATGGTGCCACGGAAAAAGCAGTGAAAGCTGCCATGTTGTTGCACTTTTGTACTCCCCTTGGGATGCCTTGAACAGCTGCAGTGTGCCTGGAGCCCAGGGCTTCCTAGTTTTAAAAATCCTAGCCCTAGGCCTAAGCCTTACAGTAACCCTGGGAAGGGAAATCAGCCTGGTGTTAAGCTTCTTGCCAAGGAAAAAGCCGTGAAAGCAACCATGTTGTGGCACTTTTGCACTCCCTTTTGGATGCCTTTCACAGCTCCAGTGTGCCTGGAACTCAGGGCTTCCTGATTTTAAAAATCCTAGCCCTAGGCCGAACCCCAACCCTAAGACGAGAAAGGCAAATCAGCCAGGAATTAGGCATGTCCCCAAGGAAAAAGCTGTGGAGGCAGGCATGTTGTGGTACTTTTGCGCTCTTCTTGGCTAGTCCTTCGCAGCTGCTGTGTTCTTGGAACTCAGGGCTTTCTGGTTAATAGAACCCTTACCCTAGGCGTAACTCAAACCTTAACCCTAGGAAGGAAAATCAGCCTATGGTTCGGGATGGTCTCATGGAAATATCAGTGGTGGCAGCCAAGTTGTGTCACTTTTGCGCTGCCCTTGGGATGCCTTTCGCAGCTGCAGTGTGCCTGGAGCCCAGGGCTTCCTGGTTTTAAAAGTCCTAGGCCTAAGCCTAACAGTAACCCTAGGAAGGTAAATCAGCCGCGTATTAGGGTTCTTCCTAAGGGAAAAGCCGTGAAAGCAGCCATGTTGTGGCACTTCTGCACTCCCTTTGGGATGCCTTTGGCAGATGCAGTAAGCCTGGAACTCAGGGCTTCCTAGTTAAAAATATCCTAGCCCTAGGCCGAACCCCAACCCTAAGACGAGAAAGGCAAATCAGCCAGGAATTAGGCATGTCCCCAAGGAAAAAGCTGTGGAGGCAGGCATGTTGTGGTACTTTTGCGCTCTTCTTGGGTTGTCCTTCGCAGCTGCTGTGTTCTTGGAACTCAGGTCTTTCTGGTTAATAGACCTCTTACCCTAGGCGAAACTCAAACATTAACCCTAGGAAGGAAAATCAGCCTATGGTTCGGGATGGTCTCATGAGAATAGAAGCAGAGGCAGCCAAGTTGTGTCACTTCTGCGGCCCACTTGGGATGCCTTTAACAGCTGCAGTGTGCCTGGAGCCCAGGGCTTCCTGGTTTTAAAAGTCCTAGGCCTAAGCCTAACAGTAACCCTAGGAAGGTAAATCAGCCGCGTATTAGGGTTCTTCCTAGGGGAAAAGCCGTGAAAGCAGCCATGTTGTGGCACTTTTGCACTCCCTTTGGGATGCCTTTGGCAGATGCAGTAAGCCTGGAACTCAGGGCTTCCTGATTAAAAAACTCCAAGCCCTAGGCTGAAGCCTAACCCTAACCCTAGGCAGATAAATCAGCCTTGGTATAGGGATGGTGCCAAGGAAAAAGCTGTGAAAGCTGCCATGTTGTTGCACTTTTGTACTCCCCTTGGGATGCCTTGAACAGCTGCAGTGTGCCTGGATCTAATGGCTTCCTAGTTTTAAAAATCCAAGCCCTACGCCTAAGCCTTACAGTAACCCTGGGAAGGGAAACCAGCCTGGTGTTAGGCTTCTTGCCAAGGAAAAAGCCGTGAAAGCAGCCATGTTGTGGCACTTTTGCACTCCCTTTTGGATGCCTTTCACAGCTCCAGTGTGCCTGGAACTCAGGGCTTCCTGATTTTAAAAATCCTAGCACTAGGCCGAACCCATAACCTAAGACGAGAAAGGCAAATCAGCCAGGAATTAGGCATGTCCCCAAGGAAAAAGCTATCGACGCAGGCATGTTGTGGTACTTTTGCGCTCTTCTTGGCTAGTCCTTCGCAGCTGCTGTGTTCTTGGAACTCAGGGCTTTCTGGTTAATAGAACCCTTACCCTAGGCGTAACTCAAACCTTAACCCTAGGAAGGAAAATCAGCCTATGGTTCGGGATGGTCTCATGGAAATATCAGTGGTGGCAGCCAAGTTGCGTCACTTTTGCGCTCCCCTTGGGATGCCTTTCGCAGCTGCAGTGTGCCTGGAGCCCAGGGCTTCCTGGTTTTAAAAGTCCTAGGCCTAAGCCTAACAGTAACCCTAGGAAGGTAAATCAGCCGGGTAGTAGGATTCTTCCTAAGGGAAAAGCCGTGAAAGCAGCCATGTTGTGGCACTTTTGCACTCTCTTTGGGATGCATTTGGCAGATGCAGTAAGCCTGGAACTCAGGGCTTCCTGGTTAAAAAACTCCAAGCCCTAGGCTGAACCCTAACCCTAACCCTAGGCAGATAAAACAGCCTAGGTATAGGGATGGTGCCAAGGAAAAAGCTGTGAAAGCTGCCATGTTGTTGCACTTTTGTACTCCCCTTGGGATGCCTTGAACAGCTGCAGTGTGCCTGGAGCTAAGGGCTTCCTAGTTTTGAAAATCCTAGCCCTAGGCCTAAGCCTTACAGTAACCCTGGGAAGGGAAATCAGCCTGGTGTTAAGCTTCTTGCCAAGGAAAAAGCCGTGAAAGAAACCATGTTGTGGAACTTTTGCACTCCCTTTTGGATGCCTTTCACAGCTCCAGTGTGCCTGGAACTCAGGGCTTCCTGATTTTAAAAATCCTAGCCCTAGGCCGAACCCCAACCCTAAGACGAGAAAGGCAAATCAGCCAGGAATTAGGCATGTCCCCAAGGAAAAAGCTGTGGAGGCAGGCATGTTGTGGTACTTTTGCGCTCTTCTTGGCTAGTCCTTCGCAGCTGCTGTGTTCTTGGAACTCAGGTCTTTCTGGTGAATAGAACCCTTACCCTAGGCGTAACTCAAACCTTAACCCTAGGAAGGAAAATCAGCCTATGGTTCGGGATGGTCTCATGGGAATAGCAGCAGAGGCAGCCAAGTTGTGTCACTTCTGCGGCCCTCTTGGGATGCCTTTAACAGCTGCATGTGCCTGGAGCCCAGGGCTTCCTGGTTTTAAAAGTCCTAGGCCTAAGCCTAACAGTAACCCTAGGAAGGTAAATCAGCCGCGTATTAGGGTTCTTCCTAAGGGGAAAGCCGTGAAAGCAGCCATGTTGTGGCACTTCTGCACTCCCTTTGGGATGCCTTTGGCAGATGAAGTAAGCCTGGAACTCAGGGCTTCCTAGTTAAAAAAATCCTAGCCCTAGGCCGAACCCCAACCCTAAGACGAGAAAGGCAAATCAGCCAGGAATTAGGCATGTCCCCAAGGAAAAAGCTGTGGAGGCAGGCATGTTGTGGTACTTTTGCGCTCTTCTTGGGTAGTCCTTCGCAGCTGCTGTGTTCTTGGAACTCAGGTCTTTCTGGTTAATAGACCTCTTACCCTAGGCGTAACTCAAACCTTAACCCTAGGAAGGAAAATCAGCGTATGATTTGGGATGGTCTCATGGAAATATCAGTGGTGGCAGCCAAGTTGTGTCACTTTTGCGCTCCCCTTGGGATGCCTTTAACAGCTGCATGTGCCTGGAGCCCAGGGCTTCCTGGTTTTAAAAGTCCTAGGCCTAAGCCTAACAGTAACCCTAGGAAGGTAAATCAGCCGCGTATTAGGGTTCTTCCTAAGGGAAAAGCCGTGAAAGCAGCCATGTTGTGGCACTTCTGCACTCCCTTTGGGATGCCTTTTGCACATGAAGTAAGCCTGGAACTCAGGGCTTCCTAGTTAAAAATATCCTAGCCCTAGACCGAACCCCAACCCTAAGACAAGAAAGGCAAATCAGCCAGGAATTAGGCATGTCCCCAAGGAAAAAGCTGTGGAGGCAGGCATGTTGTGGTACTTTTGCGCTCTTCTTGGGTAGTCCTTCGCAGCTGCTGTGTTCTTGGAACTCAGGGCTTTCTGGTTAATAGACCTCTTACCCTAGGCGAAACTCAAACATTAACCCTAGGAAGGAAAATCAGCCTATGGTTCGGGATGGTCTCATGAGAATAGAAGCAGAGGCAGCCAAGTTGTGTCACTTTTGCGCTCCCCTTGGGATGCCTTTAACAGCTGCAGTGTGCCTGGAGCCCAGGGCTTCCTGGTTTTAAAAGTCCTAGGCCTAAGCCTAACAGTAACCCTAGGAAGGTAAGTCAGCCGCGTATTAGGGTTCTTCCTAAGGGAAAAGCTGTGAAAGCAGCCATGTTGTGGCACTTTTGCACTCCCTTTGGGATGCCTTTGGCAGATGCAGTAAGCCTGGAACTCAGGGCTTCCTGGTTAAAAAACTCCAAGCCCTAGGCTGAACCCTAACCCTAACCCTAGGCAGATAAATCAGCCTAGGTATAGGGATGGTGCCAAGGAAAAAGCTGTGAAAGCTGCCATGTTGTTGCACTTTTGTACTCCCCTTGGGATGCCTTGAACAGCTGCAGTGTGCCTGGATCTAAGGGCTTCCTAGTTTTAAAAATCCTAGCCCTAGGCCTAAGCCTTACAGTAACCCTGGGAAGGGAAATCAGCCTGGTGTTAAGCTTCTTGCCAAGGAAAAAGCCGTGAAAGCAACCATGTTGTGGCACTTTTGCACTCCCTTTTGGATGCCTTTCACAGCTCCAGTGTGCCTGGAACTCAGGGCTTCCTGATTTTAAAAATCCTAGCCCTAGGCCGAACCCCAACCCTAAGACGAGAAAGGCAAATCAGCCAGGAATTAGGCATGTCCCCAAGGAAAAAAGCTGTGGAGGCAGGCACGTTGTTGTACTTTTGCGCTCTTCTTGGCTAGTCCTTCGCAGCTGCTGTGTTCTTGGAACTCAGGGCTTTCTGGTTAATAGAACTCTTACCCTAGGCGTAACTCAAACCTTAACCCTAGGAAGGAAAATCAGCCTATGGTTCGGGATGGTCTCATGAGAATAGCAACAGAGGCAGCCAAGTTGTGTCACTTCTGCGGCCCTCTTTGGATGCCTTGAACAGCTGCATGTGCCTGGAGCCCAGGGCTTCCTGGTTTTAAAAGTCCTAGGCCTAAGCTTAACAGTAACCCTAGGAAGGTAAATCAGCTGCGTATTAGGGTTCTTCCTAAGGGAAAAGCCGTGAAAGCAGCCATGTTGTGGCACTTCTGCACTCCCTTTGGGATGCCTTTGGCAGATGCAGTACGCCTGGAACTCAGGGCTTCCTAGTTAAAAATATCCTAGCCCTAGGCCGAACCCCAACCCTAAGACGAGAAAGGCAAATCAGCCAGGAATTAGGCATGTCCCCAAGGAAAAAGCTGTGGAGGCAGGCATGTTGTGGTACTTTTGCGCTCTTCTTGGGTAGTCCTTCGCAGCTGCTGTGTTCTTGGAACTCAGGTCTTTCTGGTTAATAGACCTCTTACCCTAGGCGAAACTCAAACCTTAACCCTAGGAAGGAAAATCAGCCTATGGTTCAGGATGGTCTCATGGAAATATCAGTGGCGGCAGCCAAGTTGTGTCACTTTTGCGCTCCCCTTGGGATGCTTTTCGCAGCTGCAGTGTGCCTGGAGCCCAGGGCTTCCTGGTTTTAAAAGTCCTAGGCCTAAGCCTAACAGTAACCCTAGGAAGGTAAATCAGCCGCGTATTAGGGTTCTTCCTAAGGGAAAAGCTGTGAAAGCAGCCATGTTGTGGCACTTTTGCACTCCCTTTGGGATGCCTTTGGCAGATGCAGTAAGCCTGGAAGTCAGGGCTTCCTGGTTAAAAAACTCCAAGCCCTAGGCTGAACCCTAACCCTAACCCTAGGCAGATAAATCAGCCTAGGTATAGGGATGGTGCCAAGGAAAAAGCTGTGAAAGCTGCCATGTTGTTGCACTTTTGTACTCCCCTTGGGATGCCTTGAACAGCTGCAGTGTGCCTGGATCTAAGGGCTTCCTAGTTTTAAAAATCCTAGCCCTAGGCCTAAGCCTTACAGTAACCCTGGGAAGGGAAATCAGCCTGGTGTTAAGCTTCTTGCCAAGGAAAAAGCCGTGAAAGCAACCATGTTGTGGCACTTTTGCACTCCCTTTTGGATGCCTTTCACAGCTCCAGTGTGCCTGGAACTCAGGGCTTCCTGATTTTAAAAATCCTAGCCCTAGGCCGAACCCCAACCCTAAGACGAGAAAGGCAAATCAGCCAGGAATTAGGCATGTCCCCAAGGAAAAAAGCTGTGGAGGCAGGCACGTTGTGGTACTTTTGCGCTCTTCTTGGCTAGTCCTTCGCAGCTGCTGTGTTCTTGGAACTCAGGGCTTTCTGGTTAATAGAACTCTTACCCTAGGCGTAACTCAAACCTTAACCCTAGGAAGGAAAATCAGCCTATGGTTCGGGATGGTCTCATGAGAATAGCAACAGAGGCAGCCAAGTTGTGTCACTTCTGCGGCCCTCTTTGGATGCCTTGAACAGCTGCATGTGCCTGGAGCCCAGGGCTTCCTGGTTTTAAAAGTCCTAGGCCTAAGCCTAACAGTAACCCTAGGAAAATAAATCAGCCGCGTATTAGGGTTCTTCCTAAGGGAAAAGCCGTGAAAGCAGCCATGTTGTGGCACTTTTGCATTCCCTTTGGGATGCCTTTTGCAGATGCAGTAAGCCTGGAACTCAGGGCTTCCTAGTTAAAAATATCCTAGCCCTAGGCCGAACCCCAACCCTAAGACGAGAAAGGCAAATCAGCCAGGAATTAGGCATGTCCCCAAGGAAAAAGCTGTGGAGGCAGGCATGTTGTGGTACTTTTGCGCTCTTCTTGGGTAGTCCTTCGCAGCTGCTGTGTTCTTGGAACTCAGGGCTTTCTGGTTAATAGACCTCTTACCCTAGGCGTAACTCAAACCTTAACCCTAGGAAGGAAAATCAGCCTATGGTTCGGGATGGTCTCATGAGAATAGAAGCAGAGGCAGCCAAGTTGTGTCACTTCTGCGGCCCTCTGGGGATGCCTTTAACAGCTGCAGTGTGCCTGGAGCCCAGGGCTTCCTGGTTTTAAAAGTCCTAGGCCTAAGCCTAACAGTAACCCTAGGAAGGTAAATCAGCCGCGTATTAGGGTTCTTCCTAAGGGAAAAGCCGTGAAAGCAGCCATGTTGTGGCACTTTTGCACTCCCTTTGGGATGCCTTTGGCAGATGCAGTAAGCCTGGAACTCAGGGCTTCCTGGTTAAAAAACTCCAAGCCCTAGGCTGAACCCTAACCCTAACCCTAGGCAGATAAATCAGCCTAGGTATAGGGATGGTGCCAAGGAAAAAGCTGTGAAAACTGCCATGTTGTTGCACTTTTGTACTCCCCTTGGGATGCCTTGAACAGCTGCAGTGTGCCTGGATCTTAGGGCTTCCTAGTTTTAAAAATCCTAGCCCTAGGCCTAAGCCTTACAGTAACCCTGGGAAGGGAAATCAGCCTGGTGTTAAGCTTCTTGCCAAGGAAAAAGCCGTGAAAGCAACCATGTTGTGGCACTTTTTCACTCCCTTTGCGATGCCTTTCACAGCTCCAGTGCGCCTGGAACTCAGGGCTTCCTGATTTTAAAAATCCTAGCCCTAGGCCGAACCCCAACCCTAAGACGAGAAAGGCAAATCAGCCAGGAATTAGGCATGTCCCCAAGGAAAAAGCTGTGGAGGCAGGCATGTTGTGGTACTTTTGCGCTCTTCTTGGCTAGTCCTTCGCAGCTGCTGTGTTCTTGGAACTCAGGGCTTTCTGGTTAATAGAACTCTTACCCTAGGCGTAACTCAAACCTTAACCCTAGGAAGGAAAATCAGCCTAGGGTTCGGGATGGTCTCATGGAAATATCAGTGGTGGCAGCCAAGTTGTGTCACTTTTGCGCTCCCCTTGGGATGCCTTTCGCAGCTGCAGTGTGCCTGGAGCCCAGGGCTTCCTGGTTTTAAAAGTCCTAGGCCTAAGCCTAACAGTAACCCTAGGAAGGTAAATCAGCCGCGTATTAGGGTTCTTCCTAAGGGAAAAGCCGTGAAAGCAGCCATGTTGTGGCACTTTTGCACTCCCTTTGGGATGCCTTTGGCAGATGCAGTAAGCCTGGAACTCAGGGCTTCCTGGTTAAAAAACTCCAAGCCCTAGGCTGAACCCTAACCCTAACCCTAGGCAGATAAATCAGCCTTTGTATAGGGATGGTGCCACGGAAAAAGCAGTGAAAGCTGCCATGTTGTTGCACTTTTGTACTCCCCTTGGGATGCCTTGAACAGCTGCAGTGTGCCTGGAGCCCAGGGCTTCCTAGTTTTAAAAATCCTAGCCCTAGGCCTAAGCCTTACAGTAACCCTGGGAAGGGAAATCAGCCTGGTGTTAAGCTTCTTGCCAAGGAAAAAGCCGTGAAAGCAACCATGTTGTGGCACTTTTGCACTCCCTTTTGGATGCCTTTCACAGCTCCAGTGTGCCTGGAACTCAGGGCTTCCTGATTTTAAAAATCCTAGCCCTAGGCCGAACCCCAACCCTAAGACGAGAAAGGCAAATCAGCCAGGAATTAGGCATGTCCCCAAGGAAAAAGCTGTGGAGGCAGGCATGTTGTGGTACTTTTGCGCTCTTCTTGGCTAGTCCTTCGCAGCTGCTGTGTTCTTGGAACTCAGGGCTTTCTGGTTAATAGAACCCTTACCCTAGGCGTAACTCAAACCTTAACCCTAGGAAGGAAAATCAGCCTATGGTTCGGGATGGTCTCATGGAAATATCAGTGGTGGCAGCCAAGTTGTGTCACTTTTGCGCTCCCCTTGGGATGCCTTTCGCAGCTGCAGTGTGCCTGGAGCTAAGGGCTTCCTGGTTTTAAAAGTCCTAGGCCTAAGCCTAACAGTAACCCTAGGAAGGTAAATCAGCCGCGTATTAGGGTTCTTCCTAAGGGAAAAGCCGTGAAAGCAGCCATGTTGTGGCACTTCTGCACTCCCTTTGGGATGCCTTTGGCAGATGCAGTAAGCCTGGAACTCAGGGCTTCCTAGTTAAAAATATCCTAGCCCTAGGCCGAACCCCAACCCTAAGACGAGAAAGGCAAATCAGCCAGGAATTAGGCATGTCCCCAAGGAAAAAGCTGTGGAGGCAGGCATGTTGTGGTACTTTTGCGCTCTTCTTGGGTAGTCCTTCGCAGCTGCTGTGTTCTTGGAACTCAGGTCTTTCTGGTTAATAGACCTCTTACCCTAGGCGAAACTCAAACATTAACCCTAGGAAGGAAAATCAGCCTATGGTTCGGGATGGTCTCATGAGAATAGAAGCAGAGGCAGCCAAGTTGTGTCACTTCTGCGGCCCTCTTGGGATGCCTTTAACAGCTGCAGTGTGCCTGGAGCCCAGGGCTTCCTGGTTTTAAAAGTCCTAGGCCTAAGCCTAACAGTAACCCTAGGAAGGTAAATCAGCCGCGTATTAGGGTCCTTCCTAGGGGAAAAGCCGTGAAAGCAGCCATGTTGTGGCACTTTTGCACTCCCTTTGGGATGCCTTTGGCAGATGCAGTAAGCCTGGAACTCAGGGCTTCCTGATTAAAAAACTCCAAGCCCTAGGCTGAAGCCTAACCCTAACCCTAGGCAGATAAATCAGCCTAGGTATAGGGATGGTGCCAAGGAAAAAGCTGTGAAAGCTGCCATGTTGTTGCACTTTTGTACTCCCCTTGGGATGCCTTGAACAGCTGCAGTGTGCCTGGATCTAATGGCTTCCTAGTTTTAAAAATCCAAGCCCTACGCCTAAGCCTTACAGTAACCCTGGGAAGGGAAACCAGCCTGGTGTTAGGCTTCTTGCCAAGGAAAAAGCCGTGAAAGCAGCCATGTTGTGGCACTTTTGCACTCCCTTTTGGATGCCTTTCACAGCTCCAGTGTGCCTGGAACTCAGGGCTTCCTGATTTTAAAAATCCTAGCACTAGGCCGAACCCATAACCTAAGACGAGAAAGGCAAATCAGCCAGGAATTAGGCATGTCCCCAAGGAAAAAGCTATCGACGCAGGCATGTTGTGGTACTTTTGCGCTCTTCTTGGCTAGTCCTTCGCAGCTGCTGTGTTCTTGGAACTCAGGGCTTTCTGGTTAATAGAACCCTTACCCTAGGCGTAACTCAAACCTTAACCCTAGGAAGGAAAATCAGCCTATGGTTCGGGATGGTCTCATGGAAATATCAGTGGTGGCAGCCAAGTTGCGTCACTTTTGCGCTCCCCTTGGGATGCCTTTCGCAGCTGCAGTGTGCCTGGAGCCCAGGGCTTCCTGGTTTTAAAAGTCCTAGGCCTAAGCCTAACAGTAACCCTAGGAAGGTAAATCAGCCGGGTATTAGGATTCTTCCTAAGGGAAAAGCCGTGAAAGCAGCCATGTTGTGGCACTTCTGCACTCTCTTTGGGATGCCTTTGGCAGATGCAGTAAGCCTGGAACTCAGGGCTTCCTGGTTAAAAAACTCCAAGCCCTAGGCTGAACCCTAACCCTAACCCTAGGCAGATAAATCAGCCTAGGTATAGGGATGGTGCCAAGGAAAAAGCTGTGAAAGCTGCCATGTTGTTGCACTTTTGTACTCCCCTTGGGATGCCTTGAACAGCTGCAGTGTGCCTGGAGCTAAGGGCTTCCTAGTTTTGAAAATCCTAGCCCTAGGCCTAAGCCTTACAGTAACCCTGAGAAGGGAAATCAGCCTGGTGTTAAGCTTCTTGCCAAGGAAAAAGCCGTGAAAGAAACCATGTTGTGGCACTTTTGCACTACCTTTTGGATGCCTTTCACAGCTCCAGTGTGCCTGGAACTCAGGGCTTCCTGATTTTAAAAATCCTAGCCCTAGGCCGAACCCCAACCCTAAGACGAGAAAGGCAAATCAGCCAGGAATTAGGCATGTCCCCAAGGAAAAAGCTGTGGAGGCAGGCATGTTGTGGTACTTTTGCGCTCTTCTTGGCTAGTCCTTCGCAGCTGCTGTGTTCTTGGAACTCAGGTCTTTCTGGTTAATAGAACCCTTACCCTAGGCGTAACTCAAACCTTAACCCTAGGAAGGAAAATCAGCCTATGGTTCGGGATGGTCTCATGGGAATAGCAGCAGAGGCAGCCAAGTTGTGTCACTTCTGCGGCCCTCTTGGGATGCCTTTAACAGCTGCATGTGCCTGGAGCCCAGGGCTTCCTGGTTTTAAAAGTCCTAGGCCTAAGCCTAACAGTAACCCTAGGAAGGTAAATCAGCCGCGTATTAGGGTTCTTCCTAAGGGGAAAGCCGTGAAAGCAGCCATGTTGTGGCACTTCTGCACTCCCTTTGGGATGCCTTTGGCAGATGAAGTAAGCCTGGAACTCAGGGCTTCCTAGTTAAAAAAATCCTAGCCCTAGGCCGAACCCCAACCCTAAGACGAGAAAGGCAAATCAGCCAGGAATTAGGCATGTCCCCAAGGAAAAAGCTGTGGAGGCAGGCATGTTGTGGTACTTTTGCGCTCTTCTTGGGTAGTCCTTCGCAGCTGCTGTGTTCTTGGAACTCAGGTCTTTCTGGTTAATAGACCTCTTACCCTAGGCGAAACTCAAACCTTAACCCTAGGAAGGAAAATCAGCCTATGGTTCAGGATGGTCTCATGGAAATATCAGTGGCGGCAGCCAAGTTGTGTCACTTTTGCGCTCCCCTTGGGATGCCTTTCGCAGCTGCAGTGTGCCTGGAGCCCAGGGCTTCCTGGTTTTAAAAGTCCTAGGCCTAAGCCTAACAGTAACCCTAGGAAGGTAAATCAGCCGCGTATTAGGGTTCTTCCTAAGGGAAAAGCCGTGAAAGCAGCCATGTTGTGGCACTTCTGCACTCCCTTTGGGATGCCTTTGGCAGATGCAGTAAGCCTGGAACTCAGGGCTTCCTAGTTAAAAATATCCTAGCCCTAGGCCGAACCCCAACCCTAAGACGAGAAAGGCAAATCAGCCAGGAATTAGGCATGTCCCCAAGGAAAAAGCTGTGGAGGCAGGCATGTTGTGGTACTTTTGCGCTCTTCTTGGCTAGTCCTTCGCAGCTGCTGTGTTCTTGGAACTCAGGGCTTTCTGGTTAATAGACCTCTTACCCTAGGCGTAACTCAAACCTTAACCCTAGGAAGGAAAATCAGCCTATGGTTCGGGATGGTCTCATGAGAATAGAAGCAGAGGCAGCCAAGTTGTGTCACTTCTGCAGCCCTCTTGGGATGCCTTTAACAGCTGCAGTGTGCCTGGAGCCCAGGGCTTCCTGGTTTTAAAAGTCCTAGGCCTAAGCCTAACAGTAACCCTAGGAAGGTAAATCAGCCGCGTATTAGGGTTCTTCCTAAGGGAAAAGCCGTGAAAGCAGCCATGTTGTGGCACTTTTGCACTCCCTTTGGGATGCCTTTGGCAGATGCAGTAAGCCTGGAACTCAGGGCTTCCTGGTTAAAAAACTCCAAGCCCTAGGCTGAACCCTAACCCTAACCCTAGGCAGATAAATCAGCCTAGGTATAGGGATGGTGCCAAGGAAAAAGCTGTGAAAGCTGCCATGTTGTTGCACTTTTGTACTCCCCTTGGGATGCCTTGAACAGCTGCAGTGTGCCTGGATCTAAGGGCTTCCTAGTTTTAAAAATCCTAGCCCTAGGCCTAAGCCTTCCAGTAACCCTGGGAAGGGAAATCAGCCTGGTGTTAAGCTTCTTGCCAAGGAAAAAGCCGTGAAAGCAAACATGTTGTGGCACTTTTGCACTCCCTTTGGGATGCCTTTCACAGCTCCAGTGTGCCTGGAACTCAGGGCTTCCTGATTTTAAAAATCCTAGCCCTAGGCCGAACCCCAACCCTAAGACGAGAAAGGCAAATCAGCCAGGAATTAGGCATGTCCCCAAGGAAAAAGCTGTGGAGGCAGGCATGTTGTGGTACTTTTGCGCTCTTCTTGGGTACTCCTTCGCAGCTGCTGTGTTCTTGGAACTCAGGGCTTTCTGGTTAATAGAACCCTTACCCTAGGCGTAACTCAAACCTTAACCCTAGGAAGGAAAATCAGCCTATGGTTCGGGATGGTCTCATGGAAATATCAGTGGTGGCAGCCAAGTTGTGTCACTTTTGCGCTCCCCTTGGGATGCCTTTCGCAGCTGCAGTGTGCCTGGAGCCCAGGGCTTCCTGGTTTTAAAAGTCCTAGGCCTAAGCCTTACAGTAACCCTAGGAAGGTAAATCAGCCGCGTATTAGGGTTCTTCCTAAGGGAAAAGCCGTGAAAGCAGCCATGTTGTGGCACTTTTGCACTCCCTTTGGGATGCCTTTGGCAGATGCAGTAAGCCTGGAACTCAGGGCTCCCTGGTTAAAAAACTCCAAGCCCTAGGCTGAACCCTAACCCTAACCCTAGGCTGATAAATCAGCCTTTGTATAGGGATGGTGCCACGGAAAAAGCTGTGAAAGCTGCCATGTTGTTGCACTTTTGTACTCCCCTTGGGATGCCTTGAACAGCTGCAGTGTGCCTGGAGCCCAGGGCTTCCTAGTTTTAAAAATCCTAGCCCTAGGCCTAAGCCTTACAGTAACCCTGGGAAGGGAAATCAGCCTGGTGTTAAGCTTCTTGCCAAGGAAAAAGCCGTGAAAGCAACCATGTTGTGGCACTTTTGCACTCCCTTTTGGATGCCTTTCACAGCTCCAGTGTGCCTGGAACTCAGGGCTTCCTGATTTTAAAAATCCTAGCCCTAGGCCGAACCCCAACCCTAAGACGAGAAAGGCAAATCAGCCAGGAATTAGGCATGTCCCCAAGGAAAAAGCTGTGGAGGCAGGCATGTTGTGGTACTTTTGCGCTCTTCTTGGCTAGTCCTTTGCAGCTGCTGTGTTCTTGGAACTCAGGGCTTTCTGGTTAATAGAACCCTTACCCTAGGCGTAACTCAAACCTTAACCCTAGGAAGGAAAATCACCCTATGGTTCGGGATGGTCTCACGGAAATATCAGTGGTGGCAGCCAAGTTGTGTCACTTTTGCGCTCCCCTTGGGATGCCTTGAACAGCTGCAGTGTGCCTGGAGCCCAGGGCTTCCTGGTTTTAAAAGTCCTAGGCCTAAGCCTAACAGTAACCCTAGGAAGGTAAATCAGCCGCGTATTAGGGTTCTTCCTAAGGGAAAAGCCGTGAAAGCAGCCATGTTGTGGCACTTCTGCACTCCCTTTGGGATGCCTTTGGCAGATGCAGTAAGCCTGGAACTCAGGGCTTCCTAGTTAAAAATATCCTAGCCCTAGGCCGAACCCCAACCCTAAGACGAGAAAGGCAAATCAGCCAGGAATTAGGCATGTCCCCAAGGAAAAAGCTGTGGAGGCAGGCATGTTGTGGTACTTTTGCGCTCTTCTTGGGTAGTCCTTCGCAGCTGCTGTGTTCTTGGAACTCTGGTCTTTCTGGTTAATAGACCTCTTACCCTAGGCGAAACTCAAACATTAACCCTAGGAAGGAAAATCAGCCTATGGTTCGGGATGGTCTCATGAGAATAGAAGCAGAGGCAGCCAAGTTGTGTCACTTCTGCGGCCCTCTTGGGATGCCTTTAACAGCTGCAGTGTGCCTGGAGCCCAGGGCTTCCTGGTTTTAAAAGTCCTAGGCCTAAGCCTAACAGTAACCCTAGGAAGGTAAATCAGCCGGGTATTAGGGTTCTTCCTAAGGGAAAAGCTGTGAAAGCAGCCATGTTGTGGCACTTTTGCACTCCCTTTGGGATGCCTTTGGCAGATGCAGTAAGCCTGGAACTCAGGGCTTCCTGGTTAAAAAACTCCAAGCCCTAGGCTGAACCCTAACCCTAACCCTAGGCAGATAAATCAGCCTAGGTATAGGGATGGTGCCAAGGAAAAAGCTGTGAAAGCTGCCATGTTGTTGCACTTTTGTACTCCCCTTGGGATGCCTTGAACAGCTGCAGTGTGCCTGGATCTAAGGGCTTCCTAGTTTTAAAAATCCTAGCCCTAGGCCTAAGCCTTACAGTAACCCTGGGAAGGGAAATCAGCCTGGTGTTAAGCTTCTTGCCAAGGAAAAAGCCGTGAAAGCAACCATGTTGTGGCACTTTTGCACTCCCTTTGGGATGCCTTTGGCAGATGCAGTAAGCCTGGAACTCAGGGCTTCCTAGTTAAAAATATCCTAGCCCTAGGCCGAACCCCAACCCTAAGACGAGAAAGGCAAATCAGCCAGGAATTAGGCATGTCCCCAAGGAAAAAGCTGTGGAGGCAGGCATGTTGTGGTACTTTTGCGCTCTTCTTGGCTAGTCCTTCGCAGCTGCTGTGTTCTTGGAACTCAGGGCTTTCTGGTTAATAGAACCCTTACCCTAGGCGTAACTCAAACCTTAACCCTAGGAAGGAAAATCAGCCTATGGTTCGGGATGGTCTCATGAGAATAGCAGCAGAGGCAGCCAAGTTGTGTCACTTCTGCGGCCCTCTTGGGATGCCTTTAACAGCTGCATGTGCCTGGAGCCCAGGGCTTCCTGGTTTTAAAAGTCCTAGGCCTAAGCCTAACAGTAACCCTAGGAAGGTAAATCAGCCGCGTATTAGGGTTCTTCCTAAGGGGAAAGCCGTGAAAGCAGCCATGTTGTGGCACTTTTGCACTCCCTTTTGGATGCCTTATACACCTCCAGTGTGCCTGGAACTCAGGGCTTCCTGATTTTAAAAATCCTAGCACTAGGCCGAACCCATAACCTAAGACGAGAAAGGCAAATCAGCCAGGAATTAGGCATGTCCCCAAGGAAAAAGCTATCGACGCAGGCATGTTGTGGTACTTTTGCGCTCTTCTTGGCTAGTCCTTCGCAGCTGCTGTGTTCTTGGAACTCAGGGCTTTCTGGTTAATAGAACCCTTTCCCTAGGCCTAACTCAAACCTTAACCCTAGGTAGGAAAATCAGCCTATGGTTCGGGATGGTCTCATGGAAATATCAGTGTTGGCAGCCAAGTTGCGTCACTTTTGCGCTCCCCTTGGGATGCCTTTCGCAGCTGCAGTGTGCCTGGAGCCCAGGGCTTCCTGGTTTTAAACGTCCTAGGCCTAGGCTGAACCCTAACCCTAACCCTAGGCAGATAAAACAGCCTAGGTATAGGGATGGTGCCAAGGAAAAAGCTGTGAAAGCTGCCATGTTGTTGCACTTTTGTACTCCCCTTGGGATGCCTTGAACAGCTGCAGTGTGCCTGGATCTAAGGGCTTCCTAGTTTTAAAAATCCTAGCCCTAGGCCTAAGCCTTACAGTAACCCTGGGAAGGGAAATCAGCCTGGTGTTAAGCTTCTTGCCAAGGAAAAAGCCGTGAAAGCAACCATGTTGTGGCACTTTTGCACTCCCTTTTGGATGCCTTTCACAGCTCCAGTGTGCCTGGAACTCAGGGCTTCCTGATTTTAAAAATCCTAGCCCTAGGCCGAACCCCAACCCTAAGACGAGAAAGGCAAATCAGCCAGGAATTAGGCATGTCCCCAAGGAAAAAGCTGTGGAGGCAGGCATGTTGTGGTACTTTTGCGCTCTTCTTGGCTAGTCCTTCGCAGCTGCTGTGTTCTTGGAACTCAGGGCTTTCTGGTTAATAGAACCCTTACCCTAGGCGTAACTCAAACCTTAACCCTAGGAAGGAAAATCAGCCTATGGTTCGGGATGGTCTCATGGAAATATCAGTGGTGGCAGCCAAGTTGTGTCACTTTTGAGCTCCCCTTGGGATGCCTTTCGCAGCTGCAGTGTGCCTGGAGCCCAGGGCTTCCTGGTTTTAAAAGTCCTAGGCCTAAGCCTAACAGTAACCCTAGGAAGGTAAATCAGCCGGGTATTAGGGTTCTTCCTAAGGGAAAAGCTGTGAAAGCAGCCATGTTGTGGCACTTTTGCACTCCCTTTGGGATGCCTTTGGCAGATGCAGTAAGCCTGGAACTCAGGGCTTCCTGGTTAAAAAACTCCAAGCCCTAGGCTGAACCCTACCCCTAACCCTAGGCAGATAAATCAGCCTAGGTATAGGGATGGTGCCAAGGAAAAAGCTGTGAAAGCTGCCATGTTGTTGCACTTTTGTACTCCCCTTGGGATGCCTTGAACAGCTGCAGTGTGCCTGGATCTAAGGGCTTCCTAGTTTTAAAAATCCTAGCCCTAGGCCTAAGCCTTACAGTAACCCTGGGAAGGGAAATCAGCCTGGTGTTAAGCTTCTTGCCAAGGAAAAAGCCGTGAAAGCAACCATGTTGTGGCACTTTTGCACTCCCTTTGGGATGCCTTTGGCAGATGCAGTAAGCCTGGAACTCAGGGCTTCCTAGTTAAAAATATCCTAGCCCTAGGCCGAACCCCAACCCTAAGACGAGAAAGGCAAATCAGCCAGGAATTAGGCATGTCCCCAAGGAAAAAGCTGTGGAGGCAGGCATGTTGTGGTACTTTTGCGCTCTTCTTGGCTAGTCCTTCGCAGCTGCTGTGTTCTTGGAACTCAGGTCTTTCTGGTTAATAGAACCCTTACCCTAGGCGTAACTCAAACCTTAACCCTAGGAAGGAAAATCAGCCTATGGTTCGGGATGGTCTCATGGAAATATCAGTGGTGGCAGCCAAGTTGTGTCACTTTTGCGCTCCCCTTGGGATGCCTTTCGCAGCTGCAGAGTGCCTGGAGCCCAGGGCTTCCTGGTTTTAAAAGTCCTAGGCCTAAGCCTAACAGTAACCCTAGGAAGGTAAATCAGCAGGGTATTAGGGTTCTTCCTAAGGGGAAAGCCGTGAAAGCAGCCATGTTGTGGCACTTCTGCACTCCCTTTGGGATGCTTTTTGCAGATGAAGTAAGCCTGGAACTCAGGGCTTCCTAGTTAAAAAAATCCTAGCCCTAGGCCGAACCCCAACCCTAAGACGAGAAAGGCAAATCAGCCAGGAATTAGGCATGTCCCCAAGGAAAAAGCTGTGGAGGCAGGCACGTTGTGGTACTTTTGCGCTCTTCTTGGGTAGTCCTTCGCAGCTGCTGTGTTCTTGGAACTCTGGTCTTTCTGGTTAATAGAACTCTTACCCTAGGCGTAACTCAAACCTTAACCCTAGGAAGGAAAATCAGCCTATGGTTCGGGATGGTCTCATGAGAATAGCAACAGAGGCAGCCAAGTTGTGTCACTTCTGCGGCCCTCTTGGGATGCCTTGAACAGCTGAATGTGCCTGGAGCCCAGGGCTTCCTGGTTTTAAAAGTCCTAGGCCTAAGCCTAACAGTAACCCTAGGAAGGTAAATCAGCCGGGTATTAGGGTTCTTCCTAAGGGAAAAGCCGTGAAAGCAGCCATTTTGTGGCACTTCTGCACTCCCTTTGGGATGCCTTTGGCAGATGCAGTAAGCCTGGAACTCAGGGCTTCCTAGTTAAAAATATCCTAGCCCTAGGCCGAACCCCAACCCTAAGACGAGAAAGGCAAATCAGCCAGGAATTAGGCATGTCCCCAAGGAAAAAGCTGTGGAGGCAGGCATGTTGTGGTACTTTTGTGCTCTTCTTGGGTAGTCCTTCGCAGCTGCTGTGTTCTTGGAACTCAGGGCTTTCTGGTTAATAGAACCCTTACCCTAGGCGTAACTCAAACCTTAACCCTAGGAAGGAAAATCAGCCTATGGTTCGGGATGGTCTCATGGAAATATCAGTGGTGGCAGCCAAGTTGTGTCACTTTTGCGCTCCCCTTGGGATGCCTTTCGCAGCTGCAGAGTGCCTGGAGCCCAGGGCTTCCTGGTTTTAAAAGTCCTAGGCCTAAGCCTAACAGTAACCCTAGGAAGGTAAATCAGCAGGGTATTAGGGTTCTTCCTAAGGGGAAAGCCGTGAAAGCAGCCATGTTGTGGCACTTCTGCACTCCGTTTGGGATGCTTTTTGCAGATGAAGTAAGCCTGGAACTCAGGGCTTCATGGTTAAAAAAATCCTAGCCCTAGGCCGAACCCCAACCCTAAGACGAGAAAGGCAAATCAGCCAGGAATTAGGCATGTCCCCAAGGAAAAAGCTGTGGAGGCAGGCACGTTGTGGTACTTTTGCGCTCTTCTTGGGTAGTCCTTCGCAGCTGCTGTGTTCTTGGAACTCAGGGCTTTCTGGTTAATAGAACTCTTACCCTAGGCGTAACTCAAACCTTAACCCTAGGAAGGAAAATCAGCCTATGGTTCGGGATGGTCTCATGAGAATAGCAACAGAGGCAGCCAAGTTGTGTCACTTCTGCGGCCCTCTTGGGATGCCTTGAACAGCTGAATGTGCCTGGAGCCCAGGGCTTCCTGGTTTTAAAAGTCCTAGGCCTAAGCCTAACAGTAACCCTAGGAAGGTAAATCAGCCGCGTATTAGGGTTCTTCCTAAGGGAAAAGCCGTGAAAGCAGCCATGTTGTGGCACTTCTGCACTCCCTTTGGGATGCCTTTGGCAGATGCAGTAAGCCTGGAACTCAGGGCTTCCTAGTTAAAAATATCCTAGCCCTAGGCCGAACCCCAACCCTAAGACGAGAAAGGCAAATCAGCCAGGAATTGGGCATGTCCCCAAGGAAAAAGCTGTGGAGGCAGGCATGTTGTGGTACTTTTGCGCTCTTCTTGGCTAGTCCTTCGCAGCTGCTGTGTTCTTGGAACTCAGGTCTTTCTGGTTAATAGACCTCTTACCCTAGGCGTAACTCTAACATTAACCCTAGGAAGGAAAATCAGCCTATGGTTCGGGATGGTCTCATGAGAATAGAAGCAGAGGCAGCCAAGTTGTGTCACTTCTGCGGCCCTCTTGGGATGCCTTTAACAGCTGCAGTGTGCCTGGAGCCCAGGGCTTCCTGGTTTTAAAAGTCCTAGGCCTAAGCCTAACAGTAACCCTAGGAAGGTAAATCAGCCGGGTATTAGGATTCTTCCTAAGGGAAAAGCCGTGAAAGCAGCCATGTTGTGGCACTTTTGCACTCCCTTTTGGATGCCTTTCACACCTCCAGTGTGCCTGGAACTCAGGGCTTCCTGATTTTAAAATTCCTAGCACTAGGCCGAACCCATAACCTAAGACGAGAAAGGCAAATCAGCCAGGAATTAGGCATGTCCCCAAGGAAAAAGCTATCGACGCAGGCATGTTGTGGTACTTTTGCGCTCTTCTTGGCTAGTCCTTCGCAGCTGCTGTGTTCTTGGAACTCAGGGCTTTCTGGTTAATAGAACCCTTACCCTAGGCGTAACTCAAACCTTAACCCTAGGTAGGAAAATCAGCCTATGGTTCGGGATGGTCTCATGGAAATATCAGTGGTGGCAGCCAAGTTGCGTCACTTTTGCGCTCCCCTTGGGATGCCTTTCGCAGCTGCAGTGTGCCTGGAGCCCAGGGCTTCCTGGTTTTAAACGTCCTAGGCCTAGGCTGAACCCTAACCCTAACCCTAGGCAGATAAAACAGCCTAGGTATAGGGATGGTGCCAAGGAAAAAGCTGTGAAAGCTGCCATGTTGTTGCACTTTTGTACTCCCCTTGGGATGCCTTGAACAGCTGCAGTGTGCCTGGAGCTAAGGGCTTCCTAGTTTTGAAAATCCTAGCCCTAGGCCTAAGCCTTACAGTAACCCTGAGAAGGGAAATCAGCCTGGTGTTAAGCTTCTTGCCAATGAAAAAGCCGTGAAAGCAACCATGTTGTGGCACTTTTGCACTACCTTTTGGATGCCTTTCACAGCTCCAGTGTGCCTGGAACTCAGGGCTTCCTGATTTTAAAAATCCTAGCCCTAGGCCGAACCCCAACCCTAAGACGAGAAAGGCAAATCAGCCAGGAATTAGGCATGTCCCCAAGGAAAAAGCTGTGGAGGCAGGCATGTTGTGGTACTTTTGCGCTCTTCTTGGGTAGTCCTTCGCAGCTGCTGTGTTCTTGGAACTCAGGGCTTTCTGGTTAATAGACCTCTTACCCTAGGCGAAACTCAAACCTTAACCCTAGGAAGGAAAATCAGCCTATGGTTCGGGATGGTCTCATGAGAATAGAAGCAGAGGCAGCCAAGTTGTGTCACTTCTGCGGCCCTCTTGGGATGCCTTTAACAGCTGCAGTGTGCCTGGAGCCCAGGGCTTCCTGGTTTTAAAAGTCCTAGGCCTAAGCCTAACAGTAACCCTAGGAAGGTAAATCAGCCGCGTATTAGGGTTCTTCCTAAGGGAAAAGCTGTGAAAGCAGCCATGTTGTGGCACTTTTGCACTCCCTTTGGGATGCCTTTGGCAGATGCAGTAAGCCTGGAACTCAGGGCTTCCTGGTTAAAAAACTCCAAGCCCTAGGCTGAACCCTAACCCTAACCCTAGGCAGATAAATCAGCCTAGGTATAGGGATGGTGCCAAGGAAAAAGCTGTGAAAGCTGCCATGTTGTTGCACTTTTGTACTCCCCTTGGGATGCCTTGAACAGCTGCAGTGTGCCTGGATCTAAGGGCTTCCTAGTTTTAAAAATCCTAGCCCTAGGCCTAAGCCTTACAGTAACCCTGGGAAGGGAAATCAGCCTGGTGTTAAGCTTCTTGCCAAGGAAAAAGCCGTGAAAGCAACCATGTTGTGGCACTTTTGCACTCCCTTTGGGATGCCTTTGGCAGATGCAGTAAGCCTGGAACTCAGGGCTTCCTAGTTAAAAATATCCTAGCCCTAGGCCGAACCCCAACCCTAAGACGAGAAAGGCAAATCAGCCAGGAATTAGGCATGTCCCCAAGGAAAAAGCTGTGGAGGCAGGCATGTTGTGGTACTTTTGCGCTCTTCTTGGCTAGTGCTTCGCAGCTGCTGTGTTCTTGGAACTCAGGTCTTTCTGGTTAATAGAACCCTTACCCTAGGCGTAACTCAAACCTTAACCCTAGGAAGGAAAATCAGCCTATGGTTCGGGATGGTCTCATGGAAATATCAGTGGTGGCAGCCAAGTTGTGTCACTTTTGCGCTCCCCTTGGGATGCCTTTCGCAGCTGCAGAGTGCCTGGAGCCCAGGGCTTCCTGGTTTTAAAAGTCCTAGGCCTAAGCCTAACAGTAACCCTAGGAAGGTAAATCAGCCGCGTATTAGGGTTCTTCCTAAGGGGAAAGCCGTGAAAGCAGCCATGTTGTGGCACTTCTGCACTCTTTTTGGGATGCCTTTGGCAGATGCAGTAAGCCTGGAACTCAGGGCTTCCTAGTTAAAAATATCCTAGCCCTAGGCCGAACCCCAACCCTAAGACGAGAAAGGCAAATCAGCCAGGAATTAGGCATGTCCCCAAGGAAAAAGCTGTGGAGGCAGGCATGTTGTGGTACTTTTGCGCTCTTCTTGGGTAGTCCTTCGCAGCTGCTGTGTTCTTGGAACTCAGGGCTTTCTGGTTAATAGAACCCTTACCCTAGGCGTAACTCAAACCTTAACCCTAGGAAGGAAAATCAGCCTATGGTTCGGGATGGTCTCATGGAAATATCAGTGGTGGCAGCCAAGTTGTGTCACTTTTGCGCTCCCCTTGGGATGCCTTTCGCAGCTGCAGAGTGCCTGGAGCCCAGGGCTTCCTGGTTTTAAAAGTCCTAGGCCTAAGCCTAACAGTAACCCTAGGAAGGTAAATCAGCAGGGTATTAGGGTTCTTCCTAAGGGGAAAGCCGTGAAAGCAGCCATGTTGTGGCACTTCTGCACTCCCTTTGGGATGCTTTTTGCAGATGAAGTAAGCCTGGAACTCAGGGCTTCATGGTTAAAAAAATCCTAGCCCTAGGCCGAACCCCAACCCTAAGACGAGAAAGGCAAATCAGCCAGGAATTAGGCATGTCCCCAAGGAAAAAGCTGTGGAGGCAGGCACGTTGTGGTACTTTTGCGCTCTTCTTGGGTAGTCCTTCGCAGCTGCTGTGTTCTTGGAACTCAGGGCTTTCTGGTTAATAGAACTCTTACCCTAGGCGTAACTCAAACCTTAACCCTAGGAAGGAAAATCAGCCTATGGTTCGGGATGGTCTCATGAGAATAGCAACAGAGGCAGCCAAGTTGTGTCACTTCTGCGGCCCTCTTGGGATGCCTTGAACAGCTGAATGTGCCTGGAGCCCAGGGCTTCCTGGTTTTAAAAGTCCTAGGCCAAAGCCTAACAGTAACCCTAGGAAGGTAAATCAGCCGGGTATTAGGGTTCTTCCTAAGGGAAAAGCCGTGAAAGCAGCCATGTTGTGGCACTTCTGCACTCCCTTTGGGATGCCTTTGGCAGATGCAGTAAGCCTGGAACTCAGGGCTTCCTAGTTAAAAATATCCTAGCCCTAGGCCGAACCCCAACCCTAAGACGAGAAAGGCAAATCAGCCAGGAATTAGGCATGTCCCCAAGGAAAAAGCTGTGGAGGCAGGCATGTTGTGGTACTTTTGCGCTCTTCTTGGGTAGTCCTTCGCAGCTGCTGTGTTCTTGGAACTCAGGTCTTTCTGGTTAATAGACCTCTTACCCTAGGCGTAACTCTAACATTAACCCTAGGAAGGAAAATCAGCCTATGGTTCGGGATGGTCTCATGAGAATAGAAGCAGAGGCAGCCAAGTTGTGTCACTTCTGCGGCCCTCTTGGGATGCCTTTAACAGCTGCAGTGTGCCTGGAGCCCAGGGCTTCCTGGTTTTAAAAGTCCTAGGCCTAAGCCTAACAGTAACCCTAGGAAGGTAAATCAGCCGGGTATTAGGATTCTTCCTAAGGGAAAAGCCGTGAAAGCAGCCATGTTGTGGCACTTTTGCACTCCCTTTTGGATGCCTTTCACACCTCCAGTGTGCCTGGAACTCAGGGCTTCCTGATTTTAAAAATCCTAGCACTAGGCCGAACCCATAACCTAAGACGAGAAAGGCAAATCAGCCAGGAATTAGGCATGTCCCCAAGGAAAAAGCTATCGACGCAGGCATGTTGTGGTACTTTTGCGCTCTTCTTGGCTAGTCCTTCGCAGCTGCTGTGTTCTTGGAACTCAGGGCTTTCTGGTTAATAGAACCCTTACCCTAGGCGTAACTCAAACCTTAACCCTAGGTAGGAAAATCAGCCTATGGTTCGGGATGGTCTCATGGAAATATCAGTGGTGGCAGCCAAGTTGCGTCACTTTTGCGCTCCCCTTGGGATGCCTTTCGCAGCTGCAGTGTGCCTGGAGCCCAGGGCTTCCTGGTTTTAAACGTCCTAGGCCTAGGCTGAACCCTAACCCTAACCCTAGGCAGATAAAACAGCCTAGGTATAGGGATGGTGCCAAGGAAAAAGCTGTGAAAGCTGCCATGTTGTTGCACTTTTGTACTCCCCTTGGGATGCCTTGAACAGCTGCAGTGTGCCTGGAGCTAAGGGCTTCCTAGTTTTGAAAATCCTAGCCCTAGGCCTAAGCCTTACAGTAACCCTGAGAAGGGAAATCAGCCTGGTGTTAAGCTTCTTGCCAAGGAAAAAGCCGTGAAAGCAACCATGTTGTGGCACTTTTGCACTACCTTTTGGATGCCTTTCACAGCTCCAGTGTGCCTGGAACTCAGGGCTTCCTGATTTTAAAAATCCTAGCCCTAGGCCGAACCCCAACCCTAAGACGAGAAAGGCAAATCAGCCAGGAATTAGGCATGTCCCCAAGGAAAAAGCTGTGGAGGCAGGCATGTTGTGGTACTTTTGCGCTCTTCTTGGCTAGTCCTTCGCAGCTGCTGTGTTCTTGGAACTCAGGGCTTTCTGGTTAATAGAACTCTTACCCTAGGCGTAACTCAAACCTTAACCCTAGGAAGGAAAATCAGCCTATGGTTCGGGATGGTCTCATGAGAATAGCAGCAGAGGCAGCCAAGTTGTGTCACTTCTGCGGCCCTCTTGGGATGCCTTTAACAGCTGCAGTGTGCCTGGAGCCCAGGGCTTCCTGGTTTTAAAAGTCCTAGGCCTAAGCCTAACAGTAACCCTAGGAAGGTAAATCAGCCGCGTATTAGGGTTCTTCCTAAGGGGAAAGCCGTGAAAGCAGCCATGTTGTGGCACTTCTGCACTCCCTTTGGGATGCCTTTGGCAGATGAAGTAAGCCTGGAACTCAGTGCTTCCTAGTTAAAAAAATCCTTGCCCTAGGCCGAACACCAACCCTAAGACGAGAAAGGCAAATCAGCCAGGAATTAGGCATGTCCCCAAGGTAAAAGCTGTGGTGGCAGGCATGTTGTGGTACTTTTGCGCTCTTCTTGGCTAGTCCTTCGCAGCTGCTGTGTTCTTGGAACTCAGGGCTTTCTGGTTAATAGAACCCTTACCCTAGGCGTAACTCAAACCTTAACCCTAGGAAGGAAAATCAGCCTATGGTTCGGGATGGTCTCATGGAAATATCAGTGGTGGCAGCCAAGTTGCGTCACTTTTGCGCTCCCCTTGGGATGCCTTTCGCAGCTGAAGAGTGCCTGGAGCCCAGGGCTTCCTGGTTTTAAAAGTCCTAGGCCTAAGCCTAACAGTAACCCTAGGAAGGTAAACAGCCGGGTATTAGGGTTCTTCCTTAGGGAAAAGCCGTGAAAGCAGCCATGTTGTGGCACTTCTGCACACCCTTTGGGATGCCTTTGGCAGATGCAGTAAGCCTGGAACTCAGGGCTTCCTGGTTAAAAAACTCCAAGCCCTAGGCTGAACCCTAACCCTAACCCTAGGCAGATAAATCAGCCTATGTATAGGGATGGTGCCAAGGAAAAAGCTGTGAAAGCTGCCATGTTGTGGTACTTTAGTGCTCCCCTTGGGATGCCTTGAACAGCTGCAGTGTGCCTGGATCTAAGGGCTTCCTGGTTTTAAAAGTCCTAGGCCTAAGCCTAACAGTAACCCTAGGAAGGTAAATCAGCCGCGTATTAGGGTTCTTCCTAAGGGAAAAGCCGTGAAAGCAGCCATGTTGTGGCACTTCTGCACTCCCTTTGGGATGCCTTTGGCAGATGCAGTAAGCCTGGAACTCAGGGCTTCCTGGTTAAAAAACTCCAAGCCCTAGGCTGAACCCTAACCCTAACCCTAGGCAGATAAATCAGCCTATGTATAGGGATGCTGCCAAGGAAAAAGCGGTGAAAGCTGCCATGTTGTGGTACTTTAGTGCTCCCCTTGGGATGCCTTGAACAGCTGCAGTGTGCCTGGATCTAAGGGCTTCCTAGTTTTAAAAGTCCAAGGCCTAAGCCTAACAGTAACCCTAGGAAGGTAAATCAGCCGGGTATTAGGGTTCTTCCTAAGGGAAAAGCCGTGAAAGCAGCCATGTTGTGGCACTTTTGCACTCCCTTTGGGATGCCTTTGGCAGATGCAGTAAGCCTGGAACTCAGGGCTTCCTGGTTAAAAAACTCCAAGACCTAGGCTGAACCCTTACCCTAACCGTAGGCAGATAAATCAGCCTAGGTATAGGGATGGTGCCTAGGAAAAAGCTGTGAAAGCTGCCATGTTGTTGCACTTTTGTACTCCTCTTGGGATGCCTTGAACAGCTGCAGTGTGCCTGGATCTAATGGCTTCCTAGTTTTAAAAATCCTAGCCCTAGGCCTAAGCCTTACAGTAACCCTGGGAAGGGAAATCAGCCGCGTATTAGGGTTCTTCCTAAGGGAAAAGCCGTGAAAGCAGCCATGTTGTGGCACTTTTGCACTCCCTTTTGGATGCCTTTCACAGCTCCAGTGTGCCTGGAACTCAGGGCTTCCTGATTTTAAAAATCCTAGCACTAGGCCGAACCCATAACCTAAGACGAGAAAGGCAAATCAGCCCGGAATTAGGCATGTCCCCAAGGAAAAAGCTGTGGAGGCAGGCACGTTGTGGTACTTTTGCGCTCTTCTTGGCTAGTCCTTCGCAGCTGCTGTGTTCTTGGAACTCAGGGCTTTCTGGTTAATAGAACCCTTACCCTAGGCGTAACTCAAACCTTAACCCTAGGAAGGAAAATCAGCCTATGGTTCGGGATGGTCTCATGGAAATATCAGTGGTGGCAGCCAAGTTGTGTCACTTTTGCGCTCCCCTTGGGATGCCTTTCGCAGCTGAAGAGTTCCTGGAGCCCAGGGCTTCCTGGTTTTAAAAGTCCTAGGCCTAAGCCTAACAGTAACCCTAGGAAGGTAAATCAGCCGCGTATTAGGGTTCTTCCTAAGGGAAAAGCCGTGAAAGCAGCCATGTTGTGGCACTTCTGCACTCCCTTTGGGATGCCTTTGGCAGATGCAGTAAGCCTGGAACTCAGGGCTTCCTGATTAAAAAACTCCAAGCCCTAGGCTGAAGCCTAACCCTAACCCTAGGCAGATAAATCAGCCTAGGTATAGGGATGGTGCCAAGGAAAAGCTGTGAAAGCTGCCATGTTGTGGTACTTTAGTGCTCCCCTTGGGATGCCTTGAACAGCTGCAGTGTGCCTGGATCTAAGGGCTTCCTAGTTTTAAATGTCCTAGGCCTAAGCCTAACAGTAACCCTAGGAAGGTAAATCAGCCGGGTATTAGGGTTCTTCCTAAGGGGAAAGCCGTGAAAGCAGCCATGTTGTGGCACTTCTGCACTCCCTTTGGGATGCTTTTGGCAGATGAAGTAAGCCTGGAACACAGGGCTTCCTAGTTAAAAAAATCCTAGCCCTAGGCCGAACCCCAACCCTAAGACGAGAAAGGCAAATCAGCCAGGAATTAGGAATGTCCCCAAGGAAAAAGCTGTGGAGGAAGGCACGTTGTGGTACTTTTGCGCTCTTCTTGGGTAGTCCTTCGCAGCTGCTGTGTTCTTGGAACTCAGGGCTTTCTGGTTAATAGAACTCTTACCCTAGGCGTAACTCAAACCTTAACCCTAGGAAGGAAAATCAGCCTATGGTTCGGGATGGTCTCATGAGAATAGCAACAGAGGCAGCCAAGTTGTGTCACTTCTGCGGCCCTCTTGGGATGCCTTGAACAGCTGCATGTGCCTGGAGCCCAGGGCTTCCTGGTTTTAAAAGTCCTAGGCCTAAGCCTAACAGTAACCCTAGGAAGGTAAATCAGCCGCGTATTAGGGTTCTTCCTAAGGGAAAAGCCGTGAAAGCAGCCATGTTGTGGCACTTCTGCACTCCCTTTGGGATGCTTTTTGCAGATGCAGTAAGCCTGGAACTCAGGGCTTCCTAGTTAAAAATATCCTAGCCCTAGGCCGAACCCCAACCCTAAGACGAGAAAGGCAAATCAGCCAGGAATTAGGCATGTCCCCAAGGAAAAAGCTGTGGAGGCAGGCATGTTGTGGTACTTTTGCGCTCTTCTTGGCTAGTCCTTCGCAGCTGCTGTGTTCTTGGAACTCAGGTCTTTCTGGTTAATAGACCTCTTACCCTAGGCGAAACTCAAACCTTAACCCTAGGAAGGAAAATCAGCCTATGGTTCGGGATGGTCTCATGAGAATAGAAGCAGAGGCAGCCAAGTTGTGTCACTTCTGCGGCCCTCTTGGGATGCCTTGAACAGCTGCAGTGTGCCTGGAGCCCAGGGCTTCCTGGTTTTAAAAGTCCTAGGCCTAAGCCTAACAGTAACCCTAGGAAGGTAAATCAGCCACGTATTAGGGTTCTTCCTAAGGGAAAAGCCGTGAAAGCAGCCATGTTGTGGCACTTCTGCACTCCCTTTGGGATGCCTTTGGCAGATGCAGTAAGCCTGGAACTCAGGGCTTCCAGGTTAAAAAACTCCAAGACCTAGGCTGAACCCTTACCCTAACCCTAGGCAGATAAATCAGCCTAGGTATAGGGATGGTGCCAAGGAAAAAGCTGTGAAAGCTGCCATGTTGTTGCACTTTTGTACTCCTCTTGGGATGCCTTGAACAGCTGCAGTGTGCCTGGATCTAATGGCTTCCTAGTTTTAAAAATCCTAGCCCTAGGCCTAAGCCTTACAGTAACCCTGGGAAGGGAAATCAGCCGGGTATTAGGGTTCTTCCTAAGGGAAAAGCCGTGAAAGCAGCCATGTTGTGGCACTTTTGCACTCCCTTTGGGATGCCTTTGGCAGATGCAGTAAGCCTGGAACTCAGGGCTTCCTGGTTAAAAAACTCCAAGACCTAGGCTGAACCCTTACCCTAACCGTAGGCAGATAAATCAGCCTAGGTATAGGGATGGTGCCTAGGAAAAAGCTGTGAAAGCTGCCATGTTGTTGCACTTTTGTACTCCTCTTGGGATGCCTTGAACAGCTGCAGTGTGCCTGGATCTAATGGCTTCCTAGTTTTAAAAATCCTAGCCCTAGGCCTAAGCCTTACAGTAACCCTGGGAAGGGAAATCAGCCGCGTATTAGGGTTCTTCCTAAGGGAAAAGCCGTGAAAGCAGCCTTGTTGTGGCACTTTTGCACTCCCTTTTGGATGCCTTTCACAGCTCCAGTGTGCCTGGAACTCAGGGCTTCCTGATTTTAAAAATCCTAGCACTAGGCCGAACCCCAACCCTAAGACGAGAAAGGCAAATCAGCCAGGAATTAGGCATGTCCCCAAGGAAAAAGCTGTGGAGGCAGGCACGTTGTGGTACTTTTGCGCTCTTCTTGGCTAGTCCTTCGCAGCTGCTGTGTTCTTGGAACTCAGGGCTTTCTGGTTAATAGAACCCTTACCCTAGGCGTAACTCAAACCTTAACCCTAGGAAGGAAAATCAGCCTATGGTTCGGGATGGTCTCATGGAAATATCAGTGGTGGCAGCCAAGTTGTGTCACTTTTGCGCTCCCCTTGGGATGCCTTTCGCAGCTGAAGAGTGCCTGGAGCCCAGGGCTTCCTGGTTTTAAAAGTCCTAGGCCTAAGCCTAACAGTAACCCTAGGAAGGTAAATCAGCCGCGTATTAGGGTTCTTCCTAAGGGAAAAGCCGTGAAAGCAGCCATGTTGTGGCACTTCTGCACTCCCTTTGGGATGCCTTTGGCAGATGCAGTAAGCCTGGAACTCAGGGCTTCCTGATTAAAAAACTCCAAGCCCTAGGCTGAAGCCTAACCCTAACCCTAGGCAGATAAATCAGCCTAGGTATAGGGATGGTGCCAAGGAAAAGCTGTGAAAGCTGCCATGTTGTGGTACTTTAGTGCTCCCCTTGGGATGCCTTGAACAGCTGCAGTGTGCCTGGATCTAAGGGCTTCCTAGTTTTAAATGTCCTAGGCCTAAGCCTAACAGTAACCCTAGGAAGGTAAATCAGCCGGGTATTAGGGTTCTTCCTAAGGGGAAAGCCGTGAAAGCAGCCATGTTGTGGCACTTCTGCACTCCCTTTGGGATGCTTTTGGCAGATGAAGTAAGCCTGGAACACAGGGCTTCCTAGTTAAAAAAATCCTAGCCCTAGGCCGAACCCCAACCCTAAGACGAGAAAGGCAAATCAGCCAGGAATTAGGCATGTCCCCAAGGAAAAAGCTGTGGAGGAAGGCACGTTGTGGTACTTTTGCGCTCTTCTTGGGTAGTCCTTCGCAGCTGCTGTGTTCTTGGAACTCAGGGCTTTCTGGTTAATAGAACTCTTACCCTAGGCGTAACTCAAACCTTAACCCTAGGAAGGAAAATCAGCCTATGGTTCGGGATGGTCTCATGAGAATAGCAACAGAGGCAGCCAAGTTGTGTCACTTCTGCGGCCCTCTTGGGATGCCTTGAACAGCTGCATGTGCCTGGAGCCCAGGGCTTCCTGGTTTTAAAAGTCCTAGGCCTAAGCCTAACAGTAACCCTAGGAAGGTAAATCAGCCGCGTATTAGGGTTCTTCCTAAGGGAAAAGCCGTGAAAGCAGCCATGTTGTGGCACTTCTGCACTCCCTTTGGGATGCTTTTTGCAGATGCAGTAAGCCTGGAACTCAGGGCTTCCTAGTTAAAAATATCCTAGCCCTAGGCCGAACCCCAACCCTAAGACGAGAAAGGCAAATCAGCCAGGAATTAGGCATGTCCCCAAGGAAAAAGCTGTGGAGGCAGGCATGTTGTGGTACTTTTGCGCTCTTCTTGGGTAGTCCTTCGCAGCTGCTGTGTTCTTGGAACTCAGGGCTTTCTGGTTAATAGACCTCTTACCCTAGGCGAAACTCAAACCTTAACCCTAGGAAGGAAAATCAGCCTATGGTTCGGGATGGTCTCATGAGAATAGAAGCAGAGGCAGCCAAGTTGTGTCACTTCTGCGGCCCTCTTGGGATGCCTTGAACAGCTGCAGTGTGCCTGGAGCCCAGGGCTTCCTGGTTTTAAAAGTCCTAGGCCTAAGCCTAACAGTAACCCTAGGAAGGTAAATCAGCCACGTATTAGGGTTCTTCCTAAGGGAAAAGCCGTGAAAGCAGCCATGTTGTGGCACTTCTGCACACCCTTTGGGATGCCTTTGGCAGATGCAGTAAGCCTGGAACTCAGGGCTTCCAGGTTAAAAAACTCCAAGACCTAGGCTGAACCATTACCCTAACCCTAGGCAGATAAATCAGCCTAGGTATAGGGATGGTGCCAAGGAAAAAGCTGTGAAAGCTGCCATGTTGTTGCACTTTTGTACTCCTCTTGGGATGCCTTGAACAGCTGCAGTGTGCCTGGATCTAATGGCTTCCTAGTTTTAAAAATCCTAGCCCTAGGCCTAAGCCTTACAGTAACCCTGGGAAGGGAAATCAGCCTGGTGTTAAGCTTCTTGCCAAGGAAAAAGCCGTGAAAGCAAACATGTTGTGGGACTTTTGCACTCCCTTTTGGATGCCTTTCACAGCTCCAGTGTGCCTGGAACTCAGGGCTTCCTGATTTTAAAAATCCTAGCCCTAGGCCGAACCCCAACCCTAAGACGAGAAAGGCAAATCAGCCAGGAATTAGGCATGTCCCCAAGGAAAAAGCTGTGGAGGCAGGCATGTTGTGGTACTTTTGCGCTCTTCTTGGCTAGTCCTTCGCAGCTGCTGTGTTCTTGGAACTCAGAGCTTTCTGGTTAATAGAACCCTTACCCTAGGCGTAACTCAAACCTTAACCCTAGGAAGGAAAATCAGCCTATGGTTCGGGATGGTCTCATGGAAATATCAGTGGTGGCAGCCAAGTTGTGTCACTTTTGCGCTCCCCTTGGGATGCCTTTCGCAGCTGCAGTGTGCCTGGAGCCCAGGGCTTCCTGGTTTTAAAAGTCCTAGGCCTAAGCCTAACAGTAACCCTCGGAAGGTAAATCAGCCGCGCATTAGGGTTCTTCCTAAGGGAAAAGCCGTGAAAGCAGCCATGTTGTGGCACTTCTGCACTCCCTTTGGGATGCCTTTGGCAGATGCAGTAAGCCTGGAACTCAGGGCTTCCTAGTTAAAAAAATCCTAGCCCTAGGCCGAACCCCAACCCTAAGACGAGAAAGGCAAATCAGCCAGGAATTAGGCATGTCCCCAAGGAAAAAGCTGTGGAGGCAGGCATGTTGTGGTACTTTTGCGCTC
The DNA here is from genome assembly GCA_036010785.1 of Ammospiza maritima maritima. NCBI lineage: Eukaryota > Metazoa > Chordata > Aves > Passeriformes > Passerellidae > Ammospiza > Ammospiza maritima. The sequence continues at coordinate 44,706 of JAYKTQ010000354.1, read as the reverse complement.
TTCTTGGCTAGTCCTTCGCAGCTGCTGTGTTCTTGGAACTCTGGTCTTTCTGGTTAATAGACCTCTTACCCTAGGCGAAACTCAAACATTAACCCTAGGAAGGAAAATCAGCCTATGGTTCGGGATGGTCTCATGAGAATAGCAACAGAGGCAGCCAAGTTGTGTCACTTCTGCGGCCCTCTTGGGATGCCTTGAACAGCTGAATGTGCCTGGAGCCCAGGGCTTCCTGGTTTTAAAAGTCCTAGGCCAAAGCCTAACAGTAACCCTAGGAAGGTAAATCAGCCGGGTATTAGGGTTCTTCCTAAGGGAAAAGCCGTGAAAGCAGCCATGTTGTGGCACTTCTGCACTCCCTTTGGGATGCCTTTGGCAGATGCAGTAAGCCTGGAACTCAGGGCTTCCTAGTTAAAAATATCCTAGCCCTAGGCCGAACCCCAACCCTAAGACGAGAAAGGCAAATCAGCCAGGAATTAGGCATGTCCCCAAGGAAAAAGCTGTGGAGGCAGGCATGTTGTGGTACTTTTGCGCTCTTCTTGGGTAGTCCTTCGCAGCTGCTGTGTTCTTGGAACTCAGGTCTTTCTGGTTAATAGACCTCTTACCCTAGGCGTAACTCTAACATTAACCCTAGGAAGGAAAATCAGCCTATGGTTCGGGATGGTCTCATGAGAATAGAAGCAGAGGCAGCCAAGTTGTGTCACTTCTGCGGCCCTCTTGGGATGCCTTTAACAGCTGCAGTGTGCCTGGAGCCCAGGGCTTCCTGGTTTTAAAAGTCCTAGGCCTAAGCCTAACAGTAACCCTAGGAAGGTAAATCAGCCGGGTATTAGGATTCTTCCTAAGGGAAAAGCCGTGAAAGCAGCCATGTTGTGGCACTTTTGCACTCCCTTTTGGATGCCTTTCACACCTCCAGTGTGCCTGGAACTCAGGGCTTCCTGATTTTAAAAATCCTAGCACTAGGCCGAACCCATAACCTAAGACGAGAAAGGCAAATCAGCCAGGAATTAGGCATGTCCCCAAGGAAAAAGCTATCGACGCAGGCATGTTGTGGTACTTTTGCGCTCTTCTTGGCTAGTCCTTCGCAGCTGCTGTGTTCTTGGAACTCAGGGCTTTCTGGTTAATAGAACCCTTACCCTAGGCGTAACTCAAACCTTAACCCTAGGTAGGAAAATCAGCCTATGGTTCGGGATGGTCTCATGGAAATATCAGTGGTGGCAGCCAAGTTGCGTCACTTTTGCGCTCCCCTTGGGATGCCTTTCGCAGCTGCAGTGTGCCTGGAGCCCAGGGCTTCCTGGTTTTAAACGTCCTAGGCCTAGGCTGAACCCTAACCCTAACCCTAGGCAGATAAAACAGCCTAGGTATAGGGATGGTGCCAAGGAAAAAGCTGTGAAAGCTGCCATGTTGTTGCACTTTTGTACTCCCCTTGGGATGCCTTGAACAGCTGCAGTGTGCCTGGAGCTAAGGGCTTCCTAGTTTTGAAAATCCTAGCCCTAGGCCTAAGCCTTACAGTAACCCTGAGAAGGGAAATCAGCCTGGTGTTAAGCTTCTTGCCAATGAAAAAGCCGTGAAAGCAACCATGTTGTGGCACTTTTGCACTACCTTTTGGATGCCTTTCACAGCTCCAGTGTGCCTGGAACTCAGGGCTTCCTGATTTTAAAAATCCTAGCCCTAGGCCGAACCCCAACCCTAAGACGAGAAAGGCAAATCAGCCAGGAATTAGGCATGTCCCCAAGGAAAAAGCTGTGGAGGCAGGCATGTTGTGGTACTTTTGCGCTCTTCTTGGCTAGTCCTTCGCAGCTGCTGTGTTCTTGGAACTCAGGGCTTTCTGGTTAATAGAACTCTTACCCTAGGCGTAACTCAAACCTTAACCCTAGGAAGGAAAATCAGCCTATGGTTCGGGATGGTCTCATGAGAATAGCAGCAGAGGCAGCCAAGTTGTGTCACTTCTGCGGCCCTCTTGGGATGCCTTTAACAGCTGCAGTGTGCCTGGAGCCCAGGGCTTCCTGGTTTTAAAAGTCCTAGGCCTAAGCCTAACAGTAACCCTAGGAAGGTAAATCAGCCGCGTATTAGGGTTCTTCCTAAGGGGAAAGCCGTGAAAGCAGCCATGTTGTGGCACTTCTGCACTCCCTTTGGGATGCCTTTGGCAGATGAAGTAAGCCTGGAACTCAGTGCTTCCTAGTTAAAAAAATCCTTGCCCTAGGCCGAACACCAACCCTAAGACGAGAAAGGCAAATCAGCCAGGAATTAGGCATGTCCCCAAGGTAAAAGCTGTGGTGGCAGGCATGTTGTGGTACTTTTGCGCTCTTCTTGGCTAGTCCTTCGCAGCTGCTGTGTTCTTGGAACTCAGGGCTTTCTGGTTAATAGAACCCTTACCCTAGGCGTAACTCAAACCTTAACCCTAGGAAGGAAAATCAGCCTATGGTTCGGGATGGTCTCATGGAAATATCAGTGGTGGCAGCCAAGTTGCGTCACTTTTGCGCTCCCCTTGGGATGCCTTTCGCAGCTGAAGAGTGCCTGGAGCCCAGGGCTTCCTGGTTTTAAAAGTCCTAGGCCTAAGCCTAACAGTAACCCTAGGAAGGTAAACAGCCGGGTATTAGGGTTCTTCCTTAGGGAAAAGCCGTGAAAGCAGCCATGTTGTGGCACTTCTGCACACCCTTTGGGATGCCTTTGGCAGATGCAGTAAGCCTGGAACTCAGGGCTTCCTGGTTAAAAAACTCCAAGCCCTAGGCTGAACCCTAACCCTAACCCTAGGCAGATAAATCAGCCTATGTATAGGGATGGTGCCAAGGAAAAAGCTGTGAAAGCTGCCATGTTGTGGTACTTCAGTGCTCCCCTTGGGATGCCTTGAACAGCTGCAGTGTGCCTGGATCTAAGGGCTTCCTGGTTTTAAAAGTCCTAGGCCTAAGCCTAACAGTAACCCTAGGAAGGTAAATCAGCCGCGTATTAGGGTTCTTCCTAAGGGAAAAGCCGTGAAAGCAGCCATGTTGTGGCACTTTTGCACTCCCTTTGGGATGCCTTTGGCAGATGCAGTAAGCCTGGAACTCAGGGCTTCCTGGTTAAAAAACTCCAAGACCTAGGCTGAACCCTTACCCTAACCGTAGGCAGATAAATCAGCCTAGGTATAGGGATGGTGCCTAGGAAAAAGCTGTGAAAGCTGCCATGTTGTTGCACTTTTGTACTCCTCTTGGGATGCCTTGAACAGCTGCAGTGTGCCTGGATCTAATGGCTTCCTAGTTTTAAAAATCCTAGCCCTAGGCCTAAGCCTTACAGTAACCCTGGGAAGGGAAATCAGCCGCGTATTAGGGTTCTTCCTAAGGGAAAAGCCGTGAAAGCAGCCATGTTGTGGCACTTTTGCACTCCCTTTTGGATGCCTTTCACAGCTCCAGTGTGCCTGGAACTCAGGGCTTCCTGATTTTAAAAATCCTAGCACTAGGCCGAACCCCAACCCTAAGACGAGAAAGGCAAATCAGCCAGGAATTAGGCATGTCCCCAAGGAAAAAGCTGTGGAGGCAGGCACGTTGTGGTACTTTTGCGCTCTTCTTGGCTAGTCCTTCGCAGCTGCTGTGTTCTTGGAACTCAGGGCTTTCTGGTTAATAGAACCCTTACCCTAGGCGTAACTCAAACCTTAACCCTAGGAAGGAAAATCAGCCTATGGTTCGGGATGGTCTCATGGAAATATCAGTGGTGGCAGCCAAGTTGTGTCACTTTTGCGCTCCCCTTGGGATGCCTTTCGCAGCTGAAGAGTGCCTGGAGCCCAGGGCTTCCTGGTTTTAAAAGTCCTAGGCCTAAGCCTAACAGTAACCCTAGGAAGGTAAATCAGCCGCGTATTAGGGTTCTTCCTAAGGGAAAAGCCGTGAAAGCAGCCATGTTGTGGCACTTCTGCACTCCCTTTGGGATGCCTTTGGCAGATGCAGTAAGCCTGGAACTCAGGGCTTCCTGATTAAAAAACTCCAAGCCCTAGGCTGAAGCCTAACCCTAACCCTAGGCAGATAAATCAGCCTAGGTATAGGGATGGTGCCAAGGAAAAGCTGTGAAAGCTGCCATGTTGTGGTACTTTAGTGCTCCCCTTGGGATGCCTTGAACAGCTGCAGTGTGCCTGGATCTAAGGGCTTCCTAGTTTTAAATGTCCTAGGCCTAAGCCTAACAGTAACCCTAGGAAGGTAAATCAGCCGGGTATTAGGGTTCTTCCTAAGGGGAAAGCCGTGAAAGCAGCCATGTTGTGGCACTTCTGCACTCCCTTTGGGATGCTTTTGGCAGATGAAGTAAGCCTGGAACACAGGGCTTCCTAGTTAAAAAAATCCTAGCCCTAGGCCGAACCCCAACCCTAAGACGAGAAAGGCAAATCAGCCAGGAATTAGGCATGTCCCCAAGGAAAAAGCTGTGGAGGAAGGCACGTTGTGGTACTTTTGCGCTCTTCTTGGGTAGTCCTTCGCAGCTGCTGTGTTCTTGGAACTCAGGGCTTTCTGGTTAATAGAACTCTTACCCTAGGCGTAACTCAAACCTTAACCCTAGGAAGGAAAATCAGCCTATGGTTCGGGATGGTCTCATGAGAATAGCAACAGAGGCAGCCAAGTTGTGTCACTTCTGCGGCCCTCTTGGGATGCCTTGAACAGCTGCATGTGCCTGGAGCCCAGGGCTTCCTGGTTTTAAAAGTCCTAGGCCTAAGCCTAACAGTAACCCTAGGAAGGTAAATCAGCCGCGTATTAGGGTTCTTCCTAAGGGAAAAGCCGTGAAAGCAGCCATGTTGTGGCACTTCTGCACTCCCTTTGGGATGCTTTTTGCAGATGCAGTAAGCCTGGAACTCAGGGCTTCCTAGTTAAAAATATCCTAGCCCTAGGCCGAACCCCAACCCTAAGACGAGAAAGGCAAATCAGCCAGGAATTAGGCATGTCCCCAAGGAAAAAGCTGTGGAGGCAGGCATGTTGTGGTACTTTTTCGCTCTTCTTGGCTAGTCCTTCGCAGCTGCTGTGTTCTTGGAACTCAGGTCTTTCTGGTTAATAGACCTCTTACCCTAGGCGAAACTCAAACATTAACCCTAGGAAGGAAAATCAGCCTATGGTTCGGGATGGTCTCATGAGAATAGAAGCAGAGGCAGCCAAGTTGTGTCACTTCTGCGGCCCTCTTGGGATGCCTTGAACAGCTGCAGTGTGCCTGGAGCCCAGGGCTTCCTGGTTTTAAAAGTCCTAGGCCTAAGCCTAACAGTAACCCTAGGAAGGTAAATCAGCCACGTATTAGGGTTCTTCCTAAGGGAAAAGCCGTGAAAGCAGCCATGTTGTGGCACTTCTGCACACCCTTTGGGATGCCTTTGGCAGATGCAGTAAGCCTGGAACTCAGGGCTTCCAGGTTAAAAAACTCCAAGACCTAGGCTGAACCCTTACCCTAACCCTAGGCAGATAAATCAGCCTAGGTATAGGGATGGTGCCAAGGAAAAAGCTGTGAAAGCTGCCATGTTGTTGCACTTTTGTACTCCTCTTGGGATGCCTTGAACAGCTGCAGTGTGCCTGGATCTAATGGCTTCCTAGTTTTAAAAATCCTAGCCCTAGGCCTAAGCCTTACAGTAACCCTGGGAAGGGAAATCAGCCTGGTGTTAAGCTTCTTGCCAAGGAAAAAGCCGTGAAAGCAAACATGTTGTGGGACTTTTGCACTCCCTTTTGGATGCCTTTCACAGCTCCAGTGTGCCTGGAACTCAGGGCTTCCTGATTTTAAAAATCCTAGCCCTAGGCCGAACCCCAACCCTAAGACGAGAAAGGCAAATCAGCCAGGAATTAGGCATGTCCCCAAGGAAAAAGCTGTGGAGGCAGGCATGTTGTGGTACTTTTGCGCTCTTCTTGGCTAGTCCTTCGCAGCTGCTGTGTTCTTGGAACTCAGAGCTTTCTGGTTAATAGAACCCTTACCCTAGGCGTAACTCAAACCTTAACCCTAGGAAGGAAAATCAGCCTATGGTTCGGGATGGTCTCATGGAAATATCAGTGGTGGCAGCCAAGTTGTGTCACTTTTGCGCTCCCCTTGGGATGCCTTTCGCAGCGGCAGTGTGCCTGGAGCCCAGGGCTTCCTGGTTTTAAAAGTCCTAGGCCTAAGCCTAACAGTAACCCTCGGAAGGTAAATCAGCCGCGCATTAGGGTTCTTCCTAAGGGAAAAGCCGTGAAAGCAGCCATGTTGTGGCACTTCTGCACTCCCTTTGGGATGCCTTTGGCAGATGCAGTAAGCCTGGAACTCAGGGCTTCCTAGTTAAAAATATCCTAGCCCTAGGCCGAACCCCAACCCTAAGACGAGAAAGGCAAATCAGCCAGGAATTAGGCATGTCCCCAAGGAAAAAGCTGTGGAGGCAGGCATGTTGTGGTACTTTTGCGCTCTTCTTGGCTAGTCCTTCGCAGCTGCTGTGTTCTTGGAACTCTGGTCTTTCTGGTTAATAGACCTCTTACCCTAGGCGAAACTCAAACATTAACCCTAGGAAGGAAAATCAGCCTATGGTTCGGGATGGTCTCATGAGAATAGAAGCAGAGGCAGCCAAGTTGTGTCACTTCTGCGGCCCTCTTGGGATGCCTTTAACAGCTGCAGTGTGCCTGGAGCCCAGGGCTTCCTGGTTTTAAAAGTCCTAGGCCTAAGCCTAACAGTAACCCTAGGAAGGTAAATCAGCCGGGTATTAGGGTTCTTCCTAAGGGAAAAGCTGTGAAAGCAGCCATGTTGTGGCACTTTTGCACTCCCTTTGGGATGCCTTTGGCAGATGCAGTAAGCCTGGAACTCAGGGCTTCCTGGTTAAAAAACTCCAAGCCCTAGGCTGAACCCTAACCCTAACCCTAGGCAGATAAATCAGCCTAGGTATAGGGATGGTGCCAAGGAAAAAGCTGTGAAAGCTGCCATGTTGTTGCACTTTTGTACTCCCCTTGGGATGCCTTGAACAGCTGCAGTGTGCCTGGATCTAAGGGCTTCCTAGTTTTAAAAATCCTAGCCGTAGGCCTAAGCCTTACAGTAACCCTGGGAAGGGAAATCAGCCTGGTGTTAGGCTTCTTGCCAAGGAAAAAGCCGTGAAAGCAGCCATGTTGTGGCACTTTTGCACTCCCTTTTGGATGCCTTTCACAGCTCCAGTGTGCCTGGAACTCAGGGCTTCCTGATTTTAAAAATCCTAGCGCTAGGCCGAACCCCAACCCTAAGACGAGAAAGGCAAATCAGCCAGGAATTAGGCATGTCCCCAAGGAAAAAGCTGTGGAGGCAGGCATGTTGTGGTACTTTTGCGCTCTTCTTGGGTAGTCCTTCGCAGCTGCTGTGTTCTTGGAACTCAGGGCTTTCTGGTTAATAGAACCCTTACCCTAGGCGTAACTCAAACCTTAACCCTAGGAAGGAAAATCAGCCTATGGTTCGGGATGGTCTCATGGAAATATCAGTGGTGGCAGCCAAGTTGTGTCACTTTTGCGCTCCCCTTGGGATGCCTTTCGCAGCTGCAGTGTGCCTGGAGCCCAGGGCTTCCTGGTTTTAAAAGTCCTAGGCCTAAGCCTAACAGTAACCCTAGGAAGGTAAATCAGCCGCGTATTAGGGTTCTTCCTAAGGGAAAAGCCGTGAAAGCAGCCATGTTGTGGCACTTCTGCACTCCCTTTGGGATGACTTTGGCAGATGCAGTAAGCCTGGAACTCAGGGCTTCCTAGTTAAAAATATCCTAGCCCTAGGCCGAACCCCAACCCTAAGACGAGAAAGGCAAATCAGCCAGGAATTAGGCATGTCCCCAAGGAAAAAGCTGTGGAGGCAGGCATGTTGTGGTACTTTTGCGCTCTTCTTGGCTAGTCCTTCGCAGCTGCTGTGTTATTGGAACTCAGGGCTTTCTGGTTAATAGAACCCTTACCCTAGGCGTAACTCAAACCTTAACCCTAGGAAGGAAAATCAGCCTATGGTTCGGGATGGTCTCATGGAAATATCAGTGGTGGCAGCCAAGTTGTGTCACTTTAGCGCTCCCCTTGGGATGCCTTTCGCAGCTGCAGTGTGCCTGGAGCCCAGGGCTTCCTGGTTTTAAAAGTCCTAGGCCTAAGCCTAACAGTAACCCTAGGAAGGTAAATCAGCCGCGTATTAGGGTTCTTCCTAAGGGAAAAGCCGTGAAAGCAGCCATGTTGTGGCACTTCTGCACTCCCTTTGGGATGCCTTTGGCAGATGCAGTAAGCCTGGAACTCAGGGCTTCCTAGTTAAAAATATCCTAGCCCTAGGCCGAACCCCAACCCTAAGACGAGAAAGGCAAATCAGCCAGGAATTAGGCATGTCCCCAAGGAAAAAGCTGTGGAGGCAGGCATGTTGTGGTACTTTTGTGCTCTTCTTGGGTAGTCCTTCGCAGCTGCTGTGTTCTTGGAACTCAGGTCTTTCTGGTTAATAGACCTCTTACCCTAGGCGTAACTCAAACCTTAACCCTAGGAAGGAAAATCAGCCTATGGTTCGGGATGGTCTCATGAGAATAGAAGCAGAGGCAGCCAAGTTGTGTCACTTCTGCGGCCCTCTTGGGATGCCTTTAACAGCTGCAGTGTGCCTGGAGCCCAGGGCTTCCTGGTTTTAAAAGTCCTAGGCCTAAGCCTAACAGTAACCCTAGGAAGGTAAATCAGCCGCGTATTAAGGTTCTTCCTAAGGGAAAAGCCGTGAAAGCAGCCATGTTGTGGCACTTTTGCACTCCCTTTGGGATGCCTTTGGCAGATGCAGTAAGCCTGGAACTCAGGGCTTCCTGGTTAAAAATATCCTAGCCCTAGGCCGAACCCCAACCCCTAGACGAGAAAGGCAAATCAGCCAGGAATTAGGCATGTCCCCAAGGAAAAAGCTGTGGAGGCAGGCATGTTGTGGTACTTTTGCGCTCTTCTTGGGTAGTCCTTCGCAGCTGCTGTGTTCTTGGAACTCAGGTCTTTCTGGTTAATAGACCTCTTACCCTAGGCGAAACTGAAACCTTAACCCTAGGAAGGAAAATCAGCCTATGGTTCGGGATGGTCTCATGGAAATATCAGTGGCGGCAGCCAAGTTGTGTCACTTTTGCGCTCCCCTTGGGATGCCTTTCGCAGCTGCAGTGTGCCTGGAGCCCAGGGCTTCCTGGTTTTAAAAGTCCTAGGCCTAAGCCTAACAGTAACCCTAGGAAGGTAAATCAGCCGCGTATTAGGGTTCTTCCTAAGGGAAAAGCCGTGAAAGCAGCCATGTTGTGGCACTTCTGCACTCCCTTTGGGATGCCTTTGGCAGATGCAGTAAGCCTGGAACTCAGGGCTTCCTAGTTAAAAATATCCTAGCCCTAGGCCGAACCCCAACCCTAAGACGAGAAAGGCAAATCAGCCAGGAATTAGGCATGTCCCCAAGGAAAAAGCTGTGGAGGCAGGCATGTTGTGGTACTTTTGCGCTCTTCTTGGCTAGTCCTTCGCAGCTGCTGTGTTCTTGGAACTCAGGGCTTTCTGGTTAATAGAACCCTTACCCTAGGCGTAACTCAAACCTTAACCCTAGGAAGGAAAATCAGCCTATGGTTCGGGATGGTCTCATGGAAATATCAGTGGTGGCAGCCAAGTTGTGTCACTTTTGCGCTCCCCTTGGGATGCCTTTCGCAGCTGCAGTGTGCCTGGAGCCCAGGGCTTCCAGGTTTTAAAAGTCCTAGGCCTAAGCCTAACAGTAACCCTAGGAAGGTAAATCAGCCGCGTATTAGGGTTCTTCCTAAGGGAAAAGCCGTGAAAGCAGCCATGTTGTGGCACTTCTGCACTCCCTTTGGGATGCCTTTGGCAGATGCAGTAAGCCTGGAACTCAGGGCTTCCTAGTTAAAAAAATCCTAGCCCTCGTCCGAACCCCAACCCTAAGACGAGAAAGGCAAATCAGCCAGGAATTAGGCATGTCCCCAAGGAAAAAGCTGTGGAGGCAGGCATGTTGTGGTACTTTTGCGCTCTTCTTGGGTAGTCCTTCGCAGCTGCTGTGTTCTTGGAACTCAGGTCTTTCTGGTTAATAGACCTCTTACCCTAGGCGTAACTCAAACATTAACCCTAGGAAGGAAAATCAGCCTATGGTTCGGGATGGTCTCATGAGAATAGAAGCAGAGCCAGCCAAGTTGTGTCACTTCTGCGGCCCTCTTGGGATGCCTTTCGCAGCTGCAGTGTGCCTGGAGCCCAGGGCTTCCTGGTTTTAAAAGTCCTAGGCCTAAGCCTAACAGTAACCCTAGGAAGGTAAATCAGCCGCGTATTAGGGTTCTTCCTAAGGGAAAAGCCGTGAAAGCAGCCATGTTGTGGCACTTCTGCACTCCCTTTGGGATGCCTTTGGCAGATGCAGTAAGCCTGGAACTCAGGGCTTCCTGGTTAAAAAACTCCAAGCCCTAGGCTGAACCCTAACCCTAACCCTAGGCAGATAAATCATCCTAGGTATAGGGATGGTGCCAAGGAAAAAGCTGTGAAAGCTGCCATGTTGTTGCACTTTTGTACTCCCCTTGGGATGCCTTGAACAGCTGCAGTGTGCCTGGAGCTAAGGGCTTCCTAGTTTTAAAAATCCTAGCCCTAGGCCTAAGCCTTACAGTAACCCTGGGAAGGGAAATCAGCCTGGTGTTAAGCTTCTTGCCAAGGAAAAAGCCGTGAAAGCAACCATGTTGTGGCACTTTTGCACTCCCTTTTGGATGCCTTTCACAGCTCCAGTGTGCCTGGAACTCAGGGCTTCCTGATTTTAAAAATCCTAGCCCTAGGCCGAACCCCTACCCTAAGACGAGAAAGGCAAATCAGCCAGGAATTAGGCATGTCCCCAAGGAAAAAGTTGTGGAGGCAGGCATGTTGTGGTACTTTTGCGCTCTTCTTGGGTAGTCCTTCGCAGCTGCTGTGTTCTTGGAACTCAGAGCTTTCTGGTTAATAGAACCCTTACCCTAGGCGTAACTCAAACCTTAACCCTAGGAAGGAAAATCAGCCTATGGTTCGGGATGGTCTCATGGAAATATCAGTGGTGGCAGCCAAGTTGTGTCACTTTTGCGCTCCCCTTGGGATGCCTTTCGCAGCTGCAGTGTGCCTGGAGCCCAGGGCTTCCTGGTTTTAAAAGTCCTAGGCCTAAGCCTTACAGTAACCCTAGGAAGGTAAATCAGCCGCGTATTAGGGTTCTTCCTAAGGGAAAAGCCGTGAAAGCAGCCATGTTGTGGCACTTCTGCACTCCCTTTGGGATGCCTTTGGCAGATGCAGTAAGCCTGGAACTCAGGGCTTCCTAGTTAAAAAAATCCTAGCCCTAGGCCGAACCCCAACCCTAAGACGAGAAAGGCAAATCAGCCAGGAATTAGGCATGTCCCCAAGGAAAAAGCTGTGGAGGCAGGCATGTTGTGGTACTTTTGCGCTCTTCTTGGGTAGTCCTTCGCAGCTGCTGTGTTCTTGGAACTCAGGGCTTTCTGGTTAATAGAACCCTTACCCTAGGCGTAACTCAAACCTTAACCCTAGGAAGGAAAATCAGCCTATGGTTCGGGATGGTCTCATGGAAATATCAGTGGTGGCAGCCAAGTTGTGTCACTTTTGCGCTCCCCTTGGGATGCCTTTCGCAGCTGCAGTGTGCCTGGAGCCCAGGGCTTCCTGGTTTTAAAAGTCCTAGGCCTAAGCCTAACAGTAACCCTAGGAAGGTAAATCAGCCGGGTATTAGGGTTCTTCCTAAGGGAAAAGCCGTGAAAGCAGCCATGTTGTGGCACTTCTGCACTCCCTTTGGGATGCCTTTGGCAGATGCAGTAAGCCTGGAACTCAGGGCTTCCTAGTTAAAAAAATCCTAGCCCTAGGCCGAACCCCAACCCTAAGACGAGAAAGGCAAATCAGCCAGGAATTAGGCATGTCCCCAAGGAAAAAGCTGTGGAGGCAGGCATGTTGTGGTACTTTTGCGCTCTTCTTGGGTAGTCCTTCGCAGCTGCTGTGTTCTTGGAACTCAGGGCTTTCTGGTTAATAGACCTCTTACCCTAGGCGTAACTCAAACCTTAACCCTAGGAAGGAAAATCAGCCTATGGTTCGGGATGGTCTCATGGAAATATCAGTGGTGGCAGCCAAGTTGTGTCACTTTTGCGCTCCCCTTGGGATGCCTTTCGCAGCTGCAGTGTGCCTGGAGCCCAGGGCTTCCTGGTTTTAAAAGTCCTAGGCCTAAGCCTAACAGTAACCCTAGGAAGGTAAATCAGCCGCGTATTAGGGTTCTTCCTAAGGGAAAAGCCGTGAAAGCAGCCATGTTGTGGCACTTCTGCACTCCCTTTGGGATGCCTTTGGCAGATGCAGTAAGCCTGGAACTCAGGGCTTCATGGTTAAAAATATCCTAGCCCTAGGCCGAACCCCAACCCTAAGACGAGAAAGGCAAATCAGCCAGGAATTAGGCATGTCCCCAAGGAAAAAGCTGTGGAGGCAGGCATGTTGTGGTACTTTTGCGCTCTTCTTGGGTAGTCCTTCGCAGCTGCTGTGTTCTTGGAACTCAGGTCTTTCTGGTTAATAGACCTCTTACCCTAGGCGAAACTCAAACCTTAACCCTAGGAAGGAAAATCAGCCTATGGTTCGGGATGGTCTCATGAGAATAGAAGCAGAGGCAGCCAAGTTGTGTCACTTCTGCGGCCCTCTTGGGATGCCTTTAACAGCTGCAGTGTGCCTGGAGCCCAGGGCTTCCTGGTTTTAAAAGTCCTAGGCCTAAGCCTAACAGTAACCCTAGGAAGGTAAATCAGCCGCGTATTAGGGTTCTTCCTAAGGGAAAAGCCGTGAAAGCAGCCATGTTGTGGCACTTCTGCACTCCCTTTGGGATGCCTTTGGCAGATGCAGTAAGCCTGGAACTCAGGGCTTCCAGGTTAAAAAACTCCAAGCCCTAGGCTGAACCCTAACCCTAACCCTAGGCAGATAAATCAGCCTAGGTATAGGGATGGTGCCAAGGAAAAAGCTGTGAAAGCTGCCATGTTGTTGCACTTTTGTACTCCCCTTGGGATGCCTTGAACAGCTGCAGTGTGCCTGGATCTAAGGGCTTCCTAGTTTTAAAAATCCTAGCCCTAGGCCTAAGCCTTACAGTAACCCTGGGAAGGGAAATCAGCCTGGTGTTAAGCTTCTTGCCAAGGAAAAAGCCGTGAAAGCAACCATGTTGTGGCACTTTTGCACTCCCTTTTGGATGCCTTTCACAGCTCCAGTGTGCCTGGAACTCAGGGCTTCCTGATTTTAAAAATCCTAGCCCTAGGCCGAACCCCAACCCTAAGACGAGAAAGGCAAATCAGCCAGGAATTAGGCATGTCCCCAAGGAAAAAGCTGTGGAGGCAGGCATGTTGTGATACTTTTGCGCTCTTCTTGGGTAGTCCTTCGCAGCTGCTGTGTTCTTGGAACTCAGGGCTTTCTGGTTAATAGAACCCTTACCCTAGGCGTAACTCAAACCTTAACCCTAGGAAGGAAAATCAGCCTATGGTTCGGGATGGTCTCATGGAAATATCAGTGGTGGCAGCCAAGTTGTGTCACTTTTGCGCTCCCCTTGGGATGCCTTTCGCAGCTGCAGTGTGCCTGGAGCCCAGGGCTTCCTGGTTTTAAAAGTCCTAGGCCTAAGCCTAACAGTAACCCTAGGAAGGTAAATCAGCCGCGTATTAGGGTTCTTCCTAAGGGAAAAGCCGTGAAAGCAGCCATGTTGTGGCACTTCTGCACTCCCTTTGGGATGCTTTTGGCAGATGAAGTAAGCCTGGAACTCAGGGCTTCCTAGTTAAAAAAATCCTAGCCCTAGGCCGAACCCCAACCCTAAGACGAGAAAGGCAAATCAGCCAGGAATTAGGCATGTCCCCAAGGAAAAAGCTGTGGAGGCAGGCACGTTGTGGTACTTTTGCGCTCTTCTTGGGTAGTCCTTCGCAGCTGCTGTGTTCTTGGAACTCAGGGCTTTCTGGTTAATAGAACTCTTACCCTAGGCGTAACTCAAACCTTAACCCTAGGAAGGAAAATCAGCCTATGGTTCGGGATGGTCTCATGAGAATAGCAACAGAGGCAGCCAAGTTGTGTCACTTCTGCGGCCCTCTTGGGATGCCTTGAACAGCTGCATGTGCCTGGAGCCCAGGGCTTCCTGGTTTTAAAAGTCCTAGGCCTAAGCCTAACAGTAACCCGAGGAAGGTAAATCAGCCGGGTATTAGGGTTCTTCCTAAGGGAAAAGCCGTGAAAGCAGCCATGTTGTGGCACTTCTGCACTCCCTTTGGGATGCCTTTCGCAGATGCAGTAAGCCTGGAACTCAGGGCTTCCTAGTTAAAAATATCCTAGCCCTAGGCCGAACCCCAACCCTAAGACGAGAAAGGCAAATCAGCCAGGAATTAGGCATGTCCCCAAGGAAAAAGCTGTGGAGGCAGGCATGTTGTGGTACTTTTGCGCTCTTCTTGGGTAGTCCTTCGCAGCTGCTGTGTTCTTGGAACTCAGGGCTTTCTGGTTAATAGACCTCTTACCCTAGGCGAAACTCAAACCTTAACCCTAGGAAGGAAAATCAGCCTATGGTTCGGGATGGTCTCATGAGAATAGAAGCAGAGGCAGCCAAGTTTTGTCACTTCTGCGGCCCTCTTGGGATGCCTTTAACAGCTGCAGTGTGCCTGGAGCCCAGGGCTTCCTGGTTTTAAAAGTCCTAGGCCTAAGCCTAACAGTAACCCTAGGAAGGTAAATCAGCCGCGTATTAGGGTTCTTCCTAGGGGAAAAGCCGTGAAAGCAGCCATGTTGTGGCACTTTTGCACTCCCTTTGGGATGCCTTTGGCAGATGCAGTAAGCCTGGAACTCAGGGCTTCCTGATTAAAAAACTCCAAGCCCTAGTCTGAACCCAAACCCTAACCCTAGGCAGATAAATCAGCCTAGGTATAGGGATGGTGCCAAGGAAAAAGCTGTGAAAGCTGCCATGTTGTTGCACTTTTGTACTCCCCTTGGGATGCCTTGAACAGCTGCAGTGTGCCTGGATCTAATGGCTTCCTAGTTTTAAAAATCCAAGCCCTAGGCCTAAGCCTTACAGTAACCCTGGGAAGGGAAACCAGCCTGGTGTTAGGCTTCTTGCCAAGGAAAAAGCCGTGAAAGCAGCCATGTTGTGTCACTTTTGCACTCCCTTTTGGATGCCTTTCACAGCTCCAGTGTGCCTGGAACTCAGGGCTTCCTGATTTTAAAAATCCTAGCACTAGGCCGAACCCATAACCTAAGACGAGAAAGGCAAATCAGCCAGGAATTAGGCATGTCCCCAAGGAAAAAGCTGTGGAGGCAGGCATGTTGTGGTACTTTTGCGCTCTTCTTGGCTAGTCCTTCGCAGCTGCTGTGTTCTTGGAACTCAGGGCTTTCTGGTTAATAGAACCCTTACCCTAGGCGTAACTCAAACCTTAACCCTAGGAAGGAAAATCAGCCTATGGTTCGGGATGGTCTCATGGAAATATCAGTGGTGGCAGCCAAGTTGTGTCACTTTTGCGCTCCCCTTGGGATGCCTTTCGCAGCTGCAGTGTGCCTGGAGCCCAGGGCTTCCTGGTTTTAAAAGTCCTAGGCCTAAGCCTAACAGTAACCCTAGGAAGGTAAATCAGCCGGGTATTAGGGTTCTTCCTAAGGGAAAAGCCGTGAAAGCAGCCATGTTGTGGCACTTCTGCACTCCCTTTGGGATGCTTTTGGCAGATGAAGTAAGCCTGGAACACAGGGCTTCCTAGTTAAAAATATCCTAGCCCTAGGCTGAACCCCAACCCTAAGACGAGAAAGGCAAATCAGCCAGGAATTAGGCATGTCCCCAAGGAAAAAGCTGTGGAGGCAGGCACGTTGTGGTACTTTTGCGCTCTTCTTGGGTAGTCCTTCGCAGCTGCTGTGTTCTTGGAACTCAGGGCTTTCTGGTTAATAGAACTCTTACCCTAGGCGTAACTCAAACCTTAACCCTAGGAAGGAAAATCAGCCTATGGTTCGGGATGGTCTCATGAGAATAGCAACAGAGGCAGCCAAGTTGTGTCACTTCTGCGGCCCTCTTGGGATGCCTTGAACAGCTGCAGTGTGCCTGGAGCCCAGGGCTTCCTGGTTTTAAAAGTCCTAGGCCTAAGCCTAACAGTAACCCTAGGAAGGTAAATCAGCCGCGTATTAGGGTTCTTCCTAAGGGAAAAGCCGTGAAAGCAGCCATGTTGTGGCACTTTTGCACTCCCTTTGGGATGCCTTTGGCAGATGCAGTAAGCCTGGAACTCAGGGCTTCCAGGTTAAAAAACTCCAAGACCTAGGCTGAACCCTTACCCTAACCCTAGGCAGATAAATCAGCCTAGGTATAGGGATGGTGCCAAGGAAAAAGCTGCGAAAGCTGCCATGTTGTTGCACTTTTGTACTCCTCTTGGGATGCCTTGAACAGCTGCAGTGTGCCTGGATCTAATGGCTTCCTAGTTTTAAAAATCCTAGCCCTAGGCCTAAGCCTTACAGTAACCCAGGGAAGGGATATCAGCCTGGTGTTAAGCTTCTTGCCAAGGAAAAAGCCGTGAAAGCAACCATGTTGTGGCACTTTTGCACTCCCTTTTGGATGCCTTTCACAGCTCCAGTGTGCCTGGAACTCAGGGCTTCCTGATTTTAAAAATCCTAGCACTAGGCCGAACCCATAACCTAAGACGAGAAAGGCAAATCAGCCAGGAATTAGGCATGTCCCGAAGGAAAAAGCTATCGACGCAGGCATGTTGTGGTACTTTTGCGCTCTTCTTGGGTAGTCCTTCGCAGCTGCTGTGTTCTTGGAACTCAGGGCTTTCTGGTTAATAGAACCCTTACCCTAGGCGTAACTCAAACCTTAACCCTAGGAAGGAAAATCAGCCTATGGTTCGGGATGGTCTCATGGAAATATCAATAGTGGCAGCCAAGTTGCGTCACTTTTGCGCTCCCCTTGGGATGCCTTTCGCAGCTGCAGAGTGCCTGGAGCCCAGGGCTTCCTGGTTTTAAAAGTCCTAGGCCTAAGCCTAACAGTAACCCTAGGAAGGTAAATCAGCCGGGTATTAGGGTTCTTCCTAAGGGAAAAGCCGTGAAAGCAGCCATGTTGTGGCACTTTTGCACTCTCTTTGGGATGCCTTTGGCAGATGCAGTAAGCCTGGAACTCAGGGCTTCCTGGTTCAAAAATTCCAAGCCCTAGGCTGAACCCTAACCCTAACCCTAGGCAGATAAAACAGCCTAGGTATAGGGATGGTGCCAAGGAAAAAGCTGTGAAAGCTGCCATGTTGTTGCACTTTTGTACTCCCCTTGGGATGCCTTGAACAGCTGCAGTGTGCCTGGAGCTAAGGGCTTCCTAGTTTTGAAAATCCTAGCCCTAGGCCTAAGCCTTACAGTAACCCTGGGAAGGGAAATCAGCCTGGTGTTAAGCTTCTTGCCAAGGAAAAAGCCGTGAAAGCAACCATGTTGTGGCACTTTTGCACTCCCTTTTGGATGCCTTTCACAGCTCCAGTGTGCCTGGAACTCAGGGCTTCCTGATTTTAAAAATCCTAGCCCTAGGCCGAACCCCAACCCTAAGACGAGAAAGGCAAATCAGCCAGGAATTAGGCATGTCCCCAAGGAAAAAGCTATCGACGCAGGCATGTTGTGGTACTTTTGCGCTCTTCTTGGGTAGTCCTTCGCAGCTGCTGTGTTCTTGGAACTCAGGGCTTTCTGGTTAATAGAACCCTTACCCTAGGCGTAACTCAAACCTTAACCCTAGGAAGGAAAATCAGCCTATGGTTCGGGATGGTCTCATGGAAATATCAGTGGTGGCAGCCAAGTTGTGTCACTTTTGCGCTCCCCTTGGGATGCCTTTCGCAGCTGCAGTGTGCCTGGAGCCCAGGGCTTCCTGGTTTTAAAAGTCCTAGGCCTAAGCCTAACAGTAACCCTAGGAAGGTAAATCAGCCGGGTATTAGGGTTCTTCCTAAGGGAAAAGCCGTGAAAGCAGCCATGTTGTGGCACTTCTGCACTCCCTTTGGGATGCTTTTGGCAGATGAAGTAAGCCTGGAACACAGGGCTTCCTAGTTAAAAATATCCTAGCCCTAGGCCGAACCCCAACCCTAAGACGAGAAAGGCAAATCAGCCAGGAATTAGGCATGTCCCCAAGGAAAAAGCTGTGGAGGCAGGCACGTTGTGGTACTTTTGCGCTCTTCTTGGGTAGTCCTTCGCAGCTGCTGTGTTCTTGGAACTCAGGGCTTTCTGGTTAATAGAACTCTTACCCTAGGCGTAACTCAAACCTTAACCCTAGGAAGGAAAATCAGCCTATGGTTCGGGATGGTCTCATGAGAATAGCAACAGAGGCAGCCAAGTTGTGTCACTTCTGCGGCCCTCTTGGGATGCCTTGAACAGCTGCAGTGTGCCTGGAGCCCAGGGCTTCCTGGTTTTAAAAGTCCTAGGCCTAAGCCTAACAGTAACCCTAGGAAGGTAAATCAGCCGCGTATTAGGGTTCTTCCTAAGGGAAAAGCCGTGAAAGCAGCCATGTTGTGGCACTTTTGCACTCCCTTTGGGATGCCTTTGGCAGATGCAGTAAGCCTGGAACTCAGGGCTTCCTGGTTAAAAAACTCCAAGCCCTAGGCTGAACCCTTACCCTAACCCTAGGCAGATAAATCAGCCTAGGTATAGGGATGGTGCCAAGGAAAAAGCTGCGAAAGCTGCCATGTTGTTGCACTTTTGTACTCCTCTTGGGATGCCTTGAACAGCTGCAGTGTGCCTGGATCTAATGGCTTCCTAGTTTTAAAAATCCTAGCCCTAGGCCTAAGCCTTACAGTAACCCAGGGAAGGGATATCAGCCTGGTGTTAAGCTTCTTGCCAAGGAAAAAGCCGTGAAAGCAACCATGTTGTGGAACTTTTGCACTCCCTTTTGGATGACTTTCACAGCTCCAGTGTGCCTGGAACTCAGGGCTTCCTGATTTTAAAAATCCTAGCCCTAGGCCGAACCCCAACCCTAAGACGAGAAAGGCAAATCAGCCAGGAATTAGGCATGTCCCCAAGGAAAAAGCTGTGGAGGCAGGCACGTTGTGGTACTTTTGCGCTCTTCTTGGGTAGTCCTTTGCAGCTGCTGTGTTCTTGGAACTCAGGGCTTTCTGGTTAATAGAACCCTTACCCTAGGCGTAACTCAAACCTTAACCCTAGGAAGGAAAATCAGCCTATGGTTCGGGATGGTCTCATGGAAATATCAGTGGTGGCAGCCAAGTTGTGTCACTTTTGCGCTCCCCTTGGGATGCCTTTCGCAGCTGCAGTGTGCCTGGAGCCCAGGGCTTCCTGGTTTTAAAAGTCCTAGGCCTAAGCCTAACAGTAACCCTAGGAAGGTAAATCAGCCGGGTATTAGGGTTCTTCCTAAGGGAAAAGCCGTGAAAGCAGCCATGTTGTGGCACTTCTGCACTCCCTTTGGGATGCTTTTGGCAGATGAAGTAAGCCTGGAACACAGGGCTTCCTAGTTAAAAATATCCTAGCCCTAGGCCGAACCCCAACCCTAAGACGAGAAAGGCAAATCAGCCAGGAATTAGGCATGTCCCCAAGGAAAAAGCTGTGGAGGCAGGCACGTTGTGGTACTTTTGCGCTCTTCTTGGGTAGTCCTTCGCAGCTGCTGTGTTCTTGGAACTCAGGGCTTTCTGGTTAATAGAACTCTTACCCTAGGCGTAACTCAAACCTTAACCCTAGGAAGGAAAATCAGCCTATGGTTCGGGATGGTCTCATGAGAATAGCAACAGAGGCAGCCAAGTTGTGTCACTTCTGCGGCCCTCTTGGGTTGCCTTGAACAGCTGCAGTGTGCCTGGAGCCCAGGGCTTCCTGGTTTTAAAAGTCCTAGGCCTAAGCCTAACAGTAACCCTAGGAAGGTAAATCAGCCGCGTATTAGGGTTCTTCCTAAGGGAAAAGCCGTGAAAGCAGCCATGTTGTGGCACTTTTGCACTCCCTTTGGGATGCCTTTGGCAGATGCAGTAAGCCTGGAACTCAGGGCTTCCAGGTTAAAAAACTCCAAGACCTAGGCTGAACCCTTACCCTAACCCTAGGCAGATAAATCAGCCTAGGTATAGGGATGGTGCCAAGGAAAAAGCTGCGAAAGCTGCCATGTTGTTGCACTTTTGTACTCCTCTTGGGATGCCTTGAACAGCTGCAGTGTGCCTGGATCTAATGGCTTCCTAGTTTTAAAAATCCTAGCCCTAGGCCTAAGCCTTACAGTAACCCAGGGAAGGGATATCAGCCTGGTATTAAGCTTCTTGCCAAGGAAAAAGCCGTGAAAGCAACCATGTTGTGGCACTTTTGCACTCCCTTTTGGATGACTTTCACAGCTCCAGTGTGCCTGGAACTCAGGGCTTCCTGATTTTAAAAATCCTAGCCCTAGGCCGAACCCCAACCCTAAGACGAGAAAGGCAAATCAGCCAGGAATTAGGCATGTCCCCAAGGAAAAAGCTGTGGAGGCAGGCACGTTGTGGTACTTTTGCGCTCTTCTTGGGTAGTCCTTTGCAGCTGCTGTGTTCTTGGAACTCAGGGCTTTCTGGTTAATAGAACCCTTACCCTAGGCGTAACTCAAACCTTAACCCTAGGAAGGAAAATCAGCCTATGGTTCGGGATGGTCTCATGAGAATAGCAGCAGAGGCAGCCAAGTTGTGTCACTTCTGCGGCCCTCTTGGGATGCCTTTAACAGCTGCATGTGCCTGGAGCCCAGGGCTTCCTGGTTTTAAAAGTCCTAGGCCTAAGCCTAACAGTAACCCTAGGAAGGTAAATCAGCCGCGTATTAGGGTTCTTCCTAAGGGGAAAGCCGTGAAAGCAGCCATGTTGTGGCACTTCTGCACTCCCTTTGGGATGCCTTTGGCAGATGAAGTAAGCCTGGAACTCAGGGCTTCCTAGTTAAAAAAATCCTAGCCCTAGGCCGAACCCCAACCCTAAGACGAGAAAGGCAAATCAGCCAGGAATTAGGCATGTCCCCAAGGAAAAAGCTGTGGAGGCAGGCATGTTGTGGTACTTTTGCGCTCTTCTTGGCTAGTCCTTCGCAGCTGCTGTGTTCTTGGAACTCAGGACTTTCTGGTTAATAGAACCCTTACCCCAGGCGTAACTCAAACCTTAACCCTAGGAAGGAAAATCAGCCTATGGTTCGGGATGGTCTCATGGAAATATCAGTGGTGGCAGCCAAGTTGTGTCACTTTTGCGCTCCCCTTGGGATGCCTTTCGCAGCTGCAGTGTGCCTGGAGCCCAGGGCTTCCTGGTTTTAAAAGTCCTAGGCCTAAGCCTAACAGTAACCCTAGGAAGGTAAATCAGCCGGGTATTAGGATTCTTCCTAAGGGAAAAGCCGTGAAAGCAGCCATGTTGTGGCACTTCTGCACTCCCTTTGGGATGCCTTTGGCAGATGCAGTAAGCCTGGAACTCAGGGCTTCCTGGTTAAAAAACTCCAAGACCTAGGCTGAACCCTAACCCTAACCCTAGGCAGATAAATCAGCCTATGTATAGGGATGGTGCCAAGGAAAAAGCTGTGAAAGCTGCCATGTTGTTGCACTTTTGTACTCCCCTTGGGATGCCTTGAACAGCTGCAGTGTGCCTGGATCTAATGGCTTCCTAGTTTTAAAAATCCTAGCCCTAGGCCTAAGCCTTACAGTAACCCTGGGAAGGGAAATCAACCTGGTGTTAGGCTTCTTGCCAAGGAAAAAGCCGTGAAAGCAGCCATGTTGTGGCACTTTTGCACTCCCTTTTGGATGCCTTTCACAGCTCCAGTGTGCCTGGAACTCAGGGCTTCCTGATTTTAAAAATCCTAGCCCTAGGCCGAACCCCAACCCTAAGACGAGAAAGGCAAATCAGCCAGGAATTAGGCATGTCCCCAAGGAAAAAGCTATCGACGCAGGCATGTTGTGGTACTTTTGCGCTCTTCTTGGGTAGTCCTTCGCAGCTGCTGTGTTCTTGGAACTCAGGGCTTTCTGGTTAATAGAACCCTTACCCTAGGCGTAACTCAAACCTTAACCCTAGGAAGGAAAATCAGCCTATGGTTCGGGATGGTCTCATGGAAATATCAGTGGTGGCAGCCAAGTTGTGTCACTTTTGCGCTCCCCTTGGGATGCCTTTCGCAGCTGCAGTGTGCCTGGAGCCCAGGGCTTCCTGGTTTTAAAAGTCCTAGGCCTAAGCCTAACAGTAATCCTAGGAAGGTAAATCAGCCGGGTATTAGGGTTCTTCCTAAGGGAAAAGCCGTGAAAGCAGCCATGTTGTGGCACTTCTGCACTCCCTTTGGGATGCTTTTGGCAGATGAAGTAAGCCTGGAACACAGGGCTTCCTAGTTAAAAATATCCTAGCCCTAGGCTGAACCCCAACCCTAAGACGAGAAAGGCAAATCAGCCAGGAATTAGGCATGTCCCCAAGGAAAAAGCTGTGGAGGCAGGCACGTTGTGGTACTTTTGCGCTCTTCTTGGGTAGTCCTTCGCAGCTGCTGTGTTCTTGGAACTCAGGGCTTTCTGGTTAATAGAACTCTTACCCTAGGCGTAACTCAAACCTTAACCCTAGGAAGGAAAATCAGCCTATGGTTCGGGATGGTCTCATGAGAATAGCAACAGAGGCAGCCAAGTTGTGTCACTTCTGCGGCCCTCTTGGGATGCCTTGAACAGCTGCAGTGTGCCTGGAGCCCAGGGCTTCCTGGTTTTAAAAGTCCTAGGCCTAAGCCTAACAGTAACCCTAGGAAGGTAAATCAGCCGCGTATTAGGGTTCTTCCTAAGGGAAAAGCCGTGAAAGCAGCCATGTTGTGGCACTTTTGCACTCCCTTTGGGATGCCTTTGGCAGATGCAGTAAGCCTGGAACTCAGGGCTTCCAGGTTAAAAAACTCCAAGACCTAGGCTGAACCCTTACCCTAACCCTAGGCAGATAAATCAGCCTAGGTATAGGGATGGTGCCAAGGAAAAAGCTGCGAAAGCTGCCATGTTGTTGCACTTTTGTACTCCTCTTGGGATGCCTTGAACAGCTGCAGTGTGCCTGGATCTAATGGCTTCCTAGTTTTAAAAATCCTAGCCCAAGGCCTAAGCCTTACAGTAACCCAGGGAAGGGATATCAGCCTGGTGTTAAGCTTCTTGCCAAGGAAAAAGCCGTGAAAGCAACCATGTTGTGGCACTTTTGCACTCCCTTTTGGATGACTTTCACAGCTCCAGTGTGCCTGGAACTCAGGGCTTCCTGATTTTAAAAATCCTAGCCCTAGGCCGAACCCCAACCCTAAGACGAGAAAGGCAAATCAGCCAGGAATTAGGCATGTCCCCAAGGAAAAAGCTGTGGAGGCAGGCACGTTGTGGTACTTTTGCGCTCTTCTTGGGTAGTCCTTTGCAGCTGCTGTGTTGTTGGAACTCAGGGCTTTCTGGTTAATAGAACCCTTACCCTAGGCGTAACTCAAACCTTAACCCTAGGAAGGAAAATCAGCCTATGGTTCGGGATGGTCTCATGAGAATAGCAGCAGAGGCAGCCAAGTTGTGTCACTTCCTCGGCCCTCTTGGGATGCCTTTAACAGCTGCATGTGCCTGGAGCCCAGGGCTTCCTGGTTTTAAAAGTCCTAGGCCTAAGCCTAACAGTAACCCTAGGAAGGTAAATCAGCCGCGTATTAGGGTTCTTCCTAAGGGGAAAGCCGTGAAAGCAGCCATGTTGTGGCACTTCTGCACTCCCTTTGGGATGCCTTTGGCAGATGCAGTAAGCCTGGAACTCAGGGCTTCCTAGTTAAAAAAATCCTAGCCCTAGGCCGAACCCCAACCCTAAGACGAGAAAGGCAAATCAGCCAGGAATTAGGCATGTCCCCAAGGAAAAAGCTGTGGAGGCAGGCATGTTGTGGTACTTTTGCGCTCTTCTTGGGTAGTCCTTCGCAGCTGCTGTGTTCTTGGAACTCAGGGCTTTCTGGTTAATAGAACCCTTACCCTAGGCGTAACTCAAACCTTAACCCTAGGAAGGAAAATCAGCCTATTGTTCGGGATGGTCTCATGGAAATATCAGTGGTGGCAGCCAAGTTGCGTCACTTTTGCGCTCCCCTTGGGATGCCTTGAACAGCTGCAGTGTGCCTGGATCTAAGGTCTTCCTAGTTTTAAAAGTCCTAGGCCTAAGCCTAACAGTAACCCTAGGAAGGTAAATCAGCCGCGTATTAGGGTTCTTCCTAAGGGGAAAGCCGTGAAAGCAGCCATGTTGTGGCACTTCTGCACTCCCTTTGGGATGCCTTTGGCAGATGAAGTAAGCCTGGAACTCAGGGCTTCCTAGTTAAAAAAATCCTAGCCCTAGGCCGAACCCCAACCCTAAGACGAGAAAGGCAAATCAGCCAGGAATTAGGCATGTCCCCAAGGAAAAAGCTGTGGAGGCAGGCACGTTGTGGTACTTTTGCGCTCTTCTTGGGTAGTCCTTCGCAGCTGCTGTGTTCTTGGAACTCAGGGCTTTCTGGTTAATAGAACTCTTACCCTAGGCGTAACTCAAACCTTAACCCTAGGAAGGAAAATCAGCCTATGGTTCGGGATGGTCTCATGAGAATAGAAGCAGAGGCAGCCAAGTTGTGTCACTTCTGCGGCCCTCTTGGGATGCCTTTAACAGCTGCATGTGCCTGGAGCCCAGGGCCTCCTGGTTTTAAAAGTCCTAGGCCTAAGCTTAACAGTAACCCTAGGAAGGTAAATCAGCCGCGTATTAGGGTTCTTCCTAAGGGAAAAGCCGTGAAAGCAGCCATGTTGTGGCACTTCTGCACTCCCTTTGGGATGCCTTTGGCAGATGCAGTAAGCCTGGAACTCAGGGCTTCCTAGTTAAAAATATCCTAGCCCTAGGCCGAACCCCAACCCTAAGACGAGAAAGGCAAATCAGCCAGGAATTAGGCATGTCCCCAAGGAAAAAGCTGTGGAGGCAGGCACGTTGTGGTACTTTTGCGCTCTTCTTGGGTAGTCCTTCGCAGCTGCTGTGTTCTTGGAACTCAGGTCTTTCTGGTTAATAGACCTCTTACCCTAGGCGTAACTCTAACATTAACCCTAGGAAGGAAAATCAGCCTATGTTTCGGGATGGTCTCATGAGAATAGAAGCAGAGGCAGCCAAGTTGTGTCACTTCTGCGGCCCTCTTGGGATGCCTTTCGCAGCTGCAGTGTGCCTGGAGCCCAGGGCTTCCTGGTTTTAAAAGTCCTAGGCCTAAGCCTAACAGTAACCCTAGGAAGGTAAATCAGCCGCGTATTAGGGTTCTTCCTAAGGGAAAAGCCGTGAAAGCAGCCATGTTGTGGCACTTCTGCACTCCCTTTGGGATGCATTTGGCAGATGCAGTAAGCCTGGAACTCAGGGCTTCCTAGTTAAAAATATCCTAGCCCTAGGCCGAACCCCAACCCTAAGACGAGAAAGGCAAATCAACCAGGAATTAGGCATGTCCCCAAGGAAAAAGCTGTGGAGGCAGGCACGTTGTGGTACTTTTGCGCTCTTCTTGGGTAGTCCTTTGCAGCTGCTGTGTTCTTGGAACTCAGGTCTTTCTGGTTAATAGACCTCTTACCCTAGGCGAAACTCAAACCTTAACCCTAGGAAGGAAAATCAGCCTATGGTTCGGGATGGTCTCATGAGAATAGAAGCAGAGGCAGCCAAGTTGTGTCACTTCTGCGGCCCTCTTGGGATGCCTTTAACAGCTGCAGTGTGCCTGGAGCCCAGGGCTTCCTGGTTTTAAAAGTCCTAGGCCTAAGCCTAACAGTAACCCTAGGAAGGTAAATCAGCCGCGTATTAGGGTTCTTCCTAAGGGAAAAGCCGTGAAAGCAGCCATGTTGTGGCACTTTTGCACTCCCTTTGGGATGCCTTTGGCAGATGCAGTAAGCCTGGAACTCAGGGCTTCCTAGTTAAAAAACTCCAAGACCTAGGCTGAACCCTTACCCTAACCCTAGGCAGATAAATCAGCCTAGGTATAGGGATGGTGCCAAGGAAAAAGCTGTGAAAGCTGCCATGTTGTTGCACTTTTGTACTCCCCTTGGGATGCCTTGAACAGCTGCAGTGTGCCTGGATCTAATGGCTTCCTAGTTTTAAAAATCCTAGCCATAGGCCTAAGCCTTACAGTAACCCTGGGAAGGGAAATCAGCCTGGTGTTAGGCTTCTTGCCAAGGAAAAAGCCGTGAAAGCAGCCATGTTGTGGCACTTTTGCACTCCCTTTTGGATGCCTTTCACAGCTCCAGTGTGCCTGGAACTCAGGGCTTCCTGATTTTAAAAATCCTAGCCCTAGGCCGAACCCCAACCCTAAGACGAGAAAGGCAAATCAGCCAGGAATTAGGCATGTCCCCAAGGAAAAAGCTGTGGAGGCAGGCATGTTGTGGTACTTTTGCGCTCTTCTTGGGTAGTCCTTCGCAGCTGCCGTGTTCTTGGAACTCAGGACTTTCTGGTTAATAGAACCCTTACCCCAGGCGTAACTCAAACCTTAACCCTAGGAAGGAAAATCAGCCTATGGTTCGGGATGGTCTCATGGAAATATCAGTGGTGGCAGCCAAGTTGTGTCACTTTTGCGCTCCCCTTGGGATGCCTTTCGCAGCTGCAGTGTGCCTGGAGCCCAGGGCTTCCTGGTTTTAAAAGTCCTAGGCCTAAGCCTAACAGTAACCCTAGGAAGGTAAATCAGCCGCGTATTAGGGTTCTTCCTAAGGGAAAAGCCGTGAAAGCAGCCATGTTGTGGCACTTCTGCACTCCCTTTGGGATGCCTTTGGCAGATGCAGTAAGCCTGGAACTCAGGGCTTCCTGGTTGAAAAACTCCAAGACCTAGGCTGAACCCTAACCCTAACCCTAGGCAGATAAACCAGCCTATGTATAGGGATGGTGCCAAGGAAAAAGCTGTGAAAGCTCCCATGTTGTTGCACTTTTGTACTCCCCTTGGGATGCCTTGAACAGCTGCAGTGTGCCTGGATCTAATGGCTTCCTAGTTTTAAAAATCCTAGCCCTAGGCCTAAGCCTTGCAGTAACCCTGGGAAGGGAAATCAACCTGGTGTTAGGCTTCTTGCCAAGGAAAAAGCCGTGAAAGCAGCCATGTTGTTACACTTTTGCACTCCCTTTTGGATGCCTTTCACAGCTCCAGTGTGCCTGGAACTCAGGGCTTCCTGATTTTAAAAATCCTAGCCCTAGGCCGAACCCCAACCCTAAGACGAGAAAGGCAAATCAGCCAGGAATTAGGCATGTCCCCAAGGAAAAAGCTATCGACGCAGGCATGTTGTGGTACTTTTGCGCTCTTCTTGGGTAGTCCTTCGCAGCTGCTGTGTTCTTGGAACTCAGGGCTTTCTGGTTAATAGAACCCTTACCCTAGGCGTAACTCAAACCTTAACCCTAGGAAGGAAAATCAGCCTATGGTTCGGGATGGTCTCATGGAAATATCAGTGGTGGCAGCCAAGTTGTGTCACTTTTGCGCTCCCCTTGGGATGCCTTTCGCAGCTGCAGTGTGCCTGGAGCCCAGGGCTTCCTGGTTTTAAAAGTCCTAGGCCTAAGCCTAACAGTAACCCTAGGAAGGTAAATCAGCCGCGTATTAGGGTTCTTCCTAAGGGAAAAGCCGTGAAAGCAGCCATGTTGTGGCACTTCTGCACTCCCTTTGGGATGCTTTTGGCAGATGAAGTAAGCCTGGAACTCAGGGCTTCCTAGTTAAAAATATCCTAGCCCTAGGCCGAACCCCAACCCTAAGACGAGAAAGGCAAATCAGCCAGGAATTAGGCATGTCCCCAAGGAAAAAGCTGTGGAGGCAGGCACGTTGTGGTACTTTTGCGCTCTTCTTGGGTAGTTCTTCGCAGCTGCTGTGTTCTTGGAACTCAGGGCTTTCTGGTTAATAGAACTCTTACCCTAGGCGAAACTCAAACCTTAACCCTAGGAAGGAAAATCAGCCTATGGTTCGGGATGGTCTCATGAGAATAGCAACAGAGGCAGCCAAGTTGTGTCACTTCTGCGGCCCTCTTGGGATGCCTTTCGCAGCTGCAGTGTGCCTGGAGCCCAGGGCTTCCTGGTTTTAAAAGTCCTAGGCCTAAGCTTAACAGTAACCCTAGGAAGGTAAATCAGCCGCGTATTAGGGTTCTTCCTAAGGGAAAAGCCGTGAAAGCAGCCATGTTGTGGCACTTCTGCACTCCCTTTGGGATGCCTTTGGCAGATGCAGTAAGCCTGGAACTCAGGGCTTCCTAGTTAAAAAAATCCTAGCCCTAGGCCGAACCCCAACCCTAAGACGAGAAAGGCAAATCAGCCAGGAATTAGGCATGTCCCCAAGGAAAAAGCTGTGGAGGCAGGCATGTTGTGGTACTTTTGCGCTCTTCTTGGGTAGTCCTTCGCAGCTGCTGTGTTCTTGGAACTCAGGTCTTTCTGGTTAATAGACCTCTTACCCTAGGCGAAACTCAAACCTTAACCCTAGGAAGGAAAATCAGCCTATGGTTCGGGATGGTCTCATGAGAATAGAAGCAGAGGCAGCCAAGTTGTGTCACTTCTGCGGCCCTCTTGGGATGCCTTTAACAGCTGCAGTGTGCCTGGAGCCCAGGGCTTCCTGATTTTAAAAATCCTAGCACTAGGCCGAACCCATAACCTAAGCCGAGAAAGGCAAATCAGCCAGGAATTAGGCATGTCCCGAAGGAAAAAGCTATCGACGCAGGCATGTTGTGGTACTTTTGCGCTCTTCTTGGGTAGTCCTTCGCAGCTGCTGTGTTCTTGGAACTCAGGGCTTTCTGGTTAATAGAACCCTTACCCTAGGCGTAACTCAAACCTTAACCCTAGGAAGGAAAATCAGCCTATGGTTCGGGATGGTCTCATGGAAATATCAGTGGTGGCAGCCAAGTTGCGTCACTTTTGCGCTCCCCTTGGGATGCCTTTCGCAGCTGCAGAGTGCCTGGAGCCCAGGGCTTCCTGGTTTTAAAAGTCCTAGGCCTAAGCCTAACAGTAACCCTAGGAAGGTAAATCAGCCGCGTATTAGGGTTCTTCCTAAGGGAAAAGCCGTGAAAGCAGCCATGTTGTGGCACTTTTGCACTCTCTTTGGGATGCCTTTGGCAGATGCAGTAAGCCTGGAACTCAGGGCTTCCTGGTTAAAAAACTCCAAGCCCTAGGCTGAACCCTAACCCTAACCCTAGGCAGATAAAACAGCCTAGGTATAGGGATGGTGCCAAGGAAAAAGCTGTGAAAGCTGCCATGTTGTTGCACTTTTGTACTCCCCTTGGGATGCCTTGAACAGCTGCAGTGTGCCTGGAGCTAAGGGCTTCCTAGTTTTGAAAATCCTAGCCCTAGGCCTAAGCCTTACAGTAACCCTAGGAAGGGAAATCAGCCTGGTGTTAAGCTTCTTGCCAAGGAAAAAGCCGTGAAAGCAACCATGTTGTGGCACTTTTGCACTCCCTTTGGGATACCTTTGGCAGATGCAGTAAGCCTGGAACTCAGGGCTTCCTAGTTAAAAATATCCTAGCCCTAGGCCGAACCCCAACCCTAAGACGAGAAAGGCAAATCAGCCAGGAATTAGGCATGTCCCCAAGGAAAAAGCTGTGGAGGCAGGCATGTTGTGGTACTTTTGCGCACTTCTTGGGTAGTCCTTCGCAGCTGCTGTGTTCTTGGAACTCAGGTCTTTCTGGTTAATAGACCTCTTACCCTAGGCGAAACTCAAACCTTAACCCTAGGAAGGAAAATCAGCCTATGGTTCGGGATGGTCTCACGGAAATATCAGTGGCGGCAGCCAAGTTTTGTCACTTTTGCGCTCCCCTTGGGATGCCTTTCACAGCTGCAGTGTGCCTGGAGCCCAGGGCTTCCTGGTTTTAAAAGTCCTAGGCCTAAGCCTAACAGTAACCCTAGGAAGGTAAATCAGCCGCGTATTAGGGTTCTTCCTAAGGGAAAAGCCGTGAAAGCAGCCATGTTGTGGCACTTTTGCACTCCCTTTGGGATGCCTTTGGCAGATGCAGTAAGCCTGGAACTCAGGGCTTCCTGGTTAAAAAACTCCAAGCCCTAGGCTGAACGCTAACCCTAACCCTAGGCAGATAAATCAGCCTAGGTATAGGGATGGTGCCAAGGAAAAAGCTGTGAAAGGTGCCATGTGGTGGTACTTTAGTGCTCCCCTTGGGATGCCTTGAACAGCTGCAGTGTGCCTGGATCTAAGGGCTTCCTAGTTTTAAAAGTCCTAGGCCTAAGCCTAACAGTAACCCTAGGAAGGTAAATCAGCCGGGTATTAGGGTTCTTCCTAAGGGGAAAGCCGTGAAAGCAGCCATGTTGTGGCACTTCTGCACTCCCTTTGGGATGCCTTTGGCAGATGAAGTAAGCCTGGAACTCAGGGCTTCCTATTTAAAAAAATCCTAGCCCTAGGCCGAACCCCAACCCTAAGACGAGAAAGGCAAATCAGCCAGGAATTAGGCATGTCCCCAAGGAAAAAGCTGTGGAGGCAGGCACGTTGTGGTACTTTTGCGCTCTTCTTGGGTAGTCCTTCGCAGCTGCTGTGTTCTTGGAACTCAGGGCTTTCTGGTTAATAGAACTCTTACCCTAGGCGTAACTCAAACCTTAACCCTAGGAAGGAAAATCAGCCTATGGTTCGGGATGGTCTCATGAGAATAGCAACAGAGGCAGCCAAGTTGTGTCACTTCTGCGGCCCTCTTGGGATGCCTTAAAAAGCTGCATGTGCCTGGAGCCCAGGGCTTCCTGGTTTTAAAAGTCCTAGGCCTAAGCTTAACAGTAACCCTAGGAAGGTAAATCAGCCGCGTATTAGGGTTCTTCCTAAGGGAAAAGCCGTGAAAGCAGCCATGTTGTGGCACTTTTGCACTCTCTTTGGGATGCCTTTGGCAGATGCAGTAAGCCTGGAACTCAGGGCTTCCTGGTTAAAAAACTCCAAGCCCTAGGCTGAACCCTAACCCTAACCCTAGGCAGATAAAACAGCCTAGGTATAGGGATGGTGCCAAGGAAAAAGCTGTGAAAGCTACCATGTTGTTGCACTTTTGTACTCCCCTTGGGATGCCTTGAACAGCTGCAGTGTGCCTGGAGCTAAGGGCTTCCTAGTTTTGAAAATCCTAGCCCTAGGCCTAAGCCTTACAGTAACCCTAGGAAGGGAAATCAGCCTGGTGTTAAGCTTCTTGCCAAGGAAAAAGCCGTGAAAGCAACCATGTTGTGGCACTTTTGCACTCCCTTTGGGATACCTTTGGCAGATGCAGTAAGCCTGGAACTCAGGGCTTCCTAGTTAAAAATATCCTAGCCCTAGGCCGAACCCCAACCCTAAGACGAGAAAGGCAAATCAGCCAGGAATTAGGCATGTCCCCAAGGAAAAAGCTGTGGAGGCAGGCATGTTGTGGTACTTTTGCGCACTTCTTGGGTAGTCCTTCGCAGCTGCTGTGTTCTTGGAACTCAGGTCTTTCTGGTTAATAGACCTCTTACCCTAGGCGAAACTCAAACCTTAACCCTAGGAAGGAAAATCAGCCTATGGTTCGGGATGGTCTCATGGAAATATCAGTGGCGGCAGCCAAGTTTTGTCACTTTTGCGCTCCCCTTGGGATGCCTTTCACAGCTGCAGTGTGCCTGGAGCCCAGGGCTTCCTGGTTTTAAAAGTCCTAGGCCTAAGCCTAACAGTAACCCTAGGAAGGTAAATCAGCCGCGTATTAGGGTTCTTCCTAAGGGAAAAGCCGTGAAAGCAGCCATGTTGTGGCACTTTTGCACTCCCTTTGGGATGCCTTTGGCAGATGCAGTAAGCCTGGAACTCAGGGCTTCCTGGTTAAAAAACTCCAAGCCCTAGGCTGAACGCTAACCCTAACCCTAGGCAGATAAATAAGCCTAGGTATAGGGATGGTGCCAAGGAAAAAGCTGTGAAAGGTGCCATGTGGTGGTACTTTAGTGCTCCCCTTGGGATGCCTTGAACAGCTGCAGTGTGCCTGGATCTAAGGGCTTCCTAGTTTTAAAAGTCCTAGGCCTAAGCCTAACAGTAACCCTAGGAAGGTAAATCAGCCGGGTATTAGGGTTCTTCCTAAGGGGAAAGCCGTGAAAGCAGCCATGTTGTGGCACTTCTGCACTCCCTTTGGGATGCCTTTGGCAGATGAAGTAAGTCTGGAACTCAGGGCTTCCTATTTAAAAAAATCCTAGCCCTAGGCCGAACCCCAACCCTAAGACGAGAAAGGCAAATCAGCCAGGAATTAGGCATGTCCCCAAGGAAAAAGCTGTGGAGGCAGGCACGTTGTGGTACTTTTGCGCTCTTCTTGGGTAGTCCTTCGCAGCTGCTGTGTTCTTGGAACTCAGGGCTTTCTGGTTAATAGAACTCTTACCCTAGGCGTAACTCAAACCTTAAGCCTAGGAAGGAAAATCAGCCTATGGTTCGGGATGGTCTCATGAGAATAGCAACAGAGGCAGCCAAGTTGTGTCACTTCTGCGGCCCTCTTGGGATGCCTTGAAAAGCTGCATGTGCCTGGAGCCCAGGGCTTCCTGGTTTTAAAAGTCCTAGGCCTAAGCTTAACAGTAACCCTAGGAAGGTAAATCAGCCGGGTATTAGGGCTCTTCCTAAGGGAAAAGCCGTGAAAGCAGCCATGTTGTGGCACTTCTGCACTCCCTTTGGGATGCCTTTGGCAGATGCAGTAAGCCTGGAACTCAGGGCTTCCTAGTTAAAAATATCCTAGCCCTAGGCCGAACCCCAACCCTAGGACGAGAAAGGCAAATCAGCCAGGAATTAGGCATGTCCCCAAGGAAAAAGCTGTGGAGGCAGGCATGTTGTGGTACTTTTGCGCTCTTCTTGGGTAGTCCTTCGCAGCTGCTGTGTTCTTGGAACTCAGGTCTTTCTGGTTAATAGACCTCTAACCCTAGGCGAAACTCAAACCTTAACCCTAGGAAGGAAAATCAGCCTATGGTTCGGGATGGTCTCATGGAAATATCAGTGGCGGCAGCCAAGTTGTGTCACTTTTGCGCTCCCCTTGGGATGCCTTTCGCAGCTGCAGTGTGCCTGGATCTAAGGGCTTCCTGGTTTTAAAAGTCCTAGGCCTAAGCCTAACAGTAACCCTAGGAAGGTAAATCAGCCGGGTATTAGGGTTCTTCCTAAGGGGAAAGCCGTGAAAGCAGCCATGTTGTGGCACTTCTGCACTCCCTTTGGGATGCCTTTGGCAGATGAAGTAAGCCTGGAACTCAGGGCTTCCTATTTAAAAAAATCCTAGCCCTAGGCCGAACCCCAACCCTAAGACGAGAAAGGCAAATCAGCCAGGAATTAGGCATGTCCCCAAGGATAAAGCTGTGGAGGCAGGCACCTTGTGGTACTTTTGCGCTCTTCTTGGGTAGTCCTTCGCAGCTGCTGTGTTCTTGGAACTCAGGGCTTTCTGGTTAATAGAACTCTTACCCTAGGCGTAACTCAAACCTTAACCCTAGGAAGGAAAATCAGCCTATGGTTCGGGATGGTCTCATGAGAATAGCAACAGAGGCAGCCAAGTTGTGTCACTTCTGCGGCCCTCTTGGGATGCCTTGAAAAGCTGCAGTGTGCCTGGAGCCCAGGGCTTCCTGGTTTTAAAAGTCCTAGGCCTAAGCCTAACAGTAACCCTAGGAAGGTAAATCAGCCGCGTATTAGGGTTCTTCCTAAGGGAAAAGCCGTGAAAGCAGCCATGTTGTGGCACTTCTGCACTCCCTTTGGGATGCCTTTGGCAGATGCAGTAAGCCTGGAACTCAGGGCTTCCTGGTTAACAAACTCCAAGCCCTAGGCTGAACCCTAACCCTAACCCTAGGCAGATAAATCAGCCTAGGTATAGGGATGGTGCCAAGGAAAAAGCTGTGAAAGCTGCCATGTTGTTGCACTTTTGTACTCCCCTTGGGATGCCTTGAACAGCTGCAGTGTGCCTGGATCTAAGGGCTTCCTAGTTTTAAAAATCCTAGCCGTAGGCCTAAGCCTTACAGTAACCCTGGGAAGGGAAATCAGCCTGGTGTTAAGCTTCTTGCCAAGGAAAAAGCCGTGAAAGCAACCATGTTGTGGCACTTTTGCACTCCCTTTTGGATGCCTTTCACAGCTCCAGTGTGCCTGGAACTCAGGGCTTCCTGATTTTAAAAATCCTAGCCCTAGGCCAAACCCCAACCCTAAGACGAGAAAGGCAAATCAGCCAGGAATTAGGCATGTCCCCAAGGAAAAAGCTGTGGAGGCAGGCATGTTGTGGTACTTTTGCGCTCTTCTTGGCTAGTCCTTCGCAGCTGCTGTGTTCTTGGAACTCAGGGCTTTCTGGTTAATAGAACCCTTACCCTAGGCGTAACTCAAACCTTAACCCTAGGAAGGAAAATCAGCCTATGGTTCGGGATGGTCTCATGGAAATATCAGTGGTGGCAGCCAAGTTGTGTCACTTTTGCGCTCCCCTTGGGATGCCTTTCGCAGCTGCAGTGTGCCTGGAGCCCAGGGCTTCCTGGTTTTAAAAGTCCTAGGCCTAAGCCTAACAGTAACCCTAGGAAGGTAAATCAGCCGCGTATTAGGGTTCTTCCTAAGGGAAAAGCCGTGAAAGCAGCCATGTTGTGGCACTTCTGCACTCCCTTTGGGATGCCTTTGGCAGATGAAGTAAGCCTGGAACTCAGGGCTTCCTAGTTAAAAATATCCTAGCCCTAGGCCGAACCCCAACCCTAAGACGAGAAAGGCAAATCAGCCAGGAATTAGGCATGTCCCCAAGGAAAAAGCTGTGGAGGCAGGCATGTTGTGGTACTTTTGCGCTCTTCTTGGGTAGTCCTTCGCAGCTGCTGTGTTCTTGGAACTCAGGTCTTTCTGGTTAATAGACCTCTTACCCTAGGCGTAACTCAAACATTAACCCTAGGAAGGAAAATCAGCCTATGGTTCGGGATGGTCTCATGAGAATGGAAGCAGAGGCAGCCAAGTTGTGTCACTTCTGCGGCCCTCTTGGGATGCCTTTAACAGCTGCAGTGTGCCTGGAGCCCAGGGCTTCCTGGTTTTAAAAGTCCTAGGCCTAAGCCTAACAGTAACCCTAGGAAGGTAAATCAGCCGCGTATTAGGGTTCTTCCTAAGGGAAAAGCCGTGAAAGCAGCCATGTTGTGGCACTTTTGCACTCCCTTTGGGATGCATTTGGCAGATGCAGTAAGCCTGGAACTCAGGGCTTCCTGGTTAAAAAACTCCAAGCCCTAGGCTGAACCCTAACCCTAACCCTAGGAAGATAAAACAGCCTAGGTATAGGGATGGTGCCAAGGAAAAAGCTGCCAAAGCTGCCATGTTGTTGCACTTTTGTACTCCCCTTGGGATGCCTTGAACAGCTGCAGTGTGCCTGGAGCTAAGGGCTTCCTAGTTTTAAAAATCCTAGCCCTAGGCCTAAGCCTTACAGTAACCCTGGGAAGGGAAATCAGCCTGGTGTTAAGCTTCTTGCCAAGGAAAAAGCCGTGAAAGCAACCATGTTGTGGCACTTTTGCACTCCCTTTTGGATGCCTTTCACAGCTCCAGTGTGCCTGGAACTCAGGGCTTCCTGATTATAAAAATCCTAGCACTAGGCCGAACCCCAACCCTAAGACGAGAAAGGCAAATCAGCCAGGAATTAGGCATGTCCCCAAGGAAAAAGCTGTGGAGGCAGGCATGTTGTGGTACTTTTGCGCTCTTCTTGGCTAGTCCTTCGCAGCTGCTGTGTTCTTGGAACTCAGGGCTTTCTGGTTAATAGAACCCTTACCCTAGGCGTAACTCAAACCTTAACCCTAGGAAGGAAAATCAGCCTATGGTTCGGGATGGTCTCATGGAAATATCAGTGGTGGCAGCCAAGTTGTGTCACTTTTGCGCTCCCCTTGGGATGCCTTTCGCAGCTGCAGAGTGCCTGGAGCCCAGGGCTTCCTGGTTTTAAAAGTCCTAGGCCTAAGCCTAACAGTAACCCTAGGAAGGTAAATCAGCAGGGTATTAGGGTTCTTCCTAAGGGGAAAGCCGTGAAAGCAACCATGTTGTGGCACTTCTGCACTCCCTTTGGGATGCTTTTGGCAGATGAAGTAAGCCTGGAACTCAGGGCTTCCTAGTTAAAAAAATCCTAGCCCTAGGCCGAACCCCAACCCTAAGACGAGAAAGGCAAATCAGCCAGGAATTAGGCATGTCCCCAAGGAAAAAGCTGTGGAGGCAGGCACGTTGTGGTACTTTTGCGCTCTTCTTGGGTAGTCCTTCGCAGCTGCTGTGTTCTTGGAACTCAGGGCTTTCTGGTTAATAGAACCCTTACCCTAGGCGTAACTCAAACCTTAACCCTAGGAAGGAAAATCAGCCTATGGTTCGGGATGGTCTCATGGAAATATCAGTGGTGGCAGCCAAGTTGTGTCACTTTTGCGCTCCCCTTGGGATGCCTTTCGCAGCTGCAGTGTGCCTGGAGCCCAGGGCTTCCTGGTTTTAAAAGTCCTAGGCCTAAGCCTAACAGTAACCCTAGGAAGGTAAATCAGCCGCGTATTAGGGTTCTTCCTAAGGGAAAAGCCGTGAAAGCAGCCATGTTGTGGCACTTCTGCACTCCCTTTGGGATGCCTTTGGCAGATGCAGTAAGCCTGGAACTCAGGGCTTCCTAGTTAAAAATATCCTAGCCCTAGGCCGAACCCCAACCCTAAGACGAGAAAGGCAAATCAGCCAGGAATTAGGCATGTCCCCAAGGAAAAAGCTGTGGAGGCAGGCATGTTGTGGTACTTTTGCGCTCTTCTTGGGTAGTCCTTCGCAGCTGCTGTGTTCTTGGAACTCAGGTCTTTCTGGTTAATAGACCTCTTACCCTAGGCGAAACTCAAACCTTAACCCTAGGAAGGAAAATCAGCCTATGGTTCGGGATGGTCTCATGAGAATAGAAGCAGAGGCAGCCAAGTTGTGTCACTTCTGCGGCCCTCTTGGGATGCCTTTAACAGCTGCAGTGTGCCTGGAGCCCAGGGCTTCCTGGTTTTAAAAGTCCTAGGCCTAAGCCTAACAGTAACCCTAGGAAGGTAAATCAGCCGCGTATTAGGGTTCTTCCTAGGGGAAAAGCTGTGAAAGCAGGCATGTTGTGGCACTTTTGCACTCCCTTTGGGATGCCTTTGGCAGATGCAGTAAGCCTGGAACTCAGGGCTTCCTGATTAAAAAACTTCAAGCCCTAGGCCCAAGCCTAAACCTAACCCTAGGCAGATAAATCAGCCTAGGTATAGGGATGGTGCCAAGGAAAAAGCTGTGAAAGCTGCCATGTTGTTGCACTTTTGTACTCCTCTTGGGATGCCTTGAACAGCTGCAGTGTGCCTGGATCTAATGGCTTCCTAGTTTTAAAAATCCAAGCCCTAGGCCTAAGCCTTACAGTAACCCTGGGAAGGGAAATCAGCCTGGTGTTAGGCTTCTTTCCAAGGAAAAAGCCGTGAAAGCAGCCATGTTGTGGCACTTTTGCACTCCCTTTTGGATGCCTTTCACAGCTCCAGTGTGCCTGGAACTCAGGGCTTCCTGATTTTAAAAATCCTAGCACTAGGCCGAACCCATAACCTGAGACGAGAAAGGCAAATCAGCCAGGAATTAGGCATGTCCCCAAGGAAAAAGCTATCGACGCAGGCATGTTGTGGTACTTTTGCGCTCTTCTTGGGTAGTCCTTTGCTGCTGCTGTGTTCTTGGAGCTCAGGTCTTTCTGGTTAATAGACCTCTTACCCTAGGCGTAACTCAAACATTAACCCTAGGAAGGAAAATCAGCCAATGGTTCGGGATGGTCTCATGAGAATAGAAGCAGAGGCAGCCAAGTTGTGTCACTTCTGCGGCCCTCTTGGGATGCCTTTAACAGCTGCATGTGCCTGGAGCCCAGGGCTTCCTGGTTTTAAAAGTCCTAGGCCTAAGCCTAACAGTAACCCTAGGAAGGTAAATCAGCCGCGCATTAGGGTTCTTCCTAAGGGAAAAGCCGTGAAAGCAGCCATGTTGTGGCACTTCTGCACTCCCTTTGGGATGCCTTTGGCAGATGCAGTAAGCCTGGAACTCAGGGCTTCCTAGTTAAAAATATCCTAGCCCTAGGCCGAACCCCAACCCTAAGACGAGAAAGGCAAATCAGCCAGGAATTAGGCATGTCCCCAAGGAAAAAGCTGTGGAGGCAGGCATGTTGTGGTACTTTTGCGCTCTTCTTGGGTAGTCCTTCGCAGCTGCTGTGTTCTTGGAACTCAGGTCTTTCTGGTTAATAGACCTCTTACCCTAGGCGTAACTCTAACATTAACCCTAGGAAGGAAAATCAGCCTATGGTTCGGGATGGTCTCATGAGAATAGAAGCAGAGGCAGCCAAGTTGTGTCACTTCTGCGGCCCTCTTGGGATGCCTTTAACAGCTGCAGTGTGCCTGGAGCCCAGGGCTTCCTGGTTTTAAAAGTCCTAGGCCTAAGCCTAACAGTAACCCTAGGAAGGTAAATCAGCCGCGTATTAGGGTTCTTCCTAAGGGAAAAGCCGTGTAAGCAGCCATGTTGTGGCACTTTTGCACTCCCTTTGGGATGCCTTTGGCAGATGCAGTAAGCCTGGAACTCAGGGCTTCCTGGTTAAAAAACTCCAAGCCCTAGGCTGAAGCCTAACCCTAACCCTAGGCAGATAAATCAGCCTAGGTATAGGGATGGTGCCAAGGAAAAAGCTGTGAAAGCTGCCATGTTGTTGCACTTTTGTACTCCCCTTGGGATGCCTTGAACAGCTGCAGTGTGCCTGGAGCTAAGGGCTTCCTAGTTTTGAAAATCCTAGCCCTAGGCCTAAGCCTTACAGTAACCCTGGGAAGGGAAATCAGCCTGGTGTTAAGCTTCTTGCCAAGGAAAAAGCCGTGAAAGCAACCATGTTGTGGAACTTTTGCACTCCCTTTTGGATGCCTTTCACAGCTCCAGTGTGCCTGGAACTCAGGGCTTCCTGATTTTAAAAATCCTAGCCCTAGGCCGAACCCCAACCCTAAGACGAGAAAGGCAAATCAGCCAGGAATTAGGCATGTCCCCAAGGAAAAAGCTGTGGAGGCAGGCATGTTGTGGTACTTTTGCACTCTTCTTGGGTAGTCCTTCGCAGCTGCTGTGTTCTTGGAACTCAGGGCTTTCTGGTTAATAGAACCCTTACCCTAGGCGTAACTCAAACCTTAACCCTAGGAAGGAAAATCAGCCTATGGTTCGGGATGGTCTCATGGAAATATCAGTGCTGGCAGCCAAGTTGTGTCACTTTTGGGCTCCCCTTGGGATGCCTTTCGCAGCTGCAGTGTGCCTGGAGCCCAGGGCTTCCTGGTTTTAAAAGTCCTAGGCCTAAGCCTAACAGTAACCCTAGGAAGGTAAATCAGCCGCGTATTAGGGTTCTTCCTAAGGGAAAAGCCGTGAAAGCAGCCATGTTGTGGCACTTCTGCACTCCCTTTGGGATGCCTTTGGCAGATGCAGTAAGCCTGGAACTCAGGGCTTCCTAGTTAAAAATATCCTAGCCCTAGGCCGAACCCCAACCCTAAGACGAGAAAGGCAAATCAGCCAGGAATTAGGCATGTCCCCAAGGAAAAAGCTATCGACGCAGGCATGTTGTGGTACTTTTGCGCTCTTCTTGGGTAGTCCTTCGCAGCTGCTGTGTTCTTGGAACTCAGGGCTTTCTGGTTAATAGACCTCTTACCCTAGGCGTAACTCTAACATTAACCCAAGGAAGGAAAATCAGCCTATGGTTCGGGATGGTCTCATGAGAATAGAAGCAGAGGCAGCCAAGTTGTGTCACTTCTGCGGCCCTCTTGGGATGCCTTTAACAGCTGCAGTGTGCCTGGAGCCCAGGGCTTCCTGGTTTTAAAAGTCCTAGGCCTAAGCCTAACAGTAACCCTAGGAAGGTAAATCAGCCGCGTATTAGGGTTCTTCCTAAGGGAAAAGCCGTGAAAGCAGCCATGTTGTGGCACTTCTGCACTCCCTTTGGGATGCCTTTGGCAGATGCAGTAAGCCTGGAACTCAGGGCTTCCTAGTTAAAAATATCCTAGCCCTAGGCCGAACCCCAACCCTAAGACGAGAAAGGCAAATCAGCCAGGAATTAGGCATGTCCCCAAGGAAAAAGCTGTGGAGGCAGGCATGTTGTGGTACTTTTGCGCTCTTCTTGGAAGTCCTTCGCAGCTGCTGTGTTCTTGGAACTCAGGTCTTTCTGGTTAATAGACCTCTTACCCTAGGCGAAACTCAAACCTTAACCCTAGGAAGGAAAATCAGCCTATGGTTCGGGATGGTCTCATGAGAATAGAAGCAGAGGCAGCCAAGTTGTGTCACTTCTGCGGCCCTCTTGGGATGCCTTTAACAGCTGCAGTGTGCCTGGAGCCCAGGGCTTCCTGGTTTTAAAAGTCCTAGGCCTAAGCCTAACAGTAACCCTAGGAAGGTAAATCAGCCGCGTATTAGGGTTCTTCCTAGGGGAAAAGCTGTGAAAGCAGGCATGTTGTGGCACTTTTGCACTCCCTTTGGATGCCTTTGGCAGATGCAGTAAGCCTGGAACTCAGGGCTTCCTGATTAAAAAACTCCAAGCCCTAGGCTGAAGCCTAAACCTAACCCTAGGCAGATAAATCAACCTAGGTATAGGGGATGGTGCCAAGGAAAAAGCTGTGAAAGCTGCCATGTTGTTGCACTTTTGTACTCCTCTTGGGATGCCTTGAACAGCTGCAGTGTGCCTGGATCTAATGGCTTCCTAGTTTTAAAAATCCAAGCCCTAGGCCTAAGCCTTACAGTAACCCCTGGAAGGGAAATCAGCCTGGTGTTAGGCTTCTTGCCAAGGAAAAAGCCGTGAAAGCAGCCATGTTGTGGCACTTTTGCACTCCCTTTTGGATGCCTTTCACAGCTCCAGTGTGCCTGGAACTCAGGGCTTCCTGATTTTAAAAATCCTAGCCCTAGGCCGAACCCATAACCTAAGACGAGAAAGGCAAATCAGCCAGGAATTAGGCATGTCCCCAAGGAAAAAGCTGTGGAGGGCAGGCATGTTGTGGTACTTTTGCGCTCTTCTTGGGAAGTCCTTCGCAGCTGCTGTGTTCTTGGAACTCAGGGCTTTCTGGTTAATAGAACCCTTACCCTAGGCGTAACTCAAACCTTAACCCTAGGAAGGAAAATCAGCCTATGGTTCGGGATGGTCTCATGGAAATATCAGTGGTGGCAGCCAAGTTGTGTCACTTTTGCGCTCCCCTTGGGATGCCTTTCGCAGCTGCAGTGTGCCTGGAGCCCAGGGCTTCCTGGTTTTAAAAGTCCTAGGCCTAAGCCTAACAGTAACCCTAGGAAGGTAAATCAGCCGCGCATTAGGGTTCTTCCTAAGGGAAAAGCCGTGAAAGCAGCCATGTTGTGGCACTTCTGCACTCCCCTTTGGGATGCCTTTGGCAGATGCAGTAAGCCTGGAACTCCAGGGCTTCCTAGTTAAAAATATCCTAGCCCTAGGCCGAACCCCAACCCTAAGATGAGAAAGGCAAATCAGCCAGGAATTAGGCATGTCCCCAAGGAAAAAGCTGTGGAGGCAGGCATGTTGTGGTACTTTTGCGCTCTTCTTGGGTAGTCCTTCGCAGCTGCTGTGTTCTTGGAACTCAGGTCTTTCTGGTTAATAGACCTCTTACCCTAGGCGTAACTCTAACATTAACCCTAGGAAGGAAAATCAGCCTATGGTTCGGGATGGTCCTCATGAGAATAGAAGCAGAGGCAGCCAAGTTGTGTCACTTCTGCGGCCCTCTTGGGATGCCTTTAAACAGCTGCAGTGTGCCTGGAGCCCAGGGCTTCCTGGTTTTAAAAGTCCTAGGCCTAAGCCTAACAGTAACCCTAGGAAGGTAAATCAGCCGCGTATTAGGGTTCTTCCTAAGGGAAAAGCCGTGAAAGCAGCCATGTTGTGGCACTTTTGCACTCCCTTTGGGATGCATTTGGCAGATGCAGTAAGCCTGGAACTCAGGGCTTCCTGGTTAAAAAACTCCAAGCCCTAGGCTGAACCCTAACCCTAACCCTAACCCTAGGCAGATAAATCAGCCTAGGTATAGGGATGGTGCCAAGGAAAAAGCTGTGAAAGCTGCCATGTTGTTGCACTTTTGTACTCCCCTTGGGATGCCTTGAACAGCTGCAGTGTGCCTGGAGCTAAGGGCTTCCTAGTTTTGAAAATCCTAGCCCTAGGCCTAAGCCTTACAGTAACCCTGGGAAGGGAAATCAGCCTGGTGTTAAGCTTCTTGCCAAGGAAAAAGCCGTGAAAGCAGCCATGTTGTGGCACTTTTGCACTCCCTTTTGGATGCCTTTCACAGCTCCAGTGTGCCTGGAACTCAGGGCTTCCTGATTTTAAAAATCCTAGCCCTAGGCCGAACCCCAACCCTAAGACGAGAAAGGCAAATCAGCCAGGAATTAGGCATGTCCCCAAGGAAAAAGCTGTGGAGGCAGGCATGTTGTGGTACTTTTGCGCTCTTCTTGGGTAGTCCTTCGCAGCTGCTGTGTTCTTGGAACTCAGGGCTTTCTGGTTAATAGAACCCTCACCCTAGGCGTAACTCAAACCTTAACCCTAGGAAGGAAAATCAGCCTATGGTTCGGGATGGTCTCATGAGAATAGCAACAGAGGCAGTTAGTTGTGTCACTTCTGCGGCCCTCTTGGGATGCCTTGAACAGCTGCAGTGTGCCTGGAGCCCAGGGCTGTTTTAAAAGTCCTAGGCCTAAGCCTAACAGTAACCCTAGGAAGGTAAATCAGCCGCGCATTAGGGTTCTTCCTAAGGGAAAAGCCGTGAAAGCAGCCATGTTGTGGCACTTCTGCACTCCCTTTGGGATGCCTTTGGCAGATGCAGTAAGCCTGGAACTCAGGGCTTCCTAGTTAAAAAAATCCTAGCCCTAGGCCGAACCCCAACCCTAAGACGAGAAAGGCAAATCAGCCAGGAATTAGGCATGTCCCCAAGGAAAAAGCTGTGGAGGCAGGCATGTTGTGGTTCTTTTGCGCTCTTCTTGGGTAGTCCTTCGCAGCTGCTGTGTTCTTGGAACTCAGGGCTTTCTGGTTAATAGACCTCTTACCCTAGGCGTAACTCAAACATTAACCCTAGGAAGGAAAATCAGCCTATGGTTCGGGATGGTCTCATGAGAATAGAAGCAGAGGCAGCCAAGTTGTGTCACTTCTGCGGCCCTCTTGGGATGCCTTTAACAGCTGCAGTGTGCCTGGAGCCCAGGGCTTCCTGGTTTTAAAAGTCCTAGGCCTAAGCCTAACAGTAACCCTAGGAAGGTAAATCAGCCGCGTATTAGGGTTCTTCCTAAGGGAAAAGCCGTGAAAGCAGCCATGTTGTGGCACTTTTGCACTCCCTTTGGGATGCATTTGGCAGATGCAGTAAGCCTGGAACTCAGGGCTTCCTGGTTAAAAAACTCCAAGCCCTAGGCTGAACCCTAACCCTAACCCTAGGCAGATAAATCAGCCTAGGTATAGGGATGGTGCCAAGGAAAAAGCTGTGAAAGCTGCCATGTTGTTGCACTTTTGTACTCCCCTTGGGATGCCTTGAACAGCTGCAGTGTGCCTGGAGCTAAGGGCTTCCTAGTTTTGAAAATCCTAGCCCTAGGCCTAAGCCTTAC
Source organism: Ammospiza maritima maritima (assembly GCA_036010785.1). Lineage (NCBI taxonomy): Eukaryota > Metazoa > Chordata > Aves > Passeriformes > Passerellidae > Ammospiza > Ammospiza maritima. Next base: position 1,590 of record JAYKTQ010000354.1, on the reverse strand, counting down.
AGTAACCCTGGGAAGGGAAATCAGCCTGGTGTTAAGCTTCTTGCCAAGGAAAAAGCCGTGAAAGCAACCATGTTGTGGCACTTTTGCACTCCCTTTTGGATGCCTTTCACAGCTCCAGTGTGCCTGGAACTCAGGGCTTCCTGATTTTAAAAATCCTAGCCCTAGGCCGAACCCCAACCCTAAGACGAGAAAGGCAAATCAGCCAGGAATTAGGCATGTCCCCAAGGAAAAAGCTGTGGAGGCAGGCATGTTGTGGTACTTTTGCGCTCTTCTTGGGTAGTCCTTCGCAGCTGCTGTGTTCTTGGAACTCAGGGCTTTCTGGTTAATAGAACCCTTACCCTAGGCGTAACTCAAACCTTAACCCTAGGAAGGAAAATCAGCCTATGGTTCGGGATGGTCTCATGAGAATAGCAACAGAGGCAGTTAGTTGTGTCACTTCTGCGGCCCTCTTGGGATGCCTTGAACAGCTGCAGTGTGCCTGGAGCCCAGGGCTTCCTGGTTTTAAAAGTCCTAGGCCTAAGCCTAACAGTAACCCTAGGAAGGTAAATCAGCCGCGCATTAGGGTTCTTCCTAAGGGAAAAGCCGTGAAAGCAGCCATGTTGTGGCACTTCTGCACTCCCTTTGGGATGCCTTTGGCAGATGCAGTAAGCCTGGAACTCAGGGCTTCCTAGTTAAAAAAATCCTAGCCCTAGGCCGAACCCCAACCCTAAGACGAGAAAGGCAAATCAGCCAGGAATTAGGCATGTCCCCAAGGAAAAAGCTGTGGAGGCAGGCATGTTGTGGTACTTTTGCGCTCTTCTTGGGTAGTCCTTCGCAGCTGCTGTGTTCTTGGAACTCAGGGCTTTCTGGTTAATAGACCTCTTACCCTAGGCGTAACTCAAACATTAACCCTAGGAAGGAAAATCAGCCTATGGTTCGGGATGGTCTCATGAGAATAGAAGCAGAGGCAGCCAAGTTGTGTCACTTCTGCGGCCCTCTTGGGATGCCTTTAACAGCTGCAGTGTGCCTGGAGCCCAGGGCTTCCTGGTTTTAAAAGTCCTAGGCCTAAGCCTAACAGTAACCCTAGGAAGGTAAATCAGCCGCGTATTAGGGTTCTTCCTAAGGGAAAAGCCGTGAAAGCAGCCATGTTGTGGCACTTTTGCACTCCCTTTGGGATGCATTTGGCAGATGCAGTAAGCCTGGAACTCAGGGCTTCCTGGTTAAAAAACTCCAAGCCCTAGGCTGAACCCTAACCCTAACCCTAGGCAGATAAATCAGCCTAGGTATAGGGATGGTGCCAAGGAAAAAGCTGTGAAAGCTGCCATGTTGTTGCACTTTTGTACTCCCCTTGGGATGCCTTGAACAGCTGCAGTGTGCCTGGAGCTAAGGGCTTCCTAGTTTTGAAAATCCTAGCCCTAGGCCTAAGCCTTACAGTAACCCTGGGAAGGGAAATCAGCCTGGTGTTAAGCTTCTTGCCAAGGAAAAAGCCGTGAAAGCAACCATGTTGTGGCACTTTTGCACTCCCTTTTGGATGCCTTTCACAGCTCCAGTGTGCCTGGAACTCAGGGCTTCCTGATTTTAAAAATCCTAGCCCTAGGCCGAACCCCAACC